>CM021107.1:566200995-566607592 GCA_007115665.2 Sequoiadendron giganteum | reverse complement strand
TCCTCTCTCTCTCTCTCTCTCTCTCTCTCTCCCTTTCCCTCTATCTTTCCATTCTCCTCTCCTTCCTCCTCCTCCTCCCCTCCTCTCCTCTCTCTCTCTCTCTCCCCACCTCCTCTCTCCCCTTCTTCATCTTCCCTCTCTCTTCCCCTCCTAATTCTCTCTCTCTTTCCTCTTTGCTTTCCCTCTCTCTCTCTATCTTTCTATCTCTCTGTCTCTCTCATTCTTACCCTCTCTCCTTCCCCTAATTTTCTCTCTCTCTCCCCTTCTTCCCTCTTCCCCTCCCTTCCCCTACTAATTTTCTCTCTCTCTCCCCTTCTTCCCCTCTTCCCCTCTCCCTTCCCCCTCCTAATTCTCGATCTCTCTATCTCTCCCTTTCCCTCTCTCTCTCTCTCTTGTCCACTCTCCACCTCCTAATTACTCTTGGGTGTATGTGTGCAAAAATCGGATATCCGATTTGTTTTACTTTAAGATAATATATAAAATATTATATAACTAATTAATATTAATAATATATAAAATATTTAAATATTATCTCTCTCTCTCTCTCTCTCTCTCTCTCTCCCTTTCCCTCTATCTTTCCTTCTCTCTATCTCTCTATCTATTTCTCCCTCTCTCTCCCCTTCTTCCCTTCTTCCTCTCTCCCTTCCCCTTCCTAATTCTCCTTCTCTCTCTCTCTCTTGCTCTCTCTCTGTTACTCTCCCCTTCTTCCCTTCTCCCTTGCCCCTCCTAATTCTTTCTCTCTCTGCCTCTCTCCATCTCTCTCCCCTTCTTCCTCTCTTCCCCTCTCCCTTCCCCCTCCTAATTCTTCATCTCTCTCTCTCTCTCTCTCTTTCTCTCTCTCTCTCTCTCTCTCCCTCTTTCTTCCCCTCCCCCTCCTAATTCTCTTTCTCTCTCTCTCTCTATTGTCCACCCACCACCTCCTAATTACTCTTGGGTGTATGTGTGGAAAAATGTGATATCCGATTTGAATGAATTTAAAATGACCTTTATTGGTTTTATATTAGCCAACCCAAATTTGATATCTGATTTGAATCAAATATTCGATTTGTTTTACTTTGGTTTGGTTTGGGAATTGATATGGAGAAATGTATTGACACCTAGCCCAAAAAAAATTCAACTCGGGATTTTTTGGCGAGTGCAAAATGCTACTTTTTCATATCACCAGTTTTTGGCCCATCATGGTCCTGCACATGGTCAAAACATTGTAAGGATCTTAAAAATTTTCTCCAAGACCTCATTGGTTTCAGTTGTCTTTCTGTTGGAGGTGTTAATGATCAAGGAAATAAGTTTGTTGCCCCTCTGAACCAAAACTTGCAAATCTTTACCAACCCCATACTAAAACACAATATTTCATTTGTCAAAGCTAGTGAAACTAAAAAGATTGTTGTGATGAATGTTGACATGGATGATGAGAAAATAGATACAATTCAAAAAATTCCTATGGATACTCATCAACAAGATCAAAAGTCTATTGATGGTTTGGCTGCATTGGTCAAAACTCAACATCATAAGGGCCAAACTAAAAATCCTCTTGAGATTGTTTTCTCCTCACAAGATATACTTAAACATGCACCTGATGGTCCTCTTTACATAGTTGAACGAATCTATGATAATCCCACTAATGGGATATTAATAGATCTCATCTATGGAGAGAATGTGATCATCAAGGAATTCTTACTTCTGCATGAATTCTATCAAGATTTATATGATAAACCAAAAGCATGGACCAAGATGCATAATGGTTTCGCTTGCCCTACGATGGGATTGATCACCTTACAATTACAAATAGGATCCAAAACATTAGATATCCCATTCTCCATCGTCCCGAAGCTAGATCAATTTTGTGTGAAGCTAGGCTATCCATGGCCTCACTCCATGAATTTAGTCCCTTCAGTCATGCATAAATGCTTAAAGTTTCTCTTTGACAATGAAATTTTCAGTATCCATCATAGTGGCTTTAACCCTTTGTCTTCTCATGGAAAATTTTCCTTATATTTATTTTGGCTCAATCCTATAGAACCTATCAAACCACAAGAAGACTTCTTTTTCAAATCTTATCAAAAGTTCAAGGAAAAGAAAATAGCAGAATTATCCCTCTAAAACATGCCTCCACCTACCACTGAGCATACCATCATTGATGAAACCATGATTGAACCTAAAGAAAATACAAATAACCAAGACCTCCCTAAGAAAAAAATATTCACCTACTTCCTACCAAAGACCAAGAGATAATGGAAAAAATTCTATCACGCCTCCTATAATAAAACAAGTTTACAAGGTCAAAGAGAAAGTGGTTGAAAAACCTCCCGTGGTTCCTTCTGTTTTTCCCCTTGGGGAAAAAAAGAAACCTATGGTTGATCAACCCAATCCTACACAAACGTAACTTGAAAATAGAACTAAAAGAAATAGAGGTGCTAGGGAGTATAGGCATAGATGTCATTCCCTTGCTCTTAGGTTAAAAAAAGAAATAAAAAAAGAAAATCAAAATCCAAACTTGACTGAAGTAATGCATGGTGAGTCTACCTTGTCCCCGAAACAAAAATATCCCATAATATAACCACAACAAGAGTTTAAACCTTCTTTAGAAATTTTCATTTGAAATCCTATTATGATTAACTTAGATGATGACGAGGAGGTTGTTAAAATTGATGATGAGGTGCATAATGAATTGAATACTTTGTTTTGCTCTTCTACGAGCTTAAACGATAATTCTCCTAGGAAGATTGTTGAACTTGGTGATAAACCTACTTCGAAACTTGCTATTGTCCCTTTGGCTAGTTTTAATCCTTCTATATATGATGAACATTATTGGGATGTAGATGAGTCGCTCATAGGTTGACTCACATGTTCCCTACTAGTCTTTTTCATTATTTCTTTTTTATTTTTCTTTTCTCTTGTATGATTGCATGTGTGTGATGTGATCTCCCATAATGCTTTTTTTTATGTTCACTCTCTTTGCCACATTCTTCTCTCTGTCATAAATATTTTACCTTTGCCTTTTATCTTTGTCTTGTTTTTCACTTTTAGGGATGACACAAGGTGTCAATACATTCATGTCTCTTCCATGTTGAACCAAAAGCTTTATATTTATCTTTTTCATTTGTATTGTGTTTTCCTTTTTGGGATGAAACAAGGCATCAAGACATTCATGTCCCTTCCATGTTGACCTAAAAGGTTTTCCTTTTTTTTTTCTCTTTGTGTCATTCTTCTAGTTCTATGTGTATTTGGGTAATTATGAGAGTTTCGAGCTCCCTACAAACATTGTAACAAGAAAATACTGACCCCAAATCCATAGATCCCTTATGTGTTTGGTGTTTTCATTTTGGGGGAAACCCCTCTCTATTTTTTTGCATGACTTAGCTTTATTTGGAAACATATGACTTGGCATAAGGCTTTCAAAGTTATCTCACATGTCCTCTTTATTTTTAGTATTTATCATTTGCTACTTTAAAGTAATTTATCATAGCATGGTGTTTATAAACTTATTTAAAGTGGGTCAATACATTGGCATCATTCTTGTACATTCTTCTTTTTTTGCATGTTTCATGGTGTAGTCTTCTTGCTTCATGTGATGTGTCTTTCTCTTTGTGGATGACATTGAGTGTGATGTCCTTCAAGAGTGTGATCTCTCTTAACATATTATATTCCTCTTAGTGGCTTGATGTGAAACAATGCATGCCCTAAGGTGTGAATCTTGTATTATTTTATTGGTCCTCTCTTGGAGACATTAGGCACAATGCTCCCTAATCTCAAGACCTCACATGAACTAAACAAGAATCCTTTGAATGTTCGTTATTGCTGCATCTACATTTTTAGTTATATAGCCACCTTGCATAACACACATTGTAGGCCTATGGAGCCATCTTGTTTGTTCATGATTTCCAAGCATACAAAATTTTGGTTGCCTCATGAAGCTCGAAGTTCATTGTTCATGAGCTCCAAGCATATGAAGTTTTGCTTTCCTCATGAAGCTAGAAGGTCATTTTTGTGTGATGCCTTATTAAATTTATCAGGAGGTATAACTTTGGTATGGTTTTGATGGGAAGCTTGATCGAGGCATGAATTTCCCTTAGCCACTTGTGCATGAGTGAAAGTGTGTACTAGGCATGTGTGTATGTGTCTCACATATTTTAGATCCTCATCCACTGGACAACCTAAAGTTTTGTCGCCTCAAAGTGAGTGTGAATTATTTCTGGACAAACAACCTAGATCTGATCCACATCACAATGGAGAAACAGTCAAAGCTTGATCCACCACTTCTTTTACATTTTCTTTTCTCTTTATCTTTGGTAGTGTATTCTTTTACCTTATGATGCTCTTTATATCATTTTTCATGTGTGTTCCTTTGTGCCTATATTGGTTCATCATGGGATCTTGATCTTGGGTGCTTGATCACCCACTCAATTGTTGCCTTCCTATCTTACTATAATTGGTTCATTTGAACCCATACTGATGTGTGTTGGTCTACTTTAGTGTGAGTTTGAAGCAAGTTCATGATCTTACTAAAGTGGGGACTAAATGTAGTGTTAAAAAATGTTGTCGGTGAAATTTTCACACTTCTTTGGGCCCTCCTTGTAAAATTGAGCTTAATGTTGCCTTGAGTTAGTTTCATAATGTTTTTAAAACGCTCACATTAGGTCTTGGGACCTTGTGAACTAATGAAATTAAATGGTACCTTGCTAGAGTGTTGTGAAGTGTTGTAACACGCTTTCACACTTTTATAAGTTTTTATTAATTAACTAAATCTAATAAAACTATTTTTAATCAAAATGTACTTTAATCACACCTTATTTAGAGTGTTATAAAGTGTTGTAACATAATTTCAACCTTTTCTAGGGTTTTCATTAATAATTAGGCTTCTTTATGCCTTAATTGACCTTATTTCGCATGCACAAGCCTTAATTAATGCCTTTTTTCAAGGATAATCTTGACACAAATCAATATCCAATCATAATTCAAGTTTTTTTATTTTGTGTGGCCCAAATTTAGTGATCTAGGATTCATACGCCACCTTGGGCATATGAGTTCCACCTAGGGTTTCGGGTCCTGAACTTGATTGTACACCTTCCTAAGCATATTTAAAATTTGATCCCATAAACTATGCCTAATGGGACACATACACCACCTTGGGCATATGAGTTATGTGTGGCTAGAAATAAAAATATATTCAAATTCTTGGTGGGATTGTATTCTCCTAAACCTGATGTTCACTTGTAGTGTTGTAATTTTCTATAATTTGTAGTGAATTATTTTTGGACAAACAACCTAGATCTGATCTGGGACTGATTCTACTAGTTTGGTTTATGAGTCCCACTCAAAATTATTGTAATAATTTATAGCATTTAAAAGTCTCATCCAGTCACCTTCAGGTTTCTAGGTGCACATATTTCATCCTATAACTTTTTGTTCTAATTTTCATACATTTTTTAAGTCATTTAGTGAAAGATTGCATCATACTAGGGTTAAGCATTGCATCTTGCATTTCATTTGTCTTTCCAATAACTAGCTTCGGGGTGAACACCTCATTAGTTTACAATCAGCCCCTAGGACAACGCTATTGTAAGATCTCTTTCTCCTTTGCATACTTGAGGTTGAGATCTCTAAGGTTTGTCCTTGAATGAGAGTGTTGAGTTCTGTTATTCTAGTTCCTAAACCTTAGAATCCAAAAAAAATTCTACCTTACTATTAGAACATAATCTGTTAAGCCAAATGGATTTCTTATAGGCATGTGTGGCTACCATATACTCTTCCTCTATTGTGGATAATGAAAATATAGCCCCTCGCTTACTCATCCAGCTGATAGCACCACCAAACATCATAAACACATAACCGTTGGTGGATATTTTGTTGTCAATATCACCTACCCAATCTAAATGCACATATCCTCGAATGCTCACACATTGTTGACATCTAGTAGGATAACCATGAAAACACAAGGCATACTTTGAAGTACCCCATCAATATCTAAACACTCTCTTTATCATATCCCAATGCATTCGTACATGAATAGCCATGAAACGACTAAGGACTCCCACTACTTGGGAAATGCTTGGTCTCATACATACCATCACATACATCAAACTATCAACTGCACTCACATATGTTACTTTGGTCATTTACTCTATCTCACAAGGAGACTTTGGATAGAAATTCATAGAAAGCTTCTTCCCTTCCATCATATGAACAACTAATTATCTATAATCTACCATGTTGAATCTCTCCAACACAGAGTTCACATACTTTCTTTGGCTTAACCAAATCTTTTTTTTAGCTTTATCTCTTGTGATTTCTATTCCAAAAATGTACCTAGCTTCACCTAGGTCTTTCATCTCAAACCATGTTGACAACTTAAACTTCAAAGCTGAAATCATACTTTTACCATTCTCAATAAACAAAATATCATCTATGTATAAGACAATAATTAGAATGTGACCATTATTATTTTGAAAGTACACATAATAGTTAGGGTATAATCATTGAAATTCTAATGATAATACATAAGTATCAAAATTTTAATAGCACATTCTAGGAGACTGTTTCAAACCATAAAGAGAATTTTTTAGTTTGTAAACAAAATTTTCTTTACCTTACTCAATGAAATGCTATGACTGTGACATGCAAATCTCTTCCTCCAAATCACCATGAACTAAAATTGTCTTCACATCCATCTGTTCCACTTCTAAGTCATATGCAATTGCAAGTGACAATAGAAGCTTGATAGATATCAGATTCACTATAGGAGAGAATATCTCCCCATAATAAATTCCCTTCACCTAGGAAAACCCCTAGGTGACCAACTGTGCCTTATACTTCTCAAAACTACCGTTAGGAACACACTTTTGCTTGAAAACCCATTTACAACCAATAATTTTACATCTAGTAGGAAAAAGTACCAAATCCCAAGTCTTGTTCTTCTTTAATGAAACCATCTCCTCATCCATGGCTTGCATCCAAGAATTTGATCATTCATACCTATTGCTTCTCTAATCATCCTAGGCTCATGCCAATATTAGTGATCAATACAAAGATGCATCAGGAATCCAATAACGAATAACCAAATCTTTTTGGTTGCCACCTAGCTCATGTAGACATCCTCAAAGGTTGAGTTTGAGGATCTTCTTCTTCTTCAGAGATTTTAGAGCTACTTGTGATCTCCTCATTTTAAGATCCAATAGGAGTGGGTAGTTCTTCTTTCTTCAAAGTAGATGGAATCTAAACTACCTCATTATATTTCTCATCTTTTTCTCATTGCAGATCAATAGTGGAAGGTTTCATCTCTTTGAACATCACAGTTGTGCTATAGATAACCTTCTAAGCTTCTAGATCTGAAAGCTTGTACCCTTTCACACCAACACCATAGCTAATAAAGATACACTTAACAACTTTGTTCTCCAACTTTGATCTCTTCCTAATCAGAACATGAGCATAAGATTCATGACCAAATACTCTAAGATGTCTCAATGAAGGATTTTAACCAGACCATGCCTCCACGGGTGTCTTACCAACAAGCACTAATGTAGGCTCGATATATTGATCAAACAGCATTTAGTGGCTATCACTTCAGCCCAAAATTTATCCTCAAGGCTAGCACCACTCAACATAATTCTAGCACTCTCCATCAACATTCTATTCATTCTCTTTGCAACTCCATTTTGTTGTGGAGTGTAGGGAGTTGTCATATGTCTCTCAATCCTATGATATTTATAGAACTTGTCAAACCCTATGGAACAAAACTCACCACCATTATCAATTCTCAAACACTTAATCTTTTTGCTAGTTTTATTTTCTACCAAGGCCTTAAACTCCTTAAACCAGCTAAATACTTCAAATTTACTTCTAAGAAAATAAACAAATGCCCTTCTACTGTGATCATCTATAAAATAAAAAATATATACAGATTTTAATAATGAAGGAACATTCAGAGGACTAAACACATCTGAATGAACATAGTCCAAAACTAGGACTTTTGAGGACTATAATAAAAATAAACATGGTGTTGTTTTCCATATACACAATGTTTGTTAAAGTTGAACTCAAAATTACAATCATCAAAGCCTTCAATGAGGCTCTTATTTTTTAAGGTTCTAAGATGCTTCTCTCAAATGTGACCAATTCGTTGGTGCTATAACATTGTCTTCTTCGTAGGAAGCCTCATTTCCATGGAATGAGCACCCTTAGGTACCTAAAATGCACAACCATCAGGTGTAGCTGCAACATGATTCTTCTCTGCATGATTTGATGGTCAGGATAAAGAATCCAAAGATCTCTTATTTGGTACATTAGAATAATTATTTCACCATATAGTTCATGTATGAAGCTAAAATAGAGTGCTAATACGAACACCCTTAGCCAAGACCATAACCCCTCTAGTCATGTTGCGTCCTATTTTAGAGAAAAAGACTTGCACTCCTGAATCATTCAGTTTACTTATAGAAAGAAGGTTTCATGCTAAACCATTAATCCCCTTCACTCTTCCATCAGGAAATCTAATTTTGACTCTTCCACAGACAACAATCTTTAGGTGAGTGTCATCAACTAGGTACACCTCTCAACCATTGCTCTCCTCATATCTGTGGAACCAATCTCTCTATGAGAATTCATGTGAAAGGATGCACCCAAATATATCATCCACACATCATCTGATGCATGGGCTGCCAAGGCTACAATAAATGCTTCTCCATCATCTTAGGATGATTTATGAAATTCAGAATCAGAGAAAGACTTGTTTTTCTTCTTCTTATCCTTCTTGCAGTCTTTCTGAATATGATCAAATTCCCCATAATTCCAACATTTTTCCTTGGAATTCTTACCTATAGACCTAGATCTCCTCAGATACTTTGACTTATATTTCTTGTCTTTATTTTCGCTTCTCTCGTTTGGTCTACCACAGACTACAAGGGCCTCCTTGGCCATCTCAGAAGACTTACTTTGCATCTCTTTAGATAATAATAAGGCAACAACCTCATATATATTGAAGGTGGAAGTAGTGCTTCCAATAGCCATTACTAGGTGATCCCATGAGTCCAACAAAAACCACAAAAGGAGCATGCAATGGTATTTTTCATCAATCTTATCTCCAATGGAACCCAGTTGTGAAACTAAATTGTTAAATGCATTTAGATGATCTGCTACAGACCCTCCATTGTCCATTTTTAGAGAATACATCTTGTTTCTCAAGAAAAGTTTCCTTACCAAGGATTTATCCTGATAGACATCACCAAGATTCTTCCATAGAGAAAGCAATTGTTTTCTCTTAATGAAAATTCAAGAGGATAAAATCATTCAAATAGATTCTAATAAGACCCTTTTATTTCCTATCCATGATATCCCAATCTTCTTGTATCATGCCTAAAGGTTTGGTTCTAGCAATGGCAGCCTATAGATCAAGGTCTACAAATATTTCTTCCATTTTGAGATTCCACAACTCAAAATTACCACTATTAAACTTATCCATCTCAATTCTCCTAGATGTGCTTGCCATGTCTTTCTCGCAACAAGGTAACAAAACACACATTTTTGTAAAAGTCCTACTAAAACAAAGATCAACTCAAGAAACCCTTCTAACCCAAAAAAGTAACCCATGCTGACTAGGCTCTCATACCAACTGAAAGGAAGTCAGGTGAGTGGAAACAACTTCCTACACTAATCTAGGTAGGGGAGAGTTACAAAAAAAAAAATTAACACCTTTAATAATTACAATGAGAGAAGCACATGGAGAATAATGAAAATAGAACAAGAACACAAATACAACATACACCAAATATACGTGGGGAAAACCCTTTCGAGTAGAAAACCCCACCATCCAAAAGCACAATACTTCTATATTACTTCAAATATGAGTTACAACATAGCCCAAGTATAAAGCTTATACACAAGTGCTTTGTCATAAACACTTGTTCTAGAGTGATATTGGTAGCACTTTATTACTTGCAAAATAAACTATGCATTCTAAAACTCAAGGAACTCAACAAATAGAGTGATAAAATCTTCAAGAAGCATTTAGAAGGATACAGGCATCCAAATCCACATGGCACATTCTTCCATCCCATAAACATGCATTTTAACACATGTTCAATATTCCCTTATTCCCCTTACAGTTGTCAAGCATGCATATATTCTTCTTCCAAGGTTGGGTGCCCAAAATGTGATAATAATTTATTATGATAGATGCCTTAAAATTATCATAGAAAATTCCATAAATCTTCTACAAAATATTTCATAGGATCTGTAAGAGATTCTATCATAACCAACCAAAAATAGTCGATTCTCTTACATCCTACCATAGCCTAGCTTGGGTGCCAAATTTCTCCATGCATTCAAAGATGCCTTATGATGTGTCATAGAATATATCATATGTCATAGATTCCAAAGTGGGAAAAATATGTCCACTTGGGATGATGATGTGTCATCCAATCACCTACAACGGGGATGCCACCCAGTTAGTGGGTCCTAATTTGTGACATGAAACCATAGGCATTTGAATAATACAAATAAATAAATTAACTAGATTTATTAAATAAATGTTAGGAATCTAAGGTTGAGACACCTTAATCCCAAAATTCTCCCACTTTTCAAAGACCTACAAAGATTCATATAGAATCATGCCTTCTTAGTGCATTTGCAACATTCACCAAGGTTTCAACCTTCTCTAGATTCACCTTTCCATCTTCTACCATGTAATGAAAAAATGATAATGAACATCAATGTATTTTGTTATAGCATGGAAGGTAGGATTCCTTGCTAGGAAAATCATACTTTGACTATCACAACAAACAGTAATATGTCCTGGATTTAAACCAATACTAGAATACAATTTCTTAGGCCAAATGGCTTCCTTACAAGCATGAGTAGCTTCCATATACTTTGCCTCTATCTTGGACAATGCAACTACAACCTATCACTTACTCATCCAAATGATAACACCACCAAACATCATAAACACATAACCACTAGTGGATATTTTGCTTTCAATGTCACCATCCCAATCTAAATCCACATATCCTCAAATGCTCATAGAATGCTGAGGTCTAGTAGGAAAACCATAAAAACACATGGAATACTCAGAAGTACCTCATAAATATCTAAACACTCTCTTTATCATATCCCAATGCACTTGTCCAAGATTAGCCATGAAATGGCTAAGAACTCCCACTACCTAGGAAATGTTTGGTCTCATACATACCATCACATAAATCAGACTGCAAATTGCACTCACATATGGTACTTTGGTCATGTCCTCCATCTTAGTAGGAGATTTTGGACAATCATTCACAAAAATCTTCATCCCTTGTATCATAGGAACAACTAATTTTCTGCAATATACCATGTTTAATCTCTCGAACATGGAGTTCACATACTTGATCTAGCTTAACCAAATCTTTCTGTTAGCACTATCTCTCATGATTTCTATCCTAAAACATACCTAGCTTCACCTAGGTCTTTCATCTCAAATTGTGCTAACAACTAAAACTTCAAATCTAAAATCACACTTTTACCATTCCAAATAAACAACATATCTTCTATGTATAGGGAATAATGAGAATTTTACCATTATTAGTTTTAAAGTACACACAATGGTTAGGTTTAGATCTTAGAAATCCCAATGACAACACATAGGTATCAAAATTTTGATACCACATTCTAGGAGAATGTTTGAAACCATAAAGATACTTGTTAAATTTGCAAACAAAATTTTCTTTACCTTTCTCAATGAAATGCTATGGTTTTGAAATGTAAATCTCTTCCTCCAAATCACCATTAAGTAATGTTGTCTTCACATCCATATGTTCCACTTCTAACTCATTTGCAACTACAAGTGACAATAGAAGCCAAATAGATGTCAACTTTGCCACAAGAGATAATATCTTACCATAATCAATTCCCTCCACCTAGGAAAACCCCTTAGTGATGAACCATGCCTTATACTTCTCAATAATGTCATTGGGACCACAAATTTTCTTGAAAAACCATTTACAACCAATAGTTTAATGTCTAGTAGGAAAAGGTACCAAATCAAATTCTTGTTCTTCTTTAATGAAACCATCTCCTTCTCTATTGATTTCATCTAGTAATCTGAATCATTCATACCCATTGTCTCTCTAACCACCATAGGCTCATCAATGTTAGTAATCAATGGAAAGATACAATTGGAATCCAATAATAAATAACCAAATCTTTCTAGTTGCCACCTAACTCGTGTAGACCTCCTCAAAGGTTGAGGTTGATGATCTTCTTCTTCCTCAAAACTTTTTGAGCTTCTTGAGCTCTCGTCATTTTCTAATCCAACAAGAGTGGATAGTTATTCTTCCTTCAGAGTAGGTGGAATTTGAACTACCTCCTTATTTTGTTTCTCCTATTTCTTTGGTTGTATCTCAACAATAGATGTTTCCATCTCTCTAAATATCACACTTCTATTGTAAAGAACCTTTTGAGATTTTGGATCCTAAAGATTGTATCCTTTCACATCGACACCATAGCTAATAAGGATACACTTAACATCTTTGTTCTCCAAATTTTATCTCTTCTCAATTAAAGAATGGGCATAAGCTTCACAACCAAATACTCTGAGATGTCTCATCAAAGGATTTTTACCAGAACATGCCTCCATGGGTGTCTTACCAAAAAACATTGATTTAGGAGATCTATTGATCAAACAACATGCAGTTTCTACCACTTTAGCCCAATTTTTTTTTCAAGGCTAGCACGACTCAACACTCTCCTAGCCCTCTCCATCAACATTCTATTCATTCTCTCTACAACTTCATTTTTATGTGGAGTGTAGGGAGTTGTCTTATGTATCTCAATCCCGTAATATTTACAAAACTTGTCAAAATCTATGGAAAAAAACTTACCACCATTAATAGTCCTCAAACACTTAATATTTCTACTAGTTTTATTTTTTACCAAGGCCTTAAACTCCTTAAACCAGGTAAAGACTTCAGGTTTACTTATGAGAAAATAAACAAATGTCCTTCTACTACAACCATATATAAAACAAGAGAAATATACAGATTTTCTGAATGAAGGAATATTCATAGGACCAAACACATCTAAATGAACATAGTTCAAAACCCCAAAGGACTTGTGAGAACTACAATAATAAGAAACATAGTATTTTTTTCCATATACACAATGTTCGCAAAAGTCGAACTTGAGATTACAATCATTAAGGCCTTCAACAAGGCTCTTATTTTTAAAGGTTATAAGACCCTTCTCACTAATATGACCAAGTTGTTGGTGCCATAAAACTGTATTCTCTATATGAAGCCTCATTTCCATGGAATGAGCACCCTTAGGTACCGAAAATGCATGACAATCAGATGTAGCTGCAACATGATTCTTCTTTGCATGATGTGATGGTGAGGATGAATAATCCAAAGATCTATTATTCAATACATTAAAAGAACTATTGCACTATATAGTGCATTCATCAAGCTAAAATAGAGTGCCAATATGAACACCCTTAGCCAACACCATAGCCCCTCTAGTCATCTTGCATCCTCTATCAGAGAAAACAACTTTCACTCCCAAATAATTCAATTTACCTATAGAAATTAGGTTTTGTTCCAAACTTGAGATATGCATGAAACCACTAATCCCCTTCACTATTCCATCAAGAAATCTATTTTTGACTCTTCCATAGCCAACAATCTTCAGGTGAGAGTCATCACCCAAGTACACCTCTCCACAATTATAATCCTCACACTTTGATAAACAATATCTATGAGAAGTCATGTGAAAGTATGCACTTGAATCTATCAACCACATATCATTCGATGCATGGGTTGCCAAGGCTGCAATAAATGCTTCTCCATTATCTTGGGATGATTTATCAAATTTAGAATTAGAGAAAGACTTTTTTTTCTTCTTCTTGTTCTTCTTGCAATATTTATGAATGTGAGCAACTTCTCCATAGTTCCAACATTTTTCCTTGGACTTCTTACCAGGAGACTTAGATCTCCCTAGAGACTTTGACTTAGATTTATTTTCTTTCTTTCTTATTCTCTCATTTCATCTGCCACAAACTACAAAGGCATCCTTGGCCATCTCAGAAGACTTCCTTAACATATTTTTAGATAATAATGAGGAAACATCCTTATCCATATTGAAGGTGGAAGTAGTGCTTCCAATATACATTACTAGGTGATCCCAAGAGTCTGGCAAGAAACACAAAAGGAGCATGCAAGAGTCTTTTTCATCAATATTGTGTCTAACAGAACCCAATTGTGCAACCAACATATTAAATGCATTTAGATGATCTATTACAGACCCTCCATCTTCCATTTTCAAAGAATACATCTTATTTCTCAAGAAAAGCTTGTTTACTAAGGATTTAGCCTGATAGACATCACTAATCTTCTTCCATAGAGAAGCATAAGTTTTCTCTTCATGGAGATTTAGGAAGACAAAATTAGCCAAACAAAGTCTTATAAGACCCTTGGCTTTCTTGTCCATGAGATGCCAATCTTCTTGTTTTATGCCTGAAGGTTTGGTTCCATAAATAGTAGCCTATAGATCATGGTCTACAAGTATGTCTTCCATTTTGAGCTTCCACAACTCAATATTACCATCATTAAACTTCTCCATCTCAATCCTCCTAGATGTTCTTTCCATCTCTTTCTCTAAAAAATGTAACGAAACACACACTTGTACAAAACTTGCATGAAACAAATATCAACTCAAAAAACCCTTCTAACCTAACAAAGGAACCAAGGCTAGCTAGGCTCTGATACCAACTAAAAGGAAGCTAGGTGAATGGAAATAACTTCGTACACTAATCTAAGTAGGTGAGAGTTATAAAAAAAATTTATTTTAACATCTTTAATAATTACAACAAGAGAAGCACACTCAAAATAATGGTAATAGAATGATAAGAACTTAAATACAACATACACCATGTCTACATGGAGAAAACTATTTCTGGTAAAAACTCCACCCTCCAAAAGCACAATACTTCTATATTAATTCAAATAGGAGTTACAACATAGCCCAAGTACAAAGCTTCTACACAAGTGCTTCATGAAAAACACCTACTCTAGAGTGGTATTGGCAACACTTCATTACTTGTAAAACAAACTATGCATTCTACAACTCAAGACACTCAATAAATAGAGTGATACAAGCTTCAAGAAGCATTTAGAAGGAGAGGGGCATCCAAAGCCATATGGAACATTCTTCCATGCCATAGAAATGCATAATGACACATGTTCAATATTACCTTACATCCCTTACACTTTTCAAACATCTAAATATTCTTCTTCCAAGCTTGGGAACCCAAAATTTTCTCATAATTGCTTATGATATATGCCTTAAAAATTTCATATAATTTCATAAATATGCCATATAATTTTTCATAGGATCTATAAGAGAATCTATCATAACCGACTAAAAATAGTCTATTCCCTTACATCCTATCATAGACCAACTTGGGCGCCAAATTTCTCTGTGCATTGAAAGATTCCTTATGATGCATCATAAAATCTATCATATATTATAGATTCCAAAATGGGATACCTATGTCCTCTCGGGATGATGATGTGTCATCTAATCAACTCCAACAAGGATGCCACCTAATCGATGGGTCCTAATTTGTGACATGACATGATAGGCATTTAAATAATACAAATAAATATATGAACTACATTGATTAGATCAATTTTAAGACTCTAAGGTTGAGAAATGTTAATCCCATCATCCTCCCACTTGTCAAAGACCTACCAAGAGTCATACAAACTCATCTACTTAGCGCTTGGAGGTCCATGAAATCAAAACATCATCTGAACTTTTATATGCCAACTGGCTTTGTTAGTGAATCTACAACATTCAACAAATCGTCAACCTTCTCCAAATTCACCTTTCCATCTTCTACATATCACGAACAAAACGATAGTGAACATCAATGTTCTTTGTTTTGGCATGGAAGGTAAGATTCTATGCTAGGAAAATTGCACTTTGACTGTCACAAAAAATAGTAATCTGGCCTACATCTAAACCAATATTAGAACATAATATCTTAAGCCAAATGGATTCCTTATAGGCATGAGTGGCTTCCATATACTATACCTCTATTGTGGACAATTCAACTACAACTTACTCATCTAACTGATAGCACCACCAAACATCATAAACACATAACCACTAGTGGATCTTCTGTTGTTAATATCACCTACCCAATCTGAATCCACATATCCTTGAATTTTCACATAGTGTTGAGGTCTAGTAGGATAACCATGAAAACACAAGGCATACTCAGAAGTACCTTATAAATATTTGAACAATCTCTTTACTGCATCCCAATGCACCCATCCAGGATTAGCCATGAAACAACTAAGGACTCCAACTGCTTGGAGAATTTCTGGTCTGATACATACCATCACATACATTAGACTTCCAACTGCACTCACATATGGTACTCTGGTCATGTTCTCCATCTTTGTAGGAGACTTTGGACAATCATTCATAGAAAGCTTCGTCCCTTTCATCATAGGAACAACTAACTGTCTACCATCTACCATGTTGAATCTCTCCAACATAGAGTTCACATATTTTATTTGGCTTAACCAAAGCTTTATGTTAGCTTTGTCTCTCATGATTTCCATTCCTACAATGTACCTAGTTTCACCTAGGTCTTTCATCTCAAATTGTGCTTACAACTACAACTTCAAATCTCAAAGCATACTTTTACCATTCCCAATAAACAACATATCATCTATGTATAGGAAAATAATGAGAATGTGAGCATTCTCAATTTTAAAGTACACACAATGGTTAGGTTTAGGTCTCTTAAATCCAAATGACAACACATACGTATCTAACTTCCGATACCACATTCTAGGATATTGTTTCAAACCATAAAGGGAATTCTTCAATTTGCAAACAATATTTTCTTTACCTTTCTCAATGTAATGCCCTTACTATGACATGTAAAGCTCTTCATCCAAATCACCATGAAGGAATGTTGTCTTCACATCCATCTGTTCCACTTCTAAGTCATATGCAACTACATGTGACATCAAAATCTAGATAGATGTCAGGTTTGATATAGGAGAGAATATCTCCCCATAATCAATTCCCTCCGCCTAGGAAAACCCTTTAGTGACCAACCATGCTTTATACTTCTCAACACTGCCTTCAGGACTATACTTTTTCTTGAAAACCCATTTACAATCAATAGGTTTACATCTAGTATGAAAATGTACAAAATCAAAATTCTTGTTCTTCTTTAATGAAGTTATCTCCTCATCGATTGATTGCATCTAGGAATCTCCATCATTCATACCCATTTCTTCTCTAACCACCGTAGGCTCATCAGTGTTAGTAATTAGTGCAAAGATGCAACTGGAATCCAATAATGAATAACCAAATCTTTCTGGTTGTTGCCTAACTCGTGTAGACCTCCCCAAAGGTTGGGGTTGAGGATCTTCTTCTTACTCAATAATTTTAGAGCTGCTTAATCTCTCCTCATTTTCAGATCCAACATGAGTGGGTATTTATTCTTTCTTCAAAGTAGGTGGGATCTGAACTACCTCCTTATTTTGTTTCTCCTCTTTCTCTGGTTGCAACTCAACAGTGGAAGGCTCCATCTCTCTAAATATCACACTTTTTCTGTAGAGAACCTTTTGAGCTTTTGGATCCCAAATCTTTTACCCTTTCACACTGACACCATAGCTAATAAAGATACACTTACCAACTTTGCTCTCCAACTTTGATCTCTTGTCAATTAGAACATGAGTGTAAAATTCACAATACTCTACGATGTCTCATCAAAGGATTTTTACCAAATGATGCCTCCCTAGGTGTCTTACCAACAAGCACTGATGTAGGATATCTATTGACCAAATAACATTCAATGTCTATCACTTTAGCCCAATATTTCTATTCAAGGCTAGATCTACTCAACATACTCCTAGCCCTCTCCATCAACAATCTATTCATTATCTTTGCAAATCCATTTTTCTATGGAGTGTGGGGAGTTGTATTATGTATCTCAATCCGATTCTCTTTATAGTTATTGTCAAACTCTATGGAACAAAATTCACTAGCATTATTAGTCCTCAAACACTTAATCTTTCTACTAGTTTGGTTTTCTACCAAGGCCTTAAACTCCTTAAACTAACTAAAGACTCTAGCTTTACTTCTGATAAAATAATCAAATTTCCTTCTACTGTAATCATGTATAAAAGAAACAAAATATACATATTTTGATAACAAAGGAACATTTACTGGACCAAACACATCTTAATGAACATATTCCAAACCCTAGAGGACTTGTGAGAACTATAATAAAAAGAAACACAATGTTGTTTTCCATATACACAATGTTCACAAAAGTAGAACTCAAGATTACAATCATCAAGTCCTTCAACAAGGCTCTTATTTTTGAAGGTTCTAAGACCCTTCTTGCCAATGTGATCAAGTCGTGTGTGCGATAACATTGTCTTCTCTGTAGGAAGCCTCATTTTCATGGAATGAGGACCCTTAGGTACCTAAAATGCACAACCATCAAATGTAGCTAAAACATTCTTCTTCTTTGCATGATCTGATGGTGAGGATAAACAATCCAAAGATATCTTATTCAATATATGAGAAGAACTATTGCACTATACAGTTCATGCAACAAGTTGAAAAATAGTGCTAATATGTACACCCTTAGCCAACACCATATCCCCTCTAGTCATCTTCAATCATCTATAAGAGAAAACAACTTGCACTCCCAAATCATTCACTTTACTAATAGAAAGTAGGTTTTTTGCCAAACCTAAGATATGCAAGACACGATTAATCCCCTTCACTCTTTCATTGGGAAATATATTTTTGACTCTTCCACAACCAAAAATACTAAGGTGAGAGTCATCATTTAGGTACACCTCTCCACCATTGTACTCCTCATACTTCGAGAAACAATATCTACAAGTAGTCATGTGAAAGGATGCACTTGAATCTATAAACCACAAATCATCTAATGTATGGGTTGCTAAGACTACAATAAATGCTTTTCCATCATCTTGGGATGATTTCTCATATTCGAAATCAAAGAAATACTTTTTTTCTTCTTCTTCTCCTTCTTGCAATGTTTCCAAATGTGACTAGCTTCACTATAGTTTCAAAAAATTTACTTGGACTTCTTACCAAGAGAATTGGGTCTCCTCAAAAACTTCAACTTAGATTTGTTATCTTTCTTTTTTCTTCTCTTGTTTTGTCTTCCATGGATTGCAAGGGCCTCCTTGGCCATCTTAGAAGACTTCCTTTGCATCTCTTTAGATAATAATGAGGCAACAAACTCATCCATATTGAAGGTGGAAGAAGTGCTTCCAATAGCCATTACTATTTGATCCCAAGAGTTTGACAATGAACACAAAAGGAGCATGCAATGGTTTTGTTCATCAATCTTGTCTCCGAAAAAACCCAATTGAGCAACTAGCATGTTAAATACATTTAGATGATCTACTACGAACCCTCCATATTCCATTTTCAGAGAATACATGTTCTTTCTCTGGAAAATCTTATTTATGATGGATTTAGCTTGATAGACATCACAAAGCTTCTTCCACAAAGAAGAAATTTTTTTCTCTTCATGAACATTCAAGAGGACGAAACTAGCAAAAAAGAGTCTAATAATACCCTTGGATTTCCTATCCATGAGATCCCAATCTTCTTGTTTCATTCCTAAAGGTTTGGTTCCAGAAACAACATGCCATAGATCATGGTATACAAGCATGTCTTCCATTTTGAGCTTCCACAACTCAAAAGTGCCACTGTTAAACTTCTCCATCTCAATCATCTCAGATGTGCTTGCCATCTCTTTCCTACAACAAGGTAACGAAACACACACTTCTTCAAAACTCACACTGAAACAAAGATCAACTCAAAAAACCCTTCTAACACAACAAAGGAACAAAGGACGGCTAGGCTTTAATACCAACTAAAAGGAAGCCGAGTGAGTGAAAACAAATTCCTACACTAATCTAAGTAGGGAAGAGTTACAAAAAAAATGTTTTAACACCTTTAAAAATTACAACAAGAGAAGAACATAGAGAATAATGGGAATAGAACAAAAAGAACACAAATACCACATACACCAGATATACATGGGGAAAAAAATTTCAGGTTAAAAACCCCACCCTCCAAAATCATAGTACTTCTATATTACTTCAAATAGGAGTTTCAACATAGCCCAAGTGCAAAGCTTCTACAAAAGTGGTTCATCATAAACACCTATTCTAGAGTGATACTAGAAACACTTCATTACCTACAAAATAAACTATGTATTCTACAACTTGATACTCTCAATAAATAGAGTGATACAAGCTTCAAGAAGCATCTAGAAGGAGAGAGGTGTCCAAATCCACATGGCACATTCTTCCACCCCATAGACATGCATTTGGACACATGTTCAATATTCCCTTACACCTCTTACACTTGTCAAACATGAAAATATTATTCTTCAAATCTTGGGTGCCCAAAATGTGCTCATAATTTCTTATGATAGATGCCTTAACACTATCATAAAATATTTCATAAATCTACCATAGAATCTATCATAGGATTTATAAGAGAGTTTTTCATAAGAAACTGAAAATAGTCGATTCTCTTAGATCTTGTCATAGCCCAACTTGAGTGCCAACTTTCTCCATGCATTCAAAGATGCCATATGATGCATTATAGAATTTTTCATATATCATAGATTCCAAAGTGGGATGCCTATGTCCACTTGGGATGATGATGTGTCACCTAGTCGCCTCCAACAGGGATGCCACCCAGCCGGTGGGTCCCAATTTGTGACATGACACCATAGGTATTTAAATAATACAAATAAATACATTAATTAAATCAATGTTAGGACTCTAAGGTTGAGACACCTTAATCCTAAAATCCTTCCTTTTTCATGATGTAGCTTTATTTTTGAAAACATATGACTTGGCATAGGGATTTCTGAGGAAGCTCTCATGTCTTAGGATTGAACATTGACTACTTAAAATAAATTTCTCACAACAATGGTGTTAGCAACTTCTTTAAAGTGGGGGAATACATGGATTATATCTTTCAACATTTTTCATGTTTCATGGTGTGATTTTCTTTTTTCTTGTGGTGCATCCTTTTCTTGGTGGTGTCATTGGGTTTGATTTCCTCCAAGAGTGTGAAATTTCTTAGTGTACAACTATCCTCTTAGTGGTGATGCGATGCATTGCATTTCCTAAGTTACAAATCTTTTACTATTGAATTTTCCTCTCTTGGAGACATTAGGCATGATGTTCCCTAAGAAGAAGACCTTACATGAACAAAGAAAAATGCCTTTAAACAAAAAAACTTTTACTAGCATAATTGTTCATATGTGTTATAATAATGAAACTTGTTAGCCTTATGAAGCTCAAAACTCTAAATTCAAGGCCAAAAAACATAACAAACCTTTCTTGCATGTGGAGCCTTTCCTTGTTCATATGTTCTTAGAATAAAACAACTTGTTAAGCCCTATGAAGCTCAAAATCTAAATTCAAGGGCACTCAGCATAACACACCTTGCTTGCTTGTGGAGCCTTGCCTAACATTGTGGTGCCTTATTGAAGTTTTAAGGAGGATATATTTGATATGGTATGGGAGCATAATATTATTCTCTCATTTGCAACCCTTATGGGATACTCACCTAGTGGATATTATGAGGTTCCACTACCTTGGAGTGAGTACGACAAAAACGTCTGATGGCTTAGATGTGTTCCACATCACATTGGACCATTTAGGCTTGATCTTCCCGGTCTTTGGTGTTCTATGATTTTGTATCTTTTTCATTGTTGCATACATAAGTGTCTAGAATGTCTAATTTAGTGTTAGTTTGGCATGGGGTCATACTCTCACTAAAGTGGGGGAAAAATGTAGTGTAGGAAAAAGTATCCCTTTTTGACACTTAATTTGGAAATAATTAATAAATAAATGAGCTTAATGATTCCTTAATTTAGTGTTGTAATATGTTTTTCATATTCACCTTAAGTTTAGGGCCCTTTTTAATAAAATGGACTCAATTTTTCCTTGTTTTTGGTGTTGTAAGGTGTACCTTTATACTTTCACACTAGTCTAAGGATTTATTATTTGATTGAGGTTAATTTTCCTTAATTTTCCCCTTTAATTCAAATATAAGCCTAATTAAATACAACTTCCAAGTAATAAAACCTGACATTCATAAATTCTATTTCACAACACTTAACTTTGGAAGATGTGTTTCCTAGGTAAGCTACCTAGAACCCATTCACCAGAGGGAAAATGGGTCCTCACTTAGTTCTACAACCCTATTTTTACATAATGTTTAATATTTTCTGATGTGTGTCCTAGGTGAGTGGCCTAGGACCCATTCGCCCTATGGCAAATGGGTCTTCACTTTTTCCTATGACCCCTCTTTGAAATATGTTTTTGGCAGTATTTTAATGGTTTCAAAGCCATAATTCAATGTCAGCTTGTGATATTTGAATTTTGAGACTTAATGTTAAGATATGTATAAATACAAGGCTATTTGATTATGTTTCGGGCTAAGATCCTAGAGTTTTTATGAAAGCATACTAATAGAAAATTTTATGATCAAGAGAGAATTCAAGAGGAATTTCAAGGCATTCAAGGGTAGATTTATAGAATATTAGTGCATCAATCAAGATTCCTATCATCATGTCAAATATTTCTTGCATGATGCATGTTTTTTGAGCTAATATAGTGATGCAGAGTTCAAGATCTATCCAAGCATGTTCAAAGGCATTATCTCTAATCAAGTTTCATAATCAAGATCTACATTCATTGATTCAACTTAATGCAAGTTTATAGATATATACTCCAAGGTTTCAATTAAGGTTTGGTGAGTCGTTGTATATTGTTGTTCATTCATCATTCTTGCATGCTTTTCTATTTCATTTCAAGGTTTAATTACCAAAATAGGGTTTGACCAAGGAAAACCCCCATTCCCTAACAAAACAACCTTTTTTTCCCTTTGATATGTATTGTAGGTTTTTGGTTGAAGATCAATTGGAGAGAAAAATTGAAGAAAGTTGAAAAGTTGTGAAAGATGCAAGAAAAAAATTCAAATCATGGAAACTCTTCTAAAGGATTTATTTTCAACTTTTCAACAGTGGACAACTAGAATCTGGGAGTGCAGACTAAGCATAAGAGAACCTAGAAAGCATTTTCCAAGAGCCCTAGCTAGGACCCATTCACCATAGGGTGAATGAGTCATTAGTGAGGTCTCGTAAAGCATCTTTTTCGACAGGTACACATCATTCTCACCTTTCTAAATTTTCATTTTAATAGTTAGTTCTATTAGTTTTCTGATATGTTCTCTATAGCACACATTTTGAATGAAACTAGGAAAATCGGTGCATCATACACCCTTTATTATCAATTCATTTTCATATCAAACCCCACCTATATTTTTCTATGTTTCACCTAGTATTATATGTGTTAGCTATATTATGATAACTTAGTTTCTACAACACATGGTTACTAATAAGTTTTTCCACAAAGCTTAGAATATGGCCATGAGGTTTAGGAGATACTATAATGAGAGGTGACTTAGGCGGCCAATTATTTATAGGAATTTAAGGAGGTCCAAAATGATTTTTAGGAGTTCCAATAATCAAGGGAGATCTAATGGCCAATTGTGCATTCATAACCTCAATAGATTTGAATTTTTGTTGATGATATTCTTTCTAGGGGGAATCTAAGGTGACCTTAACATTTTGATCTAATAAATCGATATTACTATATTTATAAAGAAATGTATCAATGATTTCATCCTCTTGTGCAAAAATATCTTCCCAAGTAGGAGAGGCAGGGGGAGAGAAACAAACAATATTTTCATGACACTAAATGATTGGAGCTTCTAACACCAAGATACCTTCATCACAACTAGGAGAGGTATCAGGAGAAGAAAAAAATTTATTTTCATTGACTAAATCCTCTTATATCAAATCATCCTCACAAATGGGTGAGATTTTGGGAGATGAATGAAGACTAGGCAAGGTGATATTAAGAAATGTGTCAGTGATTTCATCTTCTTGTGCCATTATATCTTCTGAAATAGTAGAAGTATTAGGAGAGGTACAAACAAGACTATCATGAAACTCCACGATTGGGTTTTCTATCACCAAGGTACCTTCATCACAAGTAGGAGAGGTATTGGGAGAAGAACAACTATGAGTGTCTTGCTTGTCTTTGAATGAATCCTCTTGCACCAAAACATTCTGATAAATAAGAGAGATATTAGGAGAGTGACTACCATGCTTGTTAATGATTTCATATTGTTTCCTTATATTATACTCATAAGTAGAGAGATTACAATAATACAAGCCATGTGATACTCTATTAAAACCATATGTTTGAAAATGAAACATGTCTCTAATTGCCTAGGGTTTTAAATTTGTGCAAAAATAAAAACTAATCTGCCCAAATTATGCAATGCTTCAAAAAATGTAAATAAATTTCCTATAGATCTGATGATTTTTAATACTAAAATATAACAATTTTTCCCAAATTTGTAAAAAATTAAGAAAAGTGACATTTCTCTTGCATATGCAATAATATTTTTTGAGAATTTCAAACTAGACAGTTGCAAGCAGAAATAGGGTGATGATATAGAGACAAAAAGTTATGCAAAAATTTTTAGATACACATGTACAAGGACATGGTCGCTCAAGGATGTCTGAGTCCTCGATCAAGGTTTAGAAAACGAAAAAAACTTGATTTTTATGTTGTTGTTTAATGATTTTGTCTTTGGATTCAAATAGGTTGAACTAATTATATTTTTCCAATTTTTTCTCAATTTAGGGCAATGCAATGCAATATAAAAAGGTGAAAATATTTGTACAAGTTTTCAATGTGAATTTTAGATCTAAAATGTAATAATTAACTAATTCTAAGATGGAACAATCTGAAAATCATGATTTTGATGCAATTTTGAAATCAAACAATGCAATTTTTTCCACTTTTTGAACTATATGAAAGATGGCTAAAAAGATGTAATTATGAATTCCAATTCTAGGTTTTGCAGACATAAAAAAAGTGATAAAATAGAGACAAAAATGTGTGAATTTTTTTTTCATACAATTGTACGAGGAGAGGGTTTCCCAATGGAAAATGAGTCTTTGACCAAGGTTCCAAAAACTAAAAAAGTGAATGTCTAAGTTGGTGTTTATGGTTGCTTTTTTTTGTTTGTAGAAAAACCTAACAGTGACTATTTTTTTAGATTTTTTTCAATTTAGAACACTTTAATTCAAATGAAAATGTGAAATAATAAAATTCAATTGTAAATGAAATTTCCAAATTCTAATCATGCAACAATTGACTGAGTGTGAGATGCAAAATTCTGAAAATGAATATTTTATGCAAACTTGAAAAAAAAAAGCAATCTTTTCACTTTTTGCCCTAATTGAGAGATGAAATGCAATGAACAATTTCAAAATTTAATGAACTAATGAATGTAAATCAGATCTGAATATGACTGAAATAAACCCTAATGCAACCTATAATGCAATTATTTTGTTTCTTTTATATTTTCTATAATGCAAAAATGAGACCCTAAATGAGAAATGGAACACCATTTTAAAAGAATTTCTTCAATTTAGAACAATGCAATTCAAATGAAAATGTGAAATAATAAATGTAAATTGTGAATGAAATTTCTAGATCTTAATCATGCAACAATTAAATCAGTGTAAGATGCAAAATTTTGAAAATGAAGATTTGATGCAAACTTGAAAAAAAAATGCATTTTTTTAACTTTTTGCCCTAAATGAGAGATGCAATGCAATGAAAAATTTAAAACTTTAATGAAATAATGAATGTAAATCATATCTAAATATGACTGAAATAAACCCTAATGTAACCTATGATGCAAATTTTTTGATTTTTTTAATGTTTTCTATAATGCAAAAATGAAACCCTAAATGAGAAATGGAAATAAAAGAAAAGAGAAACCTAAAGATAGGGTTTGAAAAACATCCAATTTTAGAAAGTTTATAGTGTTAACATGTTAAGTTCACCAAAATGTAGCGTACGATGGAGAGGGGAACCTTTTCGAAGTTTCATTAAGATGTAGATCAACAAGGTCTATAAATTGACTTTCAACCCTAAAGGTGAGCCAATCAGACTTGGATCTACATCTAATCAAGGATGGGAATAGATTTGAAAATAATTTTGATTGATTGAATTAATTATACTAAAAGCCCTAACATATAAAATGCATGATCCCAATAGTTGATAAACATAAACAATCAAGTTATGATAGATATGGAAGGTGCAAATGACTATGTACTTGCCCAAAAAAAAGGTTTGGTTGTGCCTACATGAATTGGATCACCCAATGGCGACAGAGTCTTTATAAGGGGGTCCTACTCAATTTTTGTGGTCTTCGAGTGTCAGATCTAAGCTTCTTTTTTTTGCATGTCCCACTATTAGAATGTCGTAACTAAATTTTTTAGGAGATTTTTTGTGTCTTAACAAGGTTGATGAAAATAAATGTAGCAATGGAAAATGGATCTTTTAACTATCTTCAATCCTCTTCAAACCTATAACCTACACATTCATAAAGAGGGAGAATTTTGTGCCATATACAAGATTGCATCAGTCAAACCCCATGTAAGTGTTCCCACTTCCACAATGGCAATGAAAATGGATAAATGATAATTGGAAAGGAAGGAATGATGAAATCACAATGTGCTACAACTCACCACACTTTAATGGTTTCATTGAAGCACTGAAGACATACACTTGATCTGAAGGATTTGGATCTTAATTTCTTGAATTTTTTGGAGACCTACAAAAATATGTTATCCTTCAAACAATAATGACATCATGATAACATAAAATCAAAAACACTTTGGCATGATGCTTGGATCTTGAATTGCTACAATAAATCTCTCAAATGTTGCTCTTGAATTGCTTTTGACAATAACATTCGCTCATGAAAATATCCTTCTTGCTTCCTATTTTCGAATGATAAAATAACTAAGCATCTATACAAATTTATTCAATTTTCAAAAAATAGATCTTGATAGCTGACATTTGCAAATTGAATTTGGTAAGAACTTATAAAATGCAACAATAGGATCAAGAGATCAAAGATAGCACAAAAGAGAGAGAAAGGATGAGAGAATATGATGATAGTATTTAATATGCATGAAGATAGTACAAAAACATGTATGTAAAAAGATTTCTTATAAAGGAAAGCTAAGAAACAATGAAGGGCCATGAATGAGACAAGTGGAACAATCATGTGTAGGGTAGGTGGAGATAAATAATAGATAATTCCATGAAAGATGGATCACCCACCTAAAGTGGAATTATCATGCCATGAAAAGTGGACATAAAAAGGTGATAACTGGATCACACCACAAAGAGTGGAATTTCTCCAACACACACTTACCTAGGTGTCCAACTCATATCTCTCTATGCATGCACAAATCTACATGCATGATGCAAATAACTAGGTGTCCCAAGTGCAAACTACAATAATATGCATTCCCTAAGTAAGCTTAAGTAAAGTGTAATAAGTAAAATACTTATTTACACCAACACCCCCCTTAAGTGAAATTGGGGAAATGAAGACTCAAGCTAACCATGCAAGATAAGATGTAAGATGGGTCCTGACAACTAGGACATATTAAGTGTAATTAAATAATTAATTACACCAACACCCCCCATAAGTGCAACTTAGGAAGGAAATTATTATGAAAATGATGCAAATATGTAATGATGGGTCCCAACTACTAGGCCATGTTAGGTACCCATGTACATATGAAAATGCAATCTCTTACAAACGGAGAAAAGGAGAAAACCCAGTGGGACAAAACTCCTCTCCAAAAAAGAGATGAAATGAAAAAGAATAATGATATCCATCATAAATCCAATCAATCTCCATCCACACAAAGGATGAGAAGAGAGACCATTTAGTCCCCCATAATGAGATAACCTGCTACAAGAGAAGCACTAGAAGTACAATATGAAGTAATACTAGAATACTCAATTCGACAAGCAAGGAAAGATACTTCTGTTTGCTAGAAACCATATTAGAGTCACTCAAGGACTCAATTTTAGAATCATGATAAAGCAACAATAGACCCGATGTCAAGGAACATTGGAAAACTCACAACTGGAACAACTCTGGAATCTATGAAGCAACAATTGATTGATAAATGATCTAGAATTGAAATGAAGTGCAGAGAAAATGCAAACATAATGCACACAAAAAATAAAATAATGCATGCACTGATGAATGTTCACATCTACCTCCATGATGAAAAATAATCTCAATTTTTCCTAGATGACAAAATCTGAAAAAATGTTCTTCACTATTGTGAATTGCTCAAAAATAGCTTTCCATTGATATCTTGTTTGTGAAAAATAGACACCGTGGCCAAAAATTATGAATTTTTCAAAAAAATCGAATTTACCCTCTAGGAAATGGGTTTTCTAGCAAAAAAACTTTTATTTCTGATTTGATTTTTGAAAAATCTACTCACTTTTTGTGGACAAAAATAGAAACCCATAAATATTTTGATGCTAAAACAAAAACTAGAAATCATGTTTTGATCCAGTGAGTAGAAGATAAAAAATTGAAAATTTAAACCTTCAGCTAGGAGAAGAATGATGTGTGCTGCTTTTTATAAAACAATTTACTCTTGATCTATGCAAGATATGAATAATTTAAAAGATACCCAGTTGAGATTTCAACCCTAGCTACAAAACCCAAAAATCATTTTTCCTACAAATGAGTGGAAACTAGATTTATGAAGTAAAAATGGAAACAACTCTAGTAAAAATGACTTTCTTCAAACCCTTGTAGATTTGACAAAATATGTCAGATTTTGACGAAACAAAATCCAATCTTGACTTTTCTTTGATGCCTTTGATTCAATGGCGAGGTTCTCAAGAATCCAACTCACATCCAAAAAAACTTTCACACCAACATTGATCCCTCAGATATGGGAAGAAGTCTGCAACATTGAATCTTTGATACCATGTAAGAACTTATGAAAAGCAACAATAGGAATCAAGAGATCAAAGACTACACAAAAGAGAGAGAAAGAATGATAGAATATGATGATAGTATTCTCAATATGCATGAACATAGTACAAAAAAATGTATGTACAAGGATTTCTTATAAAGGGTAGGTGAAGAGAAATAATAGATAATTCCATGAAAGGTGGACCACCCACCTAAAGTGGAATTATCATGCCATGAAAATTGGAGATAAAAAGGTGATAACTAGATCACACCACAAAGAGTGGAATTTCTCTAACACACACTTCCCTAGGTGTCTAACTAATATCTCTCTATGCATACACAAAGCTAGATGCATGATGCAAATAACTAGGTGTCACAAGGTCAAACTACAATGATATGGATTCCCTAAGTAATCTTAAGTAAAATGTAATAGGTAAAATACTTGTTTACACCAACAAATTTTGAATGTTAAATCACCTCCAAAAACATATTTAAAAATGGGTCCTGGCTAAGAAAGGGGACTCAGTCCCTCATGGGAAAATGTGTCTTGGACAAAATTTCCAAGACACTCATTATTGGAGACAATATGTGAATTGAATTCATTTATTCAATGCTTGGTGCTTATTGAAAAAATGGGACAAATGAGCTCCAAAATACATAATTTTAGGCAATTATGGGGTCAATTAGGCTCAATAATCTAGGGGGGGAAATATAGTGTGAAAATAATAAGGCATACAATTTTTTATGCTATACGAACCAAAGATTGTTGTAAGAACATCACATGATTAATCTATTAATTAATTTTATAGTCATTTTTTCATTTCAACATCAATAGACACAAAAAAATTATAATTTATATAGTCATAGTTGTTAGATGAACATGCCAACTAAGAGGGAGGGGGGAGGGGGGTTGAATCAGTTGTATAATTTTAAAAGATCATAAACCCTCATTAAAATCCAGATCTACATTAGTTCTTAAACTCTTATCCACCATTAAACCCTTAACATGAATTAACATAGTGTAAACATGTAAAACAATAATGCAAACACATAAAACATTAATGCAAACACATAAAACACATAAGAACACTAGAATTAAGTGGAAAACCGAAAAAGAAAAAAAATCATGAGAATTAGCTCACTAATATATGAATTGCAATATCAAATACAATAAGGCTCACTGCCCAGAAAGATAAAGAAAGGCTTGTTGTTGATGGCTCACTACTAAAGGAATCACTATCCACAAGAAAGAAGCAAGAAGGGATGACTCACTACCAATTTAAACTTCTAATAATGCATCTCTCATATGTCAAAGGTATAGCTCCCCTGAAGCACAAACAACTCAACAAACATATTCAAATGTAGATACCTTCTACTCATTGCATTAGGAAGTCATAAACATTATAGCTAACACTCAGATCTACACACATGATCACTTTCACATCTTTCACATCACAGGGTATGTGCAGGATCATCATGGAAAAAATAGGCCCTTAAGTGGCAATAAAATTGAGAAAAATCAGAGTTAAGCAACTTGACGTAAAAATTTGAATAAGTTATCTATATTATTTAAAAAATATGTAAGAATAGAATTTGTATAAAATTGAATGTAGTTTCTAAACTACTAGGTTTATTTATAAGATAAAAAAAACTATTTGGTCAAAATTTGAAGTTTCAATGCAATAGTACTTAAATTTTAGGGAAAAAATAAGTAGGTGTCTATCTAACCACCCCAACCACAGTAAAATGATAATATTTTTTATAATATTTTAGATATGAATAGAGGACTCATGTCTCAATGTGATATATATATTTTTTTAATTTTTTTCCAAGTAAATAATTAATTATGATTTTTTTATTACAACTTTAAAAAAATATAAAAACTTGTATGTCTGACCACCTTAACTTGGTCAAAACTTCATGATTTTTTATTTATTTTTAATCCTATTGTATGTGAAGCGTAGAATGTGACACATGTTTTAGATTCAAAAAATGTGATATCGTTTGAAAGCTATAGATGTTTTTCAATCATCTTACCAATCAGGACTTTACTCGTAATTCAAATAGAAAATGAATAATAATTATTTATTAAATTCAAAGTAAAGCATAATTTATATTGATGGAAACCTGAGAATCTCCTTTAAAAACCCTTTCCATTTCATCAATTTTGGGTGAAAAAAAGGTCATCAGCCACATTAGTCATCATATCACTTACATATCACCATTTTTTGGCCCATCATGATCCTACACATACTCCACATACACTTCACACTTAATCCACACAATAATTCTCCTTGAATTTATATCCTAAAACAATCTCAATTGGGCCAGCCTTAATGAAACGTATACACATTTGCTATGCAACATCAAATAAGTCAGCACCAAACACTTCCACAATATAAAGAACTCAATCCAAACAACACCATTACTTAACTGTGACCTAAATCTATACAAACACACCTCTCAAAACTTTCTTAAACAATATTTATCCTACATAATTAGCACTAGCATGCTAGGTCGGAAAAACCTGCACTAACACTAACAAGTGACACCAAAGAAACCTCTCAAGGTTCAAAAACATCTTGCATACCACACAAAAACACTCCATTATATTCATACAACATGCTATAACATTCTAGAATCATAAAAATACTCTACACAACTACTACAACCACTTGGAACTCAAGAACGTCTTTATTATGTGCAACCAGACACACTAGTACATACGCCCGACACACTAGATAACGTATAGAAAAACTCAACACTTGAAACTTCAAGGGAAGGTAGATAAAGAAATTATAGTCACATTCCCAAATATAAAAAACCAAAAACTTCATAATGGAAAAATGCGGAGAAAACTTATTTCTCCCAGAAACCTTATTTCATAAGACGAACATACTATCAAACACATCTTCCATAGTAGAATGATCCAACACCTAAAACTCTGGATATGAAACCTCTGTATAGCTCTAATAATAATGTCTAAAGCACATGGGAACATATTCAACCATGAATAAATGTGGAGAAAAACAACAAAGAACACTCTATCATACTAAACACTTTTTATTCAAAAAATTTCAAAAGCACTTGGAAACCAGACACGACAAACACATCAACAACATTACTTATCTCATACATCAATGAAAACATTGTTGAAAATTCAAAAAAATAAACATGCTTCCCCAATACAATTTATATTAACAACCTTTGTAATTAAACTAAAGTAGGATATCAATGACAACACCAATATAGTGTATTGAAATTAATATCAGCACTTCCAACAATTCTAATGATAGGGGTTGACATAAATGCAACAATCCTCTATTGACATCAATGACAATAGAAGTTTCCAAAAATCTCCAAACTTCCAAAAATATCTCTCTTTGCCATTTATGGAAACACATGATCTGAAAACCATCAACAAAACATACACTGTTGCTCCTTGCACAAGCATTTATTCTCAGCTAACTTTCTCCCCATTTTTGTACTATCGTTTTTCAACTAATTAAACTTTTTCTCCCCTTTTGACATCAATGGAAAAGTACAACACATAGTTTATTTTCTTTTACTCCCCCATTGTCATTACTTACCTATACTTGCTCTCCCCTAATAGGAAACATGTGTAAGAGACATCAACTACACTCTTTTCATGCATACTCACTTTCCTGCACACTCCCCCTTAGGGGCACACAATATGCTCCATTAAACTACACCAACAAACAACCACTACTACCTACTCCCCCCAAGAGGTAACCTTTAGCATCAATCCAAGACCAAGAGATATATCTTGAAATTATTCTTGAATAGATGCACATACTTATGCATCTAGTTTAAAGGAGGGGCAATAACCCCTAACTTCTCCTAGAGAAAATCAAATGTATCCTTTGGAAGAGCCTTAGTGAAAATTCCAAAAAAATGATTCTTAGTAGGAACATACTCCAATTTCACCTCATTCTCTACAACTTTCTCTCTTAATAAGTGATACCAAATTGAGATATGCTTTGTTCTTGAATGTATTACTAAATTCTTCAAAATATTGATTACACTTGTATTGTCACACATGATAGGAATAGGTTCATCATATGAAACTGCAAGATATCTTTCAATGTTTGTTTCATCCACAACACCTGTGTGTAGCATGATGTTTATGTAATATATTCTACTTTTATAGTAGATAATGACAATGAATCTTGCTTATTTCTTAGCCATGAAACCAACCTGCTTCCAAGCAAGATAGCACCACCACTTGTACTTTTTGTATCATCTATAAATCTAGCCTAATTTACATTTTTATATGCACTTAAAGAAAATTTAGTATCCTTAGGATACCATATACCATAATCCAAAGTGCCTTTCAAATATCTAAATATCCCTTTCACTATTGCAACATGATATTCTTTGGGATCTTCTTGAAATCTAGCCACAAGACAAACACCAAACACTTCCAAAAATTAAATAAGTGAACCCAAACCAAGATCGTACTTAATTGGGATCCAAATCTACATAAAAACACTTCTCAACACTTCCTCAAATAGTAATTATCCTCTACAATTAGCACTAGCACACCAAATTGGCCAAACCTGAACTAACACTAACAAGCGACTCCAAACACACCTCTCAAGGTCCAAAATCATTTTGTAAACCACACAAAAACTCTCTAGAATATCCATACAATATTTAAAAATATTTCACATCATAGGAATATTCACCACAACTATTGCAACCACCTGAAACTCAAGAACACCTTCATTTTGTGCAGCCATACACACTAGCACAAACATGCAACACACTAGTTAGATTTGTAGAATAAATTAGCACCTAAAAATTCAAGAAAAGGTAGATACAAATGGTATAAGAAGATTCCAAGATCTGCAACACCATAACCTTCACTACATAGAAATATGAAGTAATCTCATTTCTCCCAGACACCTTGTTTCACCAAAAAGACATACTATCAAACACATCTTTCACTATAGTATGATAAAAAACTTGAAACTTTGGATACAACACCTCTGAACACCTTTGATCATCATGTACAAAGAACATTGGAATATCTTCAACCATGAATAAATGTAGAATAAAACACTGAACACTTTGTCACACTAAACTCTATTTTATTTAAATTTTATCAAAATAAATTGGAAACCAAGTGAACCAAATTCATTAGCAACATTACTAACATATCTGCAACACATCTATAGAATCTTCAATATGCAACACTTTCCAACTACAAAAATATCTCTAAAAAAAAGTCAAGCCAACAACCTCTGCAACTATCAATGACAACACCAACATGTGTTGAAATCAATACAAGTAGCATAATTTATACAAGGGATTGACATCAATGACAACACCCAAACAAATCACAAAAAAATTAAGCTTCCAACATCTCCAAACTTTCAATAATATCCCCCTTTTTCATTGATGGAAACACATACTTTCTAAAAAAATATCAACAAAAGAAACCAACAATAATGTTCCAATAAGAAGTACTCCCATGACAAGGAAAACTCTTACACTTCATCTTCTCTCTTCATAGACATCCTTTCCCACAACACCTCATATTATCTCCCCCCCCTATGGTCTTCAAACAATGTTCACTTAGGTACTATGGTTTTTCAACAACTTTAATTCTTTCCCCCCTTTTGACATCAATTGCAAAGGGCCATAAGCTAATCCAACCATCTTGCTCTCCTCCTTTGACAATATTTAAATGGAAAAAATTGCATACATCACTTGAAACACCAACAAGAAATTTCACTCATTATTCTAAACTATCTTCTTGCATACTCCCCCTTAGACACACAAAATATGATCCATCTAGCAACCACTACTACATACTCCCCTTTAGACATAGCCTTCAACATCCGTCTAGGATTGAGAATGTATCTTGAAATTCTTCCTAGATAGATGCACACACTTATGCATCTATTTGAAAGAAGGAGGGTCAATACCCCATAAATTTTCTCAGAGACACTCAAAAGTATCTGTTAAAAGAGCCTTTATGAAAATATCAACAAATCGAACCTTAGTAAGCACATATTCTAACTTTACCTTGTTTTCTACAAATCTATCTCTCAAGACGTGGAACCAGATTGAGATATGATTTTTTCTTGAGTGCATTACCAGATTCTTTGAAATATTGATTGCACTTGTATTGTCACACACGATAGAAATAGGTTCATCATATGAAGCTCTGATATCCTTCAATGTTTGCTTCATCCACAACACATGTGTATAGCATGATGTTGCTATAATATTTTTTCTTCTATAGTAGATAATGATACTAAATCCCACTTCTTACTTAACCATGAAAACAACCTTCTTCCAAGAAGGAAAGCACCACCACTTTTACTTTTCTTGTCATCTACACATCTCGCCTGATTTGCATCTATATATTCACTCAAAGAGAAGTTATTATCCTTAGGATACCACAAACCATAATATAGAGTGCCCTTCAAATATTTGAATATCCTCTTCACTATTGCAACATGAGATTCTTTGGGATCTTCTTGAAATCTAGTCATAACACAAACTAAATGCATGATATATTATCTAGTAGTAGTAAGATATAATAGTCCACCAATCATTGATATATACTTGCTCTGATCTGTATTAGGAGATTCATCATTATTACTCAAGTTACAACTAGTAATCATAGGAGTACATATCAGTTTAGAGTCATCCATTCAAAACTTATTCAACAATTTCTTAACATACTTGGACTATGATATGAATATACCTTTCCTTGATTGAATGATCTCCAAACCAAGGAGTAAATTAATCTCACCACACATTGACATCTCAAATTATTTTTTCATTTCCTCTACAAAATTCTTGCACACATCTTCATTTCCTCTCAAATTTATGTCATCAACATATACCACCACAATTACTATTTGTTCTCCTTCAACTTTGAAATACAAATTGCTATCTACATTACCTTTTCTAAATCCTTACTACAACAAGTACTTATCTAACCCTACATACCAGGATCTAGGAGATTTCTTTAGCCCATACAATGCTTTATTCAATTTGTAGACCACATTGGCATCTTCTGAAAAATGAAAATATTCTATTTGTTTAATGTATACCTCTTCTTCCAATTCACCATTCAAAAAAGTATATTTCACATCCATCTGATATGCTTTGAAATATTTGTGCTAAAAAAGAGAAAAAACATCCTAATATCTTCCATTCTTGCAACCAAAGAAATTTTTTCCTCAAAATCTATACCTTAAACCTATGAGTAACCCTTACACACAAGTCTAGCCTTGTTCCTAGGAACAACTTTCCCATCTTCATTCAACTTATTCCAGAATACCCTCTTAGTACTAATCAAATTCTTAGTTGCCAGTCTTGGGACCAATTCTTAGAATTTATATTATTCTCTATATGTTCTAACTCTTCATTACTTTGACCCAATTCTCATCTTTGCATGCCTCATTCACTATTTTTGGTTCCACCTAAGAAAGTAATTAATTTTTTTATTTTTCCTCAATCATAGCATATTTTCTCCTTGTTAGCACACCTTTTCTCTTATCTCCAATGATCTGATATTCTAAATGATTATTCTACACATATGTAGGAGTTTTAGGATTCCTTTCGAAAGATTCTTCCTCTTCAAATTTCACCTCTTTTCCTTTGTCTTCAACCATTTCTTCTTCACTGTAAGAGGATTCATCAGATTCATATCCTTCTATCAGAACTAAAATCTGATGTGGTTCTTCATCCACTTTGAAACTTGCACTCTTGAAAACATTTTTCAATCTCTTGTTGTAACACGAGTAGACCTTGCTTCTTGTAGAGTATCCAAGGATGATTCCTTCATCAAATATTGCATCAAACTTTACTAAGTTTTCCTCATCTCTTTTGATATAACATCTACTTTCAAAAACTAAAATATTTCATAGTAGGGGGTTTACCATACCATAACTCATAGGGGTTTTTTGAACCATTTTCTCTTGCTTGAACTTTGTTAAGAATGTAGATTATAGTATGAATTTCTCCTCTCAAATAGACATCTAAAAGGTTAGTTTCCTTCATCATTTTCCTAGCTACTTCCTAAATTATTCTGTTTTTCCTTTCCACAACTCCATTCTGTCGAGTTCTACGGGCTGACAAATGCCTCTTTGTTCCATGATCTTCACAAAAACTATTAAAATCATTTGAAATAAACTCACCACCTCTATTAGACCTAAAAAAAATTATTTTTAGATTCATTTCATTCTCAACCATAGCCTTAAATTCTTTAAACTTGTCTAGAGCATCTAATTTTTGTTTGAGAAATGTAACCCAAGCCATTCTAGAATGATTGTCAATTAATAACATGAAATACCTGTCACCACATGAGCTTCTAATTCTGGTACGTCCACATAGATTTGTATGCACTAACTCTAAGGGACCTATGGTAGAATATTCTTTTTTATTGAATCTTATCTTTGTTTTCTTTCCAACTTAATATTATTTTTAGATTACATTAATAGGCTTTGTAATCTTCAAAAAATCTCTCAAAACACTAGTAGAACTTATCCTTAATTGGATATCAAAATTAAAGTGACTCATTCTTCTATTCCATAGCCAAATTTCATTGGTTTGAGACATAAAGAACTTTGCACCATTACCTTTGAGTTGATAGACATTACATCATTTCCTTGTTTTAGTAGCAACCAGAATACATAAGATTATTTTTTTGATTTCACAACCACTATTTTGAGATATAAGATTATATGCTTTTCTACACATTTTTCCTACACTTAGAAGATTATGTCCGAGACACTTGACATAAATAACATCATTTGTATTATTCTTTCCATATAAACTAATTGAACCTTTTCCATATATTTTAGCAGATGTATCATCACCAAACTTAACAAGATCTCCATCATATTTCTTAATCTTAACAAAATTACTCTTATCGCCTATCATATGATTTGAGCATCAATTGTCAATGATCTAGTAATTCTTATCCTCTCTAGCATGAAAATTAATTAACATAGTTCCTTCAATGTTATAATCTCTTTCCTCCACACATATTTCAAGATTAGTAGAATTAGTTCCAAAATTTAGAGCCATGAACAAGAATTCATGATTGTCTTCATTCTAATAATTTGATTCTTCATCATCAGAAACACCAATGTCCTTTTTAACATAATAAATTTTCTTGAAAAATTTACCCTTGTGATCCTTTTGTCATTACTAACTTTGATTGGATATTTATATGCATAATGACAAATTTCCACAATTCAAACATTTGAAAAGTAGCTTACCTCTGTATTTTCCAGTACCTTTTTTTCAATCTCCTCATAAAGTTCACTTCCACCTCATCAAGATCATCTAGATATAAGACATCATCATTTTATACTTTGTATACTTTAAAAGTATCTTCTTTTTTTGTAGTATCTTGATCATACTCTCTCATTTAAAAAGAATCTAAAGCACAAAACATCTAATCTCTAGAATAATGATCTAAATTTTGAGATTCCCCAATAGTAGGAACTTTATGAATACAAGCTTTAGGTAGAGATCCTAATACCATTTTCACAATTTTTCTTTCATCTAGCTTTCCACCAAGACCATTGATGGCATTTAAAACTTCATCAACTCTAAGAAGGTAAGTGCACCAAGCTATGACACAAAATGGCTGTCAAGATACCACATTTTTTTTTTTCTGTAATCAACAAAGTTTGATGTGCATGAGAAAATGAGCATAGTTACACTCAAAATTTGAAAATGTAATAAGGACAAGAGTTGAATTACTTCGAGTCTAATTTCTAAGCTACTATTTTATTTTAAATAATGAAGATTAAGGGTTTCCAAAAGGGGGGCCCAAAACTAGTCCCGTTTTATCAAAAAAATAGTATAGTATCTGAGGCCCCCCACTTTTTCATTACCTTATTTTTAGAATCTCAAAAATCTGAATGGTGAGAAATTAGCTAACAAAATATAGTTTATCACCATTCTTTCATATAATTTTTTTAATAAATAGATAATATTTTATGAATTTTCAAAGTGGACACATCTTAAAATGCTAAAATTGGAGTGTGCTCCCCACTAATTTTTCTGAAAACTAATTGAAAATCAATTTTTTTTATATCGCATGTAAAATGGAGTCTAGTTTCAAAAAATGTAATTTGTTTCAATATTATATGAACGAGTAAAAATCTATCCTAAAACTAGCACATGTTGGCTTTTGACAAAAAATAGAGGCAATAATAAGAGAAGTAATGGATGAAAACCTTAACATAATCAAAATGTAAATATATATATATATATATATATATATAGATAGCTAAGAGAGAGCCTAATGACATAATTTTTTTTATAAACTTGCATTGAAAGACATGAAAACATGATAGTTAGAATGACCAAAAATATGTGAAAATTTGGTACCCTCCTGAGAAAATCACATGCATAAGCAACTCATTTCGCAAGTGCCAAATTTGGCACTCTCCAAATGGCACATCCCATTTGGTGCTCACCAAATTTGGCACTCGCCAAATTTGGTGAGTGCCAAATGGGATGTGCCATTTCGAGAGCACCACATTTGGCAGTTGCCAAATTTGGTGAGCACCAAATTGGATGTGCCATTTGGAGAGAACCAAATTTGTTGCTTGCCAAATGAGTTGCATTAACAAAAAACTAACTTTTTTTTCTCTTTGTGTCTCTCTCCACCACTTTGATAACACTTAGATTTCATGGTTTATGAGCGTTGATGGATAGTTGAGGTTTTTCCTTTTACTCCCTCTTTTCCTCCTTCACTCTTAACTAATACATACCCATTATCTCTCAACCGTCTCTAGGTCTCTCCTACACTCTCTACCTTGTCTTCCATACTTAGGGTTTAAGGTATAGGATTGAGGGTTTAATGTATAGGATAAATCCCCCTCTCATGTCTCCTCCTCCCTCTATCCCTCCCATTACCTCCCTCTATCCCTCCTACCCCCTCTCTCTTAAGTCTCTCCCTTTTTGTATCCCTCCCACCCTCTATCTCTTCAATCTCTCACACCCCTCCCCCCTCTCAAATCTCTCCCTCTCTCTATCCCTCCCACCCTTTGTCTCTATTGAGAAAGACAAATGAGAAGGAGGTGAATCAGTTATCATAAATTTAAACTATAATTATTTCACCAGAACCAATACTTAACACTGCTTATTAGATTAAACAATAATTACTAGTGCATAAACTGAAAATCATCACATAAACACAATAACACTAGATTTATGTGGAAAACCCAACAAGGGAAAAACCATGGTGAGGATTAAATCACACTATAGAGAATACAAAAATTGATTAACAAGGCTCACTGCCAAAACAAGGACTTAGTGTCCAGAACAAGGACCCACTATCCTATAGGGCTAACAACTTAGTGGGTTCACTGCCATAGAGATACAAAGAATATAAAGAAGACTTGTTACAGAGATAAGACAATCTCAATGGAACAGAGGAATCCACCACGATTCACTCAATCCACTTGCAGACATGCATGAATGATAGCATGCACCTTTAACTCATTGCTTCTAAAAAATCAATGTTTAGGCTTCACATCTATCTACCATACTCACATCATATACACACACTAATTTTCATTTATCTATATTCTATTTGTGCACTTATCTCTATTTTCTTTATTCTCCTCTTCACATCTTCAACTTTGAAACATATCCAAAGTTGGTCATCCAAATTTAAATTCAAATTAGGTTAGTACCAAATCATCCTAGGTTGGAATTAGAATGAGGGTGACCCAAACACACACTTTATAGGGACCCAAATAGATCCAACATGCTTCACCAATTTTGAAAGTAGTATTCCACACAAGGTCAACCAAACCAATGTAAAACACATAGAAATATTAAGCAAAAACTTTCCAGATACCAAAATTATCTTCAATGTGCAATCCAAAAAACTCAACTCTAGAACTGAAAGTCATAAGACTTCATCAAAGAAAAATCTGGATGACCAACTTTTCTCTTGGATTTCAGCCATAAGCACAAAAAACCATAGTTCATAACTAACAAGCATAACTCACACTATAGAATGAATCGAAAACCAAAAATATGGGTATATCAGCATACAACAACCATGATCAACATATCTAAACCACAAAACCATAGGAGAAAATCCAAAGAAAAACCTGGAGCATGCACCCACTAAACACTTGCAACACGTCTTCATTACAATTTTTTCAATATCCTTGGAATATACAACCAATAATCTTCATCCATGAAACAAATGACAATAGTAGCTAGTTGATAACCAATTGACTAGTTGACATCAATGAAAAAAACTTTTCCATTCTTGTATAAGTCTCTTGGATCTCTCACACCCCCTCTCCCACTCCCATGACTCTCCCTCCCACCCTAACTAGACAACTCTCTCCCTTGCAAGTTTCTCTCTCTCAGGTCTCTCACACTCCCTCTCTCTCTCCCTCTCAAGTCTCTCTCTCTCTCCCTCCCTTAAATCTCTCTCTCTGAGGTCTCTCTCTCAGGTGTCTCCCACTCCCTCTCTCTCTCCCTCTCTCTCAAATATGTCCCTCAAAATATCCCTCCCACCACCTCTCCTTCTCTTAGGTCTCTCCACCCACCCTAAATAGATAAATCTCTCTCTCCCTCTCAAGTATCTCTCATCTCTCACTCCCTCTCTCTTAGGTTTATCCCTTAAAATAACACTCCCTCTCTCTCAGGTTTGTCCCTCAAAATATCCCTCCGACCCCCTCTCCCTCTCTCAAGTCTCTCCCTTCCATCCTAACTAGATAACTGGGTTTTCCTGATAGTACTCTCTCTCTCTCAAGTATCACTCCCTCCCGCCCTTTCTAGACAAATCTCTCTCACTCCAACCCCCTCTCTCACACTCCCTCTCTCTCCTTCTTAGTTCTTTTTGTCTCTATCTCACTCCAACTCCCTCTCTTAGGTTTTATCTTTATCTCTCCATCTCATCTCTCTCATATCTCTCTCTCAAGTCTCTCTCTTAGGTTTCAACCACTCCCTCTGTCTTAATTCTCTCCCTCAGAATATCCCTTCCAACCCTTCTCCCTCTCTCATGTATCTCCCCCCACTCTAACTAGATAACTCCCTCTCTCCCTCTTAGGTCTCTCTCTGTCATGTCTCACTCCCTCCAACCCTACCTAGACAAATATCTCTCACTCCAACCCCATATCTCACATTCCCTTTCTTTCAAGTCTATCCCTAAAAATATCCCTCCCAACCCCTCTCCCTCTCTCAGGTCTCTCCCCCCACCCTAACTAGATAACTCTCCCTCTCCCTCTCAAGTTTATCTCTTTGAGGTATCACTCCCTCCCACCCTACCTAGACTAATCTCTCTCACTCCTACCCCCTCTCTCACACTTCCTCTCTCAAGTCTCTCCCTCAAAATATCCCTCCCATTTTGTCTCCCCCCACCCTAACTAGATAACCTTGTATACTATCATAAAATTGCACCCCTTGCAATTTCACATTCATTCTTGTATCCACTTTGGTTTCCACTCCCTTAGCATTTGTGTAGGCTCATTTTAGCCCCTGCATCAGCCTTTTCCCCCTCTCAGGATGCTTAGGACCCCATTTCAGTAGCTACCTTCGTGCATTAGCTTTGTGTGAAACCTGATGATTTTCTCGTTCTTGTCATTTTGTAGCATGATGTGTCTAGAAAATAGCATACCACATGGATGTCCACATACTACGCTAGCATCATGTGATGTTTCAATGTTCAAATGGCCGTTTCCATTGGCTCTTGTAGCTCTATCTCCCTTATCTTATGCTTGTGAGAATCTTTGGATTTCACACATACCCTATCTATTGTATCTTTATATCATGATAAAATTTATCCTCCTTGAGTGAGGATTATTTTTATCACTTCATATTTTCTTAATTTACTCATTCTCTCTATCTATCTAGTTGTCCGTGGAGGTGGGAACACCAAAATGAGGGTTTGACTGAGGCAAACCACTATACAACCTAGAAATTTTATCTCAATCTTATGCATGTAGATATTGAAGATATTCATGTGTTGGAGGCTTCATTACTTGGGTTTTTGTGAGAAGTTTTTATCTCTTATCCTCTCACTTTATCATTTATACTTAATTTTATTTCAGTTTTGTTACATTCTATTTCCTTCTCAAATTTTGGAACTTTTCACAAATTATATTGCTAGAAGTCACCTTGCTATTTTTTGTGACATTCTAGTATGTACAAGATGCTAGTGTGCCTCTAGGACTCGAGCATGCCATGATGTCATCTTTGTCCTGCACTTACGTCCTTTGGCTAAAATCTCGCTAGTCTATCCTGAAAATCTTTGTGACCTACTCTTTCTGATTCTGAAACTCCCGCATTATTGCTTGAGGTAGTTTATGAAAGTTTTCCCCTTGGGATTCTCTTGAGAATAAAGACACTCATGAGTAGTGAATCCCCCTTCTCTAGATTTTGGTGAACTTGACGTGAATCAAAATATTTTTCAAAAAAATAGGAATTTATTTACCACAACTTGGTAGGGTCATAACTTTGTGGGGCAGAAAATTTTTAGGGACTGATGCAAGTTTTGACCCCAAATTTTTCTTTGAATACCTTCGAAACTTCAAATTACTAGAACCTAGAAAATACCAAAAAAATCTAAAAATCTGGATTTTCAATTTTTCTTAGTTTTGTCACCCCTAGACTACTCTGAATCAATTGAATTGTTTGTTCATTATTTATCATATTTAACTTCCTATGTCTAAAATGAATTTAACATATTTTATTATGATTTTCAGTATCTAATTATATTCAAAATTTTAATGATGTTCCATTTCATGCATGTGATAGTGACTTGGATTTTCCCATGTCAATTTGTATCTTTGATCCTTCTCATGAGATTCCTCTTGCTTTGAAGGATATCTTTTTGCAAGAATATGAAACCATTGATACCTTTTTTAACATTAATCTACCTTCTCTTCATTCCAATACACTCTCCTCTAGAGATGCTGCTTTAGCGAATTATGAATATCTTCTCTATTCCAAATCACACTCCTCTAGAGATGACATATTAGTGAATGATGAATCTCCTTCCACATTTGATCCTACCTGGATTGATGTTGAGAATATTTCTTTGAATAACTATTCCTCTAGTTGTGACGATTCTGTAAATGTAATATATGTTTCTACTGCCCCTCAAAGGCCTAAGAGACTGATCATTTATGTGACTCTAGCTAGTCCTCCTAAAAGGATCTATTCTATTGACAGTGTCCCATTTGATCATAGTGATTCTCTTGATCTTTCTATTGTTCCCTATTATAGATTCATAGCCCATACTTATAAGAATAGAATGAATAAACAACCAAGCCTTCTTCAAGATTCTGAACCTACAACTAAAGCACCTAGTGATTACAATCTTGTCGAGCAACTTTGAGTTACTCCAGCTAAGATCTCACTATGGGACTTGCTTCAGTCTACTTTGGTTAACCAAGGTATGCTTCGGGAAGCCTTGTAGAAGGTCCTCTTCCATGCCTCTACTAGGAATATGGATGTTAATACATTTATGGTTCATATTCATGTAGATTTTCCAAATATAATGTTCTATCCACAAGAACTTCTTCCCTCAGATGTGCAGAAAAAATAGATCCTTTAATGATTATAGTTAATATTAATACTATCGACATTATATGTAATCTCATTGACATTGGTTCAATGCTCAATATATGTAGAATTGATCTATTTCCTAAAAATTAATATTGATTCATCTTCTCTTAATGCTTCTTTTGTTGACATTCATGGGTTTGATAACATCGATCAACAAGCCCTAGGCATGATAGTCTTGTCTTTGAGGTTAGGACCCATTATCGTACCCACCCTTGTATATGTTATGTTAGAAAAGCTACCATATAACCTTCTTCTTGGTAGATTGTGGATTCATGGTATGGGTGCAGTCTTGTCTACCTTGTATAAATATATTAAGTTCATTTGCAATAATCGAGTAGTCATAGTCAAGGTTGACCCTGAGGCTATGCACTTATGTGAGATGGCAAATACTAGTAAAGTTTTGGTTGTGCCTAATCTTATACCTTTAGATTCTTATAATGTGTTTATACCTACTCTTTTAGTACCTATTACACATGATACTCTTGAGATAAATGTCCTTGAGGAAGATCATTTTGAAGCAAGAAATAAAAAGTTTACTCCTTCCACCTCTTCTCAAGAGAATGCATGTCTTTGTGATGATTAAGGTTCTTCAAACTTTACATAATCCTTCATTAGAGAATACAAATTTTACCCAATCCACTTAGTCCTTACAATAACATCATCGAAACCTACTATCAAAGATGATCATTCTTTTGCATTGCGAGGTAATGTGAATGAAAATTGCAATATTCTTAATGCCAATACTCCTCCTTCTGAGGAAGATGATCACACTTCTATTAAAGAAGTTGATGTTGATATTCTTCTCAAGAAGGATGATGGTGATACTATAGAGGAGTATAATCCCCATTTTTTGAATAATGCTCTCTATGAAGATCCCCCTCAAGATTTACAAACATGTTATGGCCTTGGATTTAAGCTTACCTTATATGGTTATGGGTATAAATGTTGTGGGCGTAATGAATAGGGAATTTAGATCCCTATAGAATGTGTTCCTTGTAAGCATAATTTTGGGATTGGTTACTCAAATAAAAAATCTAAATGGAAACCATGGTTGAATGACATGAATTATTCTCAACCTCATTCTCTTGGATTGATTCATCCTCCATTGTCTTCCACTTATGAGCAATCAAAATATCTTCACAAGAGAAAGAGTTGCTTCCTTATCCTCATTATTTATCTAAGCAAGAGAATATTTTGTTGAGGCTTCTAAAAGCCCACTTGACTACTCTTCCTTCTCCTACAAGTAATAAATCTCATAAGCATAATAAAAAAAACATTATTTTTGTGCTTACCATCAAGTGCTTGGCCATTACACTAGTGAATATAAGGCCTTGAAGGATAAAATACAAAAAATTCTTGATTCAGGTTCCATCACTCATTTATTTGTTGATGCACCTATCCCTTCTTCAAATGACAAGTGATATTGAGGTCTACCTCTATCTTGTATGTTCTATGTATTTTGAATGGTTCTCCTCCCCTATATTTTGGGGGCAATGATACCTTGTTCGAGAGATGTGCATCCTTCATGAGTACCCCCTCTCTTCTCTATTTATTTCAAGGGAAGTGTCCCTTGAGTGAACCCCTTTTCTTTTGAATGGGTTCCTGAGGGACCCCTTTTGAAATATTGTTCTCTTAAATGAATTTATTAGCATCTAGCTTAGGGGTAGCCCAACTAGACCTACCTTCTTTGTGACTATCTTACAACACAACTTGCAATAGCCATAGGCTTCTCTAATCAATCTTGCTCTCTAGTACTGAGAACCTATAGAGCTCCTTTGCATCAAGCTTTCCTAACATGTTTAGTTTGTGGATTAACATGTCGCTTTGCAGGTGCACCTGTGAAGTTTCTTTTCAATCAACCTTGTAGGGCCAAGCACTTGTAAGGCCCAATTTGACTCTGTAGGTTCCCCTACATTGGGCTTCCCTTAGGAGAGAATACTTGGGATGCCTTATTTGCAATTTTGAAGACCTATAAAGTGATTTCATCGTGAGAGACCTATTCACCGTTGGTGCAGTTTGTTCAACTCTATAGGAGAGAGTACCTATAGGGCCTTTTGTGCACCTTCTATAGGTGTATAGATCTATTGTGCATTTATTCAACTCTCCTTGGGTCAAAGGACCTATGGAGCCATCTCTCTTGGAATTTTCATTCCTTTCTAGTTTCTCCATATCTCTATCCCTCTTATTCTATTTCTTCTCAATTGAGTATACCAAATCGAAGATATGTATCTTCTTCATCCTAAGAATATGCCCTTTATCTCTTTGATATTAGCTCCTTCCCTAACTTTTGGCTGCATTCTTCTCTTTAAGCAACAAATCCCTACATTATTTTCTTCGATTTGGAATTCTTCTACAGTGTTATTGTTCTTAATTTGGCAATGATGCATAGTATCGTGACAAAATTTTACATCGAGGTCTCTTTCACTTTGTTCACTCAGATCTTGTTAGTTAGTTAGGTGCATGTATGTGTTTTTATGTTCTAACCCCATGATGTGGTGGCTTTTTATGTTCTAAAACTCTTATCTTATGTAGGTCTTTCTTGTCTAATGCATTTTTTTTGTAGGTTTTTAGCCTAGGGGCATGCTTCCTTGGTTTGGAGATTTATTTTCTTCCTCTACAATATCCTTTTGGTATCATGATGTTATTTATGTTTACTAGATTTCTTTTAGTGTCCATATTAGTGTATATTCATATTCCCACTAAATTGGGGGTAAAATGTAATGTCGTAAAAATTGCACCCCTTGCAATTTCACATACACTCTTGTATCCTCTTTGGTTTTCACTCCCTTAGAATTTGTGTAGACTCATTTTAGCCCCTACATCAATATTTTTCCCCTCTTAGGATGCTCAGGACCCCTTTTCAGCAACTACCTTCACACATTAGCTTTGCATCAATCCTAGTGATTTTCTCGCTCTCATCATTTTATAGCATGATATGTCTAGACACTAGCACACCATGTGGATATCTATGTGCCAAACTAGCATCCTGTGACATTTCAACATTCAAATGACCATTTTTGCATGTTTTCCACTTGTCACCTCCTTTTATCGATGGTACTAGCCTAAACACCTTTTAACCACTCAAGAAGCTTCTTTTCCCTCCCATTCTCTCTTTAAATGCTATATTTGCACTTCATTTGCTCTCTTGACCTCTCTAGCTTTGGCCCTGGCCTCTTCCCTTTTTCTTGATATCTTGCTTGTAAAACTATATACAACTTGCTACAATATCACTCTCACACTCTTATAACACTCTTTGCAACTCCCTTAGCTCTTGTAGGTATATCTCCCTTATCTTGTGCTTGCAAACATCCTAGGTTTCACACATCACATATCTAATGCATCTTTATCTCATGATATGGGTTCTCCTCCTTAAGCACAAATTGCTTTTATTACTTCATATTTTCTTACTTTCCTCACTCTCTCTATCTATTTGGCTATCCATGGAGGTGAGAACACCAAAACAAGGGTTTGACTAAGGCAAACCCCTATATAGCCCCAAAATTTTCTCTTGATCTTACACATGCAATTATTGAAGATATTCATGTGTTGAAGGACTCATTACTTAGGTTATTGTAGAAGTTTCTATCTCTTATCCTCTCACTTTATCATTTATACTTAATTTCATTTCAGTTCTATTAGATTCTATTACCTTTCTACATTCTAGAAGTTCTTAGTAATTACATTGCTAGAATTCGCCTTGCTGCTTTTGTGAAATTGTCAATTTTTGGTCCATACAAGATGCCAGCATGCCTCTAGGACTCCAACATGCCCCACTTTCATATTTTTCCCACATTGACATCCTATCATTGAAAACTTGCTAGTTTTTCAAAAAAATCTTCATGATCTATTCTTTATGATTCTAAAACTCTTGCATTCTTCCTTGAGGTAGTTTAGGGTAGTTTTCCCATAGGTATTCTATTGAGAATAAAGAGACTCATGAGTAGTGAATCTCCCTTCTCTACACCTTCTTTGTCTGATGTAGTAGTCTCTCTCTTAGGTCTCCCTCCATCCTACCCTACCTAGAGAAATCTATCTCACTACCCCCTTTTCTCTCTCTCACACTCCAACCCTCTCTCAAGTCTTTATATTTACCTCTTCCTCTCATCTCTCTCTTTCTCTCTCTCAAGTACCTCTCTCTTAGGTATCTCTCTCAGGTCTCTCTCTTAGGTGTCTCCCAGTCCTTGTCTCTTAGTTTTTTCCCTCAAAATATCCCTCCCAACCCATATCCCTCTCTTACATCTCTCCCCCTACCCTAACTAGATAAATCTCTCTCCCCCTCTCAAGTATTTCTCTCATAGGTCTCACTCTCTCCCACCCTACCTAGACAAATCTCTCTTATTCCAACCCCCTCTATCACACTCCCTCTCTCTCAGGTCTCTCTCTCAAAATATTCCTACCAACCCCTCTCCCTCTCTTAGGTCTCTCCCCCCCAACCCTAACTAGATAACTCTATCTCCCTCTCAAGTATCTCTTTCTCAGGTCTCACTCCATCCCACCCTATCTAAACTACTCTCTCTTACTCCAACACCCATCTCACACTCCTCTCTCAAGCCGCTCCCTCAAAATATCCCTCCCACCCCCTCTCCATATCTTAGGTCTCTCCCTCCATTCCTAACTAGATAACTCTATTTCTGTGACAATAGTCTCTCTCTCAGGTCTCACTCTCTCCCTCCCTACCTAGACAAATCTATCTCAATCCAACTCCATCTCTCACACTTCCTCTCAGGTCTTTCTCTCTCTCAATTGAACTCCCTCTCTTAGATGTTTATCTTTCTCTTTCTCTCTCAGGAATCTCCCACTCAGGTCTTTCTCAGGTGTCTCCCACTCCCTCTCTCTTAGGCCTCCCCTCACCCTAACTAGATAATTGTCTCTCTCTCTCAAGTCTCACTCCCTCCCACCATACCTAGAAAAATCTCTCACTCTAACCCCCTCTCTCATACTCCATTTTTCTTGGGTATCTCCCTCAAAATGTCCCTCCCATCCTCTCTCCCTCTCTCAAGTCTCTCCCCCCCACCCTAACTATGTAACTCTCTCCCTCTCAATTTTTTTTCTCTCAGGTCTCACTCCCACCCACCCTACCTAGAATACTCTCTCTCACTTCAACCCCCTCTCTCACACCCTCTCTCATAGATATCTCCCTCAAAATACCACCCCCTCTCCCTCTCTTAAGTCTCTCCCTCTCATCCTAACTAGATAACTCTCTCTTATATAGTTGTCTCTCTCTTTGGTCTGAATCCTTCCCACCCTACCTAGACAAATCTCTCACTCCAATCCCTTCTCTCACACTCCCTCTCTCTCCCATTCTTAATTATTTCTCTCTCTCTCTCTCTCTCTCACTCTAGATCCCTCTCTTAGGTCTTTATCTTCCTCTCTCTCTCATCTCTTTCCCTCTCTCTTAGATATCTCTCAGTTCTCTCTCTCAAGTGTCTCCCACTCCCTCTCCCTCAAGTATCTCCCTTAAAATATCTCTCCCAACCCCTCTCCCTCTCTCAAGTCTCCCCCCTTCTTAACTAGATAAATCTCTCTCCACCTCTCTAGTATCACTCCCTCCCACCCTACCTAGACTACTCTCTCTCACTCCAACCCTCCTCTCACACTCCCACTCTCTCAGGTCTCTCCCACAAAGTACCACCCCCTCTCCCTCTCTGAGATCTCTTTGTCCCAACCTAACTAGATAAATCTCTTTCTCTGATATAGTAGTTGTCTCTCTCTCTCTTTGGTCTCACTCCTTCCCACCCTACCTAGAAAAATCTCTCTCACTCAAACCCCTTCTCTCACACTCCCTTTCTCTCTCCTTCTCAATTATTTATATCTCTCTCTCACACTCCAACTCCCTCTCTTAGGTCTTTATTTTCCTCTCTCCCTCTCATCTCTTTCTCTCTCTCTCAAATATCTCTATCTCAGGTCTCTCTCTTAGGTGTCTCTCACTCCCTCTCTCTCAAGTATATCCCTCAAAATATCCCACCCAACCCATATCCCTCTCTCAAGTATCTCCCCCCACCCTAACTAGATAACTCTCTCTCCCCCTCTCAAGTCTCTCTCTCTCAGGTCTCACTCCCTCCCACCCTACCTAGACTAATATCTCTCACTCAACCCCCTCTCCCATACTCCCTCTCTCTCAAATATCTCCTCAAAATATACCTCACACCCCCTCTCCCTCTCTCAAGTCTCTCCCTCCCATCTTAACTATATAATGCTCTTTCTTTGATGTAGTAGTTTCTCTCTCTCAGGTCTCACTCCCTCATGCCCTACCTATAAAAATCTCACTCCAACCCCCTCTCTCACACTCCCTCACTCTCTCTCCCTCTCAAATATTTCTCTCTCTATCTCTCTCACCCCATCTCCCTCTCTTGGTTATTTATCTTTATCTTTCTCTCTCCCTCTCATCTCTCTCTCTGATGTGTATCCCACTCCCTCTCTCTTAGGTTTCTCCCTTAAAATATCCCTCCAAAACATTCTCCCTCTCTCAAGTCTCTCCCCCCACTTGAACTAGATAACTCTCTCTCTGCCTCTCAGGTCTCTCTCTCTCAAGTCTCACTCCCTCCCACCCTACCTAGACAACTCTCTCTCTCTCCCTCTCACTACAACCTCCTATCTCACACTACCTCTCTCTCTTTTTTGAACTTATAAAATATTGAGAGGGGGGATGAATCAGTATTCCACAAACTGATAAAAAAATCCACAACCATTATCACAATATTGACTGAATCAGCAAGAGAGAAGATAGAAATAAGACAAATCAATCATACACATGAACACCGTGATTTTTACGTGGAAAACCCAATGAGGGGAAAACCACGGTGAGGGTTAACTCATAATATATTATATCTGGATACAAAATATTATGGGGCTCACTTCTAGGACTCACTGTCCTTAAAAGTCTCATAGCCTAAGTACAAAAGTTAGCTCACTACTAAGATACAATGATGGTGGCTCACTGTCAAAATGATGAATTGGTGGAATACACCTTCAATGGGTAGGGTTCAGTTCCTCTGAAGCTCAGAATATAAAGTATTGCATCACTCAACAATTGCATAACATCACCTTTTCCCTTTATTTATACATGTATATCTTATTTATTAATTAGGTCAGCACCATATAAGATTTAATCATTTTATCCAAGTAGTGCATTATACCAAGTTAGCTAGTAGTCTTCATAATATATTACATTCATTGAGTCACCCAAGACTAAACCATAATTCTCCAAACACACCAATAATTCTTAAAGAAAACACCTTTTGGATTTGAGAACACGTTAGTTTCCCATCATACTACCAGTAAAGAGACTATCAACAAAACCATAGTATATGAATGTTCACCTTAGTAGAATGTTGAGTCTCCCACACAATATACCTTCACATAGAAAAATAGTAGAATACAAAGTTGAACTATATTAGAGATAACTTTCTATACATAGAAAAAAGACATCTCAAGATCCATGATATAGTTGTCTAAATGAGCCAATAAAAGATGGTTAGAAGGCCAAAGTCATATGAGATCTTGTGATGAGTTCCAAACTCAAATACCAACATATTTATCTACCACAAAGGAGTATTACCGACAAAGAACAACTTCTGGTAAACTAAGAAAAATTCTCATACTATTATTACCATGTTAACATCAATGAAAACATAGGAACAACCAACACAATCATCCATACTTCATGATCATGGTGCAAATATTCCAACAATCTTTCCCTTTGGCATTGATGGCAACATGCATGACAATTTTTTTTTCAAGAATACCACATTGATTGTTTTGACTACTGCCCCTATCAAAATTGTTCTGCACAAAACATTTTTTCCTCTGAATCTCCATTTCTCCATCTCTTTATCTCTCCTCCTTTGACATCAATGACAAAGGAATGGGTCATGTATAAATGTAGATATGCATAAAAAAGTAGTCAAAAATATATGAACACTGAATTAACTTGAAGAAGAACCTCTAAGACTTTCCAAGATAGGCTTCCATGACACTTTACTTTCTTACAATGAACTTTTTGCATTAACTAGATTCTTGTAAAGTAGCCCAAGTTTAGTTAGAGACCCTGAACCATCGGTTAAAGTATTTGGATTAAGATTAATCTTTGATAATTCACCAATATAGTCAAGAGCACAAGAAACACAAGTATGCCTAAATTTAATCATGTCTTTGAGTGCCACAAACTTTCTGATAACACCTATTCTTCGATCCTACAAAGAGAAATTTTTTTCTTAAAGCTGCACAATGTAGGACCACCTTTGATTATCTCTATCTTATACTAATCTATATGTATCTACCTAAGTGCTCAATCGAGAATCACTCATCCTTATTTAATTTATCACATTCAATATATTTCCAAACCAATCTAGATAGAAGGAAAGTATTTCCTATGCCTCTTTTTCACAACCTTGTACACTCTCCAATTCCTTCATTACTTGTTGTGTGCATTCACACATTTTGCTTTGATATCATTCAAGTTTTCTTCATTATACTTAATTCCAACAGACATTTCAAGTCCAAAGATGTATACTTTCAAAGAATTAATCATTCCATAGAGATTTTCCACAACAAAAATAGATGAATCAAATTTAGTACTAGGAATAACCTTCTACAAATCTTCCAAAGCTGTCTGAATATTCATTATTTCATGCTCATGTTCAAGCTTTCTTTCTTCTGCACTTTCTAGCTTCACTACACTCTTCCTCTTCTTCCTTGTTTCGGTCACGCTACCAGAGGTACTTTCTTCATTGAGATGCTTAGGGCTTTCCAAAAATTTTTTAGCACATATATCAATTTCAGCCTTTGACATCTCATAATTCAATTCAGATATCCAAAATAACCTTGATTCAACTACTTCCATGTGATAAAAATCTATAGACACAAGAAAATTTATGCTTCCAGAGTATCTTTCCACAACACTTCTAGAATTCTATATCTTTTATTCATCCTCATCTGAAATGAAAATTCCAAATAATGCAACAAGGGAAGATTCTTGTGCATCCAAACAACCAATATTTACCACGAAATTACTAATTTGATAAGCAATAGGATCTGAATTTGACCATTCTAACCTTCCTATTATCGACAACTCTTTCAAAAAGTAATAGAGTAGACAAAAAACTAGATTGACATACCAAAAAGTATTCTTCTTGCTCTTCTTAATTTCCTTTAAATTCTTCAAAATATGTATGCAAAGTAGTTCACACAAGTCATATTACATACCTCTTATTACCATATAAACAAAAAAATTCACCACAACAGTAGAATTTGTAGAGTCATTGTTAGGGATACAAAATTAATGACCAATGAACATAGCAACATACCTTGTTACTGGATCAAAAATTGATCTCAAACCAATTTCTTTACCTTTAGAACTAACACCTATAACCTCAATCATTTCTTTCTCATTCATAATGTTTAGTTTAGGAACCAGTCTGGAGGAACAAAAACCAATTACATCTCTAACAGATTCTCTGGAAATCAGATGTGCTTCATCAATCCACAAAGATTCATCATGAATTATGCTCAATACCATCCAAATATACTTCTTCTCAAATTCAAACCAGGACACTTTTCTGCAAACATCCAAGTTCTTCTCAACTAATACTTTGTAGGCATCATAATTCTCTTTCAATTTATTTTCCCAAAGCACGTTGAACTGAACTGATGATATTTCTTCAATCTTACGATAAAGAAATGAATATTTATCTTTTGTAGGAAACACTCTCAAAGAGATGCAAGAGAATGTACCAATCGAATCTTATGACACACTCCTCAAATATCTCTTCAACCTAGCTTGATCTGCACAATTCATTATCTTTGAATTATCCATCAATAAAAGTAAAAGTTTGTGCAAAAAAGAGTACCTCTGAAAATGTCAACAAGAGATGTATAGATATCCCACTTCTAGAGCTCGCTTCGAATTCATCTGATACATTCTTCAAATTCTAAAATTCTGAATTCACTTCTAAACTTCCTTTGCACACTTTTTTGAAAATGCATAGGCTTTTGATTTCATTTGAACTTATTCCTTTCATTCCAAATGATTTTGCAATAAAAGCTCCAACTTTTAGGTAGATTTCCTCAAAAAATGTGTACGCTTTCATTCTTTCAAATTCTATAGACCTCATTTTTCACACATGCAACTGATAACATACCTTAATCTCGTTACCACATTAAATACACTTCTTTCATGATATGACACAAGTACCAATAAGGGGGTTTATTATATTTTCCAATGATTACTCCCCCATAACCGCTATTTTTATTTAGAGATTGATAGGAGTATATGTATTGGAGGTCAGCACAAATAAGACCAATAATTCCTTTCTCCAAAGCCTTTCCATTTTTTTTCTTGCCTTTTTCGAATCAAAGTTTTGATCATTATTATTCATTGGATAGATGTTCCTCTTTCTTCCACTATTACTACCAAGATGTTTTGATTTTTTGCATTTACAACAAGTAACATTCGTCTTTCCCTTTTCCTTTTTATCCAATAGACTATATTTATATCCATTCTTTTTTCCTTCAGAATCATTCACATTACTTTTGAAGTCCTTTGCCTTATGACCAAATCTTTTTCACAAATGAAAAACACCATTGAAGTATAAATACCTTTTCGCATCATGTCATTTGACAAGAGTTTTTCTAGTATCACCTCTTTGCTCCTTGAATTGTTTATCTTTGTACCGTGTCTTATTACTAGTGAATTGCTTCGCTTTAGAACTCTAACCTTTTTCAAAACCCTAAAATACTCTTATCCATTTCCGGTCTTTGATAGGTAATCAAATTATCAAGCATCACCAAACTTATCTTAAATTTATCTTCAAAATATTTGCCCTTTCCAGACTAGATCTTAGGATTCTTACTTCTAATTCTAGCTTTGTACATTCATCCATTTTCTTTTGAATTTTAATTTCCTAACATTCTTCAATTCTTCTCTTCTCATCCAAATATTCTAGCAGGCTAGTGATTATTTATTATCCTTTGGTCAGCAGATCACATGTAACCAGACTTTTACGTTGTATCTTTTCAGTATGCTCATTTGATTTTATCAAATTTTCCTTCAAGGCTTCAATTTCTTATGAAAATTTGGCAAGGGAAATTTCCAAAGGAAAATTTTTCTCATGTTCAAATTCCAAGACCTTCCTCAAGTTGTTAGGATTATTTTGAGGAACCAAGCTTTGATACCAATTGTTGAACATCTAGACTACTGACAGGGGGGTGCATCAGTATTACACAAACAAATAATAAAATCCACTTAACCATTATCACAATACTGATTGAATTAGCAAGAGAGAACATAGAAATAAGATAAATCAGTCATACACATGAACACAAAGATTTTTACGTGGAAAACCCAATGAGGGAAAAACCGTAGTGAGGGTTAACTCACAATACATTATATTCAGATATAAAATATTACAAGGCTCAATGCTAGGACTCATTGTTCTTAAAAGGCTCAATGCTAGGACTCATTGTTCTTAAAAGGCTCACAAACTAAGTACAAAAGATGGCTCACTGCCAAGATACAATGATGGTGTCTCACTGCCAGAATTATGAACTGATGGAATACACCTTCAATGTGCAGGGTTCAATTTTGTTGAAGCTTAGAATATAAAGTACTGCATCACTCAACAATTATATATCATCACCTTTTCCCTTTTCCACTAGCACACACTTTTCGCTTGCATCTATCATATATTTATACATGTATGTCTTATTTATCAATTAGGTCGACACCATACAAGATTTAACCATTTCATCCAAGTAGTGCATTATACCAAGTCTTATATTAGTATTCATAATATATTGCATATGCTGAGTCAGCTAAGACTAAACTACAATTCTCCAAACCAACAAATAATTCTCAAAGCAAACGCCTTCCGAATCTGAGAACACATTAGTTTCCCATCATACTACTAGTAAAGAGACTATCAACAAAACTATAGTATATGAATGTTCACCTTAGTAGAATGCATAGTTTCCCACACATTATACCCTCACATAGAGAAATAGTAGAATACATAGTTGAAGTCTATCAGAGATAACTTTCTCTACATAAAAAAAAGATGTCTCAAGATCTAGGATATAACTATCCAAATGAGCCAATAAAACATGGTTAGGAGACTAGAGTCATATCAGATCTTGTGATGAGTTATGGTTGAAGGTTGAGGTTTTAAGGTTTGAGGCTTGAGGGAGTAGGGTTTAAGGTTTAAGGTATATGGTTGAGGGATTAGGGTTGAGGGTTGAGGGTTTAATGCAAATAGGGTAGAGGGTTAAGGGTTGAGGGTTTAAGGTTTGAGGATTGAGGGATCAAGATTGAGAAATTAGGGATGAAGGTTTAAGATTTTAGATTAGAGGGATTAGGGTTTAAGGTATATGGTTGAGGGTTTTGATCACATATCTCTAAAGATCCATATTGGATCCCACTTTTACATTTTTCATTTGCTAGATGCTTAACCCACTCTTTGAAGGCTATAACCTATGATCTTCTATCACAAATCATGACATATTATCTATTTTTAATTGTAATACTTTTTTATTCAAGTATTTGAATTAATATAATTGAGATTTATAATTGCAATCCTTCTAAATATTCAAGTCCTAACAATCTAGATCACCTTTACTTATCCCCAAGTGTACTTAAATTGTGTTTTCTTAGTTTTTCTTGTTTTGAATATTTAAGTCTTAACAATGTATCACATTTTGCATCACATTTGGCACTTGCAAAGTTTGGCAAGCACCAAATGTTCCTTTTCCAAAAATGGTAAAAGGGCGTTGACTCCGTGATTCAAGCCCACAATTCTCTGTATTTATCTGGTTATGTGCTTTATTCGACTTGGAAACACATTTTAATGTAGTTGACTTGTACCAAATTATGCTTGATCCTTCACCTTTTTAGCACCAATTTGCATGCTAAAAAACGTAGAAGAAGATAATTTAAATTTTCTAAATTTTTAATTATCTTAGGTAATATATTCATTTTGGTATAACTAAAATGTTTATATTGATTTTTTCCTTTCAATTTTGAAAATATAACCATTCCTTTGATGATTCTATTAATCATAATAGTTTTACATATAATTCAACATTAAATTAGATGAGAAATACATAAAAAAGTTTATTTTTTTAGGATTTTGAAGAAAAAAAAGAAAAACATGACATAATTTGGATGAATCCATGTAAACTTATATAGAGGATATCATCTTAACACAAAATTTCTTATGAATTCCATTTGCTTTGCTTATAGTAGTCCATTTCCATATGGCTAGTGAAATTCACTAGTTTTAATTTTAGCTAGATTTTATATTGATTTTTTTTGTTTTATTTTGACAATATAGACCATTCATTTGATGATTTTATTTATCTTCATTGTTATATGTAGAATTCAACATTGAATTAGATGGAAGTTGCATATAAAATTTTATTTTTTAGGAATTTGAAGAGTTTTTTTTTTTTAAATGACATAATAGATGAATTCATGCAAACTTGTATAGAGGATTTAAAAAAACGCCTCAAGGAAATGCCTCAAACCAATGTGGTCTAAGGGAATGCAATATAAATAAAATGCAATTGGTAGTTGCTCCTCTCTCAATTTTTGATATCTCTAAGGCATTTTCCCATGGTGTCAACTTTTTAGTTGATGACAAATGTAAGTAGTGTAAAGTTGAAAAGGGGTGTAAATTTCATCCTAAAACTCATGTGACAAAACTGAAAGTTCTAACACATCCAAATGGGTAAATTTAGGCTAGGCATGGTCCTCTTTCACACCCAAACATGCCAGAGTGGTCTAAGCTATATTCTTGGTGCAGGGGCATCAGGAGCCTCATAAGAACACTTTTTGTTATTTTTGGTTTTGGGTTTGTTAGAGTTTTTTGGAGTCTCATAAGGTCATTTATGACCATTTAGAATCATATGGGTTCATTTTGTAGTGTTTCTAGGGTTTTTGATTAAAAATGTAAAAATTGCCAAAGGTTGCTAAAAAGCTGCCATGCAACTTTGACAAGTTGTCAAAAAGGAAAGAAACTATTACAAACAAAAAATAAATGTTACTACTCAATTTGGATTGGTTTTAAAGGCATAAATACACCTTCCAAAGTTGAATGGAGGGTTGGAAAACTGATTTTTGGAGTTTTATTAAATGAAAGAAAGTTTTTTTTCCTAATTTCCAACGTTGCAATCATTTTATGTCACTTGGTACAGCCTGTATGACTCATGTATTGATCTGAAAATGATTGCATCACGTTTCTGTGTGAATCTCTTTTTTTTTGGTGACATCAAATTTCATCGAGTATTTTGAAAGTTATTGCATTTTTACTAAAAACAGTCCAAAACCCTACCTAGGGTTCCAACTAACAAAAAAAATGGAAAATCATGTGTTTCCACCATGAGAAAAGGATGAAAACTTGTAATAAATTATGTTTTGACATGTTTATCATGCATGAAAGTTTTGGAGTCTCCATTTTCATGTGGGAAGGAGAGCTCAAGGATAGTTTGTTGCATTTTGCTTCATTCACAATCTAAAAAAACCTAGTTTATGCTTGTTTGTGTTAAACATTCTTGTATTGTCTTCTAAGTTTGGGTTTAATGTAGGTTGTGGCAATTTTTTGAAAGGTTATGCTGAAAATTGGAAGCAAGTTTAGAATCCTCTCTTGAATTGGGTGAATTTTCATGTTGAAAACATGCTTTGGGGCAGCAATGACAGATTTGTGAAATGAGTTTCCTTCAAGTCTTAGTTATGAGACTTTGAGAACCATTTTCTTGTGTTGGTTCAAGTTTGAAACAAAACCAATAGTTCCTTATATGTTGTTCTTTTCTTGTTGTAATTATAGGTGGTTGCATTGCTGAGTGCAAGCCTTTGTTAAGGAGTTATCATTGTGTTATGGTACATGGAATCAACCAAGTGTGTCAAAGGATAGTAAAGTATTGATGTCCCCACTAATTTATGTTGTTCTACCTTTATTAGTGTGTTTCCCATTACTGGATGCCCAATAGGTCAAATGGTTAATAGTGACAAAGTGTTTGTAGATGGCTTATGATTTGGTGTCAATGAAACCCTAAAGGGAAGTGAATTAGGATAGTCAAGTTATGTTAATCCATGTCCTTCCTCTACATCAATTCTACCGATGATATCCCTTAAGAGTCCAAAGCACAAAAAGGTAGCAATCCTTGATGAGTAGTTACTCATAAATTTTGTCACTTAAAAAAATTCCATCTAAGGCTATGGTATCATGTAGGGCCCCTCTACAATAACCTCTCTCATTTTTTGATATCTCTAAGGAATTTTCATGTCTAGGTGGAAAAAGTGTCAAATGCAAACAATGTAAAGTTGAAAAGGGGCATAGCATTTATTCTGCAACTTGTATGGCCAAAATGATAGTTACATATCTTGATAGGTCTGTTTAGGCTAGGCATGGTCCTATTGTGCACCCAAACATGTTGAAGTGGTATGAGCTAAATTGCATTGGCGATATCCCTTAAGAGTCAAAAGTGTAAAAAGGCAACAATCTTTGATGAGCAGTTACTCACGAATCATATCACTTAGAAAAAATTATTCTGAGGCTATGGGATCATGTGGGTCCCCTTTAAAATAAACTATCTCAGTTTTTGATATATCTAAGGTTTTTTCTTGTTGTGTCGAATTTTCAGTTGATGGAAAAAGTGTCAAATGCAAGCAGTGTAAAGTTGCAAAGGGGTGCAACTTTTGTTCTACAACTCGTGCAACCAAATTGATAGTTCCAACATGTTCAAATGGGTGTGTTTAGGCTAGGAATGGTATTTTTTCACACCCAAACATGTTGGAGTGGATCAAGCTACATTGCACCAGTGATATCCCTCAAGAGTCCAAAGTGTAAAAAGGTAGTAATCTTTGACAAGAAGTTACTCAAACACCTTATTTCTTAGAAAAATTATGTTTAAGGAATCATGTGGGGCTCCTCTATAATACCTCTCTCAATTTTTGATATATCTAAGGCATTTTCTCATGGTGGATCAAATTTTCAGTTGATGGAAAAAGTGCCAAATGCATGCAATGTAAAGTTGGAAAGGGGTGTAACTTTGATTCGACAACTCATGCAAAAAAACCAATAGTTTTGACATGTTTGAATGGGCATGCTAGGCTAATAATGGTCCTATTTCACACCCAAAAATTTCAGAGTGGTTTGAGCTACATTGCATAAGAAGCATGAAGCATACATGTGAACACTGTATGAAGTATACATAGGAAGCATGATGTATACACGTGAATACACATAATACATGGAGTATACACAAGAAGCATGAAGCCTACATGTGAATACACTTAATGCATGAGTATACATAGAAATCATGAAGCATACATGTCAATACACATAATACATGAAGTATACACAAGAAGCATGAAGCATACATGTGAATACATGAAGTATACACATGAATCATGAAGAATACACATGAACACATGAATTATACATTAGAAGCATGAAGCATAAATGTGACTACATGTAATATATGAAGTATACACAAGAAGCATGGAGGATACACATGAATACATGATGCATACACATGAATCATGAAGCATACATGCAAACACATGAATTATAGATCAGAAGCATGAAGAATACAAATGAATACACGTGAATAAGTGAAGCATAAATGTGAATAAGTGAAGCACAAGAACTCAAATACACATAAGCGATGAAGTATACAAATGAATACAAAGTATATGCATAAAAACACGTAAGTCACAAAGTATACACATAAGTTGTAAAGTATACACTTGAATACAAGTAACTCATAAGTTGCAATCCATGAAGTGTACATATAAATACATGTTACAAGTCACAAAGTATGAATATACATAAGTCACTTGTATACACATAAAATACACACTTATATAGAAATACATTATTGGCCTACTTAAGAAGAAGGATAAATAGTTTATTGAAGAATCTAATAGGTTTAAGAATCAGTTGTAAACATAAATCTACACAATACACATGATAATATCATTCAAGAATAGTAGTGGTAAAATAAGATTTGCATTAATAAAAAAGAAGTAAGGCTATACACTGGTATATGTTGATAAAATTATACAATATATCCAATAAAGTCATACATTCTTACTACAAAAGAGCCATATGGACATAAAATGACACATATATCAATAGTACAAAATATATGTTCAAAAATGCCACATAGGCATACAACAAACAACCCTAATACATATTCATTTCCCTCTGGGGAAGGAAAAATATCACGTGTTGCCTTCGATGGCCAAATGGATGGAGTGTCTATTGGTTCTTTTGTCTTTCAAATGCACTCATTAGTCCCCCTCTATTCACTCATCTAGAGCATCAAATGATACAATAAGAAGTATATATGTTAATATATAGAAATTGAATTATGGAATGAAATATAAAAAATAATCACTTACTACTAACAAATAATCATCACACTCATTTACAACATTAACACGTCAATGATATGGAGTGACAACCACCTATAGCTACCATCAAGATATAAATTAAACTAAATACAAGTATCATGAAAATTTTCAATAATAGACCATATAAGAGAAAATATAATGTCAAATTGATTAATTTGTTGCATAACTCTCTCAAAGGATCAAAATTGGATATTGCTACAACTCCATGGTCCATCATGCCAACAACATCGCTAGGGCTGTCTAATGTCAACATCTGAAAATGAAACAACAAATATGATTTTTTTTAATCACTTTCACTAGTTTCTTTGTTTACTTAAAAGCATAGACAAGGTAGTGAACTATTTAAAAAAATGTCTCAAAGTAATGTGGTCTCATGGTGAGGGTAACAAATGATGAATTGCATGCCAAGAAAATTTCTATGAATTGTCTTGAGGTCTATTTTGGGTTGTTTATAAGGTAGTTATTAGGGTCTTTTTGAAGGTATATAACCATACATTTCCCATGGAATCCATAAAGAATGGATAACTTGTTGATATTCATTGAATGTTACAAAAAGGTTTATCGAGAGACCTCATGATGAAAAATATATTTCACCTACTTTATACAGACCTGTAGTAGATAAAGACATTGCAAAATTTTTGGTAAGAGTTACTAATGTTGCCAAATTTGGAGAGTTTCAAGGAGGTCATCTTCGTATCCTCATGATACAAACCTTGCATCTAATCTCACTATGGTAGACCTTATGATATAAGTTTGTTTCAAGTGTGAAATCTATAATGAGAGAATTTAGGTATCTTTCATATCCTTAGATTTATTTAGGAAAGAAATGCATTAGATGATGAGTGGTATTATGCATGAAATAGATACAAATAATGATGGCTACATTAGCTATGAAGAGTTCATAACAATATTTAAAAAACTAGAACAAATTGGAATAAACAATATAGTGATTCTTGTAAATAGTTTTTAAAGGACAACATGTGACAAAGATAGGGGTTTTGAAGCTTGTTGAAGTGATGACATAATGGTCACACATTGATATAAGTATAAAGCTTATTATAAAATCTTAGTTTAGATAAAAAAGTGACCTCTTTTATTTTGAGGGTTATACAACCAGATGGGAAACTTTTTGTTGATGATTATGACTACCTTAAAGCATTGATGCACATGAATGAATCCTATTGTGGGCCACTTTGTCAATGCATAATGTGAAAAAAGAATTATATTGAACATAATTGTAATAGAGGTACTAGTGTGGATATAATGGTTGAAGTTTCATTTTAGACATGCTTCCAAATATCATGCTTCATATAGGGCATCCAACTCAATATACATAAACATGCACCCTTACACCCCAATATTCAAAATAAATGGATAAAAGGATAGTGATCATGACCATAAGGGGTAGAGGCATAAGGGTAACTCATGAGTAAGATGCAAACAAAGGTTGCAATCACCATGATAGAATAAGTATGACAATGAGAAGCTATATTTGTAAACTTCAAGTTAACTCATTATTATTAATCACAAGAATAGTACAAATCATGCATCATCGTGCAAGATCAATAATAGTTGTTTTTGGAATAGTACCTAAGATGGAAAATCATATTCTACTTCTCTAGAAATACAAAATAGTGGATGTAAGTGTCCTAGATTTTAAGGGAGATGATATAAACAATTGTGAAGATATAAATGAGTGTAAATAATAGAAGGCTTGCCAATGCTTAGACTGTAGTTGCAAAAAAAAAAAGCATGGGTTGGTTATGAATGAAGTTGTAATGATGACCTCCTTTATATAAGAGACCATGATACTTGCATAAGCAAGACAATAAGCAAAGGTTGGTTGGGTTGCAATGTGGGTGTTTCTATTTGGCTTGGCAATTGTTGTTATTGGAGGTTGTGTTTTTTTTAAATATACACTTGGATCATATATGGACTCGGAAATTAGAGCCATCTTGGCCCAATACAAGCCTCTTAATAGCTAATAAGAGACTCCCAATCATGTTAATAAAGAATGGTAAATGGATACTACATGTTTTTCAGTGGTAATGATAAATGAACTATGAGATATGATGGTGGACAGTCATAAATACGTAGAAAATACTATCATAACATGGACAAAGGGTAGAAATTCCATAACAGGATGAAGACAGTGAGATGGAAACTCTAGGATATAGTAGAAAACATAGTCAAAATGAGACATATTTAAGGTTTTGAGAACATATTACACTCAAAAGAGGGTGAGGCAATTATTTTTTTGAGAAGTAATATGCATCCACAGTCACCAAAGATAGAGAAACAAGCATTTCAAAGGAAATTGGAATAGGAAGAAGAAGTTAAAATAATTGAGAATGAATATTGAATAAATGAAAAGAATGAAGAAGACAAAGGATCAAATGCAATTCAAGAGGGAAGATAAAATCAAGTTATTAAGATCTGAATTCAAATAGAATTTTGAAGAGTATTAATGTAAGGAAAATTATTTTATGAAGCATGGGAACACGAGGATGAAGAAAATGGATTCTACAACACAAACATGAGGTTGAAAGGCTTAGAATTAAACTAGAGGAAAATGAATCTGAAGTTCAAAATCTCAAAAGCAATATCGTAACAGAATCTCAGGAAGATAGAATTGAGAATGCTAGTAAAGAATCAAGATAATTCTTGAAACATGCTTGGTCAAGGCCAATGAAGAGGCTGCAACCATGTCAATGGTATTAGTGAATTTGTAATCTTATGACATGCCCTTAAGATCTGAAAACATAATCACATAACACAATGAATTATAATGTCTCTTTAGATAGATGCTAGTTGAATGAACTACATGGTTGATCCCAAACAATGAAAATGGTAGTTTTAAATTGTAAAGAATACTTTGTCATTAGAGAAAAGGCTATAAGATAGAAAAATTAATATGTGAAAGGGTTTGATATTGAAAGGAAAGTGAAAACAAAAAGTTGAAAGCTAAAATATATGATGCATTATTTAAAAGACTAATGAATTCTCTTGCATCCATCACTTTAAAGAGCCTAGTTATGTAAGTTCATGTAGTTTCAAGCATTATTTTAGATTTGTACATGCAAAATTACCAAAACTAGATAACATTGTTTTAAAACACCATTAATGAATAAAGGTTACCTAAGTGAAATTTGTTTGAGGACATGAATAACAAGGTGTTGAGGTTGAAGGTCTACCAACAAACTATTTGGCATCCAAAGCATTCTATGAGAAAATCATTCAAATAAAATTCAACTATTCACTTGTTATAATTATTTCTTTAATACTAGTTGCATACCTGTGGACTAAATGTAAAAAAAAATAAGGGTCTGTAGGAATGGTGCACATATCATGAACACTTCTACCTTGAATTTTCATCATATTGATTGTACTAATTTAGTTATTCTTACATTTAAAAATAGAATTTAATAAAAAAATTTAAATGAACTTGATCAATTTTACCTAAGTATCAATGTTGAATGTTTCATTCAACAATGTATCTTTCATAACCATCTGCTCTGTAGTTGATGTATTTTGTCTAGCTACATCCCAAGCACTCTCATAATCATATATGAAAATAGCACCACAAGAGTGACAATGGTGGGGTTGTAATACCCCTCTGTTTTGCCTTCTGGTTGGACAGTGTGTCTTTGTGTGGGTATGTTGCTTTGATGAGTTTCTAGTTATTCAGATGTTATCTTTATTCCATGCTTTGGATTAGCATAGTGGTTATTTGAATTAAAGATGATTTTGCTTTGAATTATACTAATATGTTAGAATTGTCAGTTAGTTACATTGTATTGGTGAAGGGGACGGTATCGCATCACTCGCTTGCGAGTGCCCTGTGATCTCGTGATTTCCTCTTCACGGTGTGTATTTTATGCTGTTTATACTATATGTTGTTTACTTGATTCACAGGTTGACAAGTACAGGACATCAACTCCACTTGGCTTCACAAATTGGAGCATGTTCAATGCCCAATGGTATTCGATTGGGAAATAGTAGCTAGGTTTTCCGTGCCAAGTCGTCACCCTAGTCCTCGTGTGTCGTCAGGTATTTGTCGGGCTGTGTTGTTTTGAGTATCGCTCCCTCTCTTCGTTATTTAATTGCAAGTTAGAGAAAGGAATTAAATGGCTTTAATGTATTTAAGTTGTGGTTTAATTTGTTATGAGATTATGTTAGAATATAATTTATTTTATTATTAATTTAATTTAATTAATAAATATCTATTTATTAATTAATTAAATTTATGTGGTTGGAAGAAGTTAATTTACCTATGTTGAAGTTATTGATTTAATTGTTGAAATTGAAAATAAAGAAAATGCATAAAATTGAAAAATGATTAAAAAAGTCAATTTGGAATTTGAAAATTCCAAAATTGAAAGAAATTAGATATTTTCTATTTTTCTATTTTGAAGAATTTATGAGGGTGGTTGTAGGATTTTTAGGGTTGAATCCTTATGTTTGAAATTTTCTTCAATTTTTGGATGTTCATGAAGTTTTGGAAAAAATGGAGGAGAGGAAGGTTGTTGCATTTTTGTGGGTTTTGGATTGAGATTATGAAAATTTGTGGAACTGGATTGGGAAGCAAGGTTGGAACGAGGCACCATTTGGATCTTCTCCAAATTCTTGCAAAACCAGGTTCATGTTATTAAATTGATAGATTTAGATATATTGTTTACAAAATCTCAGTTTGGAAATGCATTGCTTCAAGAAAAATATTGGTGTTCTTGCCTAGAAATTGATATCTCAATTTTATATCTTCAATTTATTTCTTATGGGGATTTTTGGATCCTAATTGATATAAATATATATATATATGAGTATTTGTAATTTGTTTAAAAAAAATTGATCTTTTGAGAGGGGATATGCTGCTAAAATCATTTTTTAAAAATACCCATGAAGGGTGCGGTTTTCCAAAATCCACAGGCTTTCACTTTTTAAATAAAAAAATATTAAAAAAAATAAAATTTTGTCGGGGGCTAGGGGCTCAACCCCCATTGCACCTCCCATGGAGGCGGGTGGAGGGAGCCACGCCCAGCACGCTCCCCACAACCCTCGCAATCGGCTGTGTTACATAGTCGTCGCTGCTAGTAATGGCGGTTAGATGTGTTACACAGCATCGCCACCGCCTCCTCCCATTCGCAGCACCCCTGCCTCTACTCCACCCGCGCCCGACCATCCCTGCCGGCGCCGCCCAGTGTAGGCCGCCGCCGGTGAGAAAACTGTGACCATGAAGAAAATCGTAGACGATGCTCTAATGCACCCTACCTAATCTGTGCACGCGGCCCAAGGCAGTCGCTCCATAACTTTTGGATGGCGCGCAGCCTGAGGAAAAGATAATTAAATAATAAAGTAATAGAAAATAAAATGAATTAATATAAATAAAAATTAATATTTTATAGATTATTATTATAATATTAAAGTATTATTTAAATAATATTTTATATTATAATCTATAATATTAAAATATTATATTTATATATATTATTTTTAAATAATGTTTGTATATTAGATTGGTAGATTTAAAATTAAAAATGTATAAGGAATTTATTGATTTTTCCAATGGCATGTTTTAATGTTTAATTGGGAGAATTAAATATTTGATTTAGAGAATGCATGATTTAAATTTAATTGTGAAAGTTAAATTGACGTGCAAAAGACCAATTATTAATTTGATTTATTCTATAATGATTTAGTTTGCAAGGGCAATCGGTTATTTATTTTAAAGCGAAATGTTCTGAGTTATAGTTGAAAATGTTTATTTTATTAAGAGCAATTAGGGAATTAAATATTAGTGTTAATTTCTCCCTTATCTAAAAAGATGAATTTTAATTCAATTTTATTGATGCAATAGATTACTGAACGTTAATGGGGAATGGATTAAAAATATCCAAAGGTAGCTTATTTCATGTGCCTTCAGTGAATATTCTCTTCGTGCTTTTGTTGGAAAGTGGGTTAAATGTGTTGTAAATTTGTAAGCCTTCCAGATGGTCTGTTGTTTGTGAGGGTTGTCGTTTGTGATGCCAACCTGTTGTGATTTCTCTTGGATAGTGCATGAGGTTGTGGCTATGTTAGTACCCGGTTTCATGAACGGGGATGTTTTGTACCTCCTTGGTTTAGGAGCGGATTATGGGATCCATGCCTCCTTGTAAGGAGTGACCTTGTTATGTGGTTTGTTGCCTCCAGTGTTGGAGTGCATTTAAAGTTGTGTCACCTCCTGAGAAAGGAGAGGTCGTGGTATCTTGATTATTTCACCTTTGTATCCTTGGTGTTTGTTTGGTTTGTTGTTGTCAAGTAGAGGAGTGGCTTGTAACGGGGGCCGACACACGAAGTGGTGCTAAGGGTAATTCGTTGTAAGTTAGTTAATCAAGTGATAACTAAAACAATACTTAAGAAGATTAGGACTAACTTCTCATTAATTAAGATATTAATGCCTCACTCATGGACCCAAGTGCTCGGTTAGGCTTGGGATGGGTGGGAAGGCCGGTAACGGAAAGGTCATCTATCTTGTCTATATGAAAGGTATTTGATTCCACATTAGTGAGTATGAGGGTCGGGGATCAGTTTGTGGCCACCATCATGATGATCCACCATGGGTAACTCATGACGAGTTGTGCGATGACACTCTGTCTAGGACAACAGTTGGTTTTTTTATTTTGCATTAGTATGTATGAGGTCCGATGATCAGTTTGGGCCACCATCCTGATGATCCGCTGGGTAACTCATGATGTGCTATGTGATGGAACTTTATGTGACCATAGTTGGTATTCGATTTGGTGGGTGTGGTTTCTTTAACATACTTTATGTGACCATAGTTGGTATTTGATTTGGTGGGTATGGTTTCCTTAACATACCTGATGTGACCATAGTTGGTATCTGATTATTATGTGTATGGTTCTTTTAACATACTTGATCTGCTTTATATCTAGAAGCAATGTGACTGTGTAGAGTTGTACTTGTGTTGTACTTGCATGGTATTTGAGTTGTACCTTGGTATGTATTTGTGAGGTTCATGTGATTGGTTGTTTCAGTTTGGTTCAGTTTTGTGTTAGCCTGTGTCTAGAGGTAGATGGTCTTGGTTAGGATTCCTTGTTACTATCTCCTAGCACGGGGGTTGGGCCTTTGGGTTCCACTTGGTTGGGTGGTGTGCACCTAAATCCATTGGGCATTCTTCATGTTCTTGTGGATGAGACTTCTAGTTGGAGAGCTCATTGGTTTCAGTATCAGTTCTTGCTTTATCTCATTTTAGTTGATCTTGTATTATTTTCCCCCTCAGTTGTTATCGAGGTGGAAGTTTTAAATGTAATAATGATTATTGATCTTGCCTCATTCATAGAATGAGCATTGTAATCATATTGTTTAATGAATGGATTAATGAAATGGAAAGTTATCTTTATGCTTTGATGTAAATTATCTCATTGGAATGTATGTGTTTAAATTATTGAGTAAATGAATGTCATGGATTAAATTCATGGTTTTTTTTGAGGTTCTATATAAACTTTGTCTCGTAACCTTAGAGGTTGTTGGCATTAGTTGTGAACTTGCTAATTAATTGTACTTAAACAAAAAAAATTAGCTTGTTTAAGTAGTTGTTTGCAACTTCCTCTAGGGTTGCATGGTGGGGTGTTATAGGGGTGGAACTCTGGGCCTAGAAGTCTCATCCACATTAGGCTCTACTAGAGGCCTCACAGACTATACAATTCTTTGAGTGAGTGAGCTAATTGACTCCAACATGTCCACCTCGAAACTATCCTTTATAATGGAAGGAACGATGACATGATCCACCAAGGGTTTTGCCAAGGGTCTTGATGGCAACTATGGATTACATCGTGCACTTGGTCTATCATGTGTGGAGCCCCCACCTCTACCTTGAAAGTCTAAAATGTCAAAATAATTTGGCACCTTATTGAGGAAAAACTCATAATAGAGTTTCCTCAGAATATACTATGGTACCTTGTAGCTATTGCATGGAGGTTGGTCAAAAACCATCCACCATAGCTCCCAAAAGTTATTTTTTATTAATTCATGGTAGCACCAATGGATGGGGAACCTCCTACATGCATGTGATAAAGTTATGTTGGTTCTTGGGTATGTGAAAAGGGCACACATGTAGGCTTTGATATTTTTTTCTTATTTCACATCTACATATGAAAGTCCACCAACATAATTTTTTTTTAATTCATCCCTCTTATTCAACCAAAAATTATTTTCTCTCTCATTTCTCCTACATGTGATACAATTGATTTCAATGATTTGGCAATCCCTCTCCTATAAGGTTGGGTTTAAACATGCTTAGTTAATCTTCCAATTAATTGTTCAATCCCTCTTTTTTTGTTTTAAATTTTATTTAAGATATATTTTTGTTTCCTTGTGGATGCCTACAAACTAATGCAAGGGTTTGAGTTTGTTCTTGTTTGAGAGGATCTTCGTGAGGGGGCGATTGTGAATTTTCAATGTTTGCAGGTGGAGATTGATTTCTTGGAAATTAAAACAAGTTTTTTTTAAAAACCTATTTAAATTGACATTCTAATTTAAATTCAAAATTAAAACAATAGAAATGCATACCTCTTCAATCTCTTTGACCTCTTTGCTGACTTGGCAACATCCAGACAAAGAATCACAAGCAAAATTTGATCTCCTTTCGCTGAGGATGAGTTGGAAGGGAAAAAAATGAGAGATAGGGTCATCGGTTTGTAAAAAATTAGGTTGTAATGCTTGATTTTTTTTTACAAAAAATTACATTTGGTGAGTGCCAGATTTGGCACTTGCCAAATGCTTTTAAGTTGTTTGGCACTCGCCAAATTCTTTATTTTGGGTTTTTTGCATAGTGTGGCACCTTTTTTGTGTCATAGATTGGTGCACACTCCTGAGAATGTAGGTGGTAATATCTTCATCTTTAGACATCCTTAGGGTTTTAAATTTGGCTTTGTAGTTCTATATATTCACTTTTTTGACCTTGTCTTATCCTTCACAGATTTATTGTAGCTTTATCTAGACATCTTTTGCAAACTTGTAGCTTATAACCTTCATAAGTTCTAAATTAGTAAGACCACTCAAGATTGCATTCCTTACTTTTCAATTGTTCTCATATGCCTTGATCTCATCACTAGATGATGGTCCATTTGTATTCATAGTATAACCTTTTTCAGTAGACTACCAAACTCCAAATCTAAGGGAGACTAAGAAAGACTCCATCCTAGCTTTCCAATAGGTATAATTCATTTCATTGAAAAAGGGATATTTGAAACCTTTCTAGTGTCCCATATAGATCTACCTCAAGTGGTTAAGATTCTTTATGGGAACCACAACTCTGATACCAATTTTTAGATACACAAGACAACTAAGAGGGGGATAATTTAGTTGTATACTTATAAAACATCAAAAACCATCATTAACATCCAAATCTACATTAGTTTTTAAACCCTTATCCACTATTGAACCCTTAAAATCCATTAACATAATGTAAACATGTAAACTAGTAACACAAACACATCAAACACATAAGAACACAAAATTTCCATGGGAAACCCAAGAAGGGAAAAACCATAGTGAGGATTAGCCCACTAATATATGAATTGCAACACCAAATACAATAAGGCTCACTGCCAAGGGCTCACTACCCAAAAAGATAAAGAAACGCTTATTGTTAGTGGCTCAATGCCAAAGGACTTACTTTATAGAAGAAAGAAGAAATAAGGGGTGGTTCATTACCAATTGGAAGTGCTAACAATTCATCTCTCATATGCTAAAGGTACAATTCCACTAAATCACAAAAAACTCAACAAATAGATTGAAATGTAGACACCTTTTTCTCACTACATTAGGAGGTCATAAGTATTAAGTATCACACTCAAATCAACACATATGGTCAATTTCACATTGCTTTCACCACACACACTTCAAAATTAATCCATACACCAATTCTGATTGCATTTACACCCTTTGTTACCTAAAACAATCTTAATGACATTGATCTCAATGAAATGTATACACCTTTGTTGTGCAACATCAAATAGGTTGGCATCAAACACTTCCATAGTATAAAGAAGTGAAGAAAAAACATGCCACTACTTAACTGGGACCTAAATCTACATAAAATTGCTTCTCAAAATTTCCTCACACAACAATTATCCTCTGTAATTAGTGCTAGCATGATAGGTCAGCCAAACATGCACTAACACTAACAAGTGACACCAAACGCACCTCTCAAGGTCCAAAACCATCATCTGGACCACACAAAGATGATCCAAATTATTCATGAAACATCTCAAAACATTCTAGAATCATCAAAATAGTATGCACAACTATTGCAACCACCTAGAACTTAAGAACATCTTCATTTTATGTAACCAAACATACTGGTATAGAAATCCAACACAGCAAACAACCTGTGGAAAATATCAGCACTTGAAACTTCAAGGTAAGGTAGATACAAAAATTATAAGCATGTTCCCAAAGCTACAAAACCAAAAACTTCAATGCAGAGAAATACAGAGCAATCTCATTTATCCTAGATACCCTATTTCACCAGACATACATATTGTCAAACACATATTCCACTGCAGAATGATCTAACAAAGGTAACTTTGGATAGTGGAACCTCTGTACACCTTTGATCATCATGTCCAAACCACATGGGAACATCTTCAACCATAAAGAAATGTGGAGAAAAACAATAAACACCACTCTATTACACTGAACACTCTTCTATTCAATTTTTTCTTAGAAGAACTTGGAAACCAAGCACCACAAAATCATCAAAAAATTCACTTGTCTCATACATCAATGACAATATTCCCCAATACAAGTTAGCTTAACAACCTCTTCAACTAAATTGAAGTAGGAAATCAATGAAAACACCCGTATATTGTATTGAAATTAATACCAATACTTCCAACAACTCCAATGCTAGGGATTGACATCAATGCAACAATGCTCTATTGACATCAATGACAACACAAGTTTCCAACAATCTCCAAATTTCCAATCATAGTTTTATTATCCAGTTCTCATTGTGAAGATGGCTGAGGGGTGTTAAATTTTACACTAATATTGATGATGGAGTATAAGATAAATAATATATAACTTTGACATTTTATCCTTACCCATGGAACCATATAGTTATGGCCAAATCTTAAAAACTAAACATGATACATTATACAAATTGAATAAGGGGATTTAAGAAAATAGGATTTAAGGGGAAAATTCACTATTCCTTGTAAACACTTTAAAGTACATCAAGCCACAAAATTTTACATGCCTTAGAGATATATGAGCCTTACAATTTTTTTCATTTGTATCACTAGATCATTTATATCATGGATTAAATGGATTTTTAATAAAATAGTTTAGCGGATTAAATTTACCTATAAATGTACCTTTTTGTCTAGCTTTTAAGTTAATTTTTTAGTATGTACATATATTAAAATTGCATAGTTAGATCTTAAATTTTGAAATTTGTATGTATGCTCAAGTTGAATGATGTATTTGTGAGATAAGAGGGATTTTTTTCTCATGAGTCTCTTCATTCTCAAGAGAAACCAAGGGAGAAAACTACACTTAACCACCTCAATGTTGGATAAATAAAGAAATTACAAAGAAAATATACATAGACTAATTATCAAAAAATATTACTTCAAAACCTAAGAGAGAAAAGTTTTTAGGTTCCTACCCCTGAAGGGAGAGCTCTCAGCCAAAATACTACAATGTGGAATCAGGAGGCTAGTGCAATGTGTTGGAGTTTGAAAGATGTGCTAGCATCTTAAGCACTAGAGAACTCAAAACTTAAATAAGAAGACTAAAACTTCACTATCTAACAAGGATCTGGGGTTTGTTCAATGGAATGAAAAGATAGATATAAAAAACTAAAAGAAAGCACAAGGAGAGCTAAGAGGGAGTTTACAAATAGTCGATCGTTCAAATCCTTCCTCTGATATCTTCTTTAGCGACTTGCACACAAGATGAACGAGGAAAAATATCATGTTTGTTTTGGGGCTTGCCATAATCAAACCATCTCTTTGGTTTTTCCATCTCCACATGCAGATAGATAGATAGATAGAGTAATTAAAAAGAAAAAAAGGAAGTGGTGAAAGCAATCCCCACTTCAGGAAGAGAACTTGCACCACCAAATAGTAAATGAATAAAGAGGTCTAATCTATTCGCAAATAGAAAAGAGCCAGAGAACGTTACCAATAGGCCTCGAGCCCCTCTTGAACATAAAAATGCACCGTTGAGTGCTTGCTAGAGATATTTTGATATTGGAGGGACCTTAGTCTGATAGAGCTCCACTTGTAGAAGTTCTATTGCCAAGAGTAGAAGAAGATAAGAAGTGAAGTGAGATTGAGAAGAGAGCCTTGAACAAATCAGAGAACCCCCAAAAATGAGAGATAAAGAAGGTTTTATTGCATGCAAGGGTGGAAAGAGCCATCACACATGAGAAATTGACTGTAGAGACACATGTCACAAGTCAAGATTCAAGATTCCCCATTTCAAGCTCACAAAATTTCCAGGACGCTAGCATGTCATGTAGGCATCCAAAATGCTAGTTTTTGGGAAATAGATTAACTGACAATTGTCGCTTCGCCATTGGACCACATGGAGTTGGAATCATGAAATTTTGACCCATTTGGTTTTTTTCCTTAATGTGTTTAGGTGTCATAAATTCTAGGCAAAGTGCTAAAATGTGAAATTTCCCCTCGGTGCAATTTTGTGACATTACATTTTTCCCTCACTTTAGTGGACTCAATTATTTAAAAATGGGCCACACTAAAGTAGAAAAGAAAAATTCCACCCAAAATTTGAATTTTTATGGATTTTCATACTAGAAAAGGTACTATAGAGGTCGTAGAGGTAAAGTTAACCAATATTGAGGATGCCCCCAAAAATCAAATTTAGTGAAAAGTATAGTGTTTGTCATGAAAAATTGCACAAAATTGTATTTGGCAAAATTCAATTTTAGGTCAGCCCCAAAAATTAGAAGAAGCGACAATGACAAGAAGAATGATCAAGAAAAAATTTGATGATTCAGAAGAAAAATATGCTAAAGAGGTGACTATATGCCCCCTCTTGAGTTTTCCCCCAACTAACTGGGGTAAAATTAGGAGAAACCGGGGATCCACAAACTCTAGGAAAAATGGGCCTCGAGGGGCCTATATATATGTAGGTGGCCCCTAGAAGGGTCATTTTCGCTATTCATCACAAGGATTTTGTTGAATTTTGTGAGAGAAAATTCAACAAAATGTACAACAAATGAGAGTATGAGATGCCTAGGTTGGACGAGCTCCATGCAAACATAGCTGAGTGTATCAAGGTGGACCAAGTAGGCCTCAAAACCTCTCAATTTGCATATTTTTGATGATTTTTAGCTAGTTTTAGGTTTCGAGTAGTGGAGGTGTCTAGGATCGGGGTGGTCATCTCTGGGATGTGTGATCATCTTGGTGCCATCAATGGTGGATTAAAACACTGTCATATTTCATAGAAATATACATGGTTCACACATGTCCCTTAGTATTCTTAACTCATTTTTGTCTCAGTAGGCTATCTACTGACTCAAACTCTTTTCCTTTCGTAGGACTACCTCAAGATTAGGGAGCATCCCGATGGGTAGGTGCTTCACCTATTCAGAGGATAGAGGGATGTTTTATCTAATGATGAGGTCACACACCCATAATGCATAAGTCTATGGCATGTTTATACTATGCTAGATATGTTGTACCATGATAGGATGTTGATGGCTCTCATGGAGAGGTGGGACACCACCACATCAAGTTTCTAGTTACCAAATGGAGAGATGACTATGACATTGGAGGATGTCTACCACATCCTCAACCTCCCCATCTATAGTCAATGGGTGCAACTAGATGACATGTGTTTTCAATGAGAGCGATCAGAGGGCATCCGATACTGCTCTAGCCAGATGAAAGGTGGGGATGGGACTAGGAATATCTACACCCGATGATTCGATCCAACCTGAACCGCTACACCCTTACTACACCATTTCATGGTGGTTACTATGGCCACATCGATCACTATGGATAGGTGAGGCTCTCACCTGCATGGGGGCCTCATTCACACTATTTATGAGATGGTGGAGTGCCATATAGTTTTCACATGGGGGCACAACATGCTCATGCATTTGTATCAAGAATTTGGGAGGTACGTACACTACGGGGAAAAGAGCCTCACTATGTGTACACTACTATAGGTGTGAGATTTCACACTCATCACCTACATGAGGCCAGAGGGCTATCATTGAGTGTGGGATTATAGCGTGCCTATGGTTCATTGGTACGAGCTCACATGGTAGTGGAGACATGGTGACCTATAGTTCTGGTGGTTGCAGTATGACACATTGATGCTAGATCAAATTAGATGGACGCCCCACTAATTTTTCTGGTGGGCTAATGATGGTAGGTTCCTTTATAACTTGTAGTGCAACCATTTCATTCTTGGTCACACAGATTTAGTGATCATTTCATACTATTGGAGTCAGGTCATGCAGCAACATGGGTGGATTTAGACCATTTCCCCTACTATCCCAACTTACACCCGAGCTATTTAGAGTGTTGCATGGTTGGTCGATCATTTACATCCTAACAAAGAAGATATTTACCTTTTAGATGATGAGGATGATGATGAGGATCTACCGATGATGGACACAGTGGATAATGTTAGTGTGGCTAGAGACTTTCTGGCATGGTGGGTAGCTCATTGTCCTACATTAGTGTTCTCAATAGATCCCCCCATGGGGTACCCCAGCCTATAGGGGGATGTTTTGCCACAACCATCATGATAGAGGTAGAGAGGTCAAGGTAGCATGGGAGAGCAGGAGGAGAAGAAACAAGAGGAGGAGTAGCAAGAGCAAGTTAGAGTGGTGTCAGCAAGGCTAAGGTGGTGACGAAGGATGTCCTCCCCTCCACAAGACACTCTAGTCTCATTGGAATCACCAACATTGCCCCTCATCCCAAAAACAACCCTTACAACATCCAAGGTAGCTCTTGATGACAGTGGTGTGGTGCCCAGTAGTCCCCCTCCCCTTGATCCATTTTGGTAGCTAGGGGATCTAGGTACGATGGTTGATCATGTTATTTCATTTCAATAATTTAAATTATTTTATCTCATGTATGTTTATATTATGATTTTATTTTGCATATCTATACATCTTGTGGTACTTATATATGTTTTCTTTCTATACTTATAGTGGATACATAGGAATGGACTAGGTTTTTTTCCCAATGCATATCAAACGTAGCTCCTGTCGTGCCTATCCAGGGGCAGTCCTAGACTCCTATGGGTCAGCTTTAGTGGGATTCCATGTCAATATTTTTGAGTTAGTATCCCACCTAAGGACTAGCTACGAGGAGGGGTAGGTAGAGATAGTGTAGAGGATCACAAATACTACCACACTTTGAGGCTAGAAAGATCAACTATCGGGGGAGCTGTAGATGAACCTCATAGAGAAATACATGGTCGTGATGAGGGCTGATGGTGTTGAGTAGGAATGTGATGCCCTTCAGATCCATCTCAAAAGCCTTGTAGGGAAGCCAATAGTGGTGATCTTGGTAAGTGACCACTAGCTACAAGAAGAGCTCATCTAGGCCTGCATATAGATATGATCACTATATGAAGAGATTAGGGGGATGTGTGCAACGATGTCTATCTCATGTTTGCACTACACTTGATCCATTTCCACTATGCACCCTAAGCCCTAGTTGTATCCACAACAAGAGCTAGAGGAATCTAGGAGTCATATGCCCAAGGTGTAAACAACCTCTTTTGTACATCATTTTTGTAGTCACGACACATATTTTTTATGTTATTTTTTATGGATAGACACTGATACATATATACAAGAGCCACTCATTTTTTGATGATAGTGGTACGATACATGTACATGACATTGGATATTTATATATATACATGAGATACTTATTCAGACATTATGGCATTCTTTATTTGATGTGTATGTCCCATACTTTCATGTATGTTGATGCTATGGATTTTATATGTATGGATGTATGTTTAGATTAGATGCTATCATGATTTAATGAACACACATGGATTTATGTTAATTAAATACAATGATGATTTAATTTCCTAAAAAGGTGTAATATAATGCATGGATACAAAACATAGTAAAACACACGTATGTATGTCTCTCTCTCTCTCTCTCACATATGGTTGCATCATAACACAATTTTTTTTGCATAATGTATTAATGAAGGGATGTAAACATATGCAACTCTACAACCCTTAAAGAGTGAACATTTCACATATGACACATTAGACATTATGCATAGTATTGGCAGAGATGCATAGCATTAATAGGTTATTTTAGAGGCATCCCATCCATAAATGATAACCCATAAGAACCAAATCCATACACGAAGATGACAATGTAAGGGCCAAACCAATTAGGACTAAATTTTACCCTTTGATCAAGAAACACATTTACATTTCTCTAATTTTCATAAAGAACTAGGTCACATACCTTGAAATTTATAGGGAGTACACTTTGATTATATTGTTTAGCTAACAATTTTTGATAACCTTTAAGATGGTCAAGGTCTTGTAATCAAAACTCATCGAGAATATCTAGCTAATGAAAATGATTAGCTCGATAAGCCTCCTCATCAATTAACCCCTTAAGGGAAATCCAAAAATATGGAATTTCCAACTCTAAAGGCATGATAGCTTTGATACCATACACGATCTCATAGGGAATTGTTCCCATAGTCATACAAATTCTTGTGTGATAGGCCCATAAAGTGTATGTTAATTGAACATGCCGATCCTTACCATGTTTGTTTACTATTTTGCTAAGAATGAGCTTGGGAGTCTTATTAGATGATTTTTCTTGGCCATTAGATTGAGGATAATATGGTGTTGAAAATATAAGTTGAATGTGAGAATTCTCTAGGAATTACTTTACTTCCTTGTTCTTGAATGGTGTACCATTGTCAGAAATAAGTGTAGAAGGCAACCCAAAGCGAGCAATGATATTGTTTAGAAGAAAACTACAAATAGCTTCAGCGTTTGTAGATCGAAATGGGATGGCTTCAACCCATTTCATGAAGTAATCTATAGCATACTTAATGATAAAGGTGTGTCCTTTAGAAGAAGGAGTAGATATCTACCTTGTAATATCCAACCCACATTTCATTAAAGGCCAAGGATAGGTCTGGTTTTGTAATTCTTGTGTAGGAGCGTGAATAAGACAACTATCTCGTTGACATTGTGAGCACTTTTTAACAAAATCGAAGGAGTCTTGCTCCATCATTTTCCAAAATTACCCCATGTGGATCAATTTTTGCACCAATGATTTACCACTGAAGTGTCAACCCCCAAAACCCGAATGGGATTCCCTAAGGGTAAGGGGTATTTATGCTTTAGTGAGACATCAGAGAAGCAAGCCATTGTAAGATTTTTGATAGAGAACATTTGATAAGACATCATAACAGAATGAGAGATTTTGCATACAAGTGCAATCATTTTTCATTGCATCATTGTGAAATTTTCCAGTATTTAGATAGTTGTAAATGTTAGAAAACCATTCTCTTGAGTCTATGTGAGAACACACGAGAGAATTGGATTTAGGTTGATCAAATATAGTAGGAGTCTAAAGGACCCAAGCCACAAAGTGGTATTCTTTCATGTCCTCATTCAAAGGTACTAGGGACATGGCACGTGCCATGACATCCACATGCTGATTTTATCTCCTAGGAAGATTATCTATTGTGAAGGAGGAGAATCGATTAAGCAAAGATAAATCAAGGTCTTAATATCAAGACAACTTACTTTTCTTAGCCTGATAGGTTCCCGTAATATAATTCACAATAATCTTAGAGTCATCATGTTTATGAATATTTTTTATCTTTAGCGTGGTTGGAGCATGCAAGTTGAAAATCGGGGCTCTGTACTGAGCGATGTTGTTGTTGCAAGAGAATTAAAATCAAAAGGAGAGAGGGACTAGCTTACCTTTAGGCAAGATTAGAGCTATGCCTTCTCTAGAGCAAGTCTAACATCTTGATCCATTGAAATACATCTTCCCTATGAGATCATGATCGATCACAAAAATATTCTCATCAAGGAATAAGTGCAAACCCAAGGAGTGAGATGAGGGAGTGTTTGCTAATTTATTAGCAACCACTTGACCCTTTATCAATTTTTGAGTAATAAAATTTATGTCAAACTTAGAAAGAAATGTTACCCACTTTGCTAACCTCCCAGCAAGGTTAACACTATAGAACAAATGATTTAGAAGGTCAATTTCCACAATGACATGTGTTTCAACATGAAGAAGGTAGTGCCTTAGCTTCTGTGTTGTAAAGATGAGGGCAAGGAATTGCTTCTCCATGGACATATAACAAGTTTCATAATCAACCATGACACAAATAATTTAGTAGACTACTCTTTCTTTCCCCACATCATCATACTGAGCGAGCAAGGCTGCCAAAGCATATGGTGATGTGGAAACGTAAATTAAAATGGGTTTATCCTATATACTTGGAACTAATACGAGAGGATTGGCCAAATACGTTTTCTTTGATTTGAAAGCATTTTGGAACTCCTCATCCCATGTAAAGAAAATGCCCCTTTTTAACAAATGAGTAAATTTTCCCTTTTAAACTTTGTAACTCAGTAATGTTCCTAGGTGGAGGCATGTTAACAATTTCATCGATCTTATTTGTATCGACTTCAATTCCATGATGAGAGAATATGAATTCCAAAAGCTTTCCTACGTCTATTTTGAAGAAACACTTACGTGATCTTGATGGGTTATGGATTTAACCAAGATATCATCAACGTAGTCTTCTAGAATTTTATGAATGAATTCATGAAAGATTAAGGTCATTGCTCATTGGTAATTTTCTCTTGTATTCTTTAACCCAAATGGCATGACCACATAATAGAAGATACCCCAAGGGATAGTGAAGGTAATCTCATATTGGTCTTTCTGATTAATTTGAATCTAATTATAGCCCAATAAGTCATCCATGAAGGATAACAAGGCATGGACTATAGTCGAATACACAATCATATCAATATTAGGTAACATAAAATCATCCTTAAGAGAGGCCTTATTAAGATCATGAAATTCAATGCATATACAAATGCAACCATTATTTTTACTAATATAAACAATATTTGAGATCCAAGGTGAATAGTCGATTGGATGAATAAAGCCTATTTTTAACTTCTCTATCTTAGTATTAACCAAAAACACGTCCTTGGGATTGATCTTTTATATTTTTTTTCTTAATCTGTTTGGCATTAGGACATAAAAAAATGTTAAGCCACCATATTGATCTAATTCCAGGGGCTACATTGCCCAATAAGGCTGCATATAAGATGACACCTACTCAGAATGAGGAGATTGCAAGACAAGTGCAAGATTTGTTGGATAAGGGGCTAGTGAGAAAGAGTTTGAGCCCATGTGCTGTTCCTATTGTCCTAGCGCCAAGGAAGGATGGGAATTGGAGGCTTTGCACTGATTCAAGAGCCATTAATAGGATCACAATCAGATATAGGTTTCCAATGCCAAGAATGGAGGACCTTATGGATTGCCTAGCAGGGGGATCCTACTTTTCCAAGATTGATTTGAAAAGCGGTTACCATCAAATAAGGATCAGAGAGGGTGATGAATGGAAGACAACTTTTAAGACTAATGAGGGCCTCTATGAATTGTTGGGGATGCCCTTTGGGTTGTCAAATGCCCCTAGCACCTTTATGCGCTTTATGACTGAGGTATTGAGACCTTTCATTGGAAAGTTTATTGTGGTTTATCTAGATGATATTCTTGTGTTTAGCAGGTCAAAAGAAGAACATTTAAAGCACCTTGACATGGTATTGAAGAGGTTACAAGAGGAGAAGTTGTTGATCAACATGGAAAAGTGTGAATTTATGAAAGGAGAACTAGTGTACCTTGGATTTGTCATCTCCAAGGGATGTTTGAAGATGGATCCTTCAAAGGTGGATGCTATTCTTACTTGGCCAACACCAAAATCCATGGGAGATGTGAGAAGCTTTCATGGACGTGCAAGCTTTTATAGAAAGTTCATTAAGAACTTTAGTCAAATTTGTGCACCCATCTTGGACACCATCAAAGGAGGTAATAAGGGTAAGTTTTCTTGGACCAATGAGGCAGATAAAGGGTTTGAATATCTGAAAAAGAGAGTAGCACAGCAACCTATACTTGTGCTCCCTAATTTTGATAAGGTTTTTACAATTGAATGTGATGCTAGTAACCAAGCAATAGGGGCTGTCTTGAGCCAAGAAGGCAGACCAGTTGCATTTTTCAGTGAGAGGCTGAATGAAGCAAAGAGGAAGTACTCTTCCTATGATTTGGAATTGTATGCTATGGTCCAAGCCCTCAAAAATTGGAGGCATTACTTGTTACCTAAAGAATTTGTTGTCTATACTGATAATCATGCTTTGAGTTTCTTGAATGCACAGGATAAACTCAATCATAGGAACATGAAGTGGGTGGAGTCTTTACAAGCCTATACATTCACAATAAAGCATAAGAAGGGCCAAGCAAACAAGGTGGCAGATGCTCTCAGTAGAAGGGCACTTGTGGTGCAAGAGATTCAACTCCAAAGCATGGGGGTTGATGCATTGAAAGACATGTGTCATGAAGATGCAGATTTTAAGGAGGTATACAATGTTTGTGATCAACATTTGAATACTTTTCATGGTGAATACTCTAATTTTCTGTTGCAGAATGGTTTTCTCTTTAAAGGAAGTCAGTTGTGTGTGCCTAAATGCTCAATGAGGGAGAATATTATAAAGGAGAAACACAGTGGGAGTCTTGGAGGTCATTTTGGCCTTGATAAGACCTTGGAACAAGTAAGGAGGTACTACTATTGGCCAAGGTTGCAAGTGGATGTGAGAAAGTTTGTGGAAGGATGCACAATTTGCCAAAGAGCAAAGGGAACTTCATCAAATGCAGGGCTCTATCAGCCACTCCCCATTCCCAATAAGCCTTGGGAGAGTGTAAGTATGGATTTTGTCTTGGGACTGCCTAGGACACAAAGAGGTTTTGATAGTGTTTTTGTGGTGGTTGATAGGTTTAGTAAGATGGCTCATTTTCTTCCTTGTAAATGCACAAATGATGCATCTATTATAGCAGGTATCTTCTTTAAGGAAGTTGTTAGAATACATGGATTTCCCTTAAGTATTGTTTCTGACAGGGATTCTAAGTTCATAGGTCACTTTTGGAGGACCTTGTGGAAGAAACTTGGCACAAATCTGTCCTTTAGCTCTGCATACCATCCACAAACAGATGGAAAAACTGAAGTGGTGAATAGATCATTGGGAAATCTCTTGAGATGTCTTACCAAGGAGCATGTACAAGCTTGGGATCTGATTTTACCTCAGGCTGAATTTGCATACAATGACTCCATGAATAGGAGCATTGGTAAGAGCCCTTTTGAAGTAGTCTATGGCATGCACCCTAGAGGGGTCTATGAATTGAGAGATATACAAGGATTTGATAGGAGAAGTGCTCAAGGAGAGGACTTTTCTATTACAATAAGGGATATCCATCAACAAGTGAAGGAAACTCTACAAAAGAATGGTGAGAAATACAAAGAAAGAGCATATTTGAAGAAGAGGGATGTTCAATTCAAGGTTGGAGATTTGGTGATGGCTCACTTGAAGAAGGAGAGACTTCCAAAGGGAAAGTATACTAAACTCATGATGAAGAAGATAGGACCTTGCAAGGTGGTCCACAAGTTTGGCCAAAATGCTTATGAAATAAAGCTACCTCCTGGGGTGGCAATCTCTCCTATCTTTAATGTTTCTGATTTGTATCCTTTCAAAGCTTCTATGAATGTAGGGGATGTAGCAGGTCCAACACTAATGGAAGATGAAGATTGGGTTAAGGAATTACCCCCAAGCCAACCTGTGACTCTTGAATGCATCCTAGACACCAAGGAGACAAAGAAGACAAGAAGGAAGGTCTACAAGGAGTACTTGGTTAAGTGGAAAGGTCTACCTAAAGAGGATGCCACTTGGATGTCTGAAACTGACATTAAACAGCATGGAACTATAGTAGAAGACCTGATCTCAAAGAGGACTTGAGATCTTTTTCTCGCTTAGGAGTATGGTGCAGGAGCACCCATGGGTCTAATGGACCTAGAATGTTTGGTTATGTTTTGTTTCTTGTTTTTGTGTTAGAATAAGGTCCTAAGGATCATTTGAATGCTTTGTAATAGGTCTCCTAGGTTTGTGGTGGAGTTTTGGTCTTGGTGACCAACGTTTTGTACAAATAAGGCCTCCATCCTCCTTTGTAAGTCTAGTACATTTTGGAAAATTAATGAAATAAGATGCCTTTTTGTATCTTGACACTTGAGGGAAGTCAAATTGCTCATTTTAGTTGGAATTTATGCCTTTCATATATTTTGGAAGCATCTTTGTAGGCAAGTTGGTGAAAGTTGGCTAAATTGCCTTAATTAAGCATTAAAGAGTCAAAAAAAGGAAGTTTAATTATGTTTCCAACAGCCAAATGATTCAAATGGAAGTTGGAGGGAGTTAGGAGACTTTAAATATGCCTCTCGTGGTCGAGGCAAGGTTGTTGAAGAAGTTTAGAAGGAGTTTTCAAAGGAGAAATTGCTGTTTTTGAGTTTTTCATCAAGAAATTGCTGATCCCGTGCATTGTACGGACTTTATATGTTGTTTCATGTTATAATACTATAATGGTTGGATAGATAACTGAATCACCTTTCTTTTGGATTTTGAATGGTGTGATGCCATTGAGAATTGAGTGAGATATTGCCATTTTACTACTGGGTGGTCTCAAACCCCATGTTTTCCTCTAGAATTTACTGATCCTGTACTTGGTACGATCTGTACATTCTGTTTTATGGTTGAAGGGTGTAATGGTTGGAAAGGTAATTGAGTAAGCTTTTTTTTGGAGTTGGAGTGGTGATATTTCATTGAATAATAAGGGATATATATTAATTTTACTCCCGGGTGGTCTGAAAACCCTCAAAATCAAGGTTTTGAGCAAAAAATGGATGCATCTTCCATTCCCACACTGTAGAATTGCCAAATATTGGTGGGATGGAAGGTTTGAGGGTGTAATATTATTTACTAGAGTTATTGGAGAACAGCAAGCACTTTGGAGGCAAATGGGGAAATGTTTTGGCTTGACATCTCTATGTGGCAAGCCCATGTGACAAGCAAAAAGGTGAGTTTTTGCTTTATTTTGAAGAATTTGTTTGAAAGGAAGTTAGGAATGATGGTAATAGGTATGAAAAACCTATAGGAGTTCATTTTTTTGGCTTTGGGGTGAAGGGGAGAGCCTAGATAGTCAAGACCCAGGTGTAGGTTTGTGAATTAGGCCTCTTGGAGTAGTGGTAGAAAGGGCCATTGTGAGTGATGCCTTGACAGCCAAGAGGAAAGGTTTTGGAAATTTGTAGGGGTCCATTGTGGATGTTTGAATTCATAGGTTTGGTGCCTTGAAAATAATCCATGTGGTTTCTATATTGACTGTCCTACCGGGTAAGGCTACTAGCCTTTTGATAGAAAAGTGCCTAATTCACCCTAGTTTGTGGAAGTTTGTTGAAACCTAAGTGCTAGAGGGTATTTTACATCATATTTGGGTGTTTTCTATCCCTGCCACTCTACATCACACTTGAAGACCAACATAGGACAACTTTCATGTGTCCATGGGGCACATACTATTGGAATGTTATGTCTTTTGGCCTTAAGAATACAGGAGCCACTTACCAATGAGCAATGACTATGATTTTTCATGACTTTGTACATACATTCATGGAAGATTATGTAGATGACATTATAGCCAAGTCAGAAACTAGGGAAGATCATTTGCAGGTTTTAGACAAGATATTCCAGAGGCTAGAAAATTACAATGTTAGGCTAAATCCAAAGAAGTGTGTCTTTAGAGTCAAATCAGGGAAACTATTAGGATATATCATCTCTCGAAGAGGCATTGAAGTAGATACAGAGAAGGTAAGAGCTATCATAGAAATGCCTCCTCCAGTCAACATTGGCTATCTCAGAACACTACAGGGGAGATTACAGTCCATTAGGTGTTTCATAGTACAACTGGCGGATAAAATACATCCATTTGAGCATCTACTCAAGAAAGGAGTGCCATTCGTGTGGACACCTAAATTTCAAGAGGCCTTCCAGAAAATAAAGGACTATTTGCTTACTCCACTAGTCTTAATGCCACCTATAGAGGGAAAACCATTGATACTTTACATCTCAGCAACTCAGTCGGCATTAGGGGCTCTTCTCGCACAACATGATGATCAAGATCATGAGAGAGCGGTCTATTATATCAGTTGTACCTTAGTGGGCTATGAATTTAATTACAACAACATAGAATGTGCTTGTCTTGCTGTAGTATTTGCTACCCAAAAACTTCGGCACTATATGCTCAATCGACAAACCATGTTGATTGCAAAAATTGATCCACTTAAATACCTCCTAAGTAAGGCAGCTTTAACAGGCCGATTGGCTAAATGGGTTATGATACTTAGCAAGTATGACATTCAGTATGTCAAAAGGAAGGCAATAAAAGGACAGGTGATTGCAGATCAACTAGCAGATGCACCTATAAAGGCAGACCATCCATTAGTGACATATTTTCCTGATGAATTTCTCTTCAACATTGATGTTAAAATGGAATGGAAACTGTACTTTGATGGGTCACATACAAATCGTGGTTCAGGGGCTGGTATCTTATTTGTCACACCTCAAGGTGATACCATTCCTAAATCATTCAGGATTGCATTCCCTTGTACCAACAAAATAGAAGAATACGAAGCCTTAGTGACAAGCTTAAAAATGGTAGCTCAGTGGAACATTAAGAGCCTACATGTCTTTGGCGACTCTCAACTGGTAATCCAACATGTGGATGATGATTATGAGACTAAGGATGAAAATATTGCACCTTACAAACAAATGGCTGATAGTTTCAAATAGTATTTCAATGACATAAGTTTTCAACAAATACCACGTATCCAAAATAGAGCTACAGATGCAATGGCAACCATGGGTTCCTTGTTGGATATTCCAAGTAATGTGCCTAAGTTCGAGTTTCTGGTTGAATAGATTTTGATCCCCACTTATGATGTCCCTGATACTGTGATAGTGTGTACCATTGTTGGTCCTACATCTCCTTGGTATAAAGACATATTTGACTATCTCACTGACCAAACCTTACCTCAAGACTTGTCTAATAACCAACGTCGAACCTTCATCTGAAAGTCAGCTAAGTACACCATCATTGGAGAAACCCTGTATAGACGTACCTTAGATAATGCCCTAATGAGATGTCTCAATGTTGAGGAAGCACAAACAACTTTGTGAGCGGTACATGAGGGTATATGCAGATCTCATTCGAGTGGTCCTACTCTAGCCCATAAGATTATGAGACTAGGTTACTATTGGCCTACAATGGAGAAAGACTCATACGTCTTTGTAAAGAAATGTAGACAATTTCAAATACATGGAGACTTGATAAGAGCGCCAACGTTGGAGCTTCATCCAATTACTTCACCATGGCCCTTCACCCAATGGGGACTGGACCTCATAGGTAAGATACACCCTTCATCATCCAATGGCCACAAATTCATCATCACCACCACCAAATACTTCACCAAATGGATCGAAGCCATCCCCATGACATACATAACCGACACACAAATATCTAAGTTTATCCTAAACTATATCATTTGTCGGTATGGTGTACCTAAATCCATAATCACAGACAATGGCTGCCCATTCAAGAACCAAGAAGTACACCATTTATGTGAAGAATTCCACATCAAACACCATTTCTCCACCCCATATTACCCACAAGGTAATGGCCAAGCTAAGGCATCTAATAAGACTATCATTAGAATCCTTAAGAAGGTTGTCAATGACACTAGTCATGACTGACACCTATAGCTTAATCCTACCTTATGGGCTTATCGCAAAACCATCCGTACTCCCACCAGCGCCACTCCATATTCCCTCGTATTTGGTTCCGAAGCTATCTTACCTATTGAGGTTGAAATACCTTCTTTATGGGTATCCTTGAAGGGTCATATCGACAATGAAGAATACCATGTCTCTAGGTTACAAGAGCTAGAATTGCTGGATGAACGAAGACAAAAAGCATCAGATCATTTGCAAGCATATCAAAATCATCTTCGTCGTAGTTACAATAGGAAGGTTTTCAATAGAAACTTTGACATTGGTGACCTGATATTAATGGAGAATCCTAAGAACCAAGTTGAATGCGAGAAACCAGGAAAGTTTGAACCTAATTGGTTGGGGCCGTATATTGTCACAGAAGCCTTTGGATCAGGAGCATACCAACTCTCTACTCCTGAAGGATAACCGATTTTGTCCCCTATCAACAATCTACATCTAAAGAGGTTATACGCTTAAGTCTCTGAGAATCTATGTCTTAATCTAAAAAAATTCAAAAAAACAAAAAAACAAAAAAATGGTTACCTTGATGAAAACTTGGCAAACAGGCGTCTTTGTAACACCAAAAAATTTGAGAAAATAAAAAAATTAAAGAGAAATAAATCCGTCCACTAGTGAAAACCGCTTCGGTGGCACTATGGATAAGTACCATGGTGAAAACCTAGCAAATAGGCGCCATGTGTAGTCAAGCTCACTCTTCCATCTACCATCATTCTAATCGGACTTTTTCACCATCACTCATAGTAAATGGTTGTCCTATCCATTATTTGGAACGATTGACATCAAAGTCCATTCTGTCATACTATCCACTCCATCTTTCAAATCATATTCCCGACTGGGGGAAAATCCTTGTTCTGTGCCCTAACACTTTGTACATAATGTGACACCATCGAAAAATGTCCTGAAAATCCCAAAAACATTAGAAAACTCCAAAAATCCAAAAATCCAAAAAAATCAAAAAGGTGTCAGAAAATCCCAAAAACAGTGTCAAGTCAATCATGTCAGGTCAGTCATGTCTAGTCAATCATGTCAAGTCAGTCATGTCAAGTCAATCATGTCAATTCGGTCATGTTAAGTCAGTCGTAGCCATAGTCAAACTACATTGCCTCTGCGACTAGGACGTAGGCAAGGCCATCAATTGATGTGCCCCCGAGGCATTCGGTCAGTTAGTCTAAGTTTGTCATGTATCACACATTAAAATCATGATGCTTTGTATATACAAAGTTATTGGTTGTGTCGAACTATGAGGTCTCTGCGTGTACAACGTAGGCAAGGCTAATCAATTGATTTGCTCCCGAGACCACACTAGGTCAATCCAATAGGGTTCATTCATAATCACTATCACACAAGTTGCATATCATAGTTTAGGGTATCATCTCATGTTAAACATTGTCTACACACACATAGTTTATCAGTCAAAGAATCAAAACAAGTCATGCATCAACAAGGCAAAACATCTCAAACAGTCATCAAGTCAATATCAAACACATTGTCAAAGCAATCAACCTATGTCTTAAACAAGATATGTCTTTCTTGTCAACAGACGTCATCAAATTGTCATAGTCTCATGTGGCTTGTCACTTCAATATCATTAGACTCCAACATCTTATACGACACGTGTCTTTCTGAAACCAGGTTTTGTCATGCCTTATACAGAAGTCACCAAGTCGAAACCAAACTCAACGTCTTATGCGGTATGTGTCATTCTCTCACATTATGCTATGTCAAACATCAACATCAAACAATCCCACAAGATCAAGTTTTGGCAAATACATTTATTTGGCTTTATGATTTTATATCTTATTTTGTCTTATCTTTTTATCAATTTGTGCAAGATCCTGTTACTAGCTTTCTTAAGGATGTCCCTTGAAGGATTTAGAGAAGCAACAATGTCTCAAGACTCTTTTTCTTTGGCTGTTGTCTGTCAACTGTCTTTCTAACATTGGTTTTTGAGTCATGTTACTAGTTTCCTCAAGGATGTCCTATCAAGGATTTAGAGGAGCAATGACGTCTCATGACCCGTCTTTTATTTGTCTGTTGTCTGTGGTTTGTCTTGACCAAATGACTGGGGCATCATCTCCTTAGTCTGAGTTAAGATACTCCTTGTCTACGACTATCTGTTTTTCATAGATGGATGACTTTGTACACTATGGTCTATCTCATATCATAGTGTGTACTATCCATCTGTGTTATGTCCTACCCAGTGATGAAAACGAGCAAGCATAGCATATTTGGTAATATATTGAAGGTTATATCTTTTTCTCAATCGATCAACCATCATTATATCATTTTCTCAATCAACCAACATTAATTATTTCTTACTAACATTCTAAATTCATTTTCATCCTAACATTTCTCTTCTTTGACATTAAGATAAAGTCTTGTGACACAATAAAAAATAAAAAATAAAAAATAAAATAAAAATAAAAATAAAAATAAAATAAAATTAGGTCATTTGCATTTGCATCCATTCAATAAACATGTCATATAGTTGCATTTCATTTTCAACATATAGATAGTACCATTCATCTTCATTACATACATTTGAAATCATGACATAATATGCATGCATCATCATAACATACATAATGTAAACATTGCATGTACATATTACCATTACATATAAGAATTTGTAGAACATCGCATCCATTATCATAAGTAAAATAAGGCATCCATAACATCATTATTAAATGCATAACTCGTTAACATATAGAAACATTCATTCATATCACATGTACATACATCATTTAGGAAACATAATCATGTAGAAATAATACATCATCCATAACATAGAACTGCATATCATGTAGAAGCCACCAAAATCATATATATATATATATCGCTCAAAAAAATAGTGTGTCACAGTAAAATGTTTGAATGTAACCATAAATAAAACATGAGCTCGCAGGCTCTTTGATCAAAAATACAAATGTCCACAAGTATTTGAAGCCCTATCATCGTGTCTCGCTACCCTTGCTGTCACGTGGTGATGGTGGTGGGAAGAGAATCAAAGGTAGCCTCTGTGAGGTGGAAGGCCTATCATATGGACCTATTCTCGATGGTCCTACCACCCTCTCAGTGCTCTCTATCCTCTGACTCTGAGTATGACCTCTGCTCTGACTGCACACCTCTGAAAATGTAGGAGCCCGTCTCTCTGCTGGCACTGCGGCCTCATACAAATCCCTGTAATAAGTGGCTCTCTCCACCGATCTGACTAACTCTTGTACCATGCCATCAAATGAGGACCCGCTACAAAGGCGTCTAACCTCTGCGAACTACTGCTCTATCTCATGCCTCTGAGCTATAGCTTGGTCTCTCTCCATGAGAGCACTGTCCCTCTCTATATGAGCACTGTCCCTCTTGGTGTATGCATTGTCCCTCTCTGCATAGGCACTATCCTTCTCTGTGTAGACACTATCTCTCTCTAGTCTCATCGCCTCAAACTCTGCAGTCATAAGTCTGAGTCTCTCCTCTAAAGCCTCCCTGTCACCATCTCTAGGAGCATCCTCATCCCATCTCCCCTCTACAATCCGATCTTTGAGCCCTCTCTCCTGCTCCTCCATCGGTGCCTCCTCCTGAACATCATCCTCAATATCCTCCTCTCCATATCCTGCCAAAATACCTAGAGGGTCTATAGCCACATCCATGTTTGTATCAAAATCCTCTGCAACATCCTCTACTCCCACATATACCTCTACACGCTCCTCAAACACTACCTCCGCTAGAGTGTGCTCACCCCCAGCCGGTACATCCACTCTCCCTCCAATATCTGCCATCAGTACATCAACTGCTACTACCTCCTAAATAGCTGCATGTCCACCTACCTGACCCCCTCTTCGTCCTCTCTGTCCTCATCTCCCACCTCTACCTGTGCCTCTGTCGTCATCTCCATCACCTCTCCCACCAAATTTACCCACTCTAGCACCTCCACCTCTCCGACGTCCTCTAGGCCATGTTCCTTGTCTCTCGACTAGTGCTAGCTTGTCAGGATCTGCATAAGGAATTGGGCAATGCTCTACCCACCATGCCTCGTATGCAACTATGGTCCCTGGATCTGCTAATCCACCTCTCCATCCCCATTGTATTGGCTGAAGTGCTTGTATCTCTGTCTCCACTGTAGCCACTGGAATCATGGGTCCCCACCATGGAACCTCTCTCAATGACCGAGCAAACTCTGCTCTACTCCGAGGCTCATCCTGAACCTCCCTGAACTGTCTCAGAACTCTATCTGGCAGATGTCGCTCAATAATGTGAACACTTGAAACAATCCTCCCAATGAGATACTGTGTCTGTCTGCAGAATGGCAAATATATATCCTCATCCACCCACTCCTCACAATCCATGTAAGGTCTCCATGTGAACTGATCAAGAATATCCAAGGCATGTCACCAGTACCTTGTGTCTTCCACATGGGTATGTCTAATCTATCCCGCATATCGAAACACATACGGGTGTCTCTCCTCTCTCTCTACTGTAACTGAAGGATGGAAAACAGCTATCCTCTCCCAACCCCATACCATCAACAGTTTGCCTCCCACAACTCAACGACTGTGCATCTCTGTAAGCGATGTCATGTAAATGGAAGTACAACATCCCAAGTAGACATGGACCCCATGCATATCTCGTCTCACTCTCCAACATGCCAACCAACATAGCTCCCCATCCTACTGGAAATTCGTGCCCTCGTCTTTCTGGAAGAACTATACCCCCAATCAAAGTACATAGGATACAATCAATCCGATCATATCTATCTGCTAGGACTGACCATCTAATCTCATAATGCTTGATCCCAAACCTACTGATGTCATCCACCTGATAGAACCATGCTAACTCCGTCAATCCTTACTGGGTATCATACATAACCCGCTCACCTCTGATAGGCAATCTCAGAATCCTGTACACATCCTCCAATGTGACAGTGGCCTCCCCAGTTAGTAGATGAAATGACGATGTCTCTGAATGCCATCACTCACAAAGTGTCGTCAGCATCCCCCTGTTTGCCCGAATGGCAGGCATCGACAAACAGTGACGTAGGCCTAGCTTCCATAGAAGTCGAATCTCTGCACTCATCAAATGCTCTCTTAGATCGAAAGTATTTGGCCGAATCTCCCACGTATATATAGGATCTAGAACAACCTACAAATAAACCAAACTGTTAAGAATTTTCAAATTTTTCTTAGAATTTTTTTTTGAAAATTTTACCAGTCAAATGCGGTGCACTTTTATAGATGCAGTGCATTTTTGCAAATGCGTTGCACAAAGCCTCACATGCGGTACACATGACATATGCATCGCATATTTTCCACATACCCTTTCCGACTACTGCACATGTGGTTCACTAAACCACATGCGGTGCATTTTTCCTCAATCTACCAACCTACAACATATGTGTCTCACACATGCATATGCGGTTCACTATTATACATGTGTGTATCCCTAGTGCATATGCATTACATAACTACACATGTGGTTCATAATGCTCCACATGTGGTCATTTGCTAATCAACTGAACCTAGCCCTAACAAGTTTTTGCAAATGCGTTGTTTCACTGTCAAATGCGGCGAATACGACGACATATGCGTCGTTTATGATGCACCACATTTGCTTATTAATTTTATAATACCTAAAAATACGTGCAAAAATAACTTTGACAAGTTCATTTTTGGGTACATACCGGTGGTCCTACGTCGGCTGGCCTCCTGAAGGTCCGGATCCAATATCCTTGATGCCTAGTATATGGAATAGGAGCCATTTCATCAGCCAGTCAGAGAAAAAAATCCTCTTTTTCTATCTCCTCCGGGTGCAAATGAATTGATTTTAGACTTAATTCTTATTTATAGGTGGGTTAAAAATGACATTTCTTCAGCCCTTCTCTATTGGCCGCTTAGTCTTTCAACTTCCAACGACCCGTATTCGTCTGAAACATCTCCAAATTCAATTCTATCAATGCCATAGCATTTCTAACTATCATCTTGATTTATCGAGAATTTTTCCTGATTTTGTTTGAAACTTTTCAAAAAAAAAATTTTTCCCGAGGGGGCATACCTTACCCTGTTTCATGCTGGGGCATGACCGGGGCATATTTTCTTTGACACAACGTTGTACCAACATTGTATCAAAGAGGAGAAAACTGTAGATACCTAAAATTGGTCGAGACCTGCGAGTACATATTCGACGTAATTTTCTATAGTCCATGGTCATGATTAAATAATGTTTATTATTTAATTAACCTTTCTAACACATATTTCCTCTATTAATTAAATACCCCTTTTTAATTAATTCACTAATTCACCTTGATTAATTAGATAAATCACATTTATTTAATTATGTCGCTAACTTATTAAATCCTCTTTCATAAATTTATTATTTAATTACCCCTTTATCATATTTTTCCAACTATAATTAAATATCTTTATTTAATTATTCATTCAACCCCTTTTTCAACTATAATTAAATATTTATTATTTAATTATTCAATTCCACCCTTTTCGAAAGTCAAACTAAATAAATTATCTTTATTTATTTAATTAAATCTTTTATTTTCGAATGTTGAATTAAATTAACATTTAATTCACATTTAATTCATTTGTGTCACATTCCTCTGTCAATCAATTATCTAATCGTCCACTCACCTTCTGACTCGAGATCTATTTTTAGTTCTTTGGTTATCTCTGAATTCAACTGCTAATCATCTCTACAGGAAGACTCTCTGTCACAATTAGTCGATTAACTAGTTCTAACTCATATGCATGTATGCATCTATTAATTAAATATCTTTTATTTAATTAATTAATTTAATTTTGCATTCAAATTTCTCATCTTCGAGTTCTGACTTTGTTTTTGACATTCAAAGTTTATTTCTTCTATTTTCGAAGATTCTTAACTGAAGATTAAGATCTTGTTCTATTTTTAGTCTTTCCCGACTCATGTTCTAACTCATGTTCTATCTGACATAGAACTCACATCGCATGGCATTCATCAATCTCATCCGTCGATCTCTCTTTCAATCTGAGCCGATCGTTTGAAAACACAAAATCTATAAAATGGCATGTCATTATCATTATTCCTCGTCCCAAAATCACATACTTTTGAAAAGAGAGACTATTCTTCGATATTTTGCTTAGAGACTCAACAAAGCTATACTTGCATTCAAACACATAAATCTGAGGGCAAGAATACTAAAAAGGCAAAATGGAGAAGAACAATAAAGATAATTCAAAGGGATGAACGCATATTCAGTGAGATCATTTTGGTTTTATTAATTTAATTTATTTGCTCGTTCTTTGTTGTTAGATTTTAAATTATTATTTAGATTAAGATTTAACTTTGTTATTCTAGTTTGCAGAAAATCTATAATGTTACATTGGGTTGAACCATACACTAAAACTAGTAGCTTTGATCCGGTCTATAATTATTATTTCAACTGAGTCCTTGATAGGCATAAGCCAGCATAATCAAATCAGGGGTTAAGTCATATGTCTGAGAAACATATGCCTACATAATATTGCATGTTTCGATTCAAGAAAGGATTCATATTCAGAAATCATTACTTGCTTCCCTCGAATCCCTCGAGAACAACACTGGACGGCTGGAGATGGCACTAGAAGGTGTTGGACGGTTCTAGACTTGTCGCTTGGTCTGTGCCGACAGTCTTCTCTCATTATTAATTTAAGAATTTTAATTTCAATCGAACACCATCTTTAATTCAAAATCATCTGTCAATTTACATTGTCATTGTTATAAAATGTTATCTCAGGGAATAATATTATTATATCTAATATGCAATGTTCTTCTTTTATATTTCTCTTCACTTTCGGTAATTCCATTATGTAGGGTGTGAACTTTGAAAGAGCATATTTTATTGATTACTAAACGAAAAACTTATAAAGTTATCCTTGCACAGGTTTAGAATTGTTGAATCTTGCAACGCAAGTATTAAGTCGGAAATACTATATTAAAAAATGTAGGGCTGCATAGTACACATAAGATCTTCATGCTGAATAGACCACACCACTTTGTGGTGCTGCACTTATAATGCCTGGCATTTAAAGTGTATAGTACTATATTTTTACACACTGCTCCATCGCCCACATAGACCTGCAAACTTACTCATTATCTCCCATATGATATTCGCCCTCGGTTTAATATTCCTTTATCTGCAAAATCCTTGCTGTGAAATGATATATTAGATGTGATAGTCTTTTGCATAGAGTCGTTAACCTTGACGTTTATCTTTTATCAGGTTGGATCGTCCTAGGCCAAGTCGTTGGCTTCCTCACAGATGGAAGATCGTTCAAAGTGATTAGTGTCATGAGAATAATTTTATCGGTTTCATAACTCATTCTGTCTTACAGCTACTCCAATAAAGAGAACATCATTATTTTTAGACGCAGGATCAGGAAGTGGGCGAGATATGTAGAAGTTAAATAGAGGTACCTATGATTTGATTTTTAAGTTCCATATTTTATTGGACAATATAGTATGACAAGTTGTATTCTTTTGTAAGCACTAATGATCTGCCTGTTTTGATGGAATTCAGAAGTTTTGAAGTTATAATTTAGGTTCTTAAGAATAGTAAAGGTTTTTGTTTTCAAACATGTAGAAAATTATTGAATTTTCAATGGCAGGGTTCAAATGGTACCCATAAATTGTCTGAGCTTCGATATTTTGCACGCATAATGATGTCACAAAGTCTTATTGAAGAATTGAACTTTATTTTAAAATACTGTTAATTTAGCATAGTACATTCACAATGGTTATTTCGTAATAAAGTTGGAGTCTGTGAGTCAATGCGCAGAAGAGCACTCTCAAGCTATGTCTTTCCCTGTGAGCCTAGAAAAATGTACAATCATGTATGCAGTTATTGATTCATATTGGGTAGCTATTCACCGAGATCTCTTGAGCTTAGTCGCAGGTGGAAGAATATTTTCAAGATTGGCAAGTTTCAGGCAACATTGACAAGGAAAGGTGAGTATGAAAATATCCATTCAAGCCCCAAAAGTAAACCATTTTAATAGCGCTCTATATTCATATATTAGAGTGAGTATTAGAGCCCTAGAATGACTGAAAAAAAAAGCCTACAAATTTTATGCTCTTTATTGGTTCTTGCTGCTCATTTATTCATTATGAATTTGTTGCACCTTATTTGGACTGTCTTTCTGAACTTAAGAGTTCATAGTTTTGCTCATCAAGAGTTATTGCTACTGTTAAAATCATATTTGCTGCTGTCTTTTTATATAGATGATTGTCATCACTTTTGGCATTGTCTTTTTTGGTCTTTTGTTACATTGTATGCGCTGCACTTTTATTGCATTATTTGATGTCATCTTTTGGACACAATTTTCTGTACCTTATTGACCATTATTTCTGCACTTATCATGGCATCTTTGCTGCACTTAATTGGGCATTAATTGCTGCTCTTAACCTTGATATCTGCCCAATAAGTTTCATGCCCTTTTTTCATATGAGACTACTGCCCTCTTTTCATGGCTACTTTGTGAATAAAATTTTCTAATCTTAGGTTGAATTTTCTGCTCAAGAGTTGATATTGCTGCCCACTATTCATTTGGTGTGGTAAGGGTTGTCCTCTTAATTCACACACATTCCACCTTCTTACATTCATATTTCAACTTCTAACCCTTGACTGAAATAAGAGATAAGACATCAGATGCGTCCATTCCTTGTGAATTGTAAGTGTTATCACTTTAGATAATTTTATCTAACATTATTGAATCTTTGTAAACTCAAGTACAGATGTTTACACTGTGTGGTTTATAGGGTATAGATGTTCCAATAGTGCTGGAACTAGAATTTATTAAAGAGGTTGGCTAAAACATAATATGATTGAATCTTCCTTCCTTTCATTTTATAATAGACTCAACTTTTAAATTCATAAGAAGTGTTTGATATTTTAATTTCTAATTAAGTTAAAGTTAGGAAGAAATCATATTCCAATAGAGTTTAAACTTGTTATCTGTTTGAGATGTTTAACTATTTCATCTTATTTTAATTGAAGGATTAGATCACCTCACCAAAGACAGAGGTTATTTATCTCTCTTCTCTCTTTATTACTTGTCATTAAATGTCATGCAAGTTCCAAAAGTTACAAATAATGAAGATGTAACTCTTAGATTATAGATCGAATAGGAGTTGGAAAAAGGATCTCATTTTGAATAGCATAGTATCAGATTAATTGGTTTCTTTAATATACAAGAATATAATTCAATGTTGATGGATTATTAGATCCTATTTCTTTCCAATTTAGTCCTATAAATGTATATCCATAATCTTATTCACACAGTCGAAAAAGTGTTGATGAAGTATCTTATCCTCTAAATTTCATCATTTAATTCTTGATTTAGGATCAATCGATTCAATGGTTATTAAGTGTTGTTATTATTATATGTTCAATATTAAAATCATGACTTTTATCTAATATAATGCTTATGGATAGTGAATTGTTGTAATACCTAAGTGGGTGTCAACCGACGAGGAACTGTCTGGGGAATTCAGTCCTAGAAAGGGTTGAATACCTACTAATTATCAAATTTAGGGTTTTGGGACTATCAATAAATAATTTAGTTAATGGTAGTTCCCTTCTTGCTCAGGGGTTTGGCTAGAGTCCACATGGCTTCATGATGCCAAAATGGTTGGGTGGTGAGCAAGCTTTTCTAATAGATTATTCATTGCAAATGTGTGTACAAAGACGTTGGTTTTAAATTTTAATATTGCTGCAGTATTGTGCTAATTAAATATTCATATGGTATAATGGTTCTTTTATATTTACCATGTGTTTCACTTCTTTATTTAAAAAAAAAATTAGTAAGAAATTTTGAGATTTTCTGAATGGGTCTTTGCAAACATGACTACCCAATCACTATATCATGACTTACCTCTTATTGATCCTTTATACCTCTTCAATAGATCCACAACCTTCATATTTTAACAAGATCATCTAGCTCTCTTTCCTCTTTATCCTCATACTCATGTTTGACAATCATCTTTCTTCTCATTGTCATGATTCATTCCTTTCGTTTCCCACATACCTTGTAGATTCATGTTAGTCCTGCAAACTTTTATGATGCATTTGGCTTATTGGCATACTACCACTTCATCCCTCAATGTCCATCAAACTAGTACATGGGATAGAAAAGGATATATGATTTTCCTTTACTTGATCATGATCTTGTCATTATTATAATCTTCATAGATTGGCATACCCTTCTTGATGACTTCCATTGTCCTTGTCATAAAAAAATGTCTTTAGGCTAATATACACTCTTCTTAATTAACCATCATACTTAAATTTTTATACATTTTAATTAGCCCATAATTAAATGTGAGAGCACACATCTATGAAACAAAACTTCAAAAAAATATACATGGTTCTTGAGTGACTATAATACTAGAATGTTCTTAAAGCTCTAGGTCAAGGTACAAGAACCAAAATTAGAAATTCTCTTCATTCTCAATGAATTACAAGAACATAGAAAGCAAGGTTCATGTACCAACACCTTACAAGGCTGATGCCTAAATCTATAACTACAATTTTTCATGCTAAGAACAGGAAATTATAGGTTGTAGATTCCTTTTAAAAGTTTTCCTTGGACAAGATTCTTACAAAATATAAAATTGCAAAAAAATGTGATGCATTCTCTTTCACATATGGTGTTTCTTTAATTAGTTGGTAATAGATAACTGAAGATAAATAGAATAGACACTAAGTCTTCATGTTTCAAACCCACAACTAGCCATATATTCTTGTATGGCCCTCGAAGTACCTCCTAATTTATATAGTATACCATTGGTGAATATTGGGATTCTTTGATATGTGTGACAAATTATTCAAATGTAAGATAACTTTTAGTATCCCTTCAAGTTCTTGCAATTGTGACTACCTATTCCATATATCTTCCCTTTATGATTATCATTTTTTTTCTACTATCCCAAAACAATGCATTCTCTTTTACCTGGAGACTAACATGTGTTCCCTCTCTTAACTTATTTTCCTTTTTCTTCTTTTTTGATGATATGGCCTTGTTCTTGAGAATGGAATAACAAGGCTATAAGTCCCCTTACAAATATTTATAATGCATACTTTTGGCACTATGATAATTTAGGTTTCATAATATTTTGGATATCCTTCAACCTCTACTCATATGGGTTATGTGGCAAGGGTTTGGCCTTCACTATATCTATAAAACCTTGTACCTTTCCTAAACATTTCATACATACATGGTATGTATTCAAACTTGGATAGTTATTTTAAAGTCAAAACAATACCATTACTCTATCATTATAGGGGATATTATTTTTATAGGCACTATTATTAAATTGGTGGTGATCTTAAGATAGAAAAACAATATGACATTGATAGGGGTGATCTCACAATACTGGTTTACAATTTTTGGGCAAATTGGACATTGAACTAATTTCTTTTATCTAAATCTTCACTTTCGGGCTCCTATAGTGTCCAAACCATGAGGAATTTGAAGATGATGAAAACTAGTGATTTATGACTTTTTTTCTACAGATTCTAATTATATTTTTTTCAAAATTTTTGGAATCAGTTTACACTTCTTTTTCCATCTCCTTTGAAAACTAGCTTTTTTAAAAAACAACATTTTTAAGGAGTGACACTCACCATATACAACATAACTTTTTTGTATGAAGGATAAAATTCTAATTTTTTCAAATTTAGATTTTTAACTATGATATGTAGCACTTTCATTTGGTTTCATAGTGTTTTATTCAATATTTTTTCCTTAATCAAATTTTGAACTCAAACCAATTACAATTGAAACATAGGCAGACTGTATACAACATAATTTTTTCTATATGTATCAAAATTCAATTTTTTTTTAATGGATCAAGGACATCAATACCTAGCCTAAACATTTTTTTAAAAATTATTTTGGTAATCTACTATTTCTCCACATGTGCAGAACATAGAGCATGATTTTTAGTGAAAAACCTATGATTAATAAAACTAAAAAAACACATGCATAATAAAACCAAAACATATTAAAATTATATTCATTGGACAACTCATTCTGAAGACTAGCATGATCATTTTAAATAAATTTTAAATGAATTCATTTGATCCCTCAAAGGTAAATCAAAAATGATTTTTTATCAACATTTTGATAGGTGTATTATATTTCAAGAACCATTTTAATGATTTAAGCATTAAAAAGTTTCATTTTAAGGATTTCAATTGAATGGGGTTCTATCCAAGGGGGTTTGATCTAAGGTGGTTTGATAAAACCATCTTCAATTGAAATCCTTAAAATGAGACTTTTTAAGGCTTAAATCATTATATTTTCTAAAAATATGTGATTTCAGCAAAAATCAAAATCTCCCAGAAATTGTAAACCAGCTTTGTGGGATCACCCATAGTTCTCTATCATGGTAGTGAAGCAATAGATGGTGATTGATCCAAGAAGTTTCTCAAATCTTAGCATGTTGGTTTTACTAAATAAGGGCTCAATAAGATATCATCTTTGTGAAGGGTTACATGGTTCTAACACTAGACCCACTAATGTCACGAGCATTGTTTATCTAATTTAAAAAATCTCGAACAAACTAAATGATACATGCTACTCCATTTCTAGATATAGCCCATGTTGATAACCTTATCAACTGTGACTATATCTTCATAAATTTCAAATGGATATCCCTTTTAACTTTAAACAATAGGAAAAAATCATTCAAAGGTAACCTACAATGAAGACTAAGGCATTATTAATGGAAATGATGATGATACAAGGGTTTTAAAATATGATTAACCTACCTCTTACAAAAAATGAACTCCACTTACAAATTTTTCTTACTTTTGCATCAAGGATAAATGATAATCTTCAAAGACTAAAAAACTCATTCTAGTACTCCTTCCACTCATCAAGGATAGATCCCCATATGCAACTACCTTCTAGTAGTGCCTTCAAAGCTCACAAAAAAAAAAAAAGAGAACACACATTGCATGCTTCTGCATAGGAGAGAGATCAAGACTTTCAAGATTCCTTAAACCATATTCAAGAGCTTATAGCTCTCCATGCTTCCTTATAGCTATTTTGGTCAACATAATTGAAAGGAAATATGCATCCACCCAAGATAATTTCCAAATAACCCAAATAGAGAAATGCATGCAAACAAGTATTTTGAATCTATATAAAACAGATTACCATCAAAGATGACATAAGATATACGTTGGGAAAACACTCAAGAAGGAAAAACGTAGCCATCAAAAGCATCCATCACTCATATATTACTCAACAATAAACATTACAATACATCTTCAAAGTCATCCATGAACACCTTTGAAACATCAAGGCCTCTACAAGAACTCTATGTGAACAAGTATGTAACCACGCATCCCACACTATTCTTAAACCTTCACAAATTCTAAGAAGAGCCAACCAACCAACTATCCAACCTTAGAAAACTACCCATGTGTTTTCTTTTATAGAAACAAGCTCCCACAAAACCACCAAGTGGAAGTACATAAAACCATGTGAATAATACTACGAGATTAAAAAACCATTAACCCCTTATTTAATATTGGTACAAAGTTTTTTCAATATTAAATATTATTCCCATGGGCAACCCCACATTAAATATTTAAACCAATGTTACATTCAACACATAAAGTGGCCCCGAGAATGCTAGACCCATGCGATGCATTTACCCCTAGATTCCCTAGGTGCACCACATAAAAAATAAAATATTAAATTAAAACATTATGCAAGGTGGACAACACACATTTTCGTAACATTCTCCCACTTATTGTATACATTGCATAAGCGGTAAAAAAGTAAACTAACATGAACAAGGGAACAATCCCCATAGCCACATATACCATCAAGGAATCAAAGTGATTCATGTTCTCCATCAAGATACCTTCAACAAGAATCAAGGTGACCACCATATCAAGAATGAAATCTCTTATCCTCCATCATGCCAATGAACAAAGATAAGAAGCCATCCAAAGAGATGCCACACTATCTGCAACAAATAATCATAAGACACACTTCTAACCAATATCCCAATACACAAACACTCAATCCAAAGGTAACAAATATGTATTATTAGCTATCAAGATATAATCACCATAGCTAAAAATATAACCCACAAAAAATGCTAACACATCCAAATATCCATGCCTCCAAGGTATACAAATCATAACAAGTGAACCTCATGCCATAAATATACATAACCCATACCATGAAATGATAAGCTCCACATGCTAAACCTATCATAAAATGAACATATAGATCTAGGAACTCCCACTGCATAAAGTAATATCAAATATGAAAATGATCAAGGCATCCAAAGATCCACCAATAGTAATTGTAGTGTTGAAAAATGTCATCAATGTCATTTTCACACTTGTTTGGACCCTCCTTGTAAAAATTCAACCTAATGATTCCTTGAATTAGTATTGTAATATGTTTAACATGCTCACATTATGTCTTGGGCCCTTGTAAAATAATGTAGTTAAATTGTACCTTGCTAAGGTGTTGTGAAGTGTCGTAACACACTTTCACACTTTTCTAAGGTTTTATTAATTAACTAAACCTAATTGATCTATTTTTAACCTTAATCATGCCTTATTTAGAGTGTTGTAAAGTTTTATAACACACTTTCACACTTTTCTAGGGTTGTCATAAATAATTGGAACTCTTTATTCCTTAATTGGCCTAATTTTGCATCCACAAGCCTCATTTAGCATCTTTTTGAGGTTAATCCCAACACAAATCAACATCCAATCATAATTCAAGTGTTTGTTAGGTTGAATGGCCTAGACTTAGTGATTTGGGACTCATTCACCACCTTGGAAGAATGAGTCCTGCCTAGGTTTTTGGCTCCTGAACCTAGTTTCACACATTTCTAAGAATTTTTAAATATGGTCCCAAAAATGATGCCTAATGGGACTCATTCGTCACCTTGGGTGAATGAGTCTTGTGTGGCCCAAAATCAAAATTAGTTCAAATTTTTTGTAGGATTTTATCCTCATAGATCTAATGTCGATGTGTAGTGTTGTAATTTTAGGAATTGTTGCATAACTAAGTATAAATACAAGGTTATTTTAGTCATTTTACACCTAGCAAGTTGAATGAGCATTCATAATAGAAAATTCGAGTTTACAAGAGAATTCAAGCATTCACAAGAGAATTCAAGAATCCTCAAGGGAAGATTATCAAGCATTCTAGAATACTATTCAAACATCAAACATCATGTGAAAGATTTTATGCATCATGTTTATTTTTGAGCTAACAATTGTGATGTAGGTTTTATGATTCAAGCGAGCATTTCATTCAATATCTATCCTATTCAAGCAAGAGTCAAGATCCATATCCATTGGACCCATCTCATGCATGTTTGCAGTACTTTATTTATAGGGTTTGTGTGTGGTTTATAGGTTTAGATTGAAGAAACATTGAAGAGAAAGATTGGAGAAATTTTTGAAAGTGTCTAGAAGTTGTCAAAGTTGTCGTTAAGCATTAGAGAACATTGGAGAGCACCTATAGGTTGATTTATAGAGATTCAGAACTAAAAACCTACAGAAGTAGATTAAGTATACTCAGAAGAGAATATTTAGATATTGAAGTTTTAGAAAACCCTAACTAGACTGATTCACTACTTCTGGCGAATGAGTCCCAGTTTAGGTCAAAATTCAAATTTTTGCAAATTCGAATACCCATTTGCCAGATTCCTGTTCTTGCACAAAAACCTAGATTTTGGGTTGATTAACCCATCTTGGTGAATGAGTCCCACTCAACATTAAAGTCATATTTTCTAGCATTTTAGATTCCTAGGTGCACACATTTCATCTTGCAACTTTCTATCTTGTTTTGCATACTTTTCTAGGTCATTTTGTAAGTCATTGTATCATATTAGGGTTTAGTGTTACATCTTGCATTACATTTTCCTTTTAAATCCCTAGCTTGGTGGTGAACCCCTCATTAGTTTACATCTAGCCCCTAGAATAACCCTATTGCAAGATCTCTTTCTCCTTTGCATTGAGATTTATAGGGTTTGTTCTTGAATGAGAGAGAGAAGATTGCCATTCTAAGTCCTAAACCCTAGAAAAGCACACAATATTCCACCTTTCATTTTGGTGAACTTGCATTTAGAATATAATAATTCTGATTTATAGTGCATCATCATCCTAGATATTGTTTGCATTAACTTTGCATTAGGTTTTGCATTAGTTAATCAACATTCTAGGGTTTTCAAAATTTGCATTAGTGAAAGTTCATATAGCTTGCATTTTTCCATCTCATTTCACTAAAAATTAAACAAAAACTGCATTTTCACTTAGTTTTCAGATCATACAACATAAAAGGCATAAAAATAAACTGATTTTTTTTGAAAATTTTGAAAACAATCCCCATTGGGACTCATTCCCCATCTTGGGCGAATCAGTCCTAGTGCAGATTCTACACTGCATTTTTTGGCATTTAAAACATTGATTCTGAGCTTCTATTTTTTGTTGTTACCTTTTTGTTCTATTTTATAAACTTTTGGTTTCATCCAATTCATTGCATCTAATTTAAATTAGTTCATCTTGTGCATTTCTTAAATTTGAAATTGCAACTAGAATATTTCATTTCACATTGTTGCATAGTTTAGAATCTGAAGTTTGCATCATGGATATGTGCTTTGGAAAACTATGTATGTCCTTGAAGTCCTTAGTGGATGTTTCAAGTTTTTCTCTTGGAAATGATCCTAATGAAATTGAATTGAATCATTCTCCTTCAAATCCTAATGCATGTCCTCCTTGTGATGTTGACATCATTAGAGAAGATGATGACAACATGAATAAGTTCCTAAATGATTGTATTAACAACCTTAAATCTAATGCATCCTTTTATCCATCCATGAAACAACCAAAACTGCCTACATTACCACCTCTTGAGATGTTTCCAGGTTATTTAGATCCTAAAACTGAGACAAGAGTTGAACCTAAGATCCCTACAATAGGTGAAGCTCGTTCCTCTAAATAAGAAAACACTCAACCATTCTATGTTAGCAAGGTCACAGACACTCCTATCAACCTAGAAGAGACACATGGAAAAGGCTTTACAATCTTGAGTAAACAAGGATGTGATACAACAAGTGAACACTTTATTCATCAACTCTTAGATAAAATACCAATTGAGAACACTAAATGCATAGGATATCAAGATCCTCCTCCTGATATGAGTGTCCTCGTTCCTAAAAAACAACCAATGCCTCATAACAATAATAAGATCCTCCTCCTGATATGAGTGTTCTTTTCTTTTGCATGATTGCATGTGCGTAATGTGATCCCCTGTGATGTCTTGTTTCATGTATCTCTCTCTTTTTGGAATTATTATATTTATACCTTCATTCTTCTCTATGTCATACATCTTTTCACCTTTTATCTTTTCATTTGTCTTGTGTTTTCCTTTTGGGGATGATGCAAGGCATCCAAACATTCATGTCTCTTCCATGTTGACCCAAAATATTTTCGCCTTTTATCCTTTCATTTGTATTATGTTTTCCTTTTGGGGATGACACAAGGCATCAAGACATTCATGTATCTTCCAAGTTGACTTGAAAGGTTTTTCTTTGTTTTCGCTCTCTTTGTGTGATTATTCTAGTCCTATGTGTATTTAAGGGATGATGATAGTTTTGAGCTCTCTACAAACATTGTAGCAAGAACATACTAACCCCAAGTCTATAGATCCCTTATGTTTTTGGTGTTTTCATTTTGGGGGAACTGCTTCCCTTTTCCTTTTTCATGAAGTAGCTTCACTTGGAAACATATGACCTAGTATAAGGCTTTCTAGGTTAGCTCTCATATCTTCATTATAATTAGTATCTATTATTTTCTACTTTAAAGTAATTACTCACAACATGGTGTTTAAAAATCTCTTTAATGTGGAGGCATACATTGGGATTATTCTTTTGCATTTTTTCATTTACATGGTTCATGGTGCAACCTTTTTATTTTATGCAATGTAATTTTTTCTTTGTGGGTCACATTGGGTGTGATGTCCTTCAAGAGCATGATCTCTCTCAACGTATTATATTCCTCTTAGTGGCTTGATGTGACACACTACATCCCATTAGTTGTGAATCTTCTATTCTTTGATTGGTCCTCTCTTAGAGACATTAGGCACAATGTTCTCTAAGTAAAGACCTCACATGAATTAAGAAAGACTCCCTTGATCATTCCTTATTGTTGTATTTTAATTTTTGGCTATATGGCCACCTTGCATGATACAACTTGCATGCCTATGGAGCCATCTTGTTTTTTCATAGTTTCAAGCATACAAAGTTTTTCTTTCCTCATGAAGCTAGAATTTTATTGTTCATGAGCTCCAAGCATAAAAAGTTTTTCTTTCCTCATCAAGCTCAAAAATCATTTTTCATGGTGCCTTATTAAAGTTATCAAGAGGTATAACTTTGGTATGGTTTTGATGGGAAGCTCAACTAAGGCACGAATTTCCCTTAGCCAATCGTGTGTGAGTGTGAGTGCATACCGGCTGTGTGTGTATGTGTCTCGTCTCTTTTGGATTCTCACCCAGTGGATAGCTTGAATTTTTGTTGCCTCAGAGTGCGCTTGCATTTTTTTTAGACAAAGAACCAAGATTTGATCCACATCATGATGGAAAAATGGTCAAAGCTTGATCTGAATCTTTTATTTTATTTTATTTCTTCGTCTTTGGGAGTGTATCCTTGTGCCTTTATGATGCTCTTTATATAATTTTCATGTGTGCTCTCTTTTTCCTATGTTGGTTTGCCATGGGATCTTGATCTTGGGGGCTTGATCACCCCTCTTGATCATTGCCATCCCATCCTACTCGCATTGGTACAATTGGACCCCTCTTGAAGTGAGTTTGTCTACTTTAGTGTGATTTTGAAGCAAGTCCATCCTCTCACTAAAGTGGGGGCTAAATGTAGTGTCAAAAAATGTTGTTGGCGACATTTTCACACTTATTTGGGGCCTCGTGAAAATTGAGCCTAATGATACCTTCATTTAGTGTTTTAATATTTTCAACATGCTCACATTAGGTCTTGGGCCCTTGTAAACCAATGTACTTAAATTGTACCTTGCTAAGGTGTTGCGAAGTGTTGTAACACACTTTCACACGTTTCTAAGGGTTTATTAATTAACTGATCCTAATTGATCTATTTTTAACCTTAATCATGCCTTATTTGGAGTGTTGTAAAGTGTTGTAACACACTTTCACAATTTTGTAGGGTTTTCATAAGTAATTGGAAGTATTTATGCTTTAATTGGACTTATTTTACATCCACAAGCCTCATTTAATGCATATTTTTGAGGTTAATCTCAACACAAATAGAAACCCAAACATAATTTAGGTGTTTTCAGGTTAAATAGCCATTATTTAGTGATCTAGGACTCATTCGCCACCTTGGGTGAATGAGTCCCACCTAGATTTTCGGGTCTCAAACTTGGTTCCACACCTTTCTAAGCATTTTTAAAAAAGGTCCCAAAAATTATGCCTAATAGGACTCATTTGCCACCTTGGCTGAATGAGTCCCATGTGGCCCAAAATTAAAATTAATTCAAAATTTTCATGCGATTTTACCCTCCTAGATCTGATGTCAAGTTATAGTGTTGCAATATTTACGAATTCTTGCATAATTAATTATAAATACAAGGTTCTTTCACTCATTTTACACCTAGCAAGTCGAATGAGCATTCATAATAGAAAATTGGAGTTCACAAGAGCATTCAAGAGTATTCAAGGGAAGATTATCAAGAATTCTAGAATATTATTCAAACATCAATTATCATGTGAAATATTTCATGCATCATGTTTGTTTTTGAGCTAACAATTATCATGTAGGTTTTTATGATTCAAGCTAGCATTTCATTCAAGATCTATCATATTCAAGCAAGAGTCAAGATCCACATGTATTGGACTCATCTCATGCATGTTTGTAGTACTTCATTGCTATGGTTTGTGTGTGATTTTTAGGTTTATATTGAAGAAACATTGAAGAGCGAGATTGAAGAAAGTTGTCAAAGTGTCTAAACGTTGTCAAAGTTGTCATTAAGAATTGGAGAACATTGGAGAGCATCTCCAGGTTGATTTATAGATATTTGGATCTAAAAACCTAAAGAATTAGATTGAGTAGATTGAGAAGAGTAGATTTAGATCCTAAAGTTTCAAAAAACCCTAACTAGACTGATTCACTACTTTTGGAAAATGAGTCCAGTTTAGGTCAAAATTTAGATTTTTGTAGTTTCGGATACCCATTTGCTAAATTCATGTTCTTACACAAAAAATAGAATTTTGGACTGATTCAACCAGCTTGGAAAATGAGTCCCACTTAGCATTAAATTCAAAATTTCCAACATTTCAGACCTCCTTCCAATCATCTTCAAATTCCTAGCTGCAAACATTTAATCTTACAACTTTCTATCTTGTTTTGCATACTTTTCTAGGTCATTTTTTAAGTCATTACATCATATTAGGGTTCAAGGTTACATCTTGCATTACATTTTTCTTTCCAAGCCCTAGCTTGGTGGTGAACCCTTCATTAGTTTACATCTAGCTTGTAGAACAACCCTATTGCAATAATTTTTTCTCCTTTGCTTTGAGATCTCTAGGATTTGTCCTAGAATGAGAGAGAGTGAAGATTATCATTCTAGGTCCTAAAAACTAGAAAAGCACATAATTTTCCACCTTTCAGAAACACATAGAAAGTGTAACTAAAATCATGTAGTACTAGGGAACATCCATAATGATATGGAAATATTGCAAACTAGTATGTTGTAATCCATTTCTCACCATAATTCTCCATAACTCTCCCAAGTTCTCTAGACCCAACAAAGGAAAGAGATAATTGAACATCCATGTCTTCATCAAAGAATAATTGAAAAACACATGACCACAAACATAGTGATCACCATAGCTCCACACAAGATCTCTAGACCAAGTTATGTGAATACAAATATCTGAGAAGAAGAACAAGACCAAAGAGAGAACATGTAAATCAAAACCTATATCATGTCCTTCTACACACACCTCTAAATGTGAAGTTGCGATAATTATGATCTCCTCCATAAAACTACAAAGAGAATAGCGATATCCACATATAACCATAATCAAGATGTATGCATCTCAAACCAAAGAAAGATCAAACGAAATCCATTCCAAAACTAAGGGAATCAACCCAATAACATCTCTTAAACTGAACATCAATGAATGTTCTCACAATGCACAATGATATTAACATGTGAACATACCTCAAATGAATCATCTAGAACTAACTATGTCAATAGCTAAAGATCCATATGTATGACAAGATAAAGCAAGAAAATAATGCATGTCAAGAAGTAATAGTAGGCAATACCTCTTAGATGATAAATTGATGAGTAGACTAAGAGTGGGGAATGAGAATGCTCCTCCAAGATATCCAAGTCAACATGACCTAGCTGAGGACAATCTCCTCATATGTCCATGTTGAACTGAAATACAAAGGTATGTGCAGGATCATGACGGGCCAAAAAGTGGTGATATGTAAGTGATATGATGACCCATGTGGCTAATGATTTTTTTTTAACCCAAAATTGATGAAACGAAAAGGGTTTTTAAAGTATATTCTCAGCTTTCCACCAATATAAATTATTCTTTACTTTGAATTTAATAAATAATTATTATTGATTTTCTAATTAAATTATGACTAAAGTCTTGATTGATAGGTTGATTGAAAAACATCTATAGCTTTCAAACAATATCACTTTTTTTGAATCTAAAAAATACACCACATTCTATGCTTCACATAATATAGGATTAAAAAAAAAAGTTGAATTTCATGGAGTTTTGATGAAGTTAAGGTGGTCAGACGTAGGAGTTTTTATATTTTTTAAAAGTTGTAATAAAAAATTCATAATTAATTACTTACTCGGATAAAAAATTCAAAAAAATATGTATCACATCAGGACATGAGTCTTCTACTTATATATAAAATCTTATAAAAAAATATTATCATTTTATTGTGGTTAGGGTGGTCAGACAGACACCTACTTCTTATTTTTTCCCTAAAATTTAAGTACTACTGCATTGAAATTTCAAATTTTCACCAAATATATTTTTAAAAAATAAAAATAAACCTAGTTGTTTATAAACTAAATTCAATTTGCTACAAATTCTATGGTTACATATTTTTGAAATAATATAGATAACTTATTCAAATTTTTACGTCAAGCTGCCTAACTCTGATTTTTCTAAATTTTATTGCCACTTAAGGGCCTATTTTTCCATGATCATCCTGTACATGCCCACAACCAAGGTATAGGTTTGTGTAAGTTGTAGCTAAAACCTCATCAATGATTAATCATCTCAACACATGTCTCTAATCCCATGATATCTCATCTAGCCTCACCTTTTCCTCCAAGTGTCTATGAGTACCTATGGTTGAAACCTCAAAATTTCACAGTCTCAAAATCTCACAAAACTAGCACCATCGCATAGAGCTCACCAAAATGGTCCTTACGCAACTTGAACGGGCTCAAAAGGAGTCTGTATGCAGAAGTTATGCGCAGTCAAAGGTATGATCAAATAGGAAAATCAGGCATTCAAAAAGGCAACAAATTAATTGTCTCAAAACAAAACAAAAATGATGCCAAGTTGTAGTGCTTATCATGTTGATTCCAGAACTATATTCGGTTTTGAAAATGGAGCTCATATGAGCAAAATAGAGCTAGTCAATGTTTTTGTCAAAATGATGATGTTAGCAATTGACGTGGCAGTTGACTAGATGGTGACATGAAAATTGCAAGTGATGTGGCAAAAATATCACAAAAATTACATACACCATACTTTATTTAAAAAAATAATAATGATAAAGTGGTGGAAGTTTATTCCACAAAATCCATTTCGTGGGATCGGATTGTGTGGGATCCCAACCAGATTTGGTGGGATCCAAATCTCCTAAAAATAAAAAATATTAACTCATAAAAAAACAAAGAAATAACCCTCCATTTTAAAGAAAAACAACTTAACAAATTAAAACCAAATGAGCCAGTGAATAGGTGTCAAGGGCTTAAACAAATTAAATTGTTTTTTTATGGGGAAGTTATTGTTTTTTTATAAATGGGTTAGTGTTTTTTTCTATAAGGCTTATAATTATAAAAGCCAAAGGGGGGGTTAATTTGTTATTTTATTAAACAAGGTGCTTAAGCCTTATTAAGGAAATTTTGATTAATTACTTAGGTTTTGTCCCACTGGGTTTTCCTCCTCTACCTCATTCTTGCATTTGTAAATGGGTAACTGATCAGGCCTAGTTGCTAGGACCCATCCTTGCTTGCATGCATCTTCTTCTAGTTTTTTAGCTTCTTCCTAAGTTCATCTTAAGGGGGGGTGTTAGAGTAATAAGTTATTATACTTAATTAATTATATCATACTGGTTAATTAATTAAGTCACTTATTCTTTTAGTTGCTTAAGTTAAACTTAGGCACATTAATAATTGATTAATTATTAAGTGTGCACACTAGGGTTTCATTTAGGGTTTCCCTTTTAAGGTTTCTTTATCTCCTTCATAAGGATTGATCTCTTTGTAATAATTGATTCTTGGTTTCCCCTTTAGGGTTTCTTGACCTGAAAAAAGTACATGGTATCAAAGCTCTAGACTTGCAGCTGCCTGTTCGTGATTTGAAGATATGGCTTTTCAGTGAATTTCAAGTGCAAGGGTTTCCACAGGCATCGTTTTTGCAAGATCTGGGAGTAGCCGATTTTTCAGGACACTTTGGGCTCAAACAGACATCACCATCACGTTCACAGCACCCCAAAACCCTAGAAATGCCTATCAAATCATCTTTTTTGGAGCAGTTGGTTTAAAAAATGAGTTTTTTGTGTTCTGCGCCACCGCCTCCAATGCAAAAGGTTTCCGCCACCGGGCGGCCACTAGGCGGCCACCGGTTTGCCGCTGTCGTCGGTGGCTCCCCCATCTGGTTGGTGACCCTGCTCAGCCCCTGAGGGCTCCTCCGCACTAGCCCAAGGTCTTATGGGGGACCAGGAGCTCCGCGCCCGGCCCCCGGCCAACTCTAGCACCCAACCCCTGGTCATATTAGCGACCAGGGGCTCTGTCAATTTTTCTTTTTTGCAGGGGGGGCATTTTTTTGCGGCGACGGCCATATGGCCATCAATTTTATGCTCAGTAACTGCTGACGTCAATAGCCATATGGCCTCTTTGGCCCCTCCTAGCCCTAATTTGTCTAAAAGAGCAGTTTTTTTAATTTTTGGCATAACTTGGGCATACGGTATCAAAATCGGGTAAACAAGATATCGCCAAAAAGCTGGTTCCAAGAACTATCTTGTGGTATAGTTTATTTTATAGTAGTTTTCTATTTTACTACTTTTATTTCTGTTTGAAGTTAGATTTTTATTTTATGCTTACTAGCTCATAACTTTCTGCCACGATATCCGATTTTCGCTATCTTTACGGCATTGGAAAGGTATTGAGGAGCTCTATGTTGCTATCCATGTAATTTTTTCTATATCTATCCCAAGTTTATCATTAATCCATATTTGTCCTGATGGATGTTTTGGAGATTACTTGGATTTTTTTGGCAGTTGGGAGAGTGCACCTTGCATCTTTACACTTCGTTTCAGTATCACATCATTCAATAATCAATTGCTGCTTCATAGATTCCAGGGTTGTTCCCGTTTGGATTTTTCGAGTGTTTGGTGGCATCGGGTCTTTTGTTGCATCATTATGATTCTGATATGGTTTCTTGTAGATAGAAGTATCTTTCCTTGCTTGCCAGATTGCGGTTCCAGTGTTACTCTACAGTGTTCTTCCAGTGCTTCTTTGCAGCAGTTATCTCATTGTAGGGGGGTTTTGTCCCACTGGGTTTTCCTCCTCTACCTCATTCTTGCATTTGTAAATGGGTACCTAATCAGGCCTAGTTGTCGAGATCCATCCTTGCTTGCATGCATCTTTTTCTAGTGTTTTAGCTTCTTCCTAAGTTCATCTTAAGGGGGGGTGTTAGAGTAATAAGTTATTATACTTAATTAATTATATCATACTGGTTAATTAATTAAGTCACTTATTCCTTTAGTTGCTTAAGTTAAACTTGTAGACATGCAAATTTAACACTATCAATTAACATAATTGATTAGTCATATTTCACCCAGCAATTAAAAAAATCAGGTTACCTGAATAATCTCCTAAGGTCTATTAATTTAATTAAATCACCAATATTTAATTAAATAATCAATATTCATTTCCTCTCATTTGATTTAAAAGAAATACAAAAATTTAAATCAAATGTCATATCACCTAACCTTTTGTTAGATTAATGAAATCATGATTAGTTTAATCCTAATTACATGAATCCTCTAGATTCATCCACTCGCACAATAAATCACTTATTTGATTTATTAAAACACTTATTTTCCCTCATTAACTCTCTTATTTGACTTTTTTGGACAAACACAATTCCCCCCAAAATCCCTCAACTACATTCATTTATTGTCATTTTCAAATTTGAAATGGGCACATTGGCCAAAACTTGCACAAGCATAGGCCAATCCCATTATGACAAGTGGCTCTCTCATATTGGATGGGATTTAGTCCCACATTGCCTAATCTTGGCTTCTCCTCTCTCAACTTCTCCTATAAATGCAATGCATTTTCTCTCATTTCATCATCTACATTTGAAGGCATCTCAACTATAGGCAACTTGAGCTCAAGAGCATCTCATTATCTATTGTCTCATTGGCTTAATCGAGGATTGGGAAAGGGCTCTTTCACATATTCAAAGAGCACCAATCCACCATAGAATAGGTTACATTTCATGTCTTCTTTGAATGCTTGTTTTGGTTTTATTTTGTCTTGAAGAATTTCATGTTATTCTATGGAGATGTTGACGATTTGCTTTATTTAGAATGCTAACCATACTAAGATGTGTGTGTGTGTGTGTTTTGAAGGTTTTTCTAACCATTTGCAGGTTTTCACCATCTACAAAATGGCGCCAGAAGGAGGGATTTCATTAAATAATTTACTTGTTTTATGGAATGGATTTTAACGAAGGGTTTTAATGTTGTGTTTCATCATGTGAACATAGTAATGAAGCTACTTCCTTATATGAATCAGTTCTTTTTCCCTTTCTGTGATTTGTTTTAGTATCAAAGCTAGAGAAATGATTGTAGAAGAAAAATAGTTTGGCCCCATTAATATAGTGAAATAAGGTGTATAGGTTTAGTTCTTGGAAACCTGCATGTTTGACTGAGAATATTCATGATATGTTCGATGAACTAATGCATCTGTTTAAAAAAATTTACGATTGTTCATCTTTTTTAAAATTTCTTCAACTCATAATGCATTTCTAGCAGAGATATAAAGATACGATGGGACTCTTTGAAATTTTTTTGGGATAGTGATATCTTTGCAATATTTTTGGGGAGTGCGCAGGTTTTGTAGTAGAACACATTCAATACCTTTCGTGTATTGAAGACATTCGATTTTGTCAAGAAAATTACTCACGGGTGGGTGGTAGGTCTGATTGATCTCTCTTCAGCTACCACGATTTATTCATCATTCAAATTTCCTTAAGCTACGTTGTATTAAATACCAACTACTACCAGGTTGCGTAATCAATTGCTATGCATGTGTTTTAGCTAGTTCTGAGGGTGAAATGCCAATGAACTAGTTGGATAGTCGAAGCTTCTGTTATTAAGTATCAGCAACTGCAACTTCTATTTGATTTCGGGGTTGGACAGACACAAATCCTAAAACTACATGCCATGGCTTGATAGTATCTCTGCCCATTTGCCATGCCATTGTCAATTTTTTTTGCAAGATTGGCCGCAGTTTTTTTTTTTTTTTTTTACTATATAAGAAAGGACTTAAGAGGTATTTATTGAGAGTGTCGCTCTGAATTGAGAGTGTTGCAAGGAGAAGATGAGACACTCATACACTAGTTCTATGGCTGCACTCACCATTTTCTTTCACATCATAGTTAATTTCATTCATTGCATATGATAACAATCTATCCTTTTTATTGTTTTGTGACAATATCATTATGGTAATGAATAAATAAGACTTCTCAGACTTGTGCACAACTAGAACGATTGTTGAGAATCTGTTGCTTGAGTGGTATTTCATGGGTGTAAGACTATACTAACATACATCTTTTCACGCCGATACAAGAATTCACAACAGATCCTTAACATGGTAAATATGATGACTTCTTTTTTTAATGAACATGTATCGCAAATTTTTTTGCTTGTGTGGTGACTTCTTTTGCACGCTCCATTCGTCGGCCTGGAACTTTGGATGAAGAGAATGATTCTACATGACTAAAGGAAAATAATGTTCCTTATTTTCCTCCATATACAGTCGCCATTCAAGCACTTTTATTTATTTACATTTGTGATGAGTACCCAATTATAGTTACCATTCGGATATATCAAAAAAATAAACATTGGGATGCATTTTGAATTTTTGGCATTAGAAACGATTTTGATATCTACCCATAGATATGTTCTAGGAAAAGCCTTTAGTATTTTACTGAAGCTACATATTTTCATGAATAGTCTTCCTTGGTTAGGCTTCTCTGGTTTTGTATGACTGATTTTAATGATCTCCAACTAAATCAGTTTGCTAAATATTTATTGGCATGGATGAGTCCCTATAGAGATTAGGTTATTGAAGTTTTGGGTGTTAGAATCAGAACAACCATTTGAATAAGGCAGCGGGTGGCAGAGAACCTAAACAGATGTGATGTTGGAGACGGCGGGTAGTTGAGAGCTTAAATAGACATGACATTAAATTCAGAGCACTGGGACAAGTGTTTAGAAAACTGTGACGTGCATTGAAATCCATGATATTATATGATATTATGCTTTGAAAGTTTTTAGCTTTGGTATAAATTTTCATCCATGATGCTCTTTTATTTTATTTGAAAACTGTCAACCTCCTTGTTAAAGACATCGAAAGGTTGTGTTTGCTGGTACAAAAGATGATGTGCTTACTGCCTAGCTTTTACATTCTGATTAACAACCAAACTATTTGTTCTTTGTTGCAGAGGCTTGTTTGTTTTATTTCTGAATGATACAATGGTGTGTAAAAGTAACCAATGATTATGTGCAGCTGTTTCTGAATATAGTAATGGTGCCTCATACAAACATAGTATTATGCAGTCTTTTGATGGCATTTATGGTTGTCAGAACTTCATTAAGCTTCTATTCTTGACTTAAACACATTTACATTAGAATATGGCTACCTTTAAAGTTTGATTTTTTTTTAATTTCCTAACATGTCACAATCTAGGAATAATTGAGTTCACTTTGCGCAGATTCTTTTATGTTGACAAAAGGATTTTACAAAAAAAATTGAGACTTAATTATATCCTAACACTTAAATAAAATTTTTTTACTAACACTTGATGGATATTTTGGTTTAGGCATTAAAACTAAATGATTCACATTGATGAAATATAATGTTGTATATTCCATTAATTTTGGAGATAAATCTTATTTTTTAACTTTGTGATGTTTATAGGTGTTGACATCAAGGTTGAAATCAAGGTAGACATTAAAGGACGAATACTCAAATTGAACGAATAGTGAAATTGGAGGTGTTGACATTTGCATCAAATGATAATGAAGGTGAATAGAGTGGACTTGGAGATTTTCTTGCAATCGAGATTTGGGAAAAAGCATTTTTTAATGCTTTTTTTAACAATCTTAGAGCTTCCATTTACTACATTTTTTTTTTGTTTTAGACCAACTCACATTTCTCTTTGGGTTTAAAATTAACCATTTGACTTGATATTTTTAAGCTTGGTTAAAATTGAACCTTAGACATTTACTAGATTTTGATTTGGGTTAAAATTGAACAAGGCAACTTCACATCTCATTTGGTGCTTCTAAAATGAACTCGTCACTTCTTTGAGGTATAAAATGAACAAGTATTTTCTATGTTTTGCAATCCTTTTCGCAAGTTAATATCATTTAAAATGCATATGTGCTTCTCTCACGCTTCACAATGATCTTGATAATCAAAAGCATTTTTGTGATATTAAGTTGCCAAAAAGATTGCCTCCATATTTCAATTTGGGAACTTAAAATTGAACAAACTTGTCTAGTGTGAGAAAAAGGCATTGCGAGGGTTCTCTCTTTGTTCATGCAAACAAAGATGATCGAACTACGAATGAACTTACTCGCTATTGTACACCTTTAGAGAGCCTGCCTTGGTGGGAAAAAGTACTCAGCCCAAGGGAACAACTCAACTAGTAACGAGCTAAACGCCAAGCTATTCCCAACCGGTATACAAATTCGAATGGTGAGGAAAGTTCATCATTACAGGAGCTCCTACGGACAAGCAAGTGATACTCTTTATATGGGTTGATCTTGCCTCTCGTGTGGCCTCCTGAATAGGTACCCTAATTACGAACCAAATTTGTAGAAGGCCAAATCCTTATCTATTTTGTTGGTGCAAAAGGTCATGTCCTTTGAAGCCGCCCCATGTTATACATGCGGTTTTGTTGTAGAGATGGAAATTATGCCATGGGAGATTCATGGGTACTAATGCTTGGCTGACCCGAGAAGTGTGTGCCATGGAGGGGAACCAATGTGGTCAAGCATTTAGCCATCCACACAAAATATGCGTAGCTAGATTTGTCCAAGTGGGAACCCAACAAAATATTGTCTCATCATCCTAGGGTTGTAAAGTGCTTGGAAAACACATTGCTTGGTTCCTAAAAACATTTTCAAAACAAACATTCACAAGGAACTTTGAATTTCAAACCCCTTTTAGGAAATAAATACCTTTGACAAATTTAGGCACTCTTGCTTTCCCTAGGGATCATATCCTTAGAGGTTTCTAAGTGCTTAGATTCTATCATCATTTTTTTTCGATAAGGTTAAACATAGGTAACTTTTGCCCTATTTTCCTTGATTTCCACACAATGGACCTTGTGGGATGAGAAAGAAAGGGGGACATTAGATATATAGTTTGAAACATAAATCAAGTAAGTGTCTTTCATAAAAAGAATACACTAAGACAAGATAAAAGAAAAATTGGATTACACATGTGTTTTCTAAAATGATTTCTCGCAAGATCAAAATTCCAAAACCAAAGTTCAAGAAGCTTAGTCTGAAAGCTCGTGAGGAGCGTCTTGAGAGACTTTTCAAATTTAGGGAAATATTGGTTTACAACTTTTACAAGAAAGCTTCAAGAAACAACCCTGAGTTGTATGCATTCTACTATCAACAAAATCCTGAACTTTTCGAAACGTTTTCTTTCCTTCCATAGGAAATATAGCATGTTCTTCAAGATCGAGGTCTTGTAAGAAGAAGTGTTATCGAGGTCAAGTCTAGGATCAAATTCAATCACTTTCATCCATCTCTCAACCGTCAAAATCAGTCAAAAATCACCTCACTAACAGCTCTAGGAAGTTTTGTAAACATCTTTTATGCTAAATTTTTAGGCGAAATCAAAACCACTTTGTTTGACTTAACACACCTAGTCAAACCATCATCTTATACATGAGTTTTCTCTAGGATAACACAAATTCCTAGGGTTTACAAGTTCATCTTGTTTGGCTTAACACACAACCAAATTATCAAATCCATTTTCATCTTTGTTTGGCTTAATAACACACTTAGCCAAATAATTGAATCCATAATCACCTCGTTTGACTTAACACACTTATTCAAACCATCCTCTTATGCACAAGTCCACTCTAGGATAACACAACTTTGTAGGGTTTACAAGTGCATTATCACCCTTGTTTGACCTAACACACCTGGTCAAACTATCAATCATGATCAATCAAAGTCCTAAATTTTTTAGCATTTCCTTCAAAGTTTCTTTAAGGGTTCCATTCATCCGTATCACTCATCTTTCATTTATCTCATCCTCGTTATCGCTTCGATCCTTCAATTATCCTAGTTCTTCGCTTCGTTGAACCTAAGGTTTAGACCAATCTAAATAATTAGAGGTTCATCTCTTACATTCTTGAAAATTGATCTTCATTTTATGGTTCAAACTCGATCTCAACACAAGAAGAACATGGAGCAAAATAAAGAAACATCCATTTCAAGTGATCTAAGTCAAACCAAAACAAATTTCAATTCGATGATAACAATCAGACTCCCAATCAATCCACCTCAAATTCCTCAAAGTTCTCAAGAGGAAGGTCATATAGAGGACATCACCGACAATGGGATGACACAATCAAAAATTTTGGAAATGGTGCAAAACCCTGAAAGTCACCGCATTGTCAGTGCCATGCTGAAATTTTACCCATCCCAATATATGCTTGAGTTAGCAAAAGAAGGGGCTAAAATCCCTTCCGACTTTGATGTAAGCACTATTGTGGAAAGATTTCTCAGTATCATTCCTTTGCCTACGTCCACTCTCCCACTTCAAAATATCACTCAAGACATCCCGCAGATCATATCATCTATTGCTTCAACCTTGCCGATTGTTAGCAAAGGAAGTGCCATGTTTCACAAACTTCAAAAACATCGCCTTGTGAACAATCAAGGGTTGAACGTAGGGGCCACATCAGAATAATCCATCCTGGTAAATCCATTGCACCCATATGTCCCTCTCACATTTCATGATCATACCAATTCATCCTCATTTCACGCAATGCCAGATTATCCTCTCGACATACAAACTTCTCTCCCTATCTCACAAGGAGAAAGTGACTTGTTTAGAACAGGAGGAGTCTTGGATCCCTCATCATCACTTTCAGGGATTGCACCACCCGTCTTCCCACTATCTCCACCCTTACTACTCACATCCACATCATCACTCTGGTTGGGTCTTCCTCCTCTGCCTGCCATTAACTATTCAAATCAGAGCACTTTATCAAATCCACCATGTCATCTGTACCACAACAATAGAGGCCATCTGTCCAAACAACCACAATAGTCAATGCATCTGTTATTCCTCAAAGCATGGTTTCTTAGGGACTAAGCACCTTGATCGCACCATCTGTAACTCAAATCTTGATCATTAACATAACCATTCCACTCATCACAACGGTCGGTGTTCTTCCAAATCCACTACCATTTCCACTAAGGCACAATACAACCAATTCATTCACCATAACATTGCAAGCTTCTCGATAAGCTGCCCAGCAAAAAGCACTTCAAAATCAGCAAGCTGCACAATTAGCCGCTCAGCAAGCACAAACGCAATTAGCTGCAAAACAGGCACAACAGGTTGCACAAGCCGAAGCCTTGTTACGAAAATAATTAGTTGCACAAGAAGCTCAAGCTGCTCAAGCCGCTCAATCCACACAAGCTGTGCAAGCCGCAAATTCCGCTTAGATGGCATAAGCAATCCAATAAGCACACGCTCAAGCTCAAGCATAATTCCAAGCTCAGCAAGCACAAGCACAAGCATAGTACCAAGCTCAATTGCAAGCACAACAAGAAGTGTATCAACAAGCCTTGCAAGACTACCAATTACAACAACAATACGACCAACAACAAGCATTGTTGGTGCAACAACAACAAGATCAACAACAAGCATTGTTGGCACAAGAACAGCAGCAAGACCAACAACAGGCATTGTTGGCTCAATAGCAGGCACAGGTGTCACTTGCTCAGCAAAGTTTGCAACAAAATCACATCAACATCCCATCTATCAATCCCACTCGTTAGAACGTATTCACTCCACCTCCCGATCCGCAAGGTGATGTAGCATCACAGATCAAATTGCTTTTGCAGGAAGTGTTGGATCTTCAATCTGGGAAGACAGTCAGGACAACGAGCAACTTGTGTCCCTATCCATTTGACAGATGCTTGGCAATGGTACCATTCCCCAAGGGATTTGAGATCCCCAAATTTGATAAATATCGTGGGATAGGAAACCCTGAAGATCACATTAAGGAATTCCAAGTATATTGCATGGAAGTCGCCTATAATGACACATATCTAATGCGGTTGTTTCCTCGAAGCTTGGCTGGTGATGATATGGAATGGTTTTCTCGTCTTCCTACAGGAATCAAAACCTTTAAAGAAATCAAAGATGCTTTCCTCCAAAATTACGTATTTAACATTTTTGTAGATGTCAGTTTTGAAGAAGTCTTGGCGCGCAAAAAGAGTAAGGGAGAATCATTCACCACCTTTCTCCAACGATGGCGAGTGAAAGTTAATTGAAGTAAGTGGGCCACGCCAGAAGAGCAACAAGTCTGTACCATCATTGCCAATACAGACAAAACCTTGGCATTCTATTTGAAGATGCAATGCATCACTACGTATGATCAACTAATCCCCAAGTTGCTCACTATTGAATGAGCTCTTGTTACACAAAGGGGCACACCCACTTATCATGAACATCAGGACAATTGCCCATCCACTAGTTTCAATGACAAACCTCGTACATGGGTGAAGAATCAAAATGTCACCAATGATGGTGTAGTGGATGCCAAAGTTGTCATCAGCGCCCCCAAGCAAAACAATCAAACACAACATTGCCAACCGCAGAACAACAATTGGAATAACGTGCAAACAAATACTGTAAACCAGCAACCACCCCAAAACCAAATCAATAATCTCAAAAATCAAGGAGGAGCACCTCCGCGAAACAAGTTCCCCCCCAAATAGAAATTCACAGCCCTTGGGGAGTCAATCAAGTCTATCATGAAAAAGTTGGTGAATGAGAACATCATCAAGGTCCCCACCCATGATAATTATAGTGAACCCTAGGTGAAACCACCATGGTATAATGAAAACCTCCTTTGTGACTTTCACAAAGTCAAGGGACACACAACTGCCAACTATATGAAGTTGAAAAACATCATCTAGGATCTCATTGAGGACAAGATCATCAATGTCGAACAACCAGCTAGTAGTCAAGACCTCAAGATATACACCAATCCGATGCCAAACCATAATCAAGGGAATAATCAAGGGAATAACAAGGGGAAGCAAAAGTATGCTAGAACAAACCTTGTTTATGAAGACATTGTCTCATGTGTAGATGAAATGGTCACAGTCATTAATGTCAAAGGAGCCAACAATGACTGTGGAGTCACCATTGTAGAGGCACGAGGTAAGACCCCCATTACTAATAGAAAATCCGTCCCTTATGATTATAATGTCATTGACCAGTTGAAGAGAACCCCCGCCCAAATCTCCATCATGGAACTATTAAAAATATTTGCAGCCCATAGAAAGATCCTTGATGAAGAATTAGCTATGTCCACCATCTCTGCCACCCTTGATACGAAGCAGTTTTAGGCTATGGTTGGTAACATCGTTACCCCAAATATCCTTACATTATTTGACCAAGATTTCCCCCCACAACCATCTCATAACCATGCACTTCACCTTCAAGTGCTCATCCATAAAAAAGAAAGTCAAAAGAGTCTTGGTGGATGGAGGTGCAGGCTTAAATATTTTCTCTCTGAAACTTATAAAGAAATTGGGATTCGTCAAGGATTCCATTAACAAGAACAAGAGCATTACAATAAGGGCATATGATGACCAAGAGAGAGTGTCCCAGGACACTATCAAAATCCCCATCCAATTGGGATCGGCCACTATGGAGACCACTTGTCAGGTCCTCGACCTCGATCTACCATACAATATCTTCCTTGGATGCCCCTAGATCCACGGAATGAAGGCGATGGCCTCGACGTATCACCAATGTATCAAGTTCTCACATCAGAATGAGGAGGTCACTATATATGGGGATCCTAAACCTTTCACCTACTGCAAAAACTTGGAAGCCAAGTTTTATAAGATCCCCCAAGTACCAAAAAATGACGAAGGACCATCCACTTCATACATCGACCCAACCAACCTCGCTTCCACTTCTGCGACAGAGACACCTGCCATCCCTAACATATCTGAAATCAAAAACATGATCCAGGACAATGGATGCGGTGACTATAGAATGAAAAGGAATGCTTTTGTTGTAGGAGAGTTACCACAATCTTCTAGGTCACATGGACAACCTCATCCAGCTGAAACACCTGTCTTCCCTATTAGGGCAAACCCTTCTAGATTCCACCATTGGGGGGATCTCAGTCAAGAAAATGTGGATGAAGGAGACATCTCAAACACATTATACCAAGCTGAAAGGCCCACTCCCACCCTATCCATGGATGAAACTAACAAAGGGTTGCAAATGATGTTTGGTATGGGCTATAACAGGAACGAAAGCCTTGGAAGAAATAGTGATGGATGGTTGGAGCCCATCATTGTAGAAAGAAGAATGCATAACCTTGGCCTTGGGTATACTCCTCTGAGTATAACCGTATGTGGCAGAGGTACTCCTAGAAGGTCAGTCAGGTCCTCTCCTCAGGTAACAAAAACCACTCCTAGACCACCTGTATGCCTAGGTATCCCACTTGATAATTTCACCTTTGACGTCACCGATGTTTGTGCCAGTAGTGATGATGATGATACCATAACAGGTCTCCCTAGGCTCTTCGAAGATTCCACCTTGTTAATGATTAGTTCCTCCATAGCTGAGTCAAACCGACAAACCCACCAAATCACCTTAGTACACCCTCAACTCATCGACCACGATCAACGAGGACCACCAATTCTAGACTCTTTCGAAAACGATGAGGCACTCTCAGAATTCATGGGACTAAGGGATACAGTTCCATGTGGGGATCATAAGGTAGGTTTCAAAATCACATTAGACACCCAGGCATACTATGGGGAGATGATTGAGTCCTTTAGACACAAAAGGAAAATATCGAGAATAAGCTCGATGTTATTGAGTGAAAACCACACTGTGGTGCTCTCTAACCACAAAACAGTAAAAATAAAGGATGCATCCAATAGTGAAAACCTCTCTGAGGTGCTAGAGGATGAAGGATTCAATCTCCCCCCTACTGCACTACACCAAGAAAAATCAACAATCCTAGTAGAGTAGTGCAATCTTGTCAACTTGGGAATAGAAACAAAACTGCAAATCACTTCCTATGCCAAGTCTCTCCTGACAGAGGAACAAGAATTGCTAGCAGCATTCCTAAAAGAAAGAAAGGTAAACTTTGCATGGACCTATGCTGACATGCCAGGTCTGGATCCTAAGGTGGTGGTTCATCATTTGGCTGTTTACCCTGGAGCAAAACTAGTGAGACAAAAGTTAAGAAAAATGCACTCGCAGATAGCCTTGTTGGTTAAGATAGAGTTACAAAAGGTCCTGGATGTTGGCTTCATATGCCCAATTGACTATCCAGAGTGGGTATCCAACGTTGTACCAGTCTCAAAACCAAATGGGGGTATCCACATCTACACAGACTTTAGAGACCTCAACAAAGCATGTCCTAAGGATGATATTCCACTACCCAACATTGATATGATAGTGGATATGACGACCAGACATGAGATGCTATCACTGATGGATGGCTTCTCGAGGTATAACCAAATAATGATTGCTAAAGAAGACCAACATAAGACAACATTCACATGTCCTTGGGGCACCTACTGCTAGAATGTGATGCCATTCAGATTGAAGAATGTAGGAGCTACATACCAAAGAGCCATGACACTGATCTTCCACGACATGATCCACAAAATTGTCAAAGATTATGTGGATGACATATTGGCCAAATCAAAGAAGAGACAGGATCACATAGCAACTCTAAGTGCAATCTTTGATAAGCTAGAACAATACAAGGTCAGACTCTACCCAAAGAAATGTGTCTTTGGGGTAGAATCAAGAAAGTTGCTAGGGTACATAGTTTCAATGAGAGGGATAGAAGTGGATCTTGCAAAGGTAAAAATAATCCTCGATATGGGAGCACCAAGAACACTAAAATAGCTTAGAGGGTTACAAGGTAGACTCCAGTCCATCATAATATTCATAGCACAACTGGTAGATAAACAGATCGCCCATTCACATCTGCTCCACAAGGTGGGACAACAAGTGCAAACAAGCATTCAAAAAAATCAAAGAATAACTACTTACACCACATGCCACCGATCGTAGGGAAACCATTGATTCTATACATCTTAGCAACGACAACTTCCCTTGGTGCCTTTTTAGCCCAACATGATGAAAAGGGAACCGAGCAGGCCATTTACTATATCAGCAGAACAATGGTGGGGCACAAGCTGAACTACACATCAATAGAAAAATCTTGCCTGCCAGTGGTGTTTGCAGCCCAGAAATTCAGACACTACATGCTAGCTCATCAAATTAAGCTAATTGCCAAGATAGACCCTCTCAAGTATTTATTGTCAAAAATAATGCTCACAGGCAAAATGGCTAAGTGGGTAATGATATTGTCCGAGCATGATATTGAGTATGTAGAATGAAAATCCATAAAGGGACAAGTCATTGCGGATCAGCTAGCAAAAACTCCTCTCTACATGGACAACCCACCCGTATCAGAGTTTACAGATGAGTCTCTTTTCAATCTCAGCATAGCAGATCACTGGAAGCTATACTTTGATGGCTCTCACACGTAGCATGGGTCAGGAGCCGGTGTGTTCTTCATCACCCCGCAAGGAGATTGCATACCAAGATCTTACAAGTTAGCATTCCCCTATACAAACAACATTGCAGAATACGAGGCTTTAACCATAGGTCTCAAAATTGCGGCATAGTGGTGAATCATGGCACTAAAGGTCGATGGAGACTCACAACTTATCATCAACCAAGTCAATGGTGAATACCAAACTAAGGATGATAAGCTCACATCATACAAAAAGGTAGTAGAAAGCCTCAAGGAATCATTCATCGACATCACTTTTGAGTAGATATCGAGGGCAAACAATAGAGCAGCTGACGTAATGGAAACAATGAGATCCTTGCTAGATATCCCTCGTAACATCTCAAAACATGAATTCCTGGTAGAGCAGCTTCTCATACCCACTTTTGAGGTACTAGAGATAGAATATACGTGTGAACTCGTTGGTCCTAGTGATCTTTGGTACCATGACATTTACACCTACCTGAAATTAGGAATCCTCCCAGCTGACATTACCCCAAACCTAAAGCAAACCTTTGTCAAAAGGTCCTTACGATTTGTCATCTTAGGAGAAACCCTCTTCCGAAGAAGTATAGATGGAATCTTGTTACATTATCTAAAACCCGAAGAAGCCCTGAATGCTTTGAATGAGGTACACAATGGCATGTGCGGTTCACACTCGAGTGGTATGACCTTGGCTAAGAAGTTGTTGAGAACCGGGTACTATTGGCTGACAATGGAGAGAGAGGCACATGACTTTGTTAGAAAGTGTCTACAGTGCCAACAACATGGAGACCTCATTCATGCACCAACTCAAGAATTACATCCTATAGTTACACCTTGGCCCTTTTCCCAGTGGGGGCTCGATCTCATAGGTAAAATCTCACCCACCTCATCCAATGGCCATAAGTTCATTATCACCACTACTGAATATTTCACAAAGTGGGTTGAAGCAATTCCCATGACCTACATCACTAGAAAGCAGATATCCAAGTTCATCCTGAACTACCTCATTTTCTGATACGGTGTTCCCCAATCCATTATCTCTGATAATGGGACACCTTTCAAAAAATCAGGATGTCCGTGACTTGTGTGAAAAATTCAAAATCCAACATCGCTTTTCCACACCATATTACCCACAAGGCAATGGCCAAGTAAAAGCCACCAATAAAACCATTTTGAAGATCCTCAAGAAAATAGTCAATGACTCTAGTCGTAACTGGCATCTGTAATTAAATCCCACCTTATGGGCCTACCACACCAGCATCCGCATGCCAATAGGTGCCACCCAATTCTCCCTGGTCTATGGATCAGAAGCCATCCTCCCTATCGAGATCGAGCTTCCGTCACTGAGGATGTCTTTGCAAAACCTCATCACAGATGAGGAATATAGGGTTACAAGACTGAATGAGTTGGAGTTACTAGATGAATGACGCATGGATGCCCTCAATCATCTATAGGTCTACCAGAATCGCCTGAAACGAAGCTACAACAAGAAGATCAAGCAACTCACCTTCCAAGTCGGTGACATTGTTCTAAAAGAGAACCAAAAGATTGTACCAAACCTGGATAGCAAAGAAAAATTTGAACCCAATTGGTTGGGACCTTTCATCATCACCGCAAGCTATAAATCAGGGGCATATCAATTATCGACACCAGAGGGCGAGCCTCTGCAGGAACCCATGAACAATTTTCATCTCAAAAAATTTTATGCCTAAGAGCTTGCAAGGTATAGAAACAAATAATACAAAAACAACCAGAAAAAGTCCTAAAAAAATGGTTACCTTGATGAAAACCTAGCAAATAGGCATCTTGGTGACAACAAAAAAATCAAAAAATGCAAAAAAATCCAAAAAAAAAATTAGAAAAAGGATTGAAAAAGAAAAGGAAAAAATCTTCCTCTAGTGAAAACCACTTCGGTGGCGCTTTGGACAAATACCTTGGTGAAAACCTAGCAAATAGGCACCAAGCATAAATAAAGCACTCTCTATCCACCAGGATCTGCATGACTCACTCATCCATTCCATCACATTTCATTAATCATCCATACACCCATCCGCTCGCATCCATACCATAGCCTGAGTTGGTGTCCATATCATATTCCACCATAGTACTATTTGGCATATTCCTAAGGTCAGTTTGTCTAGACTTTATCAAAGTAGTCTATTGCTTAAACACTAGCAGCATGTCCTTGAAATCGACATCAGATCAAATTCGTGTACAATCTTGAAATCTTCTCGAAATGTCAAAAATGCAAAAACATTCAAAAAATTCATCCAAAATCCAAAAACATGTCAAAATATCAAAAAATCTTCAAAATAAATAAAAAATTCATCATTAAGTCTTGTCAGTCTTCCACCTTGTTGAACTACGTTGTCTCTAAGCTTGAACATAGGCAAGGTTGATCTTTGATCATCCCCCAAGATAGTTAGGTCAGTCCTGCAAGCATCTATCACATTGGCAATCCGTTTTCCCATCTATCTTTTCATTAAGTCAAGATTGTCGTCAATCGAACTACGTGGTCTCTCCGTGTATAACATAGGCAAGGCTAATCTATGAATCAGCTCCCGAGACCCCTAGGATAGGTCTTTAAGTTATTCTCTTCATCATAAATCTTGAAACTACCAAAAACAGCCTCAAAACATTTGAAAAACCCAAAATGGTGCATCCATTTCATCTCACTTTCACCCGTGAATTTAATCACTCATAATAAAATTAATCATCGCTTTCATCCTTTGGCGAGTCAATCAGAAGCAATTCTAGCACGTTCAAAAGTGAACACTCTAATTGTCAGAGTCTTGAAAGTCTAAATCAGTGAGTCAACAAGTTGGTCAACTCAGAGTATCAATAGCTTATCATCCAATCAGTCTCACCAAAACCCTGATCACTACATGTCCTAGGATGAATCCTTCCCATGATGGATATAAGCATCAGGTATCTCACAGTAGTTTATCCTTGGCTAGTGTTATGAAGAACATTAGCTTGTTTGTTTACTTTATCTGGTCTTTTTGACTTATCTTATTTTGCGCTCATTCCAAGGACCTCTCGATGATGCCTAAACAAAATAGGTTTAGAGAGAAACAAATGGGGCAATGATCATTATCTTTTTATCTATTGTGCTTGTTGGATATTATTATAAAATAACTTCGTCATGCATACTTTGTTTTGTTTGTAGGAAGGATTTTTTAGGTATCTTGTTGACCACATAAGAAGTCTGGAATATCTGAACTGCATTCTGAATAAAGTTATGTTTGTCAAGTGTGAACAAGAGTACTCCTATCTATTTGACGAGACAAAGTCCATCACAATAGGTGCCACGCCATCCTAGTTCTTAATACCTTAATGCATTGCACCTACATGTGTTATCAAACATAAAGAAAGGTATGCTCTTTTCCCATCCTTGGATAAGCAATACATCATCATCATTCATCATCATATCCAATAAAGTCTCGAAAACTAGTAGACTTGTTGGAGTTCTACATCTTCTTGGATTTAAGGGTTGATCCCTCTCATTCTTCTATCCTCTTTAGTGCTAACAATGCACCCATCTTGCATCCACACTTTCATCTTGCATAATCACGTCATATCATGATAGGAAAACATCATGCATCTCATCCACCTCACATGCATTGCATAATCATTTAAGTTGTTTAGGATAATATAAATTTGTTATTCTAAGCATCTTTCAAACATCTCATTTACATCATCATTACCATATAGATCATATAGTCTAACCATCTATACATCCATTTTGAACCTCTTTGTCATGAGATCAACCTCAAATCAAATCTTTCGCTCGATCTCTCGAGGGGGCAATGTACTAACGTACTTATTTCCGTTGGGCCATCCGAAAAAAATAGAATTTTTTTAATTTCAATGTTAGCGGAATCATTCTTTGAACCAATGCAACAGGTACATTGCTTCAAAGAGGGGCAAAATGTAGACATGCAAATTTAACACTATCAATTAACATAATTGATTAGTCATATTTCACCCAACAATTAAATAAATCAGGTTACCTGAATAATCTCCTAAGGTCTATTAATTTAATTAAATCACTAATATTTAATTAAATGATCAATATTCATTTCCTCTCATTTGATTTAAAACAAATAAAAAAAATTAAATCAAATGTCATATCACCTAACCTTTTGTTAGATTAATGAAATCATGATTAGTTTCATCCTAATTACATGAATCCTCTAGATTCATCCACTTGCACAATAAATCACTTATTTGATTTATTAAAACACTTATTTTCCCTCATTAACTCTCTTGTTTGACTTTTTTGGACAAGCACAATTCCCCCCAAAAACCCTCAACTACATTCGTTTATTGCCATTTTCAAATTTGAAATGGGCACATTGGCCAAAACTTGCACAAGCATAGGCCAATCCCATTATGACAAGTGGCTCTCTCCTATTGGATGGGATTTAGTCCCACATTGCCTAATCTTGGTTTCTCCTCTCTCAACTTCTCCTATAAATGCAATGCATTTTCTCTCATTTCATCATCTACATTTGAAGGCATCTCAACTATAGGCAACTTGAGCTCAAGAGCATCTCATTGTCTATTGTCTCATTGGCTTAATCAAGGATTGGGAAAGGGCTCTTTTACATATTCAAAGAGCACCAATCCACCATATAATAGGTTACATTTCATGTCTTCTTTGCATGCTTGTTTTGGTTTTATGATTTGTCTTGAAGAATGTCATGTTATTCTATGGAGATGTTGATGATTTGCTTTGTTTAGAATGCTAACCATACTAAGATGTGTGTGTATGTGTGTTTAGAAGGTTTTTCTAACCATTTTCAGGTTTTCACCATCTACAAAACTTAGGCACATTAATAATTGATTAATTATTAAGTTTGCACACTAGGGTTTCATTTAGGGTTTCCCTTGTAGGGTTTCTTGATCTCCTTCATAAAGATTGATCTCTTTGTAATAAATGATTCTCAATAATGTATTTTACTTTGAGGTTTACAGAACATCTTCTTTGGTTCTGCACGTCTTTTGCATGTGACAGGTGATTTTGGTTTTCAAAAAAAAACAACTTAACAACTTAAAACCAAATGAGCCAGTGAATAGGTGTCAAGGGCTTAAACAAATTAAATTGTCTTTTTATGGGGAATTTATTGTTTTTTTATAAACGGGTTAGTGTTTTTTTTGTAAGGCTTACAATTATAAAAGCCAAAAGGGGGGTTAATTTTTTATTTTATTAAATAAGGTGCTTAAGCCTTATTAAGGAAATTTGTATGTATAAAAGGGCATGTAGGTGGTGAGTTTTTTGGGCATTCAGATGTTTGATAGTTTTTATGCTTTTGGTAAGGTGGAGAATTACTGAATAAGAGAAATTACAAGGTGTTATTACACCAAGAATTGTAAAATTTTAAAGAGAGAGATTATGAGTGATTAAAGCTTGGATATTTTAGGAAGGCTATTGAAGCTTGGTGATATCAATAAAGTGGTCCAACGTTGAGAAGCGGACCCGGAGACATAGCACAAATTGAGAAAACTTTGTTATCAAGCTCATGATCTCTATTCTTCTCTTATGTCTCATAGTTCTTTTCAGTATTTGATTCTTTGAGTTATTCCAATTACAAATTTAAGTAATTAGTTTATGTTGTATAATTTTGGATAAATAACAAGTGCATTCTAATTTTTCATAATTTCAACGCTTAAAAGCATAACCACACAATATTGTCTGGCTCAGGGAATTTTGTAATTGGAATTAATTTACAAGAAATTGTAAACCCCTAATTACAAATCACTGATAAATCTATGCCAAACCCCAAATTTAACATAGCACCATCATGAAGCTACCAACCAAATCATCAATGCACCCAATACAAAGAGAACCAACCAAGATCAAATTCAAAGTCCCAAATGCATGTCTATAAAATCAAGAACTCACCATGACATCATGACCTCTCTCCAATTCACATATCATGTACTTGTATCATGCCAACACTCTAATATGCACAAAAAATATAGTATACTGACATAATACAAAACCATCCTATCAAAACAAGGATTACATGTCAAAAGAAAAATTAGGACACCTCAAACAAAGACTAAAGAGTCCTCCATGGAAAACCAAGATGTCAACATCTCCATATTACATGAAGATAATAATCTCCTATCAATGAAACCCAAGATGTCAAAGAGCCCTCATTGTATATGAATATGATCCAAGATTCCATCCATGACACCAACAAACACTGCAAAAGATCATCCACTATAAAATGGTGAATCCACATCATAGCCACAAGCTCCCATTGAACTGTGATACTGAGATCTAGATGGAATCATGATAACCATCCTTAAATGAAGATCCTCTATTGCCCCAACACAATAAAAGAACTCAACACTGAACTCTCAAAGGGAATATTAAAAACCATGATCTCCAAACCCAAGAAGATACAATATTTCCAAACCATCATTGTCACAAGCTCCCGGTAAATCATGTAATCAAGCTATCTATGACATAATGATAACAACCTCCTGAATGAAGATCAACCAAAACCATGATCCTCAAGCTAAGAAGATACACCACCACAAACCAAACTGGAACCAATCCAACACCACCAACAAAGCACCTACATAAAAAATCATGTCATGGAAAAGTCCCTAAGGTACAAGGAACATCAAACACAATTATCTCCACCAAATGTACCTAACACATAATCCAACTGTGTCACAAATGTATGCATCACATATTTAACTACATAGAACCCATATCATCATTGTGCCTAGTAATACCATCTCTCCTCCTCAACATGACAGCTAAACCAATAAAATGAGTGACTAAACTAAGCCACAAATCTAAATCTATAACAACACTAAAGAATCTATGGGCATAGAGAACCCATATCTAAGTCATAAATGTAACCTATAAGTATAGACCACCTAAAACATTTCACAACTTGTAAATACACCAATGCAACATATAAATCTAATAATATACAAATAACCATATCAAATGAGAGTGATCAAAGATGTGCATGTGCATATACAACGACTCCAACATCAAATCACCATACTCAAAGAAACCCATTAACCACTCAGATTTAAATAGAAAGTAAACTATTCCATAACATCTCCAAACCTGATCTGCTATCTATTTCTCTAAACAAGCTTTTTGTTGACTATAAGAAGTCCAAGATATGACTTTGTGTGCACAAGTTATGACCTCTTCAACCTTGAAAATAACATCTTAATTCCATCAAGAAAATCACTATCAAAACAAAAAAATCTAGAAAAATAATTAATACCATAGTGAAGTACATGGAATCCCCTTTCCAACAAGTATAATAAGTCAAAAAATGGACACCCTAGATGAAAGTTATGCCCCCTAGAAATAAGTTGCACAATTAAGTTATATAAAATAAATTTGGTGGTGGTAGGGCAGCTCATCAGTGGTCCAATGGTGGTAGTGTCACCACTCGGGCAACATCATCCCCCTCATACTCAGGGCCTGACTAGGCAATTAAAACTATATTTTTTTTTTTTCATATTAAAATATATTGGGCAACATTTAATAAAAAATTATGGTGAATACAAAATTTAATATGGAAGAATTTTTGAATTTTAATAATGGTGGATTTAATAATTTTATTTCTGATTCCTGTAGGGGTAGGCCATCCCACCACCAGGACCTTCTAGTCATAATTATGTGATTGCCAATTGCAAAATTTGTAGGTGGCCAACCTACCAACTATCCAACCTTAGACAACTACCCATGTGTTTTATTTTATAGAAACAAGCTCATACAAAATCATCAAGTGGTTTTACATAAAACCATGTGACTCATACCATGAGCTTACAAAATGCTTAACCCCTCATTTAATATTGGCACTAAGTTTTCCAAATATTAAATATTATTCCCATTAGCAACCCCACATTAAATTTTTAAACCATTACATACAACACATAATGTGGCCCCAAGAATGCTAGACCCATGTGATACACACATCCCTAGATTCCCTAAGTGCACCACATAATAAATAAAATATTACATTAAAATATTATAGAAATTGGACAACATAGCTTTTCCTAACAATAATAGACTGCATAAGATTTTTGAATGAACCAACACAACCAAAACCCTAAATAGGTCGACCTCTAGTTAGGAAACTCGAACTTTTCGTGCTAGAAAGTATTTTGGTAAAACTATCTCTCCATAATCATGCACATAAATTTGACTCTTTCTAAATATTTTTAGGAAACACACACTAAATTTTTCTCCTAAATTGGTGTATTTTGATTAAAGAATCATATTTCTTTATTCTTGCATACTTAAGTCCATATTTTAAAATAAGGGATTAAAATAGGCTAACACTTATAAAGGAAAGTTGAGAGATATGATTAGACAAGATTGTGACATGTTTCTTAATCCTATGTTATGAGACAAATAACTTGACAAAAATGTTAAAAAGATAAGATGGGATAAGATCTTATTTAGGCAACTAAGACTTCTAAAAGATTGCCTAGAACCTAACTAAACTTAACATGTGAGTAAGTACCCTTTATAGGAATTAGCTATGTACAAGACATTTATTCACACAAATACTTCCAGCCCAAAGGATTGGGAACACATGCCAACATCCAAAGATATGTTTTTGCAAAACATAATAAAACTGACATAATATCGAGTGTTCTCTCCCTCATTTTTGTATATTTTTCAATGTCAAGAAACTGATGTAGTGTTGAGCTCTTTGTTAGATTGTTAACCATGTATTTTGATCTTTAATTTATTTTGCTAGTGTCTCTATTTTTGGTCAAAAATCTACATATGATATTTTTTATCTCAATTTTATTCATTCATTGAAATTTGAAACAAATTACATTTTTGCAAACTAGACTCTATTCCTTGCACGTTAAAAAAATCAATTAGCTTTCAAAAGAATTAGGGGGGAGCAAACTCAATTTTGTATTTTTAGGATGTTTTCACTTTGAAAATTTATAAAAATTTCATATATTCATTAAATACATAGTAGAAAAATTGGTCATAACCTACATCATTTTAACTAATTTCTCACCAAAGTGATTTTTAAAATACTAGAAAAATTTAACGTTTTAGGGTGAGTGCACTTGAGATCATTTTTTTTTATAGAAACAAGAGCACTTTGTGTGCTCTGCCTTTTTGAACCCCTTAATCTCCACCATTTTCAAAAAAACAATAGTTTAGAAAGTTAATCTTCAATTTTTGAGTGCAATTATCTTCAATTTCTCATCCAAAGTTAACTAGGATTTCCTAATTTCAGAAAAAAACTTGGCCACTTAAAACCACTTTTTTATCCCCCATCTTTGTGCACTTACCCTCTATGTAAAATAGTTTTAAATTTTTCTACCTAGACTATGTCCAATACACCACTAGTGAGCCAACATTAATGTTAGCATATAAAAATCAAATAAACAGTATTTTTACCTTGCCCCCCATATATCCTTATAGAGAAATTTTCTTCTAAGGGTGCATGAATTTTACATACAAAATTAGGTTTTTAACTTCTTATAGTCATTGGAAAGCTCTCTTTGAGCATTTAATAGTGGCATAGGTTTATCTTTGAGATTTTGTTAATATTTAATCAGAATATGGTGCCATAAATCTAAGATTATTTCAAAATGTGTAACTGGTCATAAATTTTGCATATGGAGTAATATTTTAAATTTTGAATAGGTGATGGAGAGAATTTCCAACATGATACATAATAAATCAGGTGGTTTTTCACTTAGATGAGTAGAGAGAGCATGTTACTTTTTGGAGTACTTGTACTAGCCTAATATTTAGGGTGTGATTTTGTAAGCATTCAACTTAATTGGAGGGAAAAAACTTGTGGGGGTGCATACTGTTATTCAAGACATATATTCAATGGTATCATAGATTATTAGATTTTGTTCACCTTGATATAGGTTAGCATGTATCTTTAGAGTTAGAAATTTAGTGGGGATAGGCATATTGTTATCCCAAAAATTTGAACTTGATTTTTCTTCAAAATTTCTAATGCATTCTCCTATATGCTCCTAAGCCTATCGAATCATGAAAACAATTAAATTTGAAAATCCAAAAGAGCTGGTATGAAATCCTTTTGTGGGTTTGTTCATAACCTTACTTTGACCAATTTGGCCAGTTTTCATGCCCAAATGCCTCACCATTTGAGAGATTTTAAACCTTACATTTTTCCCTTCCCAAGTTGCAAATGAGACTAAAATTCAAGTTTCAAAGTGTTGGAGCAAGTAAAAGAATGTTGTGTTCTACTTTATGGTGTCTAATTATTCTTCTATCCAAATTTCCTGAAAAATGAAGCTTTAACATGAAAATTATGAAGTTTTTTGTTTGGGGATCCCAAGGTTTATTCATGGGATAATTATTTTTGATGGAGAATTTATATTTTCCCAAAGTTTATAAAAGTTGGGTAAAGTTTATACATTATCATTTAGAAGTCCTGTGTCTTAAAAGATAAAAGACTTTATTAAATGGTAGTTTTGATGACTTTATACACTTTATGAGGGACTCCATTTGCTGTCGGAGATTTTATTAGTTTGGAAATATCAAAAATGCCCAACTCATCACTAAGTCAGGAGTTTCCAGAACTCCATAACTTTTAGCAAAAGGTTTGAAAGTTTCAAATTATGTCGATAACTCGACAAGCTTGAACATGGGCTAATCTGGATTGGAAATTTTCAATAGGAGTATTGGTGATATCAGTTGTAATGGTGAGATGAATTTTATGGTAGATGAAGGAAATGGTTGATACAAATATGTTGTCTAAAATTTGAAATAGGTTATCTTCGTCCATATTGACTGTGATAATGAACATACTGAATAAAAATTTCCAATGAGAAGAAGCCACATATTTGAAACTTGCTATAAATATGAAGAGAAACATGTCGAGTGAGGAGGTTTTGATCATTCTCTTCGGAAGGGTGAAATGTAAATCATATAGTAAAGCCAGTCTTTCAATCAAATATTAAATCATCGGCATCAAACTCATATGCACTGGTTGATAGTGTTTTAAAGAATCACAAAATAGTCAATGTCCTCTACATGTTGAATAAAGTTGATGGTCACAAGGTGCTCAAGGCAATGGATATTAAGTTGGAGTACAGACTTCGGGATATTGCTTGTTAAGTATCAATGGAACAATCTACTACAGAAAGGATCATGCTATATAGAAATTAACAAGAAAAACATTTCAATATTCATGATGTGACCCAAGATGAGTTTGAATGTGCATCAAATCTTTATGATAGGCTTACCTGATTGTTCAATGTGTGTAATGATCTATTGAAGAAACTTTAGGAATTTTAAAACAAATGTAATTGGTAGATGGAAAAACAAAATTCCATGTTCTCCCAAAGTTTGTAGATTCTTTGATAAGCATATATGTGAAATGTTGACGTATAGACAAGGTAAGTGAATTGTTCGACAAAATTCTTCAAGGAAATGCAATCTTAAGGAATGCCATGCTTTCAAGATATTCACAAAATGAATTTCTTGAAAAGACCATAGAATCACAATGATTACTAGCACCTTCGTTGCTCATGGCCAAATGGGAGCACTTCAGCCTACTCCAATCATGTTCCCTTCATTGATAATTGTGAAAAACAGTAAGGAAGCGGCTATGAAGAAACTAAACAAATATCTAGCGATTTTCATCAGGTATTATAGTCTGAAATGCTTTGATAGAAAATTATGAAAAATGTGGAGGCATATTCAAAGCACAGGAAATTGTTTGAAAGAATGCCTAGAAGAAGTGCTTAAAGCCTAGATAGTTTCTCTCCCAAACATATCATTACCAAGTCTATTTTGAAACAACACTAAAAATAGTTGATGAAGATTTTGCTGGATATGTGGTCCTATCTATCAATCTATATTGCAATTGTAGTAATTTATGTTGGCATAAACATGGTTGAGGATCTTGATGATAAGAGAGGATACCAATTAGTTGGTGATGTTTGCTACAAAATGATTCAAGAGTAGTTTCAGCAATAACTCTTGTTCCTGGCCTATTTGAATGCCTTCGTTGCAGTTCATCTAAACACTCAAGTTCTAGAGACAACCTTTGTGTAAAGGGGTTGGGATGGAATTCAAATAGCTCCGATTTTTTCCAGCTTCTGGGTTTCTCTGTGCTAGAACATTCCTAGAGAAAACATTTTGTTTTGATGGAAGGACAAGCATTGAGATAGTAAATGTTTTTGTGGAAGTATTCTTAAAGTGATTCTTCAAAAGAAGTATGGGATTCAACTCTCTTGCAACAATTCTATCAATGGGTGATGTAGATGAATACCAGTGAAGAATATCTTAGGCAGTTGGAGGACTAGTTCTTACATTAGGTATTATTTACACAAGGAAACAAAGATGTCATAGTTATTGTCAGAAACAGGTAGCACTTCATTGAGTTAGAATTAAGAGCTAAGGAGTAGCCTACATTGAATTCTTCTACTACTAAGGCCTCGAAAGGCAATAAAGGTGTGAAGAAAAGCTAAATTTAATACACAAGCTGATTTGCATATATGGATGAGTGATATTTTCCCTCTTATTTAAGTGCTTAGAATTGATAAACTAAAGTGTCAAACAAATCAATATATCTCCTTCCATATTGGCAGATTAGATCATGTGAATAGCCTTTAAACATAATTAGGAGAAAATCAAAAGTCATTATACGCATAAGCCATAGGAGAATAGGGAGTTTAATTTCTTGCAAAGAGGTAGTTAGGAAAAGGAAAGGTAATCTTTAATTTTCAAAGCTTCTTGTGGGGAGGACAAAATTTTTGTTATAACTGACTTTGCAAGAGATGGTTACGGGAAACCGAAAAGCCTCATTTGGGAGAGGCTTATTTAATGTGAAAATTTTCAAGAACAGGGGGATCTTTTTCTAGCTATTCAACAATACGAGAAACAAGGGTAGTTTATTTTCTTTGCAACCACATTTTTTTGTACAGAAAAGGGAGTCTGTGAGCTCATTTTTTTATTGGAGAAATAAAGGAGATCTTCTTAAATCTGTGAATTCATGGATCTTTTCTTGAGACTGTAAATTTCCTTTGTGCCATTACAATCACTTTCCAATGCAATTTTTTTTATATCAAATTGTGTGGATTTTTATTTTTGAATCTTTGAATTCAAATTGATTCATCTATTGTGAAGATCTACTGCTCATTCTTTTCTTGTTTCTCATTTTTGGGTGTGAGATAAGTGGATTGTGTGTCATTTGTTTGCATTCACATCACTCTAAATTTAATCTATCACATCTATTTTCATGGTTATGGGTAGATGCTAGTCTTTATTTTTTGCTTTCTAGTTAAAAACATACCTTGTGTTTCTATTCATTGCATATCTTTCGAAGGTAGCTACGCATTGTAAAATAACTAGAGAGCACTTCCAAGTAAACATTGCAAGTGACTCAACTATTGGTCAAATTGTCATCGGTGTGGGCAAGGAGTATAATTGAGGTGAAAAGTTTGTTAACTAAGAGATTTTTGGCGACTCCGCTGGGGAAAGAATCGAAGTGTCAGTGTTTTCTTTTCTCAAAATTTTTAAGGTGCCTCCCCAAGGATGGAGGCTAGCGGCTCTATGAGGTAGAACGTATCCAGAAGCATTTTATTCTAGTGAAGACCTCCATTGATTTATTTTATAGAATTACATTATGGCGTTAATTTCTTCCTAGCCATGGGGAAATCACTTTGTACCCCTTTCTTTGCCACAATATTCACCATTGCCCGAAGGATCAAGAAAGCACTTCCTGATGTTCAGTGGAGAAGAATATTTTTTGTGAGATTATTTATTCAATCTCTTATCGGGCATGCAAAAAATTGGTTTTATTCTTTAGAAGAAAAATGTATTATTGATTGGAACTCATTAAAGAATAAGTTCTTAGGACTGTATAAGGGCTATGTTGATGAAGTTGCTTTGCTGGGCCAAATTTTCAATATTTAGAAGAAAGAAGGTGAATCAATCAAAGATTTTGTGGATAGATTCAACTGACTACTCAAAAAGATTCCAGCTTCTATTCAACCAACTAAGAACCTACAACTCTATACTTTTATTTATGTATTGCATCTAGACGTTCAATTTGAGTTAAAATAGTGTAAAGTAGGTGATATCAAAGTTGCTCAGCAAGAGGCTATAAAAGTATAAGATGATTTGATATTAAGAAAGTTATGGAAAGAAAATCAGGTTGTAGATTATTTGAAATGTGAATATATGAGGAAGCCTATCATGCACAATCCTAGTTTTCAGCCTATAGGATTTGAGACTATACAACCTTCTTGTTTTTGAAAGTTTTAATCTCACCGTTTTTGGTCTGAAACAATTTGGTATAGTTGAAGTGTTTTAGGAATTAAAACTCATACATATAGGAAAATTGAATCCTATTATTTGCATCATGAAGAAGATAAAGATGAATTTGAAATCCCCTCAAATGGTGAAGAAAATGGATCATCCTCTCATGATACAAATTGTAATGAGGGTAATGCAAATAGTGTTGTTTTTTCATCCATATCTTTTGTAGAAATGGAATCATTCACTTTTACTAGTGGTGAAGAACGATTGGAGGATTCACAACATAAAGATGAGATTTTAAATATCCATTGTGTGAAGTGTCTGCAAGTTGAATATGAAGCCTTCACATTTCTTGAGCTAGATGATACGAAAGTATGGCTGCAAAAAGAGGTCATAAATGATTTTACTTTTGAATCCTTTCATTTTGAAAACTTGGATGCCAAATTTTTTAAACAAGAACTGAAAGGTGATGTTGTTAGTAGCCATGATAGTCTTGGTGAAAGTGGTCAAATAGAAAAATGTGATGAGCCTCATACTATTTATATTCTGAACTAGTGCATCAATGCTAGTGAGGATAAATTTCTATGTGGAGAAAAGGTTGTCATGTCTAATTTGTAAGATATATACAAGGAAGGTAAAGTGTATCATGAAATTGTTGAGCCAAATCCTTTAAAAAAAGAGGAGATTATTCCAATTGGGGGTGATTTTAAGCCACATGAAAATATTATTTCAATTTGCAAAACAGATTCTCAACTTAATTCATTTCCAGTTTTACATGAGAGACATATGGTTGGTGACTGGTCCTCTATTGATTCAACTAGTAATTTCCAAGCATGGGATGCCAGCTTGATTGTTGCAAGGAATGGTTATATGTAGGAATATGTTGAGGAGATTCTAGAGGTTTATGATGCTAAATGTCTATTTGGTTTTGGAGCATTATTCGGGAGGTCTTTGGTTTACAAGTTCAAGATTTTTGTTTCAGATCTTGGGATGGCTTCTAATTTTGCAAGTGATTCATGTGTACACCTCTCTTTTCCACTTGGGTATTTATTTTTCCCATCCTGTTAATGGATTTGCATGATCATCCTGTAGTCATATGAGATAGGGTCTTCCTAGCATGTACACATTAGGAGTTTTTAGTATGTTGGTTGTTAGTTTCCTTTCCTTGTTTGGTCCTGTTATTGTTCTACTCTAGCTCCATTTTTGCCTATACTCTCTGACTCCTTTGCCCAATGGATAAGGAACTAGTCTATGCATTGAGATTCTGGGTTCCTTGCTTCACCCTTTGAAATCCCCATTCCCAATCAGAGCCTATTGTTATGCCAAAAATTTGAACTTGAAACTTTTCAAAATTTCCAGTGCATTCTCTTATATTCTCCTAAACCTGTCGAATCATGAATACAATTAAATTTGAGAATCCATATGATCTGGTATGAAATCCTTTAGTGGGTTTATTCATAACCTTATTTTGACAAATCAAGCCACTCTTCAAGCCCAAGTGCTTCACCGTTTGATAGATTTTACACCTTACATTTTTCTCCTACCAAGTTACAAATGAGGCTAAAATTCAAGTTTAAAAGCACTAGAACTTAAAAAAAATTGTGGTTCTATTCTTTCATGTTTAATTATTCTATTGTTTGAATTTCACAAAAAATGAAGCTTTTACATGAAAATTATGGAGTTTTTTGAATGAGGATCCCAAGGTTTATTCATGGGATAATTATTTTTGATGGAGCATTTATATTTTCCCAAAGTTTATAAAATTTAGGTAAATTTCATGCATTATCATTTTGAAGCCCCATGTCTTAAAAGATAAAAGAATTTATTAAAAGGTAGTTTTGATGACTTTATAAACTTTATGAGGGACTCCCTCTGTTGTTAGAGATTTTATTAGTTTGTAAACTTCAAAAATGCCCAACTCATCACCAAGTCGAGAATTTGGGAATTTCTAGAACTCCATAAATTTTAGCAAAAGGTTTGCAAGTTTCAAATTATGTTGATAACCTGACAAGCTTGAAAATGGGCTAATCTGGATTGCAATTTTTTGGCAGGAGTATTGGTGATATCAATTGTAATGGTGAGATGAATTCCATGGTAGATGAAGGAAATGGTTGATATAAATATGTTGTCTAAAATTTCAAATAGGTTATATTCATCTATATTGACTTTGATAATGAAGATACTAAATAAAAATCGCCAATGACAAGAAGCCACAAATTTAAAACTTGTTGTAGATATGAATCTAGAAACATGTTGAGTGAGGAGATTTTGATCATTCTCTTTGGAAGGTTGAAATTAAAATCACATAGTAAAGTCAATCTTTTAATCAAATATTGAATTATTGGCATCAAACTCATATGCACAGGTTGATAGTGTATTGAAGAATCATGAAATAGTCAATGCCCTCTACATGTCGAATAAGGTTGATGGTCACAAGGTGCTCAAGGAAATGAATATTAAGTTGTAGTAAAGACTTTGGGATATTGCTAGTTAAGTATCAATGGAACAATCTACTACAGAAAGGATCACACTATATAGAAATTAGCAAGAAAAAAATTTAAATCTTTACAATTGTAGGAGATTTGAGTGTGCATAAAACAAACAAACACAAAGTTGTTGCTCTATTTTCCAGCCAAACTGGAAATACCAAAATATCAAATGCGGAAACACAAGGAGACATGCAACATTCTTCTTTTAATTCAAAATGCTAGAAATTACAATGCAGAAGGGAAACAACATAAAACTCAAAAAAAAAAAACTAAGAACTACCTATTACAATTTTTTGGGAGTGATAAGAAGTTTCTCAACCAGAATAGAAACTATCAAGAGCTACTCAGAGCTCTTTATTACAATTCGACTGGAACTATCTATTGAACCTGGAAAACATGGAGCATACAAGCGCAATTAGCTACTCACTACAAACACTTTGATAAACTCTGAGCAATCATGAGCTATCTTGCTCCTTGCACATAAAATTCTATGTTGTTGTTGAAACTTCACTTCTTGCTACTAATCACTTGCTGTTGCACCAAATTGACTAACACACAAATTTTCTGACTGATAGAAAAAACTGCCTTCTTTCCTTTTGTCTCTCAAAAAAAATTCCCTCTAAAATTTGAAATTACCTACCACCATTAATTGGGAATTCAAAAATTCCTACTACATTAAATTCTGAGCAATCAGGAGCTATAGGAATGAAGATCCCAAAAAATGGCATTGGAAAAATGGCTCTTGATAGGTAGGTAAGGCAACGGGAGGCTCAGGGACAATAAATTTAACAACACTCCCCCTATGTCCCGAGTCGACAAAACAAGATCAATCTTGATCCAAATCAACAATTCCCAATCTGATCCTTAGGTGCTCAAAATTATCCTTGCTCAAAGGCTTGGTGACTATGTCTGCTAGTTGCTACTCAGACCTACAAAATTCCATTTTAATTTCACCATTTTCAACCAATTCTCTAATGAAATGATACCTTATTTCAATGTTCTTTCTTCTTCCATGAAACATAGGATTTTTTGTCAAGCCTATTGATGGAACATTGTCATAGAAAATTGTTGTTCCATCTTCTTGTTCTTCTCTCAAATCTACCAAGATTCTTCTCAGCCAAATAGTCTGACATGCTATTGCATTTGCTTCTATATACTCAACCTTAGCTATTTATAGGGAAACAATAGGCTGCTTCTTGGAAGCCCATGAAATAGCACCTGAACCCAAATGAAACACATAGCCCAAAGTTCTCTTCCTATCATCCAAAATTCTTGCCCAATCATTCTCAATGTATCCAACCAACCCATACTCTTTTTTTGTTGTATACAACATACCGTATCTTTTAGTGCCATTCACATACCTCGAGATTCTTTTAACCACTTTCCAATGGGTGTCTCTTGGAGTCTCCATGAATCTGGAAATCAAACTTACTTCATGCATTATATCCGGCCTAGTTGTCAAATACATCAAGTTTCCAACCACACTTTAATATTTGGTCAAATCCACATTGTTGTTGCAATCTTCCTTGCTCAACTTTAGACCTACGACTATTGGTGTTGGTACAAGCATTCTTTCAAGCATCCTAAATCTCTTCAACATCTCATTTGCATATTTTTCTTGATAGATAAAAATACCATCATGCATTTTTTTTAATTCTATGCCTAGAAAATATCTTAAGAAACCTAAATCTATCATCTCAAACTCTCTTTTCATGGCCTCTTTAAAATTAGCAATGAGGAAATCATAATCCCCAATAAAAAATAAATGATCTACATACAAGACAACAATCAAAATATTATCATTTGCTACCTTTATGTAAAGAGTGGGCTCACCATCGCTTTTGCTAAAGCCATTGCTCATCAAATATGAGTCAATCATGTTGTACCATGCCCATTGAGCTTGCTTCAGCCCATATAGGGCCTTCTTCAACCTATTCACCTTGTGTTCTTCACTTGGAACTTCATATCCAAATATATGATCCACATAAACTTCCTCTTTCAACACTCCATTAAGGAATGCGGACTTCACGTCCATTTCAAACACCTTCCATTTGTGTTAGGATGCAATTTCTATGACTACCCGCATAGTCTCCATCCTTTCAATAGGGGCATATGTCTCATCATAATCTCTCCCAAACTGTTGTTTTTACCCCTTGCTAACTAATCTTTCCTTGTGTCAATTTGTACTTCCTTTGGCATTGCACTTGGTCTTGTAGACCCATTTCACTTGTTGGGAGGCAAATAAATTAACTCCTATGTGTTTTTCCTTTATATTGCATCTATCTCCTCATCCATGGCCTCACACCATTTATCCTCTTTCACAAATTCCTCAAAATAAATCAAATCACTATGAGAAAATAGCTCAAAATTCATGTTCTTATAAAACTCTTCATCATAAATTTCATCTTGGTAGATCTCCCTTAGACTCTTGGTATTTTTTGGCATTAGGGAGGCAAGAGTGGGGTCTAAAATTTCACTGTTGCTAGCACTATTCTTATGAACAGGTTGGTTCTAAAGTGATCGGGAGCAATCAAGAGTGATCAGGAGCCATCGGGAGTTCTCTATGACAAGTTATCTAGCTATCTATGCTACTTGCCTTTCTGTCTATTCTAATCAAGAGAAATCAAGAGAAATCAGGATCTCATCCAAAATTATTGGGAGCTCATCTAGAGCTATTAGGAGCTACTATAGGCTCCACTAAATCATCATTTTGCACTTCATGTTCCTTTCCTTCAACATCAGGAGCGATCAGGAGTGATCATGCCATCCCATGACTGATCTTCTAAAAACTCCACATCTATATTGATAACAATTTTATTGGTGACTGGGTTGTATAGCCTATAGGCTTTGGACTCTTCACTGTAGCCCATAAAAATTCACTTCTCACCCTTTTCATCCAATTTCTACCTCTTTTCTTTGGGCATGTCAGCATATGCTAGACAACTGAACACTCTTAAGTGATCAACCGCCCATCTACATTTTGTTCATGCCACTTGTGGTATTTTTTCACCTACCACCTCTGTTGGACTTATATTTATTAGATGTATAGTTGTTGCTATAGCCTCTCCCCAATATTCAGTCAGGAGTCCCTTTACTTTCATCATGCTCCTTGCCATCTCCATGATGGTTCTATTATTTCTCTTAGCCACTCCATTTTGCTACAGAGTATAACTGGCTGTAAGCTCCTTCCTAATGCCATTTTTCCTACAAAAATTCACAAAAAAATTGGAGGTATAGTCTCCTCCACGATTTGACCTTAGGGCCTTGACAAAATTTCCACTTTCCTTTTCAACCTGGGCCTTAGACAACAAAAACTTATCAAATGCATCAGACTTATGCTGCAAGAAATAAACCCATGTCTTACGGCTGAAATCATCAATGAAGGTCATAAAAAATCTACTTTTACAAATAGATGTGATTTGCATAGGGGCTACCAAATCCATGTGATTTGTAGAGTTTCCTAATTGAAAGGGTTGTCTATGTTGCTTGCCCAAAATGCAAGCCTCACATCTAACATTAGACTCTACTATCATTGGTAAACCATCAATTATCTAATTTTTGGACAAAAGACTTAAACTGGCAAAGCCTAAGTGTCCATACCTCAAATTTCATAGCTTAGAGGGGTCTTCAATGGTGCTCTTGAGGGTTGCTTGTTGTACTACTACACATTTTCCATTCATGAGAGGTGCAACAATGGACTGAGATGAGAAACACGTCTCAATCTTCAACGGAAACGTCTAGTTCTTTGTCATTGCAACTTATACAAACACCTTCATCATCTCATTATTGTCATAAATGATGCATTGGCCCTTCTCCATCAGCACTTTGTATCCTTTTTAGATCAATTTTCCAACACTCATGAGGTTATGCTTTAACCCAGGTGCAAAAAACACATTTTGAACCTCCTTTTTAGCTTTCTTGGTGCGGATCATGATAGATCCTTTACCTTTAACTGGAACTACTCCATTTTTCCCCATTCTAATTTTAGATTTTACTTTTTTATCAATGAAAGAAAATAGACTTTCATTACCACTCATGTGGTTGCTACAACCGCTGTCCAAATATCAGACTTTGAGGCTACCTTCTTCACCAATGTTGCATATGATGAAGGTCGTGGATTGATTTCCTTTAGCCACATTTGCATTCTATTTTGATTGATTATCATTCTTTTTCTAGACTCACTAGAATAATGCCCAAACTTATGACAGCGGTAGCATTCAATGTTGCTCTTTTCATTTCTCCCATTTGAACTACTATTCTCCATGCCTCTTCAAGAGCTAATCTAAGAGATTCGTGCTCCCTCTTGGTTGTTTTCTCATCCTAAGATTTCTCTTCCAACATTTCCTTGTTCAAATCCACCTCTACCATGTTAGGAGTTATTTCTACCTCTCCCCCTACCTCTTGCATTTGACTAATCTTTGAAAGATTTCTCTTGGGAAGAAGTAGTAGACCTATTTAGGTGTTTCTCATGGGTTTGAAGAGAGCCCATCAACTCATCCATCATCAAAGTAGAGAGGTCATTTTCCTCTTTAGTAGCAATGACGAGTGCATCATATCTCGTGGGTAGGCATTAGAGGATTTTTTCAACAATCTTCTCCTCCATAATTTCTCCATTCATTCTCAACTGGTTTTATAAACTCGAGAACCTTGTGTGAAAGTATGAAATAGACTCACTTTCCTTCATTTCAATAATATCGAACTCTCTTTGAAGTAACTAGAGCTTCACTGATTTGACTTTATTAGTCCCTTTGTAACTGGTTTGGAGGATTTCCAAAGCTTCCTTTTCATACTTAGTTGCTGCTATCCTTGGAAAAATGGTCTCTGTCAAGGTTGTTACTATCAAACTCAATTCCTTAGCATCCTTCTTTCTTTTCTCCTTCAACTGCATCTTCTGGTTATTTGTGAGAGTTGCAAATGCATCTGGGTCAGTGATATCCACAAACCCATTTATCAAAAAATCCAACAAATCATTAGTGACCATAATGGTTTTCATCTTCTCGGCCCATACATCATAGTTCTATCCATTAAAGGACGGTGTTTGTTGCCAACTCTTTCCTTTATCTCCAACCATGTCTCCTATAGAGAAAACTGAATACCCAGAAAAAACAAATGCCCTAACTGATAAGGAAATGGGGCCTATGGCTTTGATACCATGTAGGATATTTGAGTGTGCATAAAACAAACACACATAGAGTTGATGCTCTATTTTCTAGCTAAACTAGAAATACCCAAATCTCAAATGCGGAAACACAAGGAGACATGCAACATTCTTCTTTCTACTCAAAATGCTGGAAATTACAATGCAGAAGGGAAATAACATAGAACTCTAAAAAAACAAACTAAGAACCACCTATTACAACTTTTTGGGAGTGATCAAAAGCTACTCAGAGCTCTTTGTTACAAGTCAACTGGAACTATTTGTTGTACCTAGCAAACATAAAGTGTACAGGAGCATTCAACTACTCAATGTAAACACTCTAATAAACTTTGAGCAATTGGGAGCTATTCTGCTCCTTGCAAATAAAATTCTCTGTTGCTGCTGCAACTTCACTTGTTGTTGCACAAAACTAACACACAAAATTTTTGACTAATAGAACAAACCACCTTCATTTTGTCTCTCAAAAAAAATTCCCTCTAAAATTTGAATTTACTTACTAGCATTAATTGGGAGTTCAAAAATTCCTACTACATTCAATTTTGAGCAGTCAAAAGCTGTAAGGATGAAGATTCCAAAAACTGGCATTGGAAAAATGGCTCCTAATAGGTAGGTAAGGGAATGGCAGCCTCAGGGACAATAAATTTTCCAACAACAATGTGACCCAAGAAGAATTTGAATGTGCATCAAATCTTTATGATACGCTTTCCCGATTGTAGAATGTGTGTAATGATTTGTTGAAGAAACTTTAGGAATTTTAAAACAAATGTAATTGGCAGATGGAAAAACCAACTTCCATGATCTCCCAAAATTGTAGATGCTTTGTTAAGCATTTATGTGAAATGTTAATGTATAGAAAAGGCAAGTGAATTTTTTGACAAAATTCTTCAAGGAAATGCAATCTTAAGGAATGCCATGATTGCAGGATATTCACAGACTAAATTTGTTGAAAAGACTACAGAATCATAGCCATTACTAGCGCCTTCACTACTTATGACCAAATGGGAGCACTATAGCCCACTCTAATCATGTTCCCTTCATTGATAATTGTGAAAGAGAGAAAGTGGCTATGAAGAAACTGAACAAAGATCTGGAGATTTTCATCAGGTATTATAGTAAAAAATGCTTTGATAGACAATCATGTGAAATGTGGAGGCATATTCAAAAAAAGAGAAATTGTTTGAAAGAATGCCTTAAATAAGTGCTTAAAGCCTGGATAGTTGCTCTACCAAACATATCATCACCAAGTCTACTTTGAAAAAATGCTAAAAATAGATAATGAAGATTCTATTGGATACGTGGTCCTATCTCTTGATCTATATTGCAGATGTGGTAATTAATGTTAGTATAAATGCGGTTGAGGATCCTAATGATAAGAGAGGATACCGATTAGTTGGTGATGTTTGCTACAAAATGGATTCAAGAATAGTCTCAACCATAACTCATATTCTTGGACTATTCGAATTCCTTCTTTGCATTTGATCTAAACACTCAAGTTATAGAGACACCCTTTGTGGAAACGGGTTGGAATGGACTTCAAATAGCTCTAAATTTTGCCAAATTTTGGGTTTCTCTATGCTAGAAAATTCTTAGAAAACACATTTTGTTTTGATGGAAGGACACACATTGAGAAAATGTTTGGTAGAAGTCTTCTTAAAGTGAATCTTTATTAGAAGTATGGCATTCAACTCTCTTGCAACAATTCTATCAATGGGTGATGTAGATGAATACCAATGAAGAATATCTTGGGCGGTTGGAGGACTATTTCTTACAATAGGTATTATTTACACAAGAAAATGAAGAAGTCATAGTTATTTCTAGAAACAAGTAGCACTTCATCGAGTTGGAAGTAAGAGCTAATGAGTAGCCTACATTGAATTCCTTTGCTGCTAAGGCCTCTAAACACAATAAAGGTGGGCAGAAAAGCTAAATTTTATACATGAGCTACTTTGTATATATGGATGAGTGATATGTTACCTCTTATGAAAGTGCTTAGATTTGGTAAAATAAAGTGTCAAATAAATCAATATATCTCCTTCCATATTGGTAGATTAGATCATGTAAATAGCCTTTAAACATAATTGAGAGAAAATCAAAAGTCATTCTACTTATAAGCCACGGGAGAACAAGGAATTTAATTTCTTGCAAATATTTTTCAAGAGGCAGTTAGGAAAGGGAAAGGTAATCTTTACTTGCCAAAGCTTCTCATGGGGAGGAATAAATTTCCATTATAATTGACTTTGCAAGAGATGGAAAAGCCTCATTTGGGAGAGGCTTCTTTATTGTGAAATTTTTCAAGAATGAGGGGATCTTTTTCCAACTGTGTGAGAAGAGGGAAATAGGGGCAGTTTATTTTCTTTTAAACCACATTTTTCTATATAGAAAAGGGAGTCTATGAGATCACTTTTTTATTGGAGATAAGAGAGATGTTGTTTAGATAACAAATGTCCTTTGTGTCACTACAATCACTTTCCAATGTAATTTCTATTATATCGAATTGTATGGATGTTTATTTTTGAATCTTTGAATTCAAATTAATTCATCTATTGTGAACATCTGCTGCTCATTATTTTCTTCATTCTCATTTGTGGGTGTGAGATAAGTGGACTATGTGTCATTTTTTTGCATTCATATCACTCTAAATTTAATAAACTGTATCTATTTTCATGGTTATGGGTAGATGTTAGTCTTCCATATCTACATTTTGGTTAAAAGAATACCCTTATTTTTTATTCATTTCATATCTTTTGAAGGTATTTGCACCTTGTAAAATAAGAAAAGAGAACTTGCAAGTAAACATTGCAAGTGACTCAACTGTTGATCAGATTGTCATTGGTGTGGGCAAGGATTATAAACTGAGGTGACAAATCTGTTAACTACAAATTTTGTAAGAATTCAACTTAATTGGAGGGAAAAAATTGTGGGGGTGCATATTCTTATTAAAGACATATATTCAATAGTATCATAGACTATTAGATTTGGTGCACCTTGATATAGGTTAGCATGTATCTTTAGAGTTTGAATTTTATTGGGGATAGGCACATAGCTTGTCTTCTATTTTGACAATATGGTTGATGCTTTTATGAAACTTAGAGTCTTGAAGTGAAAGTTTAGTATATGTAAAATAAAGGTGATAATTATGGTCTCATCAATATTTAGGTCCATTTTATTATTGACATGACATGATCATTTATGTAGTTGACAAGTTGTTTTGATGGTTTCATGATTGCAAGTGGTGGTGTGGCTTAGTATTTGGAGGTTATTCTTATATATTGGATGATTTTTTGGTTAGTTTACTATAATTGGTATTAGTTTTCCACAGTCCATGAAGATAATGTAGAAATCTTTTAGATTAAATTATGTATGATTGAAACTCATACATAGTTTAATCCAAAATATTTATGCGTTACTTTACTATAATTTCTCAATTGTGAATTTTTTTGGTAAATAAAATCTATTTATGATCAAGTGTTTGAATCTTGAGATTTATAGATTGTGTTCTTGGTTGTCTCAATTTGTAGGTTAACAATGTAATGGTGAATTTACTACATATTGTATTGATTTAGGATCTAAAAGATATGTAGTTTTGTGGGATATCCACCCATTTGATTGTAGTGAGAATATTTGGATGTTGGTAATCTATATCCACAAGTATTTTTAGTTATCATGAATATTTAGTTAGTTGGAATTTCCAATGGTAATATATGATATGGTATGTTACACTAGGATGGGAGAGTGGATGATTAAAGTTACAAGATATTTAGTTATTGGGACTTTTTGAATGTTATTTTATACTAGTTTCATAGATAGATTGAGTAAAAAATTTAGTGGAATCTTTGGGCAATGATTTTTAGGTGGTGGTTTATATTCTTGGATTAGAGATCATTGTTCTAGTTTATTCTCTAAAGATATAAGTGCTAAATAGTTTAATATGTGTTAACAATGGGTGATCTTCATTTAGGAGATGGCTATCATGATCCATCGAGAGATTGATATCATAGTTCAGTAGGATCTCTATAAATTATGTGGATTCATCACTTAGCGATGGATTATCTTCTATATTGGTCACTAGTATCATGGACTATCTCTTGCATCTTGTTTTTTGTATTGATATTTATTTTACATATTAAGTCCCTCATAAGATATGGTTAGCTTTATGTGATTGGAGATATTGATGTCTTTGTTATCCAAAGAGAACTCTTGAATTTTTGGGTTGAGGTGTTAGTTTATTAATTGTTTGATTTGATAGGCGATCCTTGGTTCAGAGGATATTTGGTATTATACCATGATGGTATCTTGATTATTCATTAGATTTTTGGCATAATAAAATTAGATCATGATGTCATGATGTGTTCCTAATTGTAATGTTGGATCTCTGATAGTGATCTAGATAATTCTCTTGGTATTGAGTATATTAGTCAAGTGATTAGGAGCTTCATGATATTGTAGTGTTGCATTTGGATATTAACATAGATTGATTATTTGTAGTTTCTTGTTTATGCTTGGAGACTTGAGTGCTCAATTCAAAATATCCTGAGTTGAGAGATATTTTTTGACACCATTATTCTTTGAAGGTTCAACATGAAGTCTAAAGATTTTATGGATTTTGTTATCATAGATATAGATTTTGAGCTATGATTGTTTAGTTATGAAGGGTTCATTTGAGGATATTTTTATTATTATCCCTTTTTACATGTGAGTTTTATGTTTCATGGTTAGATAATATTATATCCATGTTGGTTACATGAGATACATTTGTTTTGTTTAATCTATGAGATTAAATAGTTGGGTGGTGTTATGGTTTTTTATTTGTGGTTATGAAGGAATTTAAATAACTTGACACAACTTAACACTTTGAGGTGGTGTGAGAAGGAAATATTATATGATATTATTTATGGGTTTTCTCAATCTTTGTTTTATGACTACTTCCTATAGTTTCATGTTTACATGGTTTGGTGTAGTGGACTTGAGAGAGTTATGGTGACTTGTGATATGAGAGTATGGAATAGTGTTATGTTGCATACATGGATCATTGTAATTGTTTTTTTACTATATGGTTTGATTATGAGAGACACTTTGGTATGAGTGTTGATTGGTATACTTGGTAAGCCTTGATCTATTTTTAGATTTGGCATTGTCATTGTAGTGGGAGATCTTGGATTTGTATGTTCTTCATTAATAAGATTTATACAAAAAGCTTATGATTGTGGTTTATAGGTCGGATATGTTGTTTGCATAGGTTATACTAATGTTTGAATACCTCTATAGGTATGGATGATTGGATGCATTTTTTTTTTTTTTGGATTTTATTTCAAATCATATGTATTTTTCTTCATTTGCACACAAATTGGAGCCTTTATTATCTTTTATTTTTTATTCTTATGATATTTGGATTGGTGTATATTCACCTTGGATTTTTTTATTTTCTTCTCTAGGTGGCATGTTAGAGGATGGGAGAAGCTATTCCTCGATATGGTGATGAAATTGGATGTTATTGTAATTATCTTGATGGATCATAAGAGAATGGTAGATATTTATATGGTATCATTAATGGTTGTTATGATTTATTTCATTGGTTTACTATTATACAATACACACAAAAGGTGGGATAATGTTAAAAACATGGTATTGTAGACCTTGCACAAGGAAAAAGCTATTTTATTTATGTAAAATAAATATTTATTTATGTTGCATCTTAGGAGATGTGTTTATCCACATTAAATATTTATTTGTTTTGACTTCTAAAGTTGTGTGTTTTATTGGTTAGATATTTTGTGTGTGGGTTACACATGGGAAAATATTAATAGAGAAAAATAAATGTTGAGGTCAATGGTTTAGTGTACTAATGGTTTTGAGACATATGGTTTTACCTAACCACATTTTTTTTTGAGATTGAATATATACAAGCATGCACATGTTTAGTGTTTGGGGTCGAGTATTAAGTTGTTTGAATTAGCTTTCATTATATTCAACTATATTGTGTCAAGTGTATATGTGAACCATGCAAGTAATGTGTTCTTGTGTTCTTGGAGAAATGAAAGATGCATTGGAGGAGTTTGATGTTTCAAAAGTATTCATGGAGACTTTGTAAGTGTATTGTAATGTTCTCATTGTTTAATAATACATGAAGTTTCTATTATTTTGGAGGTTGAGCTCTTTCCTCTTGATATTTTTTTGAGGGTATACCTTATGCAATATTATGGTATGTCTTTGATATTTCATTATTTTTATTCTATAATATTGTATGTTCTTCATTAATAAGATTTATACAAAAAACTTATGATTGTGGTTTATAGGTCGAATATGTTGTTTGCATAGGTTATACTAATGTTTGAATACCTCTATAGGTATGGATGATTGGATGCATTTTATTTTTTTTGGATTTTATTTCAAATCATATGTATTTTTCTTCATTTGCACACAAATTGGAGCCTTTATTATCTTTTATTTTTTATTCTTATGATATTTGGATTGGTGTATATTCACCTTGGATTTTTTTATTTTCTTCTCTAGGTGGCATGTTAGAGGATGGGAGAAGCTATTCCTCGATATGGTGATGAAATTGGATGTTATTGTAATTATCTTGATGGATCATAAGAGAATGGTAGCTATTTATATGGTATCATTAATGGTTGTTATGATTTATTTCATTGGTTTACTACTATACAATACACACAAAAGGTGGGATAATGTTAAAAACATGGTATTGTAGACCTTGCACAAGGAAAAAGCTATTTTATTTATGTAAAATAAATATTTATTTATGTTGCATCTTAGGAGATGTGTTTATCCACATTAAATATTTATTTGGTTTGACTTCTAAAGTTGTGTGTTTTATTGGTTAGATATTTTGTGTGTGGGTTACACATGGGAAAATATTAGTAGAAAAAAATAAATGTTGAGGTCAATGGTTTAGTGTACTAATGGTTTTGAGACATATGGTTTTACCTAACCAATTTTTTTTTTGAGATTGAATATATACAAGCATGCACATGTTTAGTGTTTGGGGTCAAGTATTAAGTTGTTTGAATTAGCTTTCATTATATTCAACTATATTGTCAAGTGTATATGTGAACCATGTATGTAATGTGTTCTTGTGTTCTTGGAGAAATGAAAGATGCATTGGAGGAGTTGGATGTTTCAAAAGTATTCATGGAGACTTTGTAAGTGTATTGTAATGTTCTCATTGTTTAATAATACATGAAGTTTCTATTATTTTGGAGGTTGAGCTCTTTCCTCTTGATATTTTTTTGAGGGTATACCTTATGCAATATTATGGTATGTCTTTGATATTTCATTATTTTTATTCTATAATATTGTATGTTCTTCATTAATAAGATTTATACAAAAAACTTATGATTGTGGTTTATAGGTCGAATATGTTGTTTGCATAGGTTATACTAATGTTTGAATACCTCTATAGGTATGGATGATTGGATGCATTTTATTTTTTTTGGATTTTATTTCAAATCATATGTATTTTTCTTCATTTGCACACAAATTGGAGCCTTTATTATCTTTTATTTTTTATTCTTATGATATTTGGATTGGTGTATATTCACCTTGGATTTTTTTATTTTCTTCTCTAGGTGGCATGTTAGAGGATGGGAGAAGCTATTCCTCGATATGGTGATGAAATTGGATGTTATTGTAATTATCTTGATGGATCATAAGAGAATGGTAGCTATTTATATGGTATCATTAATGGTTGTTATGATTTATTTCATTGGTTTACTACTATACAATACACACAAAAGGTGGGATAATGTTCAAAACATGGTATTGTAGACCTTGCACAAGGAAAAAGCTATTTTATTTATGAAAAATAAATATTTATTTATGTTGCATCTTAGGAGATGTGTTTATCCACATTAAATATTTATTTGGTTTGACTTCTAAAGTTGTGTGTTTTATTGGTTAGATATTTTGTGTGTGGGTTACACATGGGAAAATATTAGTAGAAAAAAATAAATGTTGAGGTCAATGGTTTAGTGTACTAATGGTTTTGAGACATATGGTTTTACCTAACCAATTTTTTTTTTGAGATTGAATATATACAAGCATGCACATGTTTAGTGTTTGGGGTCAAGTATTAAGTTGTTTGAATTAGCTTTCATTATATTCAACTATATTGTCAAGTGTATATGTGAACCATGTATGTAATGTGTTCTTGTGTTCTTGGAGAAATGAAAGATGCATTGGAGGAGTTTGATGTTTCAAAAGTATTCATGGAGACTTTGTAAGTGTATTGTAATGTTCTCATTGTTTAATAATACATGAAGTTTCTATTATTTTGGAGGTTGAGCTCTTTCCTCTTGATATTTTTTTGAGGGTATACCTTATGCAATATTATGGTATATCTTTTCTATTTCATTATTTTTATTCTATAATAGTGTATGCATGTTTTCCTCTCATAGGCTTATGTAGGAAATTGTTTGATAAACCTAGAAATTTCCTAATAATTAGAATTGATAACAATATATAAATATAAAATATATGTTATTCTTATCAAAATTAATTAAGATAAAACTATTAGAAAAGAATATCATTCAAATAAAAATAAATTAAATAATGTAGATAAAATACAAGGAATTATTAAATAAAATAAGAAAATTATGTGCTCAAAGTAAAATAATATAACTCTTAAGTGAGCAAAAAGAAGTTCTAAATCAAAATAAAATATATTTTTAATCAATAAAACTACTATCTTATCCAGTTAATATTTTGAAAAAAATTGCATCACTAAACTAATTATTATTGATATGTACTCTTGTCATTTTGGTTTATGTTATTGAAATGTGTTCTTGTAATATTCACATCTTTTTAAAATAAAACTCTTATTTTAAAAAAATAGCTATGCACTTAACAAATTAATATAGATATTTTAAGTAGATTTATTTAAAAGATATGGGGATAATGGAGATATTTTATATACAACCTTGACTTAGCATTCCTTCTTTCAAATTCATTCCACCTCTTCAAGTTTCATTCATTCTTTCAGAACTCTTCATATCTCTCTTTGAGTTGTCTTTAGAGTTGGGGGAGATTATATCTCCAAACATATTTTAATTAAATATATTTAAGATGTCTATTCTAATTTTACTAAAATAATTGAAAAACTAATTTGAATAGTTATTTTTTAATTTTTTACATAAAAGATTAAGTATGAAAAAATCATTTCGATGTCATTTGACTATGCAAGCTATTAGGAATCCCACTTCTCCTTAATTTCACTCTCGCCACAACTTCATTAAAGTCTTCTATGTCATTATGTTACTTCAGTTTTCTACTTAGATATTTTAGAAATTTTGTTTTACTAAAAAATAGTTTGTTCAACAATTCTATTTTTGTCCAGTATTTAAAGGATAGTTATTAACTAGTAAATATTTTAGATTCTAAAGAGTTATATTAGGTTTAGAATTTTAGATGGTTGCAGGTGAGATAGTAGGTTTACATGTCTTCTAGGGGAGTTAATGAGAGGATTTTTGGATGGATAGGAAAACACATACATCTACTAGTAACCAAAGAACTCTTACCATGCAAGATTGGTCTACAAAAGTCCTACACCTTGCTTCACATGACACTTGCTTCTTGAATATTTTGTTTTGGATTTCATTGTATTATTGTTTTTCATCAATGTTTTGAATCCTTCTTTAGCTCTTTTTCAACCTCATGATGGATCATGTAGTGTTATTCAAAATGTTTCTGAAAAATCAATAACACAATAAAATAAAATAAAAATATTCAAACAAGAAGATAGACTGTGAAAAATTGATATCTTTATATGACATTTGTTGTCTGTCATTTGAAATTCCAAATATTATTTAACTTTTTGACTGTTGATGAGCTCGCTATTAAAATTAACACACAAATATGATATGTATTTCCCTCGTTCTCTCCATCCCAAATGCCCATCTCTTTACACATGGTTTAGTTAGCATTTTGGTTTTATAGTCCTCCTCCTCTCTTTCCCATAAAACAAAATCTTTCTGATGAGTAGCCAAAAATTGTATGCAGTGGTGGATCATCGATAAATTCATGTGGTGATGTTCTTGTCAGAATATTTAATCTTGATCAGCCTCCAACTAATTGCATTAATTGCAACGATCCATAGGGATCCTCCTCCCTCTGTCATGTCTGAAAAATGTGTTGTCCCAATTAATGTATTGGTAGAAAACTTATTACTAGTAGGTAGATTTGAAAATGGGTGCTAGTTTTATGAAATAATGCAAGTAAGACAAAAGAAAGAAAAGGGTGATCCCACAATACTGGTTTACAATTTTTGGGAAAACTAGACACCGAACTAATTTTTTTAACTAAATCTTCACTTTCGGGCTCCTATAACAGCTAAACCGTGAGGAATTTGAAGATGATGAAAAATAGTGATTTGTGGTGTTTTGTCTATAGATTATAAATATATTTTTTTCATTTTTTTTGGAATCAGATTCCACTCATTTTTCCATCTCTTTTGAAAACTAGTTTTTTTTTAAATGACATTTTTAAGTAGTGACGCTCACCGTATACAACATAAAACAAAATTGTGTGAAGGATAAAATTCTATTTTTGTTGAATTTATAATTGTAACTATGATATGTAGCACTTTAATTTGGTTTTATAGTGTTTTATTTAATATTTTTTCCTTAATCAAGTTTTTAAGTCAAACCAATTACAATTAAGACGCAGGTGGACTATATACAACATAACTTTTTATGTATGTATCAAAATTCATTTTTTTCATTTTAATGGATCACGAACATCAATACCCAACCTAAACATAATTTTCAAAATTTTATTTTGATAATATGCAATTTTTCCACATGTGCAGAATAGAGAGTTTGATTTCTGGTGAACAACCTATGTTTAATAAAACTAAAAAAACACATACACAATAAAACAAAAGCATATTAAAATTATATTTGTTGGATAGCTCATTTCGAGGACTATTGTCTTATAGTTGGGTTTGTGAAGTCCCCTCGATTTTCATCCTCAACCTGAGACTCGAAGGGAAAAAATCAGGAGTCTTTTTTTGCGGAGGGTGGGAAGGTGGGAAAAGAGGTGTTCGAGTGAACCTAAGGGGTTTGCTCAAACCAGGGTTCAAGCAAACCCCGTTTCCACAATGGGAAACGTGGGTTCCCACATGCAAAGGGCTTCGGTCGAACCTTGGTTTGAGAAATTCTGTTTGGGGTTCATTCAAACCTTGAGTTCGCTCGAACCCCTCAAATTGGATTTTTTTTGCATGGGTGAGTTTTTTGGAAGTTTTCCTTCCTCAATCGAATTGTAAACCACTTTTGTGGGTTCACCCAAAAAGAATATTTTTTTCTGTTAGAGATAGAAGACAAAGAACAATAGCAAAAGACAACAAAGGAATGTTCATGTGAACCTACAACAGTAGAAGACCAGTGCTCTGGAATTTTTCCAACACGTAGCCACACTTAGCTTGCTTCAGTGCACCAGAAGTGCATAGTTTTTTTATGGAAGAATATACAGAGCTTTTGCTCTAAGTTTTTGTATGAAAACATTTTGGATTGCAATATTTTTGGTTAGTTTAATGAAACTGAAAATATTCCTGTCTCCTTGTCTTTTTGTCTCTATTTTATTTGGTTTGTGTTTTCTTCTTTGCCCACTATAGTTGGGATTTTTTTCCCAACAAATTTATATCAAAGTGCTAATTTTTTTAAGCATTTAGTTTTAAATCCCTAGCTGTAGTCCTAGGCATGTTGTGACAAAATATTTTCTTTTGGGTATTTGGGAAAGCCCTAGTTTTTTCTAGGAAGTGAATAAAATCCCTAGATTTCTTTTTGGATATTTGTAGTTTCCCCAATTTAGAAAAATGGCTAGAGGAGACAATAGGAGTTGGCAGTAGCCACCTATTTTTCATGGAAAAAATTATGACGTCTAGGCAAAGAAACTAAAAACCATTCTACTAGCAAATGATTTGTGGGAGTTAGTAGCAAATGGGTTCACAGATGTGACTGACCCAAATTCATATGTAACATTGACCAATCCCCAAAAAAACTAGTTGAAGGAGACATGAAAGAATGATGCAAAATCCCTCAATTTGATTGAAGTAGTCTTAACAGAGGCTATTTTCCTTTGAATAGTAGCAGCTAGTTATGCAAAAGAGGCATGGGAAATACTCAAACCACCTACAAAGGGATTGATAAAGTTAGGTCAGTGAAACTCCAACTGCAAAGGAGAGAATATGAGACCATGCAGATGAAGGACAATGAATCAATTTTAGATTTCCATACAAGGGCTTCCACCTTGACTAACTAGTTGAGGATAAATGGAGAAACCATGAAAGAACAAAATATTGTGGAGAAGATCCTTAGAAGCTTACCCACAAAATTTGACCCAGTGGTTATTGCCATAGAAGAGGAAAAGGACCTCTCAACATTGTCAGTTGATGAGTTAATGGGTTCACTCTAAACCCATGAGAAGTGCCTAAATAGGTCTGCAAATTCTTCCTAGGAATAGTATTTCAAAGCTCAAGAAAATGTAAGAGGTAGGGTAAGAGGAAGAAATGATAGAGGAAGAGGTCAAAGAGGCAGAGGTAGAAGTAGCTCTTGAAGAGGAGGCTCAAACAACCAAGAGGAGGCCAAAACCTCCTAATCTGAATTCCAGAACATAAGGAATAACAACTCAAATCAGAGGAAAGATAAGAGCAATGTGTTGTGTTACTACTGTCACAAGTACGGTCACTATGCAAGCGAATCCAAGAAGAATCAATGTGACCAAGGGAGTCAAAATAAAAATATGGTGAATGAGAACAAGACTCAAAATGAAAAATAGTCACAAGTGTTCATTGCATGCAATCTTATAGAACAAGGCAGCACTAAAGTTTGGTACTTGGACAGTGTTTGTAGCAACCAAATGAGTGGTAACATAAATTTATTTTCCTCCATTGATAGTAGCATCAAGTCTAAAATAAAAATGGGCAACAATGAGAAGGTTCCAGTAATGGGCAAAGGCATAGTGTGCCTACAAACCAATCATGGTGAAGAAAGACAAATCCATGATGTCTTTTATTCCCCAATAATGAAACACAATCTCTTGAGCATTAGGCAGATGGTCCAAAATGGTTATAGAGTGTTGATGGAGAAAGGGGCATGCATCATCTACGCCAAGGACAAAAGCAAGAGAGTTATGGCAGTGGTTCAAATGAAAAATAACTTTATGTTTCCCCTCAAAATGCAAATCTCAGCACAGTCAACATGCTCACAACATTCAACCTTCAAAACAGTCATCCAAGACCCATCCAAGCTTTGGCATCTGAGGTATGGGGGTGATCCCACAAAGCTGGTTTACAATTTTTGGGAGATTCTATTTTTTGTTGAAATCACATAGTTTTAGAAAATATAATGATTTAAGCCTTAAAAAGTTCCATTTTAAGGATTTCAATTGAAGAGGGTTTGATCAAACCACCTTAGATCAAACCCCCTTGGATAGAACCCCGCTGTTTTTAAACCATACCTATAAGGGTTCTCCTTTACACCTATCAAAATGGTGATAAAAATCACTTTTGATTTACCTTTTGGGAGATCAAACGAATTCATTTAAAATTTACTTGAAATGATCATGGTAGTCCCCAGAATGAGCTATCCAAAAAATATAATTTTAATATGTTTTTGTTTTATTATGTATGTGTTTTTTTAGTTTTATTAAACATAGTTTTTTCACCAAAAATCAAGCTCTTTGTTCTACACATGTGGAAACATTACATATTATTAAAATAAAAAATTTAAAAATATGTTCAGGCTGGGTATTGATGTCTTTGATTCATTAAAAACAATAAAAATTGAATTTCGATACATACAGAAAAATTTATGTTGTATATAGCTCGCCTATGTTTCAATCATAATTGGTTTGACTTTGAAACTTGATTAAGGAAAAAATATTTAATAATAAACTATGAAACCAGATGAAAGTTCTAGATATCATAGTTACAAATCTAAATTCGAAAAAATTAGAATTTTATCCTTGATGCAAAAAAAACTATGTTGTATACGGTGAGCGTCACTCCTTAAAAATGTTGTTTTCTATAAAATATAGTTTTCGAACGAGATGGAAAAAGAAGTGCAATCTGATTCCAAATTTTTTGAAAAAAATATATTTAGAATCTATAGACAAAACATCACAAATCACTAGTTTGCATCATCTTCAAATGCCTCACTGTTTAGCCACTACAGGAGCCTGAAAGTGAAGATTTAGTTAAAAAAAATTAGTTCAGTGTCTAGTTTTCCCAAAAATTGTAAACCAGTATAGTGGGATCACCCATTGGAATTTGAGTTATTCTATTTTAATTATTTTATCTAAAAAATGCATGGTTAGGGGCCTATCAGTGATTGTAGATCCCAATAGAAAATGTGAATCATGCATCCTAGGTAAACAACATAGACAACCGTTTCAATCAGGGCATTCTAGGAGAGCTAGAGCACCATTAGAGCTGGTGCATTCAAATTTGTGTGGTTCCATGAAGACCCCAACCCTAGGAGGAAATTTTTATTTCATGACACACATAGATGACTATAGTAGAAAAATCTGGGTGTATTTTTTGAAGAAAAAAATAGATGCATTTGAGAAGTTCAAGGAGTTTAAGGCCTTGGCTAAAAAGAAAAGTGGCCATTATATCAAAGTCCTTAGAATGGGCAGAGGGGGAGAGTATATCTCTCATGAATTTATGAATTTTTGAAGTCTCAAGGTATTCATAGACAAATCACAGCCAGGTATACTCCACAAAAAAATGGAGTGGCTAAAAGAAAGAATAGAACAGTCATGAGCATGGTAGAAAGCATGTTGAAGGCAAAAGGTTTGTTAAATGAATATTGGGGTGATGATGTAGCAACAAAAATCTACATTTTGAATAGGTTCCCCACAAAGGTTTTTTGTGATAGGATTCCACAAGAAGCATGGATAAAATACAAATGGAGTGTTTAGCATTTGAGAATATTTGAATGTGTGGCATATGCACTCGTGCCAAAAGAAAAAAGGAAGAAATTTCATGACAAAGGTGAAAAATATATTTTCATAGGCTATAGTGAATAATCCAAAGCCTATAGATTGTACAATCCCATCACTAAGAAAGTGGTGATTAGTAGGGAAGTTGATTTCATTGGAAATGAGTCATGGGATGGAACAGTTGATAGCAACATAGGTATTTTTGTTTCAATACCTTTTGAGGATGAAGAAGCTACAGAAGGCAAATGAGCCAGAGTTCAGAAAATAGCAATAGTAGCAGCTCTAGAATATTTTAGCAAAACAGTTGCTCTGAAACTTCTCAACATAACAGATGCACCGAAACCCTTCAATAGGGTAGATGCACCACAAGTTCACAACAAAAGGGAAGATGCACCACGAGTTTACAACAACAGTCTTCTTCATCAAACCAACAATCAAGTAGCTCCAAAAATTCAGACACTACACTTGCATCATTGATGCCAGGGAAAACTAGAAGCATGAGGGAAATTTATGACAACACAAGGTATGAATATTTTAATGAGAATTTGGATTTTTATTTGTTTTCTCATAGTGGTCCAATTTATTTTGAAGAAGCTATGAAAGGAGAAAAATGGTGTAACGCCATGGATGAAGAGCTAGACACTATTGTGAGAAATAAGACATGGGAGCTCACTGATTTACCCAAAGGGAAATCAGCAATTGGAGTTAAGTGGGTCTATAAAACCAAATTTACTGCTAATGGTAAAGTTGAAAGGCATAAAGAAAGGTTGGTTGTTAAGGGATACAAACAATATCCTAGAAAAGACTATGATGAGACTTTTGTACCAGTTGCAAGGATGGAAATAGTGCGGATAGTCCTAGCAATTGCATCCCAACACAAATAGAAAGTATTAAAAATGGATGTAAATTCAGCCTTCTTAAATGGAGTACTGAAAGAAGAGGTGTATGTGGTGAAATCACCTGGCTACGAAGCACCAAGGAATGAAGAAAAATTCTACAAGCTTCGGAAAGCTCTCTATGGGCTAAAACAAGCACCACGAGCATGGTACAACAAAATTGATATGTACCTTCTGAGCAATGGCTTCAACAAAAATTACAGTGAGCCCACACTCTACATCAAGGCAACCAATGGTGAGATTCTTATTATTGTTTCGTATGTAGATGATTTAATTTTCACAGGGAAGAGTAATCTTTTTATTGCTGATTTCAAAGAGGAAATGAAAAATGAATTTGAAATGATAGACCTAGGTTTTCTAAAATATTTTTTAGGCATAGAGGTCCAACAAACAGATGATGGCATCTTTATTTCAAAAATAAATTATGCTAATCAAATCTTGAAGAGATTTAGAATGTTGGACAAAAAACCAGTCCCAACTCCAATAGCTACAGGTTTGAAATTAAGCAAAGAGGATAGCAGTAGTGATGTTAACCTAACCATCTACAAGAGCATGGTTGGAAGCCTCATGTACTTGACAACAACAAGATCGGATCTGATGTATGCAGTAAGCATGATTTCTAGGTTCATGGAGCAACCGAAGGACACACACTACCAAGTAGGAAAAATAATTTTGAGGTATTTCAATGACATAAAAGGTTATGGCATTATGTAAACCACCTCCAACGAGTTTCTGCTAGTTGGATACAAAGATAGTGATTGGGCAAGAAATGTAGATGATAGAAAGAGAACTTTAGGATATTTGTTCCACATGGGTTTAGGAGCAATATCATGGGAATCAAAGAATCAACCCATAGTTTCTCTCTCCATGGCTAAAGCAGAATACATTGTAGAAAATGCAACAACATGCCAAGCTATTTGGCTTAGAAGACTCCTTGCAGATTTGAATGAGCAATAATAAGATGATACAACCATATTTTTTGACAATGTGTCTTCTATTGCTTTGACTAGGAATCCCATCTTTCGTGGACAAAGCAAGCACACAGAAATCCACTACCATTTCATAAGGGAGTTGGTGGAGCATGAAGAGATCGAGCTTCAATACTACAAATTTGAGCAGCAACTTGCTAATATTTTCACAAAGGCATTGTCAAAAGAATCCTTTGAACACGTAAGATATAGGTTGGGTATGCAAGAATGCGTCGAAACTTCAGTTCTAGAAAACACAAAAAGTGTCGATGCACCAGAACTTTAGTTAAAAGAAACTCAATGAGGCGTCATTGCACCAGAACTTCAGTTCAAGCTAGTGTAGGAAATCAGAACAAGTACAAATAGGTTTGCATTGGAAACTTTGCTTTGATGCTTCAGAACATTTGGTCTATTGCGCCAAAATTTTTGTAGAGTGGTGAAAAATAGGATTGCGCCAAAAACCTTTGCTCCGAAACTTTTGCACCAAAACCTTTGAATGGTGATGAAAAGTAAAAAGACTCAAGATTAAGGGGGAGTGTTAGAATATTTAATCTTGAGCAGCCTCCAACTAATTGCATTAACTACAGTGATCCATTTGGATCCTCCTTCCTCTATCGTTTTTGACAAATGTGTTGTCCCAATTAATGTATTGGAAGAAAATTTATTAATGGTAGGTAGATTTGAAAATGGGCACCAGTTTTAGGAAAGAATGCAAGAAAAAAGCAAGAAAAATAATGTTTTTTTTTTAGATAAAAGACAGTGAGTAGCAGCAAAAGGTAGCAGGGGAATGTTCATGTGAACCTGTAGCAATAGAAGACCAGTTCTTTGAAATTTCTCCAGCACACAACAACACTCAACTATCTCCAATGTGCCAGAAGTGTGCAATTTTTTGGATGGAAGAATATACAAATCTTTTTGTCTAATTTTTTGTATGAATTTTTTTTGGATTCTAATCTTTTTGGTTAGTTTAATGAAATTGAAAATATTCTTGTTTCCTTGTCTTGCTATCTCTGTTTTATTTGGTATGTGTTTTCTTCTTTGCCCACTGTAGTTGGTTTTTTTTTCCCAACAATTCCCTTGGCTTCCACATGGCCATATAACACCCTTTCTATAGTTGTGAGTCATGGCATAGGAATTTCCTTTGTCTCCACTTTGTTTAACATTGCTCAGATTAAACACCAGATATTGCAATAGGAGCTGGCACCTGGAATTGAGTTGGCGGAACTCCCAATGGTGTCCGTGGATGGACTACCCATAGGCATTGAGTCCACGACAAGTTTATCTGACATAGGAAGAACAAACATAATACTATTGCTCTTCCAAGCCCTAGATCTTTGTGAATAGCCCTTCTGGGTGCTGCTCAAACTGCTTTCCCCATATTTTGTCATACATGATATGATGTTGTGTTGGACTCCTTGGGTTTCCACCTAAGTTGCACCAAGGCATTGAGGATCCCACCCATGGCAGAGGACTCATAGTTAGAGAGTGAGTGCCTCAATTGCATATTTTGAACCATCCTTCCACTGGAGCTATTATTTCACATTATGGGTGGAATTCTATGATAGAAGGCCTAAGGTTTGGAGTGTATTTTGTTGCTCTTCCAATGTAGTATGTGATGGAGCTTCAAATTTTTCTCTTTGAATTCCATTTATGTTTTTCCCTTGTCCTAGTCTGTTACATTTTTTGGGAAGAACCTAAGGTTGGGTTTTACCTTGGTTTTCATGAAAATCCTAATGTTCTATATACAACCTTGGGTGAGATCTATTCAGCCGTTACCTTTTTGGAGTGGGTATTAAAATGACTTATGTCTCATTGCTTCATCTAGTTTGGGCCCCTTTTTATAAACTGAGTTAAATATTTTGCCTAACTTTATTAATTCCTAAGTTTAGGTTGGCCCGGGCCCTACGTTTAAAAACAACATTAAGCCATCGTTTTTCATTGGCCTAGGCGGTGTCCCCTTGTCCACATTAATAAAAAAATTATTTTGTAGGGAATGATTTTAATTGACCGTTGATCAACCATTGGTTGATCTCAGTCATTCCCCTCAATCCCGTTATGATGCCACCATAGAGTTTCAACTGATTGTGATATCATGGTGAGTGCCATGTGTCTCAGCTAGCGGTGTTGAAAGAATAATCAAAATGCCTTCATATTTATGTACAAGTTTTAGTACATTATATGGCAAGATACTAAAGTGGCAAGAGGATGCACGTGCTCAAAATCGACGGATATATTATAATATTGATGAAAATTTTTCTCGACGATTATGTTCAATGCTAGTGACTGTTATGAGTGAACATGATTGTTGATGGTGGAGATCAATGGTTTCCCTCCATCGCATGATTAGAATATGTAGGATGCTTATGGATTGCGATATCATAGGCAAGCCATGTGTATTTCTTTGGCGCTGCATACTGTGGTGGGCCCTCAGTGCTGAGATGGAGATTACATCAGCCTTTTTGAAGGTAGTTGTTCGATGATCTGATGAAAGTAAAAGATCGATGGTTAGAATTTAAATTCACATAAAATGTGATTGGAGCCATTGGTGCGGCCTGTAAGTGAGCTTTAATGGTGGATGAGACATTTACTGGCTCAATTCGAGCGGCATAAAGCATTTTTCCTTCATCTTATTTCACCACAAGGCATTCAAGCACCTTCATAAAGCAGTTTCAGAGCTAGAGACAAAGTTTCAAGCAATCACAGTGAGAATTTGGTCTTTTGCAAAACATAATCCCATGAGTTGTTCTCTGTACTGCTTTAGTTAATTTGACTATGGTTTTGTGAAGAATTGTGGTGTGTTGGTCAGAGGGCTTGTTTATTGTTATCGTAGGGTTACTGGTTTGATTAAATTGTGGGAAATTGCAAGGTTTACTATAATTTCATTGTCTGAGTAGCCCTAGTCTATTCAAAGTTTGATTTTTTAAGAAAATCCTAGTTTATTTGAGATGGCACCACCAAAGCAGCATTTCCACCATGTGGATTATTTACAAAGAAATTTGTATGATGATTTCCTAGACCAACTACTATTGTCAACAAATGATAGGAGGAGGGGTTTGGTTCTGATGAATGGAAGAACCCTAGGTGAGGGGCTAGTGTGCAAAAATTATAACATTGCAGATGCTAGGGTTCTTATGATAGGTTTGGAAATGTTCAGACTCTGGTATGGGTAGCACAATTTATCTCACCCTTTCTCTAATGGCTGGAGATATGATATGGGGAAACTAGTAGTACCAAACATGTTCCCAGATGTGGACTTACTTAGGGTTGTGGCAACATGATATGACCCTGTCATGAGAGTGATTAGGGATAATGATGGAGGGGTTTTGTTGAGTGTGAGGAAGGGGGAAAATCATCAAGTATTTGACTTGAGTGAACCTAGTTCATTTCTGGTTCAAATCTATCTTGAGGAGATGAAGTAAGAATATGCAAGATCAAAGTCATTGTTCAGATTGAAGTTGCTTCCTCCTTATCTCGCTAAGGTAGGTAGTTCAACAGTTTACATCAGCCCAAGTGATCAGGAGCCTTTCAAGCTAAGTTGCTTTGCCAATCACTTTTTGGCCACTTTCTATTCACTATGCTAGATTCTAGATTTTAGCCCAAATACTATTATGCCAATCGCATACATGCTCATGGGGGCCTAAATAAAACACCCCAATTTCTCTATGATATATGACTTTGCATCTTTTCAGGTAGAAAAGATACATGATGGACAACTGAAATTACAAGTAGGGGATACTAGCAATCCTTTCTTTTGGTATTCAATGTTAATGTACATTTTATTGTACAAGAATGCCGAATTCTTCTCAGAGGAGATGGAGTTAAGGTAAGATATAAATGGAGAAAGGTTACCAGTGCAAGTCTGGATTGCAAACCTGTCATACAAAAGAGGAAGCGTCAGTTTTGTGAAATTTGACAATTGCTTTGCTTCCAAACTCAGGGCTGAGTTAATTGTAAATGTGCCCAGAATTCCTGAGGATCTTCATGACTTCCTTAGACCTAAGGTGAGGAAGCCTAATTTAAAGGTTTGTCAGAACGAGGGTGACATCATTTTGTACCCAGTCAGTAGTTTTCTAAGGGTCTATGGCTTCCAGGGAACCCCACATATCTTTCAATCCAATGTGCCATCCAAAATGGGGTTTGCTAAGGTCATGTGGCAAATAGATTGTATCCATGAGAACAACCTAACAGGAAAGGGAAAAGCTACTATTTTCCCTAATTATAATGTGGTGTCAGATTTTGTTTTCTCCAAGGGAGGATGGGTCTATTTTGGAGGGTACTTTGATGAATTCCATTTGAGGAGTGGTCCCAAGAAACAACATGACCCTAAGGGTTTATTTAACTTGTTCAAGCAACATACTAAGGGTGGCAAGCTTACCCATGAGTTCAATTTTCCTAAGGAACTAATCAGGAATGAGTTTGATCTGAATAGACAGGAATTGAATAAGGAGAAGTGGCTTGCATATGAAAAACTACTAGCTACAGTGCATAAAATGGATCCCAATTATGATTAATTAATGGAATTCACTCCATTCCACAAGAAGATTGATTTCTTGATGGATAAATTCAGAGAGATCATGGGCACTTTGATGACCAAGAAGGTCAATTTGGAATTGGATTTTGGTATACAGAGACCAGAGGTGAGGCCTGTAGAAACAAGGCCAACTTATCAACCCACAATGATCTGGCCTCTTTACAAGAGAAAGAGGAGTGACAATAGAAGTGAAGAGGAAGAGGATAAGAAGGGAAAATAGATAATGAAGACCTCATCTCACCCAGGGCCAAAGATCAGAGCACCTGGGGGAAAAAAAATAATTGATTTAGACTCTCCACCACAAGCTGATCCTGCATTACCACCATCAGAGCCAAGCCATAAGAGGCAAAGAGTTGAGGAAACATAAGAAGCTCTGATGGATGAAATAATAGTTATTGATCAAGACATGCAGGTTGGTATTTCATCCCCTCCTAGATTAACTCAGTTAGTACTATCTGATATGGATGTGAAGGGCCAATGTGTACAAGATCCCAAAATGGAGGCATGCAAGGCATTCTTGGATGATGATGCATTTGTGAAGACTCCAGTTTTCTTGCAACTGGTGTGGAGGATGAAGTTAGAAGAGTACCAAACCAAATGCAAGGAGAGAAGAGAATCAAGGCCTGATAGGTCTAATCAAGAGAATGATGATGAGGTGAAGGCTGAACTAATGAAAGAATCCTAAAGCATCACTCCTGAGGAGGGAAGGAAGCTAGTGACCCAAGCTAGTATTCTGATTTTTCCTGAGTGGAACATAGAAAATGTAGCAGAATTCAATGCTATTTTTAAATCCAAACATCTCATGCAGAACACTGAGGAGGAGGTCAAGGAAGCACTTCAGGATTCTACCTTTAGTGAGGAATATGAGACCCTGGCGATTTGGGCATTGGCATTTTAGGGAAAAAAGCCAAATGTGAGTAATATTAGCCCAAACCTAAGGGGAGGGTTAATAATCAAAAGAGATTCTGAAACCTCAACTACAGAAGCTACAAACTTGACTGTAAATGTGGCCAAATTGGCCCAAAAGATAGTTGAAATAAAAGAAGTTTAGAAGAAAATTTTTATGGAGAAGTATAGCATCCTTATTGGAGAGTATAGTAGGATGCAACAAAGGAATGTTGAGATGCAAAATGAGGTAGATAGGTTGAATCACATACATGTGGGGGAGTCTTCCAGTGCTCCTGGTACCATGAAACTACTTTCTACATCAAGATCAGTACCTCCAAATTCTCCAATTGTTTCTACTCCAGGATCCCCCATCCAAACTCCTGCTCCCAGTCCTTCATTAGAGACAATTGAAGAGGAGATTGAGTAATCTATAGATCCCACCAAGAAGCATATCCTAAATAAGATTACAAAGTTATAGGCAGCTCTAAAATCAAGTGAGGAGGGAGCAGTTTCCAAGCATAATGAAGTTGTAGATACAATTTTGAGGCATCTGAATGAGAGAGTTGATAGTAGATTACCATTAGTTTCTTCTTTATATTCTTTATTCTTAGATTCAATATAAAACATTACTAGGGATGAGGAATTAGTTTTGCCTTTAGTTGAGAAGTGGATTCCTAGGACCAATGACTTAGATGTTATGTATAAGCCCTCTAGATTTGATGCAAATAACAAAACCCCAATCATTAAGGGCTACTCAAGTTTTTGTAAAATCATTGCAAGATTTTTCAGGCCTTACCTGATGATTAAGGAATTGGTAAAGGATTTTGATGATTGGAGTAATATGTCTTTACCTAAGATAGTAGATAACCAAGGAAATTTTAGATCACTACAGCAGTTGCAGGATAGGGTGGATGAAGTCATCAATGCACAAATCAAATTGATTTGTGATCACTCAGATTATGACATGCTAGTGAGTAGTATGGATAAAATCATTAATACCAACACATTTTTGGAGTCTTTTGAAAGAGAGACGAATCAGGTAGTTATAAAATACACACCTTACAGGTCTAAGGTGAATGAGGTGGTAAATTTTGATTGGACAACAAATGAAGAATATCAAAGATGGGTGGACAAATATTTAACTAAAGAAGAATAGGACAAAGTCTACTACCAACAATTAACAACTTAGTGGTTATGGTTGTAACATATTTTGGTTATGTCTAGATGGATGTTTTGGTGTAGGTTTTTGAATTTTGGCCAATGCAACAACCATTCTCTAGTGGACGGGATAAATAAGAAGATTCTCTAGGGACTCAGCTGTTGTAACAAATTTTTGAAATGTCATAGGGCGGTCCAAATGACCGGTGACATGTGTATTTCTGGCACGATGCTTGTTTGCTCCTTCATTCTCTATAAGAAGGATTTCAAGGCCAGAAATATGGGTTAACAAGTTAGATATCTTTAGGTCGACTCTAAGTAAGGTTGTAGAGTGAATTGTAAAGAGCTTGATGTTTTAGTGAAAATGTTGTTTTTAGGTTTGGTGTCATTTTGTTGTAAGTTTTAGATTCATGAGTGCTTGATGTTTCAGGACAATACTAGCATCTGAATGGAAATTACTCATTTGTAGCTCATGTCTCTCCATTGTATGAACATATCATTATCTTGAATAAAATGATCAAGGGTTATTTTTTTCATCTCATTGTTGTGGTGTGCATGATTCTCATTTTAGCTTCAATTCAAGGAATTAATTAAAATTCCTAAGTGAGATTATAGGTGGATGTATTTAAGTAAGGATTTGATAAGTAGTATTGGGTTAGAGTACAAATTGATGGTATTGTAAGGGAATATTATCTTAGATTTTATATGTTATGTGTCTGAATCTGTCATGAACCTTTGAATGCTTATGAATTTGACTCCTCTAATGGTATATGGCACTAGTTTAAATTGTACTTGTTTGTTAGGTTTTGTATTTGTTGGTCTTTGCTTAGAGTTGGCTACAAATTGAAAATAAATGACTATCTTAAGTTGTGTAATGTTGTTGTAGTATCTCATGCTCCAAATAGTTGATATTATTGATGAACAACCAATTGATTTTAGTATTATCCTGTTATGTTGAGCTATTAAATGAGATGATCTATTATTGGTGATTTTGTTTATAAGTTTAGTGCAGAGGTTATAAACATATTAAAGGGATCACCCTCCCGGGTTTGGCAAAGCCCAAATTGTAGGAGGTTTATTAAAACCCTCATCAGTTGGTCCAGGTCCTTCGAGCTGCCCCTAATTGGAATTGGAAATTTCATAGGTAGATTAGAAGATAAACTTGGTTACAGTAGAAACAACCAAAAAAATGGTGACTGTACTTGGGAGTTAGTCTAAATATTTCTTGTCAGTGGTCAGCTGTCCATTTTGGATAGAGTTATCATAGTATGTCTATGATTTGAAGGTCGGGCTTGTGGTTTTGTGCTTCATTGGTTGATTCTTTCTATTGTTCAAGTTGAGAATATCTCATGAATAATTTCGTAAATTGTCAGTACGAGAGTTCTAAAGATCTTTTAACTTTCACCAAGTGTTTTTGAATAATTGGTATTCCCAAGATAATTGGGTGGAAGCTTTGAAGTCTCTGCACTAGTCTACATCTTATTTGAAGATTTAATATTGCTTGAAATATCTTTGGATAAGTAAGAAGAATGAAGAACACCAGATCATTCTTGAAGAGTCATCTGGAACAGAAATTGGAAAATGAACTCCCCAAAATGAAGAAGGACTAGATAAAGAAGAAACCAGAATCAAGCAATGTTGCTCCCGTGTCACAGAATCTTGTACAACAAGGTACAAGTAAGCCCTTACATTCTATACCTGAGACTTTTGAACAAGTATATAGAAATTCAGAATCAGATAGCTATGGATTGTTTGATGCATTATTCAATACACTTGTTCAAGAGGATGTAGCATGTCACAATAATGAACTTGTTAGTGTCCAATATACTGAAAAGAGAAGAGGTAGAATTAGAATTCAAAGCCATCATAGAGAATGCACTAGTGATGTGCCTCCTCCTCCTGTTGAAGATGATGAAACACCTTTATTATTTAGACATGTACTTGAAGAAGTAGACTTGATAGACCTAAGTGATACATCAAGTTCTGATATGACCTTGCCAGACCCTGATGATTTTTTTGGAGATATTGACTCTTTAAAATGAGAGATCCAAAAACAAGCCGAGCTTAGAATGAAAAAAGACAAAGAGAGGGAAACATAACTAATGCATGTTGTAATTGAGAGGGATAAACTAATTAGACAATTGGCAACAATGAAGCTCCTAAACCAAATTAGACCTGAGCTAGAAGTCGAAGGTCCTATTGTACAAGAGATTGTTGATAAGGGGGTGAAGCTAGTGTCTAAAGTGAGTCCTGTAGGTCAGAATGATTCTCAACCAAAGCCTACAGACCCAAAACCCGTGAACCCTTTTAAGCCCCAACCAAGTAATCCAGACCAAAAACCTGTTTTGGATAAGGGAAAAATAAGGTTGAGGGAATTAAGATAAATGATAGGGTCATTTCCCACCATCCTAAACAAGATCCCCTTCTACATGTGTCATCACAAGTAGAGACTTCCTTGGAAAATATTAGGAGGGAAGGGGAAGCTCTAGCAAAGGAGTTAGAGAGTACTGAAATTGAGGCTACAAATGTAGAAATGAAGAGGAAAATAACTTTCCTAAAAATGCCAAAAGTGGATGAGGTTACACAAGTTGAAAATTCATCAAATCACCAAGATTCTTTGCAAACTTTTCCCAAAATTAGTCAGGATATTACCATAAACACCTTGGACCCAAAGGTTCATGCAACCAAGTTTATAAATCTACATCAAGATGGTCCTAAGACTCAGAATTTGGGTCCAGGTGTGGATTCTCGGAAGACTAGGGGATTTTTTCAAAGGAGACCTATACAATTGGAAAGGTATAGGAAAAAAAAAATTGATGGTATCCCAGGTTATCCTAACCCTATCCCTAATGGCTTGAGGGAAAAGATGAGTAAATTTTTTGGGAACAATGTTGTGGCAATAGAAGAACATCTAAAAGCCTTCATGGGTATGCTAAATGACTATGAGGTGGAACATGGAGATGTAGTAATGAACTTTTTTGTACAATATTTGATATAGGATGCAAGGGATTGGTACAAAGGTCTACCAAATGCTAGTATTGGCTCATGGGATGAATTTGAAAAATGTTTCAAAGAACAATATGGTGATAAGACTAATGCTAGTTTTGTGTTAAATGAATTCAATAACATCAAAAGGTAATTGAATGAGCTTATGGCGGAGTTTAATCTTAGATTCCAAAAGGAAATGTATAATTTTTTTTAGGTTTTGAGACTTGATGAAAAGGTTTGTTTAACTACTTATTTCAATGATTTTGATGCTAATATGGCTTATATCCTCAGAGATAAGGACCCTCAGACCATGAGAGATGCTTTCAGAATGGCTATAAATATTGAGAGTAATAGGAAAGCCTCTGGAAAATATGGTAGGAGGGAAGAACCCACACTCTTGAAGAATCCTGAGGATAGAGCTGAGAAAACTTATGTTGCAAAACCAAAAGATACTGAGAATTGGGATAAAGTGTTTAGTACTTTGAAAGATATAAAATATAATATTTTCAAGCAAGAAAAGGGTATAGGAAATGAAAAGAAATAGTATAATAAAAATGAGAAACCACCTAGGCTAAAAAATTATCCCTATAACACAAATTAGAAAGATGGAAAGCCAATGCTACCTAATCAAAAGCCTAAAAATGATTAGAACACACCATATCCATTATAGAAGAATTCAGTTAACTTGGTACAAGATAGACGGTGGTGTGAGGTTTGTGAACATGCACATGATCAAAATTATTGTTGTATTTCCCAATTACTTATTGATGAAGGGATAGAGGAAGAAGTTCATGAGAAAATTCCTGACTATGAGGAAGGTGATGTGGATGTTTGCATGACTTTCTCATACGTTGATGAATTAGAGTGTTCTTTAGATGATGAATTACTAGGAGATGATGTGGATAATCAGAGATAGATAAGTGAAACATACCATCAATAGGTTTTCTCTGATGACAAAGGTGATTTTGATCATCATGCCTACAATATGGAGCAAGCTGAAAATTCAGTATCCTTAAGAAGACTATCACAAGATGAGATTTCCTGGTTGACTGAGGAAATGGATTCTCAAATGAGAAGTTCACTTCAGTTGAGAAACATAATTGTGAGTGGTGAACAGGGTAAACCTGCTGGCCTTTTTATCAAAGAACAAAAGGATAAAAACAAAGGTGTAAAGGTGGATAACAAGAAGGATACTATCAAAATAAAAGAGGTTAAGAATGGTAAGGATTGGAAAAAAAATAGTGAGGCTCCAAAACCTCAGGAAGATGCTACTTTATCATTAGCAAAGACTAAAGTGGTGACAAATCTTGTTGAGCCTGCTTTAGAAGATAAGAAGCAAAAGAAACCTAAGAAACCAGATAAGAAAAGAAGTGATGAAGGTATGATTTCTGATCTTCCCAAATATGTACCTCTAGATATGTTTCAAGCACTGTCTCAAGTCAAAGTTTATGTACCTTTGATGGAAATGATGAGAATAACTAAGCATAAAGAGAAAAAAATAACCTTGATTACAGGTGTAGCTAGTCATAAAGTTGAACAAGGTTATTATAAAGAAGAAAAGGATGAAGAGGAAAGAAAAGATAAAGAAGTGGAGGGAATTGTGTCACAAATTCCTCTAGTGTATTTAGGGAATTCTATTAACACGTGCCTTGAAAATATAAACCCATTTTTCTTAAGTGTTGATATAAATGGGAAAACATTGAGAAATTGTATGATAGATTCAAGGGCATCCAATAATGTTATGCCAATCAAAACCATGGAGGAAATGGGTTTAACAGTGGATACTACACAGGGTAAATGCAATGCTTTAGATTCAAGAGAAGTGCCAGTTATTGGGACTATCAAAGAATTTCCCTATAAATTGACTCAATATCCTGAGAAGGTCTGGCTATGACTGTATTGGTAGCAAATAGCCCACCTCATTTTGGGATGTTGTTGTCAAGAAAGTGGAGTGCATCAATGGGAGGTAACATGCAGTGTGATTTAACATTTTCTACTTTTTACATTGATGGAAAGGATGTCAAGATTGAGAGAGAGTCAAAGGTGCCTCATATGATTGAACATGATCTGACTTAGAATATGGCATGTTTTATTGATAATGGCATAAATGAATTCAAGGCTAAGGTATTCCCTAGTGATTCTAATAAACTTGTTGCACCTATTGAATTAGAAGTGGAACATTTGTCAGAGTTAGATGACTTGTGGACTATGTACTTTGATGGTGCAAGTTCAAAGGAGGGGTCTGGTGCAGGTGTATTGTTAAGGTCTATGAGTAGAAAGACATTTAGGTTCTCTTTCACTCTATTATTTGAATGCACCAACAATGTGGCTAAGTATGAGCCCTTGTTATTAGGGCTAAGGTTAGCTGAAAAACATGGGATCAAGAAGCTCAAAGTAATTGGAGATTTTGAGCTTGTGGTTTCCCAGGTCAGATCCAGATATGTGCCAAAGAATGAAAGGCTGAAATAGTATATGAATGTCATTTGGGATGAATTGGAAAACTTTGATTATTTTGGCATAAATTAGATGGAAAGAGGCCATAATAAGGTGGCAGATTTGCTAGCAAACATTGCATTGAAACCAAATGAGATGACATATGCTAGAATTTCAAAGGTTGAAGTGCAAACCAGATCATCTGTTCCTGATAATATAAAAAATAGGAAATTTTTTGATAGTGATGATGATATATTGAGGTTCTTAAATTATGTGGATGAGTATGAAAGCTAAGAAATTGAATTTCGAGCTTTTATTGAAAAAATTGATGGTAAGGACACTGTGTTTGGAAATGGACTTATTCAGTTAAAGACTAATATAGTTCCTAAAGGTTTAGTTGTTCTTGAAAGAGTGTTTGATAATCACGATAGGACGAAGGCTAATCATACTACCTCTCATCTTGATGATTTAGAGGAGATAAACCTTGGAACAGAGGCCTCACCAAAAAAGGTGTATATTGGAAAGAAATTTTCACCAAAGGTGAGAAAGATGTTAATTGACCTATTAAGGAAATTTAGACAAGTGTTTGCTTGGTCTTATGATGATATTAAGACGTATAGGGAGGATTTGTTTCAATATTAAATCCCTTTGAGTGAAGGTGCCAAGCCTTTTAGGCAAAAGAAAAGCTATTAATCCTACCTTGGCCCCAAAAATGTAGGAGGAATTAATGAAATTAAGAGATGATGGGATCATCAAACCAATCATACATTCATCTTGGGTTTCAAATTTGGTTTTGGTGAGAAAGGAAAATGGGGACATTAGGTTATGTGTGGATTTCATAAATTTGATTGTGTCTTCATTGAAGGATAACTATCCATTACCAAACATGGAAGCTATGTTGCAGAGAGTAACAGGTTGTGAGTTGATGTCTATGATGGAAGGGTTCTCTGGCTACAACCAACTTATGGTCAAAGAATCTGAGTAGTTCAAGACAACTTTCACTACACCTTAGGGAACCTATGTCTATGTGAGAATACCTTTTCATTTAACAAATGTAGGGGCTACTTTCGAAAGAGCCATGGATGTGGAATTCTCTGATTTCATTAACTTATTTTTGGTGATTTATCAGGATGATCTAATAGCATATTCCAAGAAAGAAGATGATCATTGCAAACATCTAGAGAAATTATTTAGTAGAGCATTGGAATATGGTATTTCCTTAAATCCAAAGAAGTGTGCTTTTGGGGTAAGGGAAGGAAAATTGTTGGGACATATTGTTTCTAAGGATGGGGTCAAAATTGATCCAGAAGGGTAATTGCAGTAGATAAGGTCCCACAACCCCAAAGTGTGAAGGGAATATAGTCTTTCTTTGGGCAGATCAATTTCTTAAGGAGATTCATAACACATTTTGCTAAAATAGTTCACCCTATTTATAAGATGCTTAAGAAAGGGCCCAAGGTTGAATGGGAAAAAGAGTTAGTACAATATTTTTAGGCCATTAAGCAAGCTATAAAAGAATCTCCTATGTTAAGAACCCCTGATTTTTCCAAGCCCTTATAGATTTTTTCATTTGCTTCATGCCACACAATTGTAGCTATGTTGTTACAAAAGAATGCCAAGGGTTTTGAACAGCCTATAGCCTTTTTTAGTAAATCCTTGTAGGCTGCAGAACTCAAATATGACATAAATGAAAAACAGGCATATGCATTGGTGAAAGTAGTAAAAGCTTTCAGGACTTACTTGATGGGAGCTACTGTAATTGCCTATGTACCTAGTGCTGCTATGAAGGACATTTTCACACAACAGGAAGTGTCGGGAAGAAGGTGCAGATGGATCAATAGGATCCAAGAGTTCAACATTGAAATCTAGATCACTAAGCTAGTGAGAGGACAAGGATTGGCCAGGCTTATGGACCAAAGTAATTTGAAGGCAAATTAGATAAATTTTCTTGAAGAAGAGAATAGATCACACATATGTGACATAGAAAATTTTGACTAGTACAAAGGTGTGATTTATTATTTACAAAAGATGAGATGTCTTGATGATTTGAATGAAAATGAAAGGAGGATATTGAAGTTACATGCTATCAAATATGTTATCATAGCAGGAAATATCTGGTGGAGAAATGGAGAAGGTGTTGTGCTGAAATGTGTGGACCAAGATCAAGCACAAAAACTCTGAAATGAAATGCATAGTGGAGTTTGTGGAGGGCATTACGTGGCCAAATCAACTGCACACAAAGTAATGAGGGTTGGATTTTGGTGGCCTACTTTTTTTAAGGATGCACACCAATTAGTAAAGACATGTGATGCTTGTCAACATTTCTCTAGTAAGTTGAAAATTTCTTGTAACATACCTCTAAAATAGGTTGCAGTGCAATCTCCATTCCAGCAATGGGGTATTGATTTTATAGGAGAGGTAGCATGTAAATCAAGTGGAGGACATTCATGGATATTGGTGGCCACTAATTAATTTACTAAGTGGGTGGAAGCAATTCCAACAAAGAAAGCAACTAGTAAGGTGGTAAATGATTTCTTAATGAGTAATATAGTGACTAGATTTGGATGTCCAGAGAGGATTGTGTTAGACAATGCAATGTGTTTTAGGTTTGAAGAATACATGGGATTTTTTGAAAATCATGGCATCCAAGTCTCTTACTCATCACCTTACCACCCACAAGGAAAGGGACAAGCATAATCAAGCAATACAAGCTTGATGAAGATTATTAAGAGAATCCTAGATCAAAATAAGAAGGGATGGGATTCTAAATTGAGGTTAGCAGTCTGGGAAGATGGGGTGACTATGAAGAAGGCAATAGGTTGTGCCCCATTTGACTTAGTTTATGGGATAAATGAAAGGTTGCCCTAGAATAATCTGATGTAGATGTATAAGTTTGTCAAGATGTATGATAATGAAATAGAATATGAAATTCAGCTGAGAGTGGAAGCTCTTATAGAACTGGATGAGACCAGGAAGGAAGCTCAAATGAAAAATGCTAAATTGCATTTGCAAGTAAAAAATTTGTATGAAAAAATGACAACTGCAAGGATTTTCCAAGATGGAGATATGGTATTAATGTGGAATGCCAAATTGGAAGGAAAAGGAAAACATAGTAAATTTGATGCAATCCGGTTGGGTCCATTCTTGATAAGTGGTAAGTGGGGAGAGGATTCATACTTTCTCCAAGATTTGATAGGTGACATTCTAGAATTGCCAGTTCATGGACAATTCTTGAAATTATACTTCACTTGAAGTATTGTTTTCCATGAATAGTAGCTTAGGTTTGTAAATATGTTAGCTGAAGGTTTCCTTCTTGTTGCATTGTCTTGTCCAGACAATCCTTTTTGGTTATCTCTGCAGCTGGTCTGCTCTAACAGAGATTCTAAATTCTCGCTACATTACAGTGGAATGAATGTCCCTAACTGAAGCCACTGATGGAGCTTCAAATTTTTCTATTTGAATTCCATTTATGTTTTTCCCTTGTCCTAGTCTATTACATTGTTTGGGAAGAACCTAAGGTTGGGTTTTACCTTGGTTTTCATGAAAATCCTAATGTTCTATTTAAAACCTTGGGTGAGATCTATTCGGTCGTTACCTTTTTGGAGTGGGTATTGAAATGACTTATGTCCCATTGCTTCATCTAGGTTGGGCCCCTATTTATAAACCGAGTTAAATATTTTTCCTCACTTTATTAGTTCCTAAGTTTAGGTTGGCTCGGGCCCTATGTTTAAAAACAAAATTAAGCCATCATTCGTCGTCGGCCTAGGTGGTGTCCCCTCGTCCACATTAATAAATGATTTATTTTGCAGGGAATGATTTTAATTAACCATCGATCAACCATTGGTTGATCTTAGCCATTCCTTGCAATCTTGTGATGACCCCACCATAGAGTTTCAACTGTTTGTGATATCATAGGTGAGCGCCACGTGTCTCAGTTGGCGATGTTGAAAGAATAATAAAAATGCCTTGATATTTATGTCCAAGTTTTAATACATTATATGGTAGGTTACTAGAGTGGCAAGAGGATGCACGTGCTCAAAATCGATGGATATGTTATAATCGTGATGAAAAAGTTGCTCGACGATTATGTTCAATGCTGGTGACTGCTATGAGTGAACACAATTGCCGATTGTGGAGATCAACGGCTACCTGCCATCATGTGATCAGAAGATGCTTGAAGTTTATGGATTGCGATATCATGAGAAAGTGCCAAGCGTATTCCTTTGGTGCAAGATACTGTGGTGGGCCCTCAATGTTGAGATGGAGATTACATCAGCCATTTTGAAGTTATTCATTCAATGATATGATGAAAATAAAAGATTGATGATTAGAATTTAAATTCGCATCAAATGTGATTGGAGTCATTGGCATGGCATGTAAGTGAGCTTTAATGGTGGATGAGACATTTACTAGCTAAATTCGAGTGACATAAATAATTTTTCCTTCGTCTTATTTCACCATAAGACATTCAAGCACCTTCACAAATAATTTTTAGAGCTAGAGACAAAGTTTCGAGCAATCACAATGAGAATTTGGTCTTCTACAAAGCATAATCCCGGGAGTTGTTCTCTGTACTGCTTTAGTTAATTTGACTATGGTTTTCTGAAGAATCGTAGTGTGCTGGTCAAAGGGCTTGTTGATTTTTTTCGTAGGGTTACTGGTTTGATTGAATTGTGGGAAATTGCAAGGTTTACTATAATTTCATTGTTTGAGTGGCCCTAGTTTATTTGAGATGGCACCAGCAAAGCAGCATTTTGGCCATGTTGATTATTTACAGAGAAATTTGTATGATGATTTCGTGGACCAATTACCATTGTCAACAAATGATAGGAGGAGGGGTTTGGTTCCAATGAATGGAAGAAGCCTAGGTTTCGGGCTAGTTTACAAAAATTATAACATTTCAGATGTTAGGGTTCCTATGATAGGTTTGGAAATGTTCAGGCTCTAGTATGGGCAACACAATTTACCTCACCCTTTCTCTAATGGCTAGAGATATGATATGGGGAAACTAGTTGTGCCAAATGTGTTCATAGATGTGGACCTCCTTAGGGCTGTGGCAAGACAAAATGACCCTATCATGAGAGTGATTAGGGATAATGATGGAGGGGTTTTGTTGAGTGTGAGCAAGGAAAAAATACAAGTATTTGACTTGAGTGAACCTAGTTCAATTATGGTTCAAATTGATCTTGAGGAGATGAGGCAAGAATATGCAAGATCAAAGCCATTGTTCAGATTGAAGTTGCTTCCTCCTCATCTGGCTAAGGTAGGAAGTTCAACAATTTACATCAGCCCAAGTGACTAGGAGCCTTTCAGGCTAAGCTGCTTTGTCAATCATTTTTTGGTCACTTTCTATTCACTATGCCCGATTCAGGGTTTTAGCCCAAATACTATTATGCCTATTGCATACATGTTCATGGGGGCCCAAATAGAATACCCAATTTATTCGTGATATATGACTTTTCATCTTTTTTGGCAAAAAATATACATGATGGACTACTGAAATTGCAAGTAGGGGATACTAGCAATCATTTATTTTGGTATTCAATGTTAATGTACATGTTCTTGTACAAGAATGTCGACTTCTTCTCAGAGAAGATGGAGTTAAGGCAGGATATAAATGGAGAAAGGTTACCAGTGCAGGTCTAGACTACAGACTTGTCATACAACAAAGGAAGTACCAGTTTTGTGCAGTTTGACAATTGCTTTGCTTCTAGACTCAAGGCTTAGTTAATTGTAAATGTGCCCAGAGTTCCTGAGGATATTCATGACTTCCTTAGACCTAAGATGAGGAAGCCTGATTTAAAGTTTTGTCATAACTGGGGTGACATCATTTTGTACCCAGTCAACACTATTCTAAGGGTCTATGGCTTCAAGGGAACCCCATATATCCTCCCATTCACTGTGCCATCAAGAATGGGGTTTGCTGAGGTCATCTGGAAAATAGGTTTTATCCATGAGGACAACCTAATAGAAAAGGAAAAAAGTAATGTTTTCCCTGATTATACTGTGGTGTCGAATTTTGTTTTCTCCAAGGGAGGATGGGTCCATTTTGGAAGGTATTTTGATGATTTCCATTTGAGGACTGGTCCCAGGCAGCAACATGATCCTAAGGGTTTCTTTTCCTTGTTCAGACAATAGATTAGGGGTGGCAAGTTTATCCATGAGTTCAATTTTCCTGAGGACCTAATCGAGAATGAGTTTGATCTGAACAAACAAGAATTGAATAAGGAGAAGTGGATTGCATATGAAAAATTACTAGCTACAATGCATAAAATGGATCCCAAGTATGATCCATTAATGGAATTCACTCCATTCCACAAGAAGATTGATTTCTTGATGGATAAATTTAGAGAGATCATGGGCACTTTGATGACCAAGAAGGTCAATTTAGAATTGGATTTTGGTATACATAGACTAGAGGTGAGGCTTGTAGAAAGAAGGCCAACTTATCAACCCACAGTGAGCTAGCCTCTTTACAAGAGAAAGAGGAGTGATAGTAGCAGTGAGGAGGAAGAGGATAAGAAGGGAAAATAGATAATGAAGACCTCAACTCACCTATGGCCGAAGATCAAAGCACCTAGGAGAATAAAAATAATTGATTTAGACTCTCCACCAAAAGTTTATCTTGCATTACCACCATCAAAGCCAAGACCTAAGAGGCAAAGAGTTGAGTTAACATAAGAAGCTCTCAGTGATGAAATAATTGTTACTAATCAAGACATGTAGTTTGGTATTCCATCCCCTCCTAGATCAACTCAGTTAGTAATATCTGATATGGATGTGAAGGGCCAATGTGTACACGATGCCAGAATGGAGGCATGCAAGGCATTAATGGATGATGATTCATTTTTGAAGACTCCAGTTATCTTGCAATTGGTGTGGAGGATGAAGCTATAAGAGTACCAAGCCAAATGGAAGGAGATAAGAGAATCAAGGTCTAATAGGTTTGATCAGGAGAATGATGATGAGGTGAAGGCTGAACTAATGAAAGAATTCCAAAGAATCGCTCCTTAGAAGGGAAGGAAGTTAGTGACCCAGGCTGGTGCTCTAATTTTCCTTGAGTGGGATATAGTAGATGCAGTAGCATTCAATACTATTTTGAAATCCAAACATCCCATGTAGAACACTAAGGAGGAGGTCAAGGCAACACTTCAGGATTCTACCTTTAGTGAGGAATATGAGACCCTGGCGATTTGGGCATTGGCACCCCAAGGTAGAAAACCAAATGTGACTGATATTAGCCCAAACCTAAGGGGAGGGTTAATAATCAAAACAACTTCTGAAACCTCAACTACAAAAGCTACAAACTTGACTGTAAATGTGGCCAAATTGGCACTAAAGATATCTAAAACAAAAGAAGCTAAGAAGAAAATTTGGATGGAGATGTATAAAACAATTATTGGAGATTATAATAGGATACATAACAAGAAGGTTGAGCTACAAATTGAGGTAGATAGGTTGAAGTACAAACAAGTTGGGGAGTCTTCCAGTGCTCCTAGTGTTGTGCATTTTTTGCACACACGCCCCATTGAAAGTAGGGACGCTCATTTTTTTCTTTTTGGTGTTTTGGTCTTTCTATTTTGGAAATTTTCTTGCTTGGGCATGTGCTTTGATGTTCATCCTGTTGGTCGGAATGGCCCATTTGTGATTTATATTGAAAATCTTAAGTTTCGAGCAAATTTCGGGCTTTTCACGGTGTTCGGGAAAATCTTCCCTGTCCAGATTTTCCCAGTTTCCCTTTGGTGCCTGATAACGGTTGCCTTTCTGTCCAAATCTGGGGAAATCCATCATGTCCAAATTTTTTCGAAGTCCATGGCTCTATCAGATTTCAGGATTTTGGTCTTGGTCGTCTTGTCGATTGTATTAATGGTGATTGTACAACCTTTTGGGGCAATGATATATTGAATTTTGTGAAGTGCCTTGGCATTTGAGTTTGTTTTTTTACTTGTCATTTGAGCGTGTTATGCCTGAGCTTTTTTGTGATTTCATGGCGGAGCTTTTCAGGGTTCTTGACTCAGGGCATAGCCAATCTCTTTCAAATTGTTGAGAGGGGGGCTTTAAAATTCACAATTGATCCATTCAAGGTGTAGGTTAGGTCATTGTCGAGCTACAATGTCTTCGTCCGTGTTGTTCAACTTGTTTTAGTTGACGCGGAGGAAAACACAAATGTTTGGGTTTTTGTTGCCTTCACTTAATTCCACCCTTGCTGGATTTCCCTGAGTCTTCCTATTTTTCCTTCGTCCTTCATAACTTGCTAATTAATCCAAACTTTCATTGTCTCGCAGAATTCTGCTTCCTCCGTATTTTCCCGGTGTTCGTTGCTTGGTCGTTTACTAAGTTCACACTTCCTCGGTGAATTTTTTTTCTTCCACAAAAATCCGCTCCATTGGGATTTTCCCGGATTACTGAAACCGTTGCTATTTTCGGGGATTTTCGTCTCTGGCGGATTCTTCGGAAGTTTTGTGGGAATGAAAAATCTGATGATTACAAGAGGAATTTTCTTATTGATAATGCATTTTGATGATTAAATGAACTTATGCTAAGTGGTTTCAGGTTATTCCTTTATTAAACTAATTGATTGATTAATATTGTGAGGTTTGTATGTTTATTTCACTAGATTCCGCCTAGTCCGGATTTCCTCGAAATTCCTCTCCAGTCTGGATTCCGCGAAGGAGGCTAAACCTCGAACTTTGAAATAATTGATGTTGACACTTATTTTTTGTCTTGGATCTCATTGTGGTTGTTTTACTTGGTTGCAGGGAGTCCAGACCAAAGGAGATGGTGCCATCAAAGGTATCTTGTCAATTGCAGGGGATGCCATGAGGTCAGTGGATTGGTTGAAGTCTGTGTTGGCTCAGGACAAAGAAGACATTGATCTCTTGTTGCAGAAAGTAAAACAATCATGGAGTTTACTGAGGGTAAACTGGTGAAAAGTGAGATTCTTCATTTTCCAAGGGTTTATGAGCCTTACGAATGGTTTGAGATCTTGTAGATGAAGCAAAGGGCCTTGAAGAAGATTCACAAACAAGGAAGGAAGATTGAGGACACTTTGAATGGCATTCATGATAAGTGCATTTCATTCTTTGAGATTATGATAGAGAGGAAGAAGTTTGCTCCAAAGCATTTTAATTTGGAACAACTTAGGAAATGGTGTAGATATGTCTATTCTCTAGTCAGTGAGGGTCTAGTCACTGAAAATCAGTTAGATGATGTTGCAACCTACATTGTAGTTATTGACAGGCAGGGCTGATTGTGATGGCATAGTAGGGCAATGCATGCTGAAGTGGATCGAGCTATGGAAAAGGATGGGAATTAATTATATTAGGCTACATCAATGTTTTTTCTTCCCATTATACACATGCATTTGGCCAACCTTTTGAGACCCCAGGCCGACTTGGATGAAATTGGTACAAATTGCACATTTCATGGTATGTTCGAATATCTTTTGCAGCCGACCTCTTGTGTGGCATTTTTATTGTAAACTCTTATTTTGGGCTGACCTCTCTTGGGGATTCTCTATAAATTGGGTATGATGCCTCATTTTGAAAAGATATAGATAGAGAAAATAGTAGAAAGATAAGTGATATAGAATAAGCACATAGAATATAGGTTGGAGCGAATTAGGGTTTATCTTCAAGCAAATATTGTAACAGAATACAAGAATTGTTGCCATTTTGGATGACCTAATATAAGAAAGGATATTGTGATTTGGTATCTCTCTTGTGTGAAATTTTATTTGGAATTTTTCTTTCTATTCTATCTTTAAAATTGCTTAAGTTCAATGTTAAATAGTTTGGTGATGCTTAGGGTTTCATGTTTGGAATGTTTATAGTGATCTCTAGTCCATACTTTTTGCAGTTAGTTGATTGTTTGCTACTATTAAAAGTTAGCCTAGACTTAAAATCATGCTTAGTTCAATTATGAATGCTTGTTCATTTCAGTTGCAACAAGATTGTCTTGAATGAATGTTTATGATTTGAAAATCTTTAAATACCTCAGAAGATTGCACTATTCATGTGAGATTGCAAATTTATCTAGGTCAAATAAAAAGTAGTTTATGAGAGATCAATTCATTTTGAGCATCTTATCATTTGGAATTGTAAATCTTAGGGTTAGAATTAGTCTTAGAATCATCTCTAAAACCTTTATCTTTTGTTATTTTCTTTATTATTTGAGTTCAATTGAGGATTTCAAGTATCAATTTATTGCTAGATCTGATAAATTCATAGTCCAGTGTTTGCTCATAGTAAGGTCCCTTTGTGATTACCAGCATTTCCACATTATCTCTGAGTTGTTTTATTTGGATTGTCAAGACCTGACATTAGAGACCTTGGGGTTATCTCTTTGTTCATAGAGATTTACCTTTCAAGAGAGATAGGATATCATATTCTATCTGAGTTGTTGTTGTGCAGAAAACACCATCAACAAATTGGCGCTTGAAGGAGGGCCTTGAATAAGCAAGATGGAGCATTTTCTAAACACCATTTCTCTTGAAAGTCTCAGAAGAAGAACTAGATCTACTCCAGGGGAAGAACAATTTCAAGAGTTGCAAGCCCCTACTAGGTCAAGAAGGACCAAAAGAGGGGAGGAATAATCATCTGCTTAGCCACTTCCATCATCTCCATTATCCTCATCTAATTCTGAGGGAATCCCTATTCTGCAGCTACAACCAATCATAAATTAGCCATTACCACCAGGGTGATCCCACAAAGCTGGTTTACAATTTCTGAGAGGAACTGATTTTTGCTTAAATCACATATTTTTAGAAAATATAATGATTTAAGACTTTAAAAGTTCCATTTTAAGGAATCCAATTGAAAAGGGTTTTATCAAACCACCTTAGATCAAACCCCCTTGGATAGAACCTCACCAGTTTTAAATCATACCTATAAATGAGTCTCCTTTACACCTATCAAAATGCTGATAAAAAATCACTTTTGATTTATCTTTTTGGGGATCAAATGAATTCATTTAAAATTTATTTGAAATTATTATGGTATTCCTCTAAATTAGCTATCCCATGAATATAATTTTAATATGTTTTGGTTTTATTATGTATGTGTTTTTTTAGTTTTATTAAACATAGGTTTTTTACCGAAAATCAAGCTCTTTGTTTTGCACATGTGGAAAAATAGAAAATTATCAAAATAAATTTTTAATAAATATGTTTGTGCTGCGTATTTATGTCCTTGATCCATTAAAAAAAATAAAATTGAATTTTGATACATACAGTAAAAGTTATTTTGTATACAGTCCACCTATGTCTGAATTGCAATTGGTTTGACTTCGAAACTCTATTAGGAAAAAATATTCAATAAAAAACTATGAGACTAAATGAAAGTGCTAGATATCATAGTTACAAATCTAAATTCAAAAAAAATATAATTTTATCCTTCATACAAAAAAAATTATGTTGTATACGGTGAGCGTCACTTTTGAAAAATGTTGTTTTATGAGAAAAACCAATTTTCGTGGGAGATGGAAAAAGAAGTGCAATATTATTCCAAAAAAAATAAAAAAAATATTTTTAGAATCTACAGACAAAATTTGATGAGACTCTAGTTTGCATCATCTACAAATTCCTCACGGTTTAGTCACTATAGGTGCTCGAATGTGAAGATTTAGTTAAAAATAATAGTTTCAATGTCCAGTTTGGCCAAAAATTGTAAACCACTATTGTGGGATCACCCACCACCACCTTCACCAATGGCTTTCCTTTCCAACAACCCATCACAATTGATTTTAAATAACTACAATGTCATGCCTAAGAACCCTAAGTATTTTTTCTCTAAGTTCCATACTCATGATCCCAATAGGACAGCAAAAGAGCATATTAGGATTTTCCAGACCTGTCAGAGATATAGAGGAATAAATCATGAGGATGTTGCATGCATGATTTTCCCTTATTCACTTGGGGAAGAGGCCTTTTATTGGTATAATCACTTACCTACTGCTTCCATCCATAATTGGACTGAACTAGAGACTACATTTCTGTAGAAGTTTAAGATTCTCATTAGTGCTGATGAGCTATACCTGCAATTTTATGGGGTGAAAAGAGAGATTAATGAGCCTATAGGATGATTCAACAATAGGTTTCATCGAGCTTACACCAGACTCTAGGTACCTCATGCTGGAAATGAAGATACAGCTCTATAGGTTTACTTTGAAGCCCTAGATAGCCTTACAACCACTTTCCTTAAGAAAAGGACTAATCCCCCAAATACTCTGCTCACTACATATACTGAAGCTGTTAAGATCAGCACGGATATGAGGCAAAATTTATCAGGGCCTTTTCCATCTTTAGGACCTCCTGCTCACCTTGGACAAGTTCAAGCTCTCAACCAGGCTTTGACTAATCATGCTCCTATAATGAATCCAATACCTTCATTGCCTTTGGTCCCTCATCTGGGTCCCCCAATAAATCAAGCTCAACCCATGACCTCTTATCCTCAACAAATGGCTAATCAAACCATCAATCTATGGTCACAAGTTGGTTTCCCTACATACTTGCAGAATTCTAAAGTTTTGAATTAGGTTGTTGGCTCTAGAGGAATATCTGGATATCCTCCTGGTAATACAAATTTAGCATCACCTAGTGGTCTAGACAAGGAGTGGCTGGATGAGTTATCTAAATAGGTGAACAAAATGAATATGGAGGTAAATTATTTGAGAAATTAGAATAGCCAACTTTAGGCTGCTCAGAAGAACATGCAGTCCAATTATGGTAGAGAGAACATGAAATTTGATAGAGGACAAAACTTTGAAAGAGGGCAGTACTTTGATAGAAACCAAAATTTTAATAGAAGACAAGGCTTCGGTCAGAACTTTGATAGAAATTAACAAGGTGGACAAGGATTTGATAGAGGACAACCACCTAGGTAGAATAGGTCATGGAATATTGTACCTAACAATGGAGGGGTTCCTACCCCATTAGATCAACCTTCTACTCAGGAGAAGCCTCCAAGTGGTGTATATTTGGCAGAGACAACTTTCTCTGTCTGGTGCAGACTCCATAAGACAAGCTAGCATTCAGAGTTTGATTGTGTCAAGTTTTAGATTGCTGCTTCCATTTTTCAGTACGAAGTTGAGAACAATTCTAGTAGTCAGGAGATTGTGCCCTCAAATCCCTGATTCTCCAGTGTTGGTACTTAATCATGCACCATTCCCAAAAGGTGGGGAAAATGAACCAGAAGAAAAGTCCAATGACTGAGAGAATGAGGAGGAGCAGGTATTAAATGAATATGAGATCTCCCAATTGTTTAATGAAGAAAATGAGAATGATAATGGCCCTTTGGATGAGGAGGAATTTAGTATTGAAGAAGTTCAGATGTTTCAGGAACCAGCAAAGAAATATGATTTGAGGAATAGGCCTAACAAGAATCCACAGGATGGAGGTCCCTTCACTACTTCTATCCCTCCTAACAATTTTACTACCCCACCAAATTTGCAAGCTAGTAATAATTCACCTTATCCTCATGTACCAACATAGTACTTGTCTAAGGGAAATAGTGTTGAGGTTTCAAAAGATAAGTAGGTTGGTGGCTACAAGGAAACCCATACTGATCTGAATGTAGAGCAATTCGGTGAGTATATGACTGAAGAATTCAAGAAAATAAAGGGAGTAGCTGCCAATGAGGCTGTTGCTAGATCCTCTGGTTCACAGGCGTCTAGAGGTCAAGTCCCACCTACAGACCAAGGGTCAAGCTGCACAAGCTAATACTCACTTGAGTTTATTTCAAGGCATGATGGAAACTTCTCCTTTCTTAATTTATGTTCTTATGTTTGGGAAGAATCTGCATAATTATCCTCTAGATTTAGGGGAATCTACGAATGTTATGCCTTTTGCTATTTGCAAAGCATTGGGTATTACCCCTATAGCTTCTCAAAAGAAGGTCACTCAACTGGATAAAACAGAGGTAAATGTAGTGGGAGAATTGAACAAGATCCCTACATAGCTGGCATTGGATCCTAGGGTGTAACAAGTCATCAACATTCAAGTTGCTAACATTCTTGATACTTATGGATTGATTTTAGGTCAAGATTTCACCAAGGCATTGAATGGGTATACATCTACAAACCATTCACACATGTGGCCTCCATGGAAAGGAGTTCCAAATCATATCAGAATTGAAAGAGAACCCTAGATGAAGTATGTAATCACTGAATACCAGAATATTTCGAATGAGATCTTGGTGTCAGAGGTTAGCATGCAAAATTATGTGTTGGCTGCATCAGCCTCAGACTATGAAGAGGTCTTTATGTTGTAGGCCTCCTAAGAGGAATTCATATTAGAGAACAATGGTTTTGAAGCATTGATTGAAAAAGCAAAAGAAATGGGTAACCATGAAGACAAGTAGCTTGGCTTGCTAGATAAATTTCAAGAACTCATCTGAAGGTGTGTGGAAAGTTAGATTCACCTTGGCAGGGATATGGATTTTGAAGAATTAATACTTCCCAATTGGTGCCGAGTCCATGATGCTCCTCATTTTGAGCTGAAATGTGACTTGTTTTAGACAATAGTGGAGCGTATGCAAAGGTGCATCAATCCAATCCCAATTGTTAGGATAAATATTCAGGAGGAGCCAAATGACGATAAGGGTAAGAGACCAATGCTTCCTGAGAAGACCCCTATTCGCAAAAAAATGAAATATGAATTGAGGCTACCAGAGCCTGATGGCTATTGGACATTAAGATTTGATGGATCCAAATCTAAGCAGGGTGCTAGAGTAGGATTTTAATTGATTAGTCCTAAAGGTAAGAATTATTTTGCTCCTCATAAACTCCAATTCCAATGTACTAATAATTTTGCTAAATATGAAGCTTTGATTCATGGCTTGCTAATGGCATCAAGGAAGAAAGTTAAGATATTACAAGTCTTTGGAGACTCTAAACTAGTAATCAAAAAGGTAAGGAAACAATATTCATGCCGTGATAGGAGAATGACTAATTATAGGCATAGAGTCTGGGATCTCATTGAGGAATTTGATGCTTTCAATATCCAGCTGGTTCCTCAGAGTAGGAATCAAGTTGCAGATTCTCTCGCTCTAGCTGCTAGTACATTGTAACCTCTATCACTTTTGGGATTGAAGAATTTTACAGTTGAACTCACCCCAGTACCTTCAATACCTGATAATGTTACTAATTTCCAGGGATTTGAAGATGACAAGAATATTTTGGATTTTATTAGAAGTTGTGATGTGTTTGCTTCTCAAGTCATTGATGAGATAGAGCCTCAAGAAGAAGAAATGGATTTGGGAGGAATCATTAATCTGAAGACCAACACCATCCCAAGGGGTATGGTGCAGCTTGAGCGAATTTTTGATATGGATAAGATAAGGGATCATGAACTACAAGTTAAAAGGGAATCTCTCAGTAATAATTGTGAAACATATAATATGGGAATGCCAGATGACATGAAGAATGTTTTTATTGGTAAGGTGTGTACTCCTGAGGAAAGGAAAGGGATTATTGAAGCATTGCACACATATCATGATGTGATAGCCTGGAGCTATGAAGATTTGAAAACATATGATACTTAAATCATTACACATACCATTCCCTTGAAGTCAAATGTCAAACCATCTGGATAGAGAGAAAGGCCAATCAATGCTCTATTAGAACGCATCATTCAGAAGGAGGTGCAAAAGTTGCTTTCAACACAAATTATATTTCTAGTAAGACAATCAACATGGGTTGCGAACCTAGTTCTAGTAAGGAAAAAGAATGGAGAAATTAGACTGTGCATGGACTTTAGGAATCTGAATAGAGAATTAGAAAAGGAAAACTATCCAGTTCCTTCACTGGATGAAGTGCTTCATATCATTAATGGATCCCAGATGATGTCCTTTCTGGATGGGTATTCTAGATACAACCAAGTTATGGTGCAATATGAGGATAGGAATAAGACTGCTTTCATTACAAAATGGGGAACTTTTTCTTATAGGCGGATGCCTTTTGGGTTGATCAATGTTGGAGCTACATTCTAGAGAGCTATGGATATTTCCTTTAAAGACATAATTGGTAAGTGCATCATTATTTATATGGATGACTGGACATTTTTTTCTAAGAAACGAGGTGATCATAAAACAAATTTATGCAAAGTATTCCAAAGGTGTAGAGAGTATGGCATTTCACTTAATCCAAGGAAGTGCATTTTTGGGGTCATGAAAGGAAAATTGCTGGGACATATTATCTCAGAACAGGGTATTGCAATTGATCCTGAATGAATACATGCTATCTTGAAAATACAGCCTCCTGCAAGTAAGAAGGAATTAAAGTCATTCTTTGGTAAGATTAACTTTGTTAGAAAATTTATCACTGGATCTATAGAGATAGTAAAGCCATTGAATGCTATGTTGAAACAAGACACAAAAATAGAGTGGAATGTAGAAGCCAAGGAGGCATTTACAGAAATCAAGAAATCTATTACTATGGACTTCATAGGTCTAATTAATCCTCCATCTTCTGCGAACCACAAGTGTATTCTTACCATAACTGATTATTTTACTAGGTGGATAGAGGATCTTCCTTGTAAACAATGTACTTCAGATGTGGTAATCATTTTTCTTGAGTCAGGTATCATCAATCATTTTGGTTGTCCATTGTCTTTAGTTAGTGATAATGGTCCTACATTTGTATCACTAATGTTTTCTAATTTGGCATTTAATCATGGGATCGTCATTAAATTTTCATCCAGTTACTACCCTCAGGGTAATGGTCTAGTCGAGTCTTCTAATAAGAACCTATTAACATTCATTCGTAAGATGCTAGAACGAAACCCTAAGGATTGGCATACCCAGTTATAGTTTTCTCTATGGGCAAAGTGTACTAGATAGAAGACATCTATAGGAACCTCTCATTATCACCTAGTGTATGGTTTGGAACCTATGTTTCCTATCCAGTTGAAGATCCCTACCCTGTAGTTCATTAATGAATACTACAATGAGGAGGATAAACGTGAAGCCCATTTGGCTGAGTTGTTACACCTTGAAGAGAAACGAGATAAATCCCTAGAAAACTTTGCCAAAAATCAAGGTGTAGTGAAAAGATGGTTTGATAGGAGAGCTAAGGTGAAAGCCTTTAGAATCTTTGAACTAGTTCTCTACTGGGATAAAGCCCATGATTGTAAGGGATAGCATGGAAAATTTGATAAACTCTGGCTTGGTCCTTACTAGATTTCAGAAATTCTGGGAGATAATGCTTTTCGCTTGAAAACCCTCACTGGTGAGGATATCTCGCTACCTGTCAATGGGCAGTATTTGAAGCATTAGTTTCAATCTTGAGTTGTTTGTAGCTCATATTTGTACATAATTAGTGTAGGTTTTCTTTTTTCTTTGGTTAGTGTAGGTTTGCTTTGGTTCATTTCGCTTTCCATTTTTGGTTTTCGTTTCTTGCTTTCTTGGGGTTGTTGCATCTATATAATGGGCTATTTGCCTGAGGATTGTTCTGGAAGTTTCTTTTACAAAATCTAATCAGTTTTTTAGAGTCAAATGGTGGAATTCCTTTATCTAATTTCCCTTGTACTTAGAATTAGAAGTCACTTGTTTTGGATAAACTTTAGAATATATTTGGTTCTCACACTTTCACACTAAAATCAAGATAATGGAGTTGCATAGGGTTCCTGTGTAATTTGGCCTGGTGAAATATCTTATACTCTACTTAAGTGCCACTGTGTTCCTCATCCCTGAGTATGAGTTTTTCTACTCACATGGTGAAAGGAAGGTTCCATAAATGTTTAACAAAAAAGAAAAAATGAAAGAAAGTATTGAAAATAAAAATAATCTTTACCTTATTAGGGTATCCTAGTATCTCTATCGGGGCTATAGATGCCTGGCTCGTAGTAGAGCTATGCTTGGAAGGATCACAGGGATAACCTCATCGGGGCTATGGACACCTAACAGGCAGCGAAACTCTATCTAGGTTGCTTTTGAAGTTAGAACTTTTATGTAGCTTGGTCAGATTTGCTCTGGTTTCCATTGCACCTAAGGAATAGGAAATAAATGTAAAATACACACACTTGGACCCTAGTATAGGAAAAGCCTTCTTGCTTGTGGTTCTGAAACTTTTTTCATGGGTGTCCTGATGAAAGGATTGAAACCAGAGATTCTGGGTTCTTGATCCTAGTTTGTTCTTGAAATGCTATGGAGCGTTTTCCCAGTGGAGTCACCATTTGTTGTCCAGTTTTTGCACACATGCCCCACTGAAAGTAGGGGCGCTCATTTTTTTCTTTTTGGTGTTTTGGTCTTTCTATTTTGGAATTTTTCTTTCTGGGGCATGTGCTTTGATGTTCATCTTGCCGGTCGGAATGGCCCATTTGTGATTTATATTCAAAATCTTAAGTTCCAGGCAAATTTCGGGCTTTTCACAATGTTTGGGAAAATCCTCCCTATCCATATTTTCTCAGTTTCCCTTTGGCGCCTGGTAATGGTTACCTTTCTGTCCAAATCCGAGGAAATCCGTCATCTCCAGATTTTTCTAAAGTTTGTGTCTCTATCGAATTTTCGGATTTTGGTCTCGGTCGTCTTCTCAATCGCATTAATGGCGATTGTGCAACCTTTTTGGGCAATGATATATTGAATTTTGTGAAGTGACTTTCCATTTGAGTTTTTTTGTTTGCTTGTCATTTGAGCGTGTTGTTCCTGAGCTTTTTTGTGCTTTCATGGTGAAGTTTTTTGGGGTTCTTGACTTAGGGCATAGCCAATCTCTTTCGAATTGTTGAGAGGGGGGTTTTAAAATTCATGGTTGATCCATTGGGGGTGTAGGTTAGGTCATTGTCAAGCTACAAGCTCTTGGTCCATGTCATTCAACCTATTTTAGGTGAGAGCGAGGAAAACACAGATGTTGGAGTTTTTGTTGCCTTCGCGGAATTCGGCACTTGCTGGATTTCCTTGATTCTTCCTAGTTTTCCTTCTTCCTTCATAACTTTCTAATTAATCTGAACTTTTATTGTCTCACGGAATTTCGCTTCCTCTGGATTTTCCTGGTGTTTGTTTCCTGGTCGTTCTACCAAGCTCACGCTTCCTCGGTGAGATTTTCATACTTCCACTGAAATCCGCTCTGTTGGGATTTTCTCGGATGTTTAATGCTTCTTTCATTTTCCCAGATTACTGAAACTATTGTTGTTTTCAGGGATTTCAATCTATGGCGGATTCTTCTGAAGTTTTGTGGGAATGAAAATCTGATGATTACAAGAGGAATTTACATATTGATAATGCATTTTGATGATTAAATGAACTTATGCTAAGTGGTTTCAAGTTATTCCTTTATTATACTAATTTATTGATTAATATTGTGGGGTTTTTATGTTTATTTCGCTGGATTCTGCCTAGTCCAGATTTCCCCAAAATTCCTCTCCAGTCTGGATTCTGTAGAGGAGGCTAAACCCCGAACTTTGAAATAATTGATGTTGACACTTGTTTTTTGTCTTGGATCTCATTGTGTTTTTTTTACTTGGTTGCATGGATTCCAAACAAAGGATATGGTGCCATCAAAGATATCTTTTCAACTGTAGGGGATGCCATGAGGACAGTCGATTGGCTGAAGACTATGCTGGCTTAGGACAAAGAAGACATTGATCTCCTGTTACAGAAAGTAAAACAATCATGGAGTTTACTGAGGGTAAACTGGTGAAGAGTGGGATTCTTCCTTTTCCAAGGGTTTATGAGCCTTAGGAATGGTTTGAGATCTTATAGATGAGGCAAAGGGCCTTGAAGAAGATTCACAAACAAGGAAGGCAGATTGAGGACACTTTGAATGGCATTCATGATAAGTGCATTTCATTCTTTGAGATTATGATAGAGAGGAAGAAGTTTGATCCAAATAATTTCAATTTGGAACAACTTAAGAAATGGTGGAGATATGTCTATTCTCCAGTCAGTGAGGGTCCAGTCACTGAACATTGGTTAGATGATGTTGCAACCTACATTGTAGTTATTGACAGGCAGGGCTGATTATGATGGCATAGTAGGGCAATGCATACTGAAGTGGATCAAGCTAAGGACATAGATGGAAAGTAATTATATGGGGCTACATCAATTTTTTTTCTTCCCATTATCCACATGCATTGGGCCAACCTTTTGAGACCCCAGGCCGAATTGGATGAAATTGGTGCAAATTGCACATTTCATGGTATGTTCGAATATCTTTTGAGACCGACCTCTTGTGTGTCATTTTTATTGTAAACTCTAATTTTGTACTGACCTATCTTGGGGATTCTCTATAAATTGGGCGTGTTGCCTCATTTTGAAAATATATAGATAGAGAAAATAGTAGAAAGATAAGTGATATAGAATAGGCACATAGAATATAGGTTGGAGTGAATTAGGGTTTATCTTCAAGCAAGTATTGTAACAGAAGACTGGAATTGTTGCCATTTTGGATGACCTAATATAGGAAAGGATATTGTGATTTGGTATCTCTCTTGTGTGAATTTTTATCTGGTATGTTTCTTGTTATTCTATCTTTAAAATTGCTTAAGTTCAATGTTAAATAGTTTGGTGATGCTTAGGGTTTCATGTTTGGAATTTTTGTAGTGATCTCTAGTCCATACATTTTACAGTTAGTTGATTGTTAGCTGCTTGGCAAAGTTAGCCTGGACTTAAAATTGTGCTTAGTTCAATTATGAATGTTTTTTCATTTCAGTTGCAGTAGGATTGTCTTGAATGAATGTTTATCATTTGAAAATATTTAAATACCTCAGAAGATTGCACTATTCCCGTGAGATTGCAGATTTATCTAGGTCAAACAGAAAGTAGTTTATGAGAGATCGGTCCATTTCGAGCATCTTATAATTTGGCATTGTCAATCTTAGGGTTAGAATTAGTCTTAGAATCATCTCTAAAACCTTTATATTTTGTTATTTTCTTTACTATCTAAGTTCAAACGAGGATTTCAAGTATCAATTTATTTCTAGATCTAATAAATTCATGGTCCAGTGTTTGCTCGTAGTAAGGTCCCTTTGTGATTACCAACATTTTCACATTATCTCTGAGTTGTTTTATTTGCATTGTCAAGAATTGACATTAGAGACCTTGGGGTTATCTCTTTGTTCATAGAGATTTACCTTTCAAGAGAGATAGGATATCATATTCTATCTGAGTTGTTGTTGTGCAGAAAACACCATCAACACCTAGTACCATGACACTACCTTCTACATCAAGATCAGTACCTCCAACTTCTCCAATTTTTTCTACTCCAGGATCCCCCATCCAAACTCCTATTCCCAATCCTTCATTAGATCTAGTTGAAGAGGAGATTGAGTACTCTGTAGATCCCACCAAGAAGAAGATGCTAAATAAGATTACAGAGTTACAGGAAGCTGTAAAAGTACAAGTGAGGAGGGAGCAGTTGCCAAGCATAATGAAGTTGTAGATATAGTTTTGAGGCATCTAAATGAGAGAGTTGATGGTAGATTACCATCAGTTTATTCTTTATATATTCTATTCTTAGATTCAATAAAAAACATTACTAGGGATCAAGAATTAGTTTTTCCTTTAGTTGGGAAGTGGATCCCTAGGGCCAATGACTTAGATGTTATGTATAAGGCCTCTAGATTTGATGTAGATAAAAAACCCCAATCATTAAGGCCTACTCAAGTTTGTGTAAAATCACTACAAGGTTTTTAGGCCTTACCTAATGATTTGAGTAGGAAGATTAAGGAATTGGTAAAGGGTTTTGATGATTGGAGTGATTCATCTTTACCAGATATAGGAGATGCCCAAGGAAATGTTAGATCATTGCAATAGTGGCAAGATAGGGTGGATGAAGTCATCAATGCACCAATCAAATTGATTTGTGATGACTCATATTATGACATGTTGGTGATTAGTATGGATAAAATCATTAATACCAACACATTTTTGGAGTCTTTTAAAAGAGAGGTGAATCAGGTAGCTATAAAATACACACCTTACAGTGCTAAGGTGAATGAGGTGGTAAATTTTGATTGGCCAATAGATGAAGAATATCGGAGATGGGTGGAAATATATTTAACTGAAGAAGAATAGGACATAGTCTACTACTGACAGTTAATAGCTCAGCGGTTATGGTTATAATAGATTTTGGTTATGTGTGGATGTCAGTTTTGGTGCAGGTTTTTGAATTTTGGCCAATGCGACAGCTATTCTCCAATGGACGTGATAAACAAGAAGATTCTCTAGGGACTCAACTATTGTAAAAAAAATTTGAAATGTCATAGGGCGGTCCAAATGACTGATGACATGTGTATTTCTGGCCTGATGCTTGTTTCCTCCTTCATTATTTATATGAAGGATTTCAAGGCCAGAAATATGGGTTAGCAAGTTAGATATCTTTAGGTTGAATCTAAGTAAGGTTGCAGAGAGAATTGTAAAGAGCTTGAACTTTTAGTGAAAATCCCATTTTTAGGTTTGGTTTCATTATGTTGTAAGTTTTAGATTCATGAGTGCTTGATGTTTCAGAACACTACTAACATCTGAATGGAAACTACTCATTTCAAGCTCATGTCTCTCCATTGTATGAACATATCATTATCTTGAATAAAATGATCAAGGGTTATTTTGTTCATCTCACTTTTGTGGTGTGTATGATTCTCATTTTAGCTTTAATTCAAGGAATTAATTAAAATGCTTAAGTGAGGCTATAGGTGGATGTGTTTATGTAAATATTTGATAAGTAGTATTGGGTTAGAATACAAATTGATGGTATTTTAAGGAAATATTATCTAAGATTTTATATGTTATGTGTCTGAACCTATCATGAACGCTTAAATTCTTATGAATTTGACTCCTCCAATGGTATATGGCACTGGTCTAAATCATACTTGTTTTTGAGGTTTTGTATTCATTGGTCTTTGCCTAGAGCTTGCTACAAATTGCAAATCAATGACTATCTTAAGATGTGTAATGTTGTTGTAGTATCTCATTATCCAAATAGTTGATATTATTGATGAACCACCAATTCATTTGAGTATTATCCTATTATGTTGAGCTATTAAATGAGATGATTTGTTCTTGTCGGTGTTATTTATAAGTTTGGTGCAAAGGTTATAAACACATTAAAGGGATCACCCTCTCGGGTTTTGTAGAGCCCAAACTGTAGGAGGTTTATTAAAACCCTCGTCAGTTTGTCCAGGTCCTTCAAGCTACCCCTGATTGGAATTGGAAATTCCATAGGTAGATTAGAAGATAAACTTGGTTACAGTGAAAACAACCAACAATATGAGCAGGTCTTAACTGCTAGGCTAATTTCTAGGATTTCAAGATGGGAGTGGAGGTGAGAAGAAATGAAGGTGACGTTGCTTTAACTAAGGAGGATATTGGTAGAGCTGTCTAAGTTGTGATGGTGGAGGAAGAAGGAAATATGATTAAATCCAATGTTGATGAAATTAGTAGGGTCCTGACCAGTAATGATTGCCAGGTCTATCGAACAAATATCCATAGCTTTGTCTCTACGCTCAAGTAGAAAGCCTTCCACAAACAAACTATTTGATATTTATATTTCAGCTGTATTTGATAAGGGCTTAAACTTATAGGGCCCTACTTGTACATGTATTCAATTCCACTATAACCTCCAATGTTTTTTCATGTCATAATTTTGGATTTCCTCTCAACCAATTTTGTTGTGTGATATAATACGATGTAGATGAGGCTGCCATTAGTCTGTGATCATTGTTATTACATTTCACATGTATGATTTTTTTTGAAAGGGATGTTTTTGTGATTGTACTCCCTATGTTGTTCACAAATGGTCAATATGTTTCCCCAAACATGTATGATTTACTTTGAAAGGGATGTTTCTCCAATTGTACTCCCTTGTTCCATTCGCAAATGGTTAATCTGTTTCCCCGAATGGATCTTGAACCACTCAATGGTTCCCACAACTAGCTATATTCTAAAGACTAACCTAAGCTTATTTCATGTAAATAAAACATATAGGGGAGAGGACTCAATACTTGTGCAACCTAACTTCACACTAATGGAAATTTCAAAACACTCCCATTTTTTTACAATAGCTTACTTGGCAAGTCCCCTGCTTATAACTAAGTTTTCAGGGCCACATCATCAAATATGATGCCACATCAACATGATTTTTGTCAAGGTGTCCAAAAAGGCCCCCAAAAAAAGTGAGACCAATACTTATGCATTCACAACATATTTTATTGAGCGTTGATATGGAATCACATGATTGGTTGCTTTATAGATCAAATGAATACATTTTGTTTAATTATGGGTAGTCATCATCAACACTAACAACATTAAAGTAACAACTATTGGTCCAATATTGATAAAAATATTAGGCATTATATAAAAAACTACTATCACAGCTATTGAAACATGCTTAGGTACTGGGACCTCTCCCCTATTTTGTATGTCTTCTCTACATTTTTAAAAGTAGTGTCTTTGCATTTGTTTGATATACCTATATTGGCATATGTCATACTCTTTGAGGACCACACGCCTTTCTAAAATAAACATAATATTTTTAACCAAAAGGACCTTTATTAGAGGTAACCTATCATAGTCTTCCATTGTAGTCCATGACTTCAACAAATATATTTATGTTTTATGCTTGAAATATTTGCTTACCTTGTTGTTCATATATATAGGAAAATTTGGTGATACAATAAGGTTTTAATTTTTAGCACACTTTTTGGTGCAAATAAAATGGGTAGAATCTCAATTCTTTGATTAGTTGTTTGATTTTTTTATTTCAATGATCTTTGTATAATTTGAATAAAATTTGGTATAAATTATGTCTAATGGAAATGTAGGATACATGTTTTAAATCTCAGGATATGTAGCAAGATGTCTCTTTCATCAAAGCATCAAAATAGGTTGTGGAAATGCATCAAATTATTTGTACAATAGGGTGTGGAAATGTGTCAAATTATTTGTACATTTAAATTTGTAACAAGTATCGACTTTTTCTTATTCTTCAATTGATGCTCAAGTCTTATTCCAAAGCCCTAATTTTGCCACAAGTTCTTGCATATACAAAATCAAAGCTTTCTAATAGAGCCTTAGGAAATTATTTAGAAAATGTAGTTCACAAGTTAGAAAGTAGTTGTGTTTTCACATATTTCTAATCTACAACAAACTTGGGGCTTTACGTAATGTGTTCATTGAAAATATTTGAAAGGGAATTTTTTCTTGTTGTGGTAATGACTATGTTGATAATCATGTTGTAAATTTATTTTGCAACTAATTGGTTTATTATAAATTATTTTTGCAAAACCATCCAGCCTTCATTTTTGAATAGTATTTTTTTTGCATCTAAGAAAGACTAGAGCAAGATTCTAAATATAAAAATTCTCATATGTATACATATATATACACACACACATATATATATACACACACACATACATATATATATGTATGTATGTATGTATGTATGTATGTATGTATATGTATAATATATATATGTGTGCGTGTGTATAGATACACATATGTTCATATACACACATATACATATTTATTTGTGTATTTGTACATATATTGTTGAACACTCGAAATACTGAGAGGGGGGCTAAATCAGTATTCACTGAAATTCATTAATTTCATCAATTTAAACATCCATTCAATGCATCACATTAAACTTTGTGTAATGGAAAGGAACAAATAAAACATGCATCACATCAAGGAACACGAGAACACTAGATTTACATGGAAAACCCTTGAAAGGGAAAAACTATGGTGAGGATTAGCTTACAATATATATCATAATTGGTTACAATAGAGATTATCGAATGGTGGAATGACTATCCAAAAAGAAAGAATGGATCACTATCGGTGACTCACTACCTAGAACAAAAAAAGATAGAGGAAATGTTGGCTCACTTCCAAGATGAATTGCTAATAATACATCTACAACATGCCAAAGATGTAGTTCCAATTAAGCTCTAAAAATTGATTTAACACACTTCATACCTCACCACAATTACACTTTGCACACACACTCAATGCTAACTCATCTCATACTAAATACATAATTCACACAATGAATTAACCTTGCATATATATCACTATCAACCAAAACATTAGTTAGGTCAACCTAATTGCATGAACTGTGTACCACATAACTTGTCAGCTTAAATATTTAACACATGTTCCTTGTAGAATAAACCAAAGTGTGTACACCTCCAAAATTGGTCATCTTGACCAATAATTACTCTCATAGATCCACTCCTTACATACTTCAACTCTGCATGACCCCAAAATCCTTAGCTTGACACCACATAGCAAAACTAGTGAAGCGATAACTGAATGAACCAACCATTCATTCACAACTTTCCATACAAACCACCAAAAAAATTGCCACTTGGAGTACACATACTTTTGAAATATATAAACACTTCCTCAAAACTAGATAGGATAATATTCATCTGTGGTGGAATGTGAAGCATTCCAATATATAGTTTATTACCAGTAACAGTGTCATTATAGAGCCCGATACTCTGTTAACATTATCTTCAATTGCAAAATACATACAACCTTGAAATTCGAATTTAAACACCTTTAATACACATCATGAACAAATCAAAATTGCATGAAAAGATATTACATAGTGGAGCATGCTGACCAAAAAATTGGTTCACTCTGACATTGAAATTGCACTCTGAGTCTTAGCCAATTGTCCACACCATTTGGTCTTCTTCTAGCCAACACTTCTACATTTCTATCATCGGTTAACATCAATGAAAAAACCATATAGATCCAAACATCATCATGCTCATGTTGTCAACAATCTCCCAACAAATCTTCCTTAAGGTTTCCTTAAGTGAGCATTTGTTGCCCTTTTACTGCAAATAATTATCAAGTATTTTCCCTCATAACTATAATCACACACTTTAAATAGAAAATGATCATATATTTATCAGGACCATGTATAAATCTTACCAATAGAAATTCTCCATACTAAAAAGCATGAAAGGAAACCATCTTTATACTAATCATGTACATGGAAAGGCTAATAACCTGCAATCTCCTTTGGTAAACCAAATTCAATTGCTAGTTTACTTTCTTCTATCAACCCATAGCATATCACATCTTTTGTTTAGGAAAATGAATCTTCAAAATAATCATCAACACTTTTTTGAAAGGTTCTTCAATTCTTTGCATCACACATAATAAAACAATGAAAATGAAGGGAATTTTCCACATGCGACCTTTTGCTTCAAATTTCTCATTAAAAGATAATAATATCTTCAAAAAAATTGGGTTTTATACTAAGACTACATTATCCTAGTATAAAAAATGTCATTTTAAAAATAAAAATCTATCAACAAAAGATGGCACTGCACTACTCACAAGTATATGAAAGATAATTGATCTTATATCTGGAACAAAAATAAAATTTTCTTCATTCCATTTATGTAGGCACAATATTAGAATGCTCTAATACCATATTGAAATGAAAGAGAAAACAAAAAAAGGCCAAATCACACCATTGTTGCATAGTAATATAAAAGCATAAAATACTTGTTATTGAATTTTTGGCTGATATTTTACATTGAATAGAATCAACTTTATAATTTATCTATGATACTGTTCAACCACCCAAACTTCCCTATAACTAAATTTTATTTTATTTACTAATGATAAACTAACTATTTATTTACTATCAAGCAGAACTGGAAGTGAGAGAGGGATTCCAAATCTATAGGGCGAGAGGTCTAGATCTAAGGATGATGATCATGATAGAGCTTGTGCTCCCACCAAATGGATCCCTCGGGTTTTATCTATTATTGGACATGCTTTTGAAGAAGATGAAAATGTTGTGGTTGTGAATGATGTGAAAATGGGAGGTGACATTTTGTTGAGGTTGGTTTAGGCTTTCTTGTTCTAATTTGTTTTGTGTGTGTAGGGAATTTTATCATGGGCTCCCTTGTTTTTGATGATGTTTGGGATCCTCTTTACTTGGATCAAATAATGTGGTTAGTGCTAGTTTTAGTGGCTCCATTGCTAGAGTTGAATGGAATCTCGTTGTTGTCAGCCTGGCTCCAACTGTATTTCATGCCCTCCTCGTTATCCTGCTATTTGTGGGTGAATGGAGTTCTAGAATTATTATTTTAGGAATTCCTTTGGTGGAGGTTCCTCTCTCCCATGCATCTAATGTTGAGACCTGTCTTGAGTTTTTCTTAGGAAATGATAGTTTGGAGCAGCCAGTCCAAAGTCTGCAAATCTAGTTCTTGGAGGTTGTTGTTTTGCTATAGGAATATTTTTCAATCATGTATTTCTCTTTGACCATGCTAGATATCCTAGATACTTTTGGGTTAGGTTTCGTTAAGTGAGAATTGTCTGCCCTTTCACTTGGTTTTTTGTTGCTAGGTTGGATTTTGGTGGGTTTCCCCAAGACTATGTTGGTTGACCTAGAGGCTTCTAGTCTTCAGGTCATCATTATTCTTGTGAGTGATGATGGGGTTATGTCTACCTAGGTTATTGGATGTCGTAAGAAGGCTTCTTCCACTCTTTCCCTAACTTCTTCACTTGCTTCTCCTATTGAGGTGGAGACTATTCTTGCAAGAGAGGTTGGGGTTTTGAATCTTCCTCAGTTAACTTCCTCTGCTACTTCTCCTATTGAGGTGGAGAGTAAAGATGGTAATGGGATCTTGTATCTACATCATAAGGTAGAGATTGAAATTTTTTTACTCAATTGAAGGATCTCACTTGTTTCTTTTGGTTTAGGATTGCTATTTTTTCTAAGTAGTTTTTTTTATTTTTATGGTTGTGGCCTTATTATTGTAGTAGTTGGGTTTCATTTGATTAGCTTCCTTTAGATTGTTATTATTTTGTTGTTGGTTGGCTATGTTCTCTCTCTAGGCAGTGTTCTGTGATAGTGTTCTAGGTTACTTCAAAACCTTTTGGTTTGGACCAACTGTGGTCTTTTGTATATGATTTTGGGTCCCCTTCATAAATTTTTTTTCCCTAATAAAAAACTATTTAATATTAACTAACCATTTTATAACCCTTAAATTAACAATTACATGTTAATTTATGGGCTAGAAAATTATCTAACCATTTATGCAAGCTAGAATTTCTAATTTGATTATTGATGGGGATTCCAAAAATACTATCATGATGTTGAGAGGTAATGGTAATCCTTGTTGGACTCTCTGGGACCTTGTGTTGTTATCTTGGAATCTAATGATGACCCTTGGTAAAAGTAGGGCTATTCATGTGTTTAGAAACAATAATAAAGTTGTTGATGTGCTTGCTAACATTGGTACTTTCACACCAAATTTAGAAATATGGGATACTATTTTGAAAATCCCCAGGCATGTGTGTGAATTAATGAATCATGATTCCAAAGTACTACCAACTTGAGATCGAGTTGGATCTGTTGTTAGCTCTCTTGGAGATTTTCCACAAGTTTCACTTATGACAAAATAATTTTTTTTTTTTTTTATAAAATCATCAACATTTGGCTTTGGTATTCATATTGGTAGTTCTACAAACTGTATTCTCTAATTCTATATTATTCAAATTTTACTATAGGAGGTGAGTTAGTACAAGAGGAATCTACTAGCTACAAAATATGGAAAAAAGACCAGGATGTTTGGCTTATCTTACAATGGGGAAAGATGGCCTCTTGTGGAAGGAAAGTTAGGGCATGATCCCAAGATCTATATGGCATTCACTACCTCCTAGGCAGATGGTATCATGATTTTTAATGGGTATTCCTTCATGGTGATGGCTGTGCTTATTGCAAAAGTGGTGAGGCTCTCATTGGAGGGTGTTTACACCCCCCATAAACCCAAGGCTAGCTATCAGAAAGATATGGAACATTTTTTAAAAGAAGGTGAAAAAGTGAACATAATCTAGAATGGTTTCAATCGTGTGAATCTTCTTGGTGTCTAGAGTAAGGTGGATAAACTCCTCATGAGGTATGTTACACTCAAAGGCCAGTTCACTCAATTTCACACTCACTTGTTTCCTATCCTTAAACAACTTTGGTATAATATAAAAATGAACTTTCCATTTTTTATTTTTTCCTCTCTCAATCAAACTGTTTAAAATGTCTAAGGTAAAAGTAGAAATTTACCCATTCACCAAGGTTTCATATTATGTCTTTGCCAGTACCAGGTCATCATGTTAACCTCCCCTGCCGCTATCAAAAATAACAACTTGTCTATTTGTGACCCCACGACAGAACCTAGTCGCTCCATTACTCTAGATGAAACCCCACCTACTACTCAATGTTTTACTTGGGCCCGTGACAAAACCCTTGCTAATGAGGAAACCCCACCAAACCCCATTAAATTTTCTCCCTTAACTAGGCCCATACCTATTTCTATTTCTAGGTCTGATGAGTCAAAAAAATTAGAAAACAAGTCATGGAATCCAACCTCTACTAATTCTCCCATGCACTCCCCTTCTCAGGTGGAGGTGTCTGATGTCTCCAACACCAACCTTAATATATACCCTAGCCATCAAAATTTCCCCAATTTTTGTATCAATTTGGAGGGTACTAGTATTGAACCTTGGGCTTCTTTTAACACTCATGTTCCCAATGACCCCATTTGTACCAAAATTAATGAAATCTCAAAGATTATTAATGTTCAAAATGACACTCTAAAATGGCTCATGGGTCAATTGGTTACTGCTAAATAGAGAATTCAGATTCTAGAGAATAAGGTGTTGCTATAGCAGGTTTCTTGGCCAAGGGAGGTGGACAAAGGCCATTGAGAAATGATAGCCTCTTTGGATAGGTCATTTAAGCAATATACTAGATGAGATAATGCACTGAAAGAGCTATGTAATATTGTTGGCACGGAGGAGGACAAAAAGAATTTACAGAAGGAGATTGAAGCATTACATAGGACCCAAGGAAAAACCACCTAGTGCCTCCAGGTGATAAAAAATTATAGTAAGGCTATTGTGAAGAACACATCCCTCACTATTCAACTCTTCTAGTAAGAAATTAAGAAGGTCTAGGGAAAACAGGTGGCTGAGGAAGGGCGTGATGATGGTCACAAGAAAAAGAAAGGTAAGGTGGTGGATAAGGACATGTAATATTGTTGGCACAAAGGAGGACAAAAATAATTTACAGAAGGAGATTGAAGCATTACATAGGACCCAAGAAAAAACCACCGAGTTCCTCCAAGTGATAACAAATTACAGTAAGGCTACTATGAAGAACACATCCCTCACTATTTAGCTCTTCTAACAAGAAATTATGAAGGTCTAGGGAAAAAATGTGGTTGAGGAAGGGCGTGATGATGGTCACAAGAAAAAGAAATGCAAGGTGGTGGATAGCTAGGCTTTGGATGCTATAGTGGATACTAAGATTGTGCATAAATGTCCTTTATCTTTTGAGGAGAAGGTCCACTTCTTGGCTCAAGCATGGAGAATGATCAGTGGTCTCAAGTTGCTAGGAGACTTGTAGGTGTTAAATGTGGTCTCGTTTTGGTCTTTTTTGGTGTTATTTATGTTCCTATTTACTGATCAAATTGTTTAAGTTTTAGTTTTATGTTTTTACTTTAGTTTGCTGGGTGTTTCAGTTCTCATGAGCCCCTCATTTGTCTTTATGACTATTTTTTAATGCATACTAACCCTTCCAATCTCAATCTAATCAAAACAATTACATGTTAATTTATTATTTAATCTTACTTTAGATATTAAACTACAAATGATGTAATAAATCCAACAAGTTTACATAATTAGTTAAATTTTAATATCATAAGTTATCTAGATGTTAAGATTGTAGATATGTGTTGTTATATAGTGTACAAACGAGAGAAGCATGTTTATTTTTTATTTTTTAAATATAGTAGTTTTATGGCATTTTAAATATCATGTAGCATTATAGGTTTCCTTTCGTTCTAGTATTCAAATTACTTTATAAAAAAATTGCCTTGCTTTGTTGAGAGTAAAATTTTAGGGCATTATTTTTCATGTTGTTATTCACTTCAACTTTTAGTTCCATTAATTAAATTAAAATTTTGATCCATTGTAGGTGTTTTAGTTTCCTTGATCCTTTTCTTCTATAATTGTTTATATGAAATGAATATTGAAAGTAAGATATGGAAATGCCACATGTGCAAGAAATAAAATTATTTAAGAGAATTAAATTTTTAGTCCATTATAGTGACATACAAATCATTTTGGAGAAATTTGCAAATATTTTAACATCTACACATCATGTTGTTTTTAGTATCAAAATTAGATGAGAGGGGTTTATTATTATTTATTATTGGTGGGACCATAGTATATTAGCTTCTAATTTCCTATTAGGTATTATTGACACTTGTGTATTTAAGCTTAGTTTACTTTACTTTTTTGTGTTATATCATGGGATTAAAACACTTGAAATGATTTTTGAGTACGTCCTTGGGTTTTATCCTTGTATTTAAAATGGTTTTTTATAATGAATTTTATAGCTTCCTAGTATTTCAATTGCTTTTATCTTGTGTGAAAGGTTGTTTTGGTTCTAGAGTCTTCATGAAATTTATCAAAAGAATCAACATATTAATTATGCTCCTATGACTACCATAAATAAAACCCAATGATCCTCAAACGTCAAGTTAATTATGTTCTTATGGTCCCATCATAATGAAAACCAATAAAATTGCAAGGGTGTGTAATTTTCAAAGTTATACCATCATCTAAAAAACCAAGTTCATTTCAGATTAGAAATATGCAAAAAAGAATTGACATGTATCTACTTTTAAACTCATAAATTGAATTTTCTAATGGATTTCAAGGATTTTATTAGTAGAATTTACATTATATATGTAGGAACTAGTAGAAAAATTAGAGCTTTGGAATAAGGTATGAATATCTACTAAAGAATAATCAAAAGTCAATATTTCTTAAAAACTTAAATCACAAAAGTAGTTTCATGCATGTCTACACCTTATTTTGATACCTCCATGGAAGATTAATGTCCACTACATATTGCATAATGCATATATCATGTGCTCTACTTATAAATTCCAAAAAAAAATCTATAAAAAGTAATTAATATTCAAGTTGACCACATTTCCATTGAACAAAATTTATCCCATATTTTATAAAAAATGTATATAGATCCGTTAATAAACAAAAAAACCCAACAAAATCTAGCAACTAATTAAGGTTTTAAGTTCTACCCAAAAAAGGATAAACAATAAAATGTTCCTATATCAACAATTTTTTCATATACATGACAAATCAAATAAGAAAATATTTTATGTTAAAAACATAAGTATCTCTACTAGACATATAGACTAATAAATCGTGGTAGACTATGATAGGATTACTCTAATTAAAATTCTTGTGGTTAAAAAGGTTATGTATTTTTTTTTTTATTTAAGCATGATAGAGGATTACAAAACACTAGCAACTGAAACATAGAAAAAAAGGCTCAACCAAAAGGGGATTCACCAAATGGACGAACCTAGTTTTACTTATGTTTTAATATTCACCTATGAGGGGTGAAATGTGAAAATAGCAAGCAGAAAACAACCCTAACTATTATAACAACAATAAACAAGGTTTTAAGATGTTGAAACAATTTCTACCTTACCGAAAAAGTGTTGTTTTGGGGGTCACTAAGGACTCATTCGCCACCTTGAGTGAATGGGTCCTTGTTAGGGTTTTTAAAAACTAATTTTTGGGTTATATTATTTGATGTATGCACTTCTAGTTCCTAGGTGACTAGCTCCTAAAAGTCAGAAAATAATTCTATAGAAAAAATTTGTGATCTTGCAAGATAGATGATAACTTTTGTAACTTTTCAATCTTGACAACTTTGCAACTTTTTTTCTCGACTTGATCTTCAACCTAAAACCTGCGATCATACATCAAAGAAGAGAAAATCTTGTTGATTTATAGGAAATAGGAGTTTTCCTTGGTTAAAACCCATTTAGCTAATCAAAGCTTATGATGAAATAATGAAACATGACCATGAAACATGGCCATGAAACATGAAACATGAAATCAATGATACCTTGGATGGAGTCTTGGAATGTAAATCAACAATCTAACATGAAGTGGCCATGTAGAATGTAGATCTTGATCTTAAATTGGATGTTAAACAATGCTTGCAAATGGATCTTCAATACTACAACACATAAGCTCAACTACATGCTTGATGCACTATTCCTTTGAAATGATGATATGATCTTTGAATTATGCAATAAAACCTTGATAATCTGCCCTTGAATTCCTTTGAAATGCTCTTGATAGCTTATCAACTTGCTAGGATGTCTTAGATGAAACTATGTGAATTAACCTTATATTTATACTATACTTAATATTAAAATCTCGATATTGAAATAACACAAGATGACAATAGATCTAGGGTTCAAAATAATTAAAATCCTACCACAAATAAGTTTAAAAAGGGGCATCCTAAGTAGGGAGGATTGGGCGAATGGGTCCTAGCACAGTTCTCTAGGAACACATTTCAGGGAGGTGAAATAATATGCCAAAAGGGGGTCCTAAGACATAGTGGGGACCCATTTGCTAGGTGGTGAATGGGTCCTAGGTCATATTCCTAGGACTCAAACCTTGCCAAATTATGTATTATGCAACATTATTAATGAGTGTTGAGATTTATGCTTCGAAAAATGCAATAAATAAGGCTTGGATTTGAATTTAAGGGTTCAATTAAGATATGATTAGCCTCAATTAATCAATGACACCACATATAAATGTGAAAGTGTAAACAAACACTTTACAACACCCTAAATAAGGCACAATCAAGTCCATTTTATCATTAATTATTCATTCCCAAACTAAGCATGAAAAGGGTTACTCTTTTTTATGCTACATTTTTCCCCCACTTTAGTGAGAGTTTTACCCCATGACAAAATAACACTAAAGTATAAATTCAAGACACTTGAGTATGCAGCAATAAAAAAGATACATAATCATACCCTATGAAAGACCTATAAAAAGGAAAAATAAAGCATCAATCTTAAAAATTCTAACATGATGTGAAACGTGGATGTTTGTCCAAGAAAAAGGATCAAGCCTCAATAGTCCAATGTGATGTGGAATACATCTAGGTTGTTCTTCTATGAAAAAGGATCAAGCTTTGATGCTCCAATGTGGTGTGGAACACATCTAGGCTGTATTTTTGTGAAAAAGGATCAAGCTTCGACGATCCAATGCGATGTGGAACACATATAGGCTATTTTTCTATGAAAAGGGATCAAGCTTCGATGGTCCAATGCTATGTGGAACACATCTAGGATATTTTTTCATGAAAAAGGATCAAGCTTCGATGGTCCAACGTAATGTGGAACACATCTAGGTCATTTTTCCGTGAAAAAGGATTAAGCTTTGATGGTCCAACATGATTTGGAACACATCTAGGTTGTTTGTCTATAATATGTGTGCTCAATCTAGGGTAGTGGAACCTCAGGTTGTCCACTAGGTGAGTTATCCCAATGAGGTGGCAAGTGAGAGAATCATATTAGCCTCCTATACAACACCAAAATTGTCTTCTTTACAACTTCGATAAGGCACCACAATTCTATGATTTTGAATGTTATGTCTATAGGTTTTTGGTTAAAGGGAATTTTTATTCATTTATGTAAGGTATTATTCTTAGGGAACATCTTCCCTAATGTCTCCAAGAGAGGAAAAGTCAATAATATCAGATCACCACTTATGGGATGCATGGTTTGCATCATGCCACTAAGGGAAATCATATGCTTAGAAATATCAAACTCTTGGAGGACATCAAACCCAATGATCCCACCAAGTAAAGGACATGTCATAAGAAAAAAGAAAATCATGCCATGAATTATAAAAAATGTCAAAAGATGTCATCAATGTATTCCCCCACATTAAAGTGGTTGGGAACACCATTACTGTGATCAACTGCTTTAAAGTAGCCAATGTTTATTCCTAAGAAATGAGAGATTTCCTCAAAAAATCCTATGCCAAGTCATGTGCTTTTGAAATAAAGCTATGTCATGAACAAGGAGCGAGGGGTTTCCCACAAAAATAAAATGCTAAACCTAGAAAGAAAACTGTCACATGCAAGACAACTTAACGCATGTCATCACATCCCAAGCTTGCTCTTATATATACATGAAAAGTGGTCAACTAGCCAAAAGAGCCAATTGACAAGTGACAAGTATGAGGACAAAGCTACCTAACTGATTTCCCCCATTGAGTGTGGGACAAGGGTGAGCCAAGGATGGATGATGGTATGCTTCTCATTGCAAAAATGAAATGATTTTTAATGAATGTAAAACATACAATAGTGATTATCCTATGATCCTACAACTATTTCATGGCAAGGAGAAACATCTATTGTTATTGATTATAATAAGTAGACAAAGTATCAATTTTATGCATATCTAATGAAATATTTCTACATGTAGTATCTATTAGTTCATGATGCACCAAATTTAAACTTGTCTAAGAAGAATCTTTTGTAATAGTGTTGATATTAAGTGAAGGCTTTTTTTATGTTTTTTTTTTCTTTCGAAGGACAATAACCAAGACCACTAGTTGTTTCTTTCCTGTTAGGATCTATAGGGACATAGATACCTTGTACTTTAGCACCACATACTTTTCCACTATAACCAAGTTGTTTCATAACTTCATAACATCTTCCATAAATTTTTTTAATTTCATTTGGATTCGATGGTTGTTCATAATCAGCTTCATTAAAGTTTGTTGTGTAACCTTCTTCTTCCTCTAAATTGGTTGAGTTGGATACTTTCAAATTTTGTGTTGAACCTTATGTTGTCATTATCACTATTTATTTTCCCTTGTAAAACTCTTGTCTTATGATCTTGTATTCTCCAATGAATGTTGGTGTAAAATACAATGATCCCAAATCATCCACCGATAACATTGTGAAGGGTGTAGGGTAGTTATATTTTTGTTTGTCTTTCACGAGTTCTACTTGTGTAGTTGGTGTCAGTGTTTTCAAAGGATTTTCCCTGTTTTTATCAATGAGTATTAAAGCACTATAAGACTCAGGGTCAGATTTGATTGTATACACTTTGTTGTTGTAGATATACTTCATTTTATGATATAAAGGGTAGAAGGCACCCCATTCATCTCATGAATCCATGGTCTGCCTAAAAGAAGATTATAGAAAAGATTGTGAGGCATAACATGGACCAGAGTTTGTAAGGTGACCATCCCAACTTTAATAGGTAATGTGATGACTCCAAGTGGTTGTTTCCCTACATTATTCAACCCATGAATAGATAAAGAATCAGGTTGAATTTGGCTTTTCTCTACTTGAATCATATCAAGTAGGCTTACACTACAAACATTAAGAGTCAAACCATTATCGATGAGAGTATGTTTAACATAGGACTTATTATTCTTAATGTCAATAATAGCCACTATCATAAAAAAATCATTTTGTTTTTGCACTTCTAATAAAGGTAAGTCATCTTGGTGGAAAGTAATTTCCAAGTTTTCTAGAGTTATAGCTTGAATTTGGGATGCCACATCATTTGATTGCACATTAGGAAGTGTAGGAACTTGTTGTAAAGCATTCTGAAGCATGTTATGATAAATAGGTGTGGCTTGAATAAGATCCCATAAGGATATCTTAGCAGAATTATTTTTAAGTTGTTCAACAAGATCATACTCCTTTCCACTTCGTAAAGGAAAACGAGGACCATGCAAGATAGGGTTAAGCAATGGGAAGGATGTTTGATTTGTTTGTCTTAGTTGTGGATTTTTCCTAGTGTTACATGTATGAGCAACAGTATTGTAATTCAGTTATTGAAAAACATTATCATTATCAAGTTGCCTTTTAGGTGGTTCTAAGATAAGCATGAGTTTATTTTAAACTTGTGGTTGTTGTGAGGGTGGATAAATGATAATTTTAGGCTCGGGAGAGTACTTCAAGGGATATCTAATGTGCATAACCTCAAAAGGATTGTCCTTATTTTTATGATCTCTTAGCGAAGTGGATTCTAATGTCACTTGACCATTTTCATCTAAGGGAGCCACATCACTATTATTTGAAATATATGTTTCAATTTATTCTTATTTTCTTACACCATGATATCTTCCCTAAAAACTAGATGTTTGTGACATTCAAAGGTTGATTCTTCTAAGATGACTTCATCACAAGTAAGTGAGTTATCAATGGTAAGATTTTCTTGCTTACCAGTGATGGTATTCTCTTGTTCAATAATGTTTTTTTCCAAGATAAGAGGGACAAATGGTATTTTCATAACTCTCGTTGGTTTGATCTTCTAACACCAAAATATCTTCATCACAAATAGGAGAGATATTAGGAGGAGGCCAAATTCGATGGTTATGATTGTCCATGATGTCATCCTTTTTCTCTAAGGTCTTATTGTCTTTTTACATAATATATACTCTAGTAGGAGAGCCTTTAAGAGAGGAGGAAACAAGAGTTTCATCACATTCCATGGTTAGATTTTGTAAAGTAGCTTCATCACAAATAAGGTAAGTTTCAAGAGAAGAACAACTATGATTTTCATGCTTACAAATTATTGGAAATTTCTGTTCAAATAGATCTTTCCAAATGGTAGGAGCATTAGGGAATGGATGAAAAATGTTCTCATGAATCTTGATAAGTGTATCTTCTAACACCAAACTATCTTCTTCACATATAGGAGAGATATTAGGAGAAGAATAGATGTGATTGTCATGGTTATCTACACTTACATCTCCATGTCCTATAATTTCTTCCCAAGTAGGAGAGGTAAGATTGTCATACATCTCAATCATTGGATCTCTTAACACCAACATATCCTCCTCACAAAAGTGATTTTCATGATTTTCCATGGTTATATCATCACTCACTAAAGTATTCTCACAAATAGGGGAGGTGTTGGGATATGAATGGAGACTAGGTAAAGTAATGTTAAGGAATGTTTCAATGATCTCATCTTCTTGTTTCATAATATATTCCCAAGGGGGAGGAGGAGGGGGGAAAACAAGACTTTCATGATTCTCAATGATTGTATCTTCTTTCACCAAGACACCTTCATCACCAATAGGAGAGGTATCGGGGGAAGGACAATTATGGTTTTCACAATTATCTATGATTGTACCATTTTGTATCATATCATCCTCATAAATGTAAGAGATAATAGGATTTGATATAGGCAAGGTAATATTAAGGATTGTGTTAATGGTTTCATTCTCTTGCTCTAAGATGTTCTCATAACTAGGAAAGATGGTGGAAGGATGACTAACATGTTTCTTAATGACCTAACCTTTATGCTCTACATTGAACTCATAAGAGGGGATGTTGTACTGATGCAATCCTATCTTAACCATATCAAAACCACATCACTTAAAGCGAAACATGCTAACATAAAAATGTAATCCATCTAACTTATGCAATGCTTCAATATATAAACAATTATTTAACAGATCCAATGATTTGCACTATTGAAATGATTTTGAAATGCTTTTGAAAAAGACTACATTAAATGAATGATTTTCAATATATATGAATAAAACAAAAACTCCTAAAACTTTCTAGACTTAAACTATAAGTTACCAGCAAGCCTAGGAAGTACAAAAAACTGCCAGAAAGCTCATAAAAGTGGTTTTTCTAGGCTTCAAGGGACTCATTCACCCAGTGATGAATGGGTCCCAAATGAAGGCTTTTAAAAAGATAAAAAATGAAAATAAAACACCATAAAACATTCAAAAACTTTGTTGATCAGTGTGTACAGGGACTCATTCGCCACCTTGGGTAAATGGGTCCTAGCTTAGGGTTTTTTGAGTTTGATTTTTATTTTCTTCAGTTAATCCTATATGTTTGTTGTCTTGGGTCCGTAATAGTTAATTTTGTAACAGAGTCAAAAAATTTCAAGTCTCTAAATGCAATGTTCACTAAGATTAAATGATCAATAAGGTGACTAAAACTAGTATGCAATGTGAATCTGTTAGAGTAATCGATTATTTACTTTATTAATTAAACAATATTTGTTTAATTACTTAAAGTTCCCTTTTACCTCTTTTCACTTAAGCTAACATTAGGTGCATAATAATTAATTACTTTATTACTTATTATTGTGCAAGCTTAGGGTTTTCCTTTTTAGGGTTTTCATCTATATATGGTTGAAAACTATCTTTTGTATCATTATTCATTTTTACATTTTGAGTGAATACATTGCTCCACATTCTTGAGCATTTCCTATGTTGCTTCTCTTTGCTTCTCCTTGTAATAGGTTATTTGCTTGCAGAGGTCACTGGGCTCTTATGAAGTTGTATCTTCTCAACTCCAACATGGTATCAGAGCTTTAGATCTGCAACTGCTTGTTCTTATTTTGAAGATTTTTGGAGCTACAAGGGTTTGTTGCAAGTCGTTTTTTATTGGAGTCGTCATCATTTTTGCTTCAAAAATTAAGTTTTCACTCATTTGCAAGAAAAATGATTTCTGGGCTTTGTAGCCAGCGTCGAAATCTGAACTAGACATCTTTTAGATTTTGCATATCCTGCACAAATCTGGAGAAAATCACTGTTGAAAAAACGGCGTGCATCATTTTTCTCCTGGCTCAAAGTAAAAAAAAATCATTTTCTCGTATTCTGCTTGTTGGATCAAAAAACGATTTTTGGGTTTTGTTTCTAGCATCAAAATATTTCTGGGTTTTTATTTTTGTCTACAAACAATGAGTAGATTTTCCAAAAATCAAGTTAGAAATAAACGTTTTTTGCTAGAAAATTCATTTCCTACAAAGCTAAATTCAGTTTTTGAAAAATTCATATTTTTTGGCCACGGTGTCCGTTTTGCGCAAATGAATAGGAGTTGGAAAGGTGTTACAGTGCTCTTTCTAGATCTATAGTTTATTTTATCAGAATATTTGCGAGGTATTTTTTATTCAGCTTTGTGTGTTTTTACACTTTGCTCAATTACTTGGTCATTCTGGCTCCTTCATGGGTTTTGTTTGCGTGGAATGGGTTATATTAATTTGATCTAAATGTTGTAAGGTCAGATTTCTCAATTTTTTTTCATTTGAAGAGTTATCATGGGTTTTTCTACTCACCCTTCAATTGTTATTCTGGAATGGGGTAATTATGAGTCATGGGCAAAGGGTATACTTACACATTGTAGGTGGCTTAATATTTTGCCTTATTTGTATGATCTCATACCTGAACCACCAACTTTAGAGGGAAAATTAGCATGGGATATTATTAGAAATCACATAGTAGGAGTTATATTGTCTAGTGTTGATCATGACACTATGTTGGCTATATCGGACATTGATTGTCCTCACCCACTTTGGACATGTCTTTGGGAGATCTATGGAGACCCAATTCTATCTCCATTCCCAGAGGATCCTGCTTCAAATTGTCTCTTACCCATTACTTGGAGAGAGAATACACCCTTTGATCATGATACTTTAGAGGAGCTTGAGTATTTAGACACCCTTACATGTTCCAATGGATCAAAGGTTTGTCTCATAGTTCCTACTCTTCAGACTGAGACTTCATCATCATCTCTTGTTGTTCTTGATTTAGTACAGCAGGGAATCATACATCTACCAGACATAGCTACTTTGGACACTTATGTTGCAGACATATCTTTCTTGTTTGTGGAGTCCTATATTGCATATTTGGAGGATTATTTTGAGGACATTCATCTCCTCTACCTTGACACTTAGGTTATCACTGTTCGCCCACCATTATCCGTGCATTCAGAGGTTGCATTTCAGTATTCTCTACATCAGTTTAGATTTGGCATTATTTGTTTTCGTTCAAATAGCGAGACTGTTGAGCATCTTATCATGGCACACATCTTGAGACAGATTGGTTCATCATTCTTCACAGGGTTTCCTCAACATCATCCTTTGGACCCGTTTCTTCCCAAGGAGAGGAATATCATTTGCCGCTTTATGATCTCATTTTGGATTCTACATCAGGCATCTACCATTGTGACAGGAGTTTCTTCATTGTGGGGGGTCCTTCTTCTCTCTTTCTATCTCTCCTATGGAGACCATTATACATGTACTTATATGATAGAAGTTGTATATGGGGGGTATGATGTCATCCACCTCCTATTCTTCTTTCATTAGTGCATTGCATTCCTTCCTTGCATTCTATTTTGGGGAGAAGTTTTGTTCCCACTGGGTTTTCTCCTTTACCCCATTTCATTTAGTTTGCATTGATTTTGTACATGGGTACCTGATCTGGCCTTGTTGCCGGGACCCATTGCTTTTGCTTTCAATAGCTTCTTCTAGGTTTTAGCTTCTCCCTAAGTCTAGCTTAAGGGGGGGTGTTAGAGTAATCGATTATTTACTTTATTAATTAAACAATATTTGTTTAATTACTTAAAGTTCCCTTTTACCTCTTTTCACTTAAGCTGACATTAGGTGCATAATAATTAATTACTTTATTAATTATTATTGTGCAAGCTTAGGGTTTTCCTTTTTAGGGTTTTCATCTATATATGGTTGAAAACTATCTTTTGTATCATTATTCATTTTTACATTTTGAGTGAATACATTGCTCCACATCCTTGAGCATTTCCTCTGTTGCTTCTCTTTGCTTCTCCTTGTAACACGTTATTTGTTGGTAGAGGTCACTGGGCTCCTATGAAGTTGTATCTTCTCAACTCCAACAGAATCTAAATGTTTGAATGATGATTTCAATGTTAACAAAATGCAAAACTAAATCAGATCTAAGGCAGTTTTTCTAATTTTTAGTGAATATAAGCAACGCAAACATGCAAATTTACCCTAAATGTAATGTTTACTAATGTAACATGAAAGAACCCTAAATGCAATACAAGTAATGCAAATCTAATGCAAACTATTGCAAAATGAGATCTAGGGTTTTAAAGCACCCCAAATAAGAAATTAAGATCTTCAAAGGGGTTAGGTTCACCAAAATGAAACATAGAAAGAGAGGCTCACCCAAAAGTGCATTCACCAGACGGATGAACCTAATTTTACTTATTTTTTATTCAATTATGTGGGGTAAAGTTTCAAAATAACAATCAGAAAACAACCCTAACTATTATAACAAAAATAAGGATGGTTTTAAGATGCTGAAACAATGTGTACCTTGTTGAAAAAGTATTGTTTTGGGGGTCACTAAGGACTCATTCGCCACCTTGGGCAAATGGGTCTCTGTTAGGGTTTTTGAAAACTGATTTCTAGGTTTTGTTCTTCGATGTCTACACTTCCAACTCCCAGGTGACTAGCTCCCGAAAGTCAAAAACTAATTATGTAGGATAATTTTTGTGATCTTGCAAGATAGATGACAAATTTTAAAACTTTTCAATCTTGACAACTTTCCAACTTTTGTTCTCCACTTGATCTTCAATCTAAAATGTACAATCACACATCAAAGAGTAGAAAAACTTGTTGATTGTTGGGGAATAGCGGTTTTCCTCAGTCAATCTCTATCTAGGTAATCAAACCTTATGATGAAACAATGAAATATAAAACATGAAGCAATGATACCTTGGATGGAGACTTGGAATGTAAATGAACAATCTAACATGAAGTGGAGATGTAGAATGTAGATCTCGATCTTGAATTGGATGTGAAAAAGTGCTTGCAAATGGATCTTCAATACTACATCAACACATAAGCTCAACTACATGCTTGATGCATTATGCCTTTGACATGATGATATGATATTTGAATGTTGTAATAAAACCTTGATAATCTGCCCTTGAATGCCTTTTAAATCCTTTCAATTGCTTATCAACTTGCTAGGATGTCTTAGATGAAACTATGTGAATTAACTTTATATTTATACTTAAGATTTAAACCCAAAATTCAAATAACACAAGTTGACATCAGATCTAGGATTCAAAATCATTAAAATCCTGCCACAAATAAGTTAAAAAAGGGGTGTCCTAAGGAGGACCCTTCTCCACCTTGGGCGAACGGGTCCTAGCATATTTTTCTAGGACTAGGTTTTGGGGAGGTGAAATAATATGCCAAAAGGGGGTCCTAAGACATAGTGAGGACTCATTCGCCAGGTGGTGAATGTCATAGGTCACTATCCTAGGACTCAAACCTTGCCAAATAAAGTATTATGCAACATTATCAATGAACTTGTTGGAATTTATCCTTCAAAAATGCAATAAATAAGGCTTGGATTTGAATTTAAGGTGTCAATTAAGCTCTAATCAACCTCAATTAATTAATGAAGTCCTAGATTAGTGTGAAAGTTTGAAGTAACACTCTACAACACCCTAAATAAGGCACAATTGAGTCCATTATATCATTAATTATTCATTCCCAAACGAAGCGTGAAAAAGGGTTAGCTTTTTTGATGCTACAACAACAAATAAAAGATTGATAGAATACAGACTAATGGTAAAAAAGTACAACCACGACAAGTTACATATTGACATTGACAACATTAGAGTAGAATGTCTCTACCTTCTGTCAAGAAACATGATTTCATAACACTGCCATACAATAGTATGTTATTTTTATTTTAGAAATGGTTGTGGTCCTCAAAAGAGTTTGACATATGGAAGTATATATGAAATAAATGCAGAGAAATTCCTTTAAAATATGTAGAGAATAAATATAGATTTTATTAACTTAGGCTAATCTTCTAGCAATTTTTATGATTGAGCAATTTTTTTGTCATGGGAATCATTAAGTGGTACTAGAGCTAGTTGGGGAAATAGTTCGACCATTTGGGAATGGTAAAAGGGAGTACAATCACAGAAAGTCCATTTTTTTCTCTTTGAAAAGAAATCATACATGTGAAAATTAAGAACAACAATCACAGAGTGATGGCAGTGTCATGCTCAAGATATTAGATTCGAGAACAACAAAAGTTGTCGAGGAGAAATCCAAAATTAGGAGGTTGGGCTTAACTAGCACACTTGAAGCATTGAGTGATTAGGTGGTTGGTTTAGTTGGTCTCTCTTAATTGAGCATGCTCCCAAATTTCTTAATTTGAACACATAAGATAAGTCAAATTCAAGTGTGAGTTCTATAAAAACAAGTGAGAGTCAAAACATGTGGGTATTAGAGAGTGAAGTGGGCATAAAAATTATAAAGGGAATGAACTAAGAATGCAAAAATGACCAAAATGGTTAAAAAGGGGTAGCACTAAACTAGAATGAGAAGTGTATTTCGTCTCCACACATACTACCTAGTCAATCGACCAAAATGGTTAAAAAAGGGTAGCAATAAAGTAATTTGATGCATGTCTACACCTTGTTTTGACACCTCCATGTAAGAGTAATGCCCACTACATATTCCAAAATGCAGATTATGTGCTCTACTTACAAATTCCAACAACAAAAAATAGAAAAAAAATAATATTCAAGTTGACCTCTTTTTCATTGAACAAAATTTATCTTGTATTTAATAAAAATTTTATATAGATTTGTTGATAAACAAAAAAATCCAACAAAATATAGCAACTAATTAAGAGTTTAACTTCTACCCAAAGAAGGTTAAAAAGTAAAACATTCCTATACCAACAATTTTTTTCGTATACATGACAAATTAGATAAGCAAATATTTTACGTTAAAAACATAAGTATCTCTACTAGAGGTAGGGACTAATAAGTCATGGTAGACTATGATGGGATTACTCTAATAAGAGTTCTTGTGGTTAAAAAGATTGTGTATTATTTTTAATTTTTTATTTAGGCATAAGAGAGGATTACAAAATACCAGTAATAGATAAAAGATCAATAGAATACAAACTAATAGGATCAAAAAGTACACCACAACAAATTACATATTGACACTAACAACATTGGAGTAGAACATCTCTACCTTCTATCAAGAAGCATGATTCCATAACAATGCCATACAACATTATGTTATGTTTATTTTAGAAATGGTTGTGGTCCTCAAAAGAGTTTGATATATGGCAATATATATGAAATGAATGCAAAGGCACTCCTTTAAAAAAACCGTAGATACCATTAAGTAGTACCAAAGCTAGTTGGGGAAACAACTCGACCATTTGGGAATGGTAAAAAGGAGTACAATCACAAAAACATCTATTTTCTTCTCTCAGAAAAGAAATGATACATGTGAAGGTTAAAAACAATGATCATAGAGTGATGGTGGTGTCATCTACAAGATATTACATTCGGGAACAACAAAAGTTGTCGAGGAGAAATCCAAAGTTAGGAGGTCGGGCTTAACCAATACGCTCTAAGCATTGATTGATTAGGTGATTGGTTTAGTGAGTCCCTCTTAATTGAGCATGCTCCCAATTTTCTTAATCCGAACATCTACGATAAGCCAAATTTAAGTGTGAATTATATAAAATCGAGTGTGAGACTCAAAACACATGGCAACTAGAGAGTGAAGTGGGCATAAAAATTGATAAAGGGAATGAACTAAGAAATGCAAAAACGACCAAAATGGTTAAAAAAGGGTAGCACTAAACTAAATGAGAAGTGTATTTTGTCTCCACACATACTCCGTAGTCAATCGCCCATTTCTACCGGGTATAACGTTCAACCCGGTCAAGAAACAGGAAATTATGCTATTCACACGAACAATAGGAGTAGGTGAATGTGCATGACGCAGAAATTAGTCTTTTCCACATAAATGATGATGTAACGCTGACGACTACGATGCCATTTTCGGCTGATTTGCCACTTTCAAAATTTCCCAAACTGCCGTATATTTTTGAACAATCATCTCTATGACTTGTTTATGTTAACGTAAGCATACCTACTCGCTAATTAGTGGGTTACATCAAAGTTTCCCCTTTGGATTTGTCCGCGACTTCTTTCCTTTATGTTGAAATGGCCATTTCTGAAACATTCGAATCTACGCACAAATTTAATCCAACTATTAATCTCCAATCCCCACCAACTACTGAATAATGTACTCAGTCTTGCTTCGAGACTTCCAAGTCTATTTAATAATTTCTCTCTACTGCATATAACTCAGCGAGATCCAATTTCTCTCTGCTCTGTATATCAAAGCGAGGTTGCATCTCCTATGCTACCAACAAATCTTTCTTCGGCAGGAAACATTGAAATGATTCAATTATTTTTTCTCTGCTTGATATTTAGCATTGTCTCGCTGAGTGCTGGGCTGGATAGGATCGACTTTCCACCGAATTTTTTATTCTTATTTTTCTTCATTTTAGCATTCCTTAATTCATACTTCAGGTCTAGATCAAATTTAGTTAGAATATATTTTTGATCAAAAGTGATTTTTATTAAGAAACACTTAAATTCAATTGTATTGATAAGTTGTTGTAAAATGAGACATGTTTTTGAACTTCTAAATTTAAGTTTTCTTTTAAATACCATCCATTAAAAAAAATCTTTTGTATTGTCGTAAAACTAATTTCAAATAAAATCTAAGGGACTAGCATATCTTGTTGAAAATTATTATAAGGTAAAAAGAAGAAAATAAAGGCTACTTTAAGAACATTTTCCTATCATATTGTATAAGGAAAAGATCTTAATTTTCTAGTAAATTTTAAGACCCCTACTCTCTAGTTCATGAAAGATTGTCCATAGATGACAAGATATAGAGGCTAGGTTACTAAATCTATTACAATTTGAAAAAAAATGAGATGTTACGTTACAAAACTTTAGGAATCATCAAATCATAAAATGATGGTTTAAAATAGGGAAAAGGTTAAAGCCTTTTGAATTTGAAATCATATATCTATGACACAAATCATGTGAGAAGAAAGGAGACAATGGAAAGATTGACATCCTCTGGTTCAATCTCTTTCAAAAATCCACAATATTAAAAGAAAACACTTTTATGTTGTACAACTTGAGTGATGATGATGTCCTATTACTAATGAATATGTTAGAACCCACCTACATATTTATAAAAATGTTTTTCCTTTGTGCCATGTTAAACCCTTTATTAATTATTTACTAGAGATATCATACACTAGTGTATCATTCATTTGTAGCTAAAGCTTCTTTTTGCACATTAGTCTTTGTGGTGTTCATGTTTTTTAATGCATTTTATGGTCTCCAAGTATTTTGTATGCATATCTTGTGTGTTATAATTTTTCTTAACTTATTATTTTTAGGGTTTAATGCTCTCTTTGTCCATGTAAATTTTAAAAACTATGCATAAGATTGTTTATGGTTTTTTTTCTTGTAAACATGGAATTATAGCTCCAAGGGTTGTATGCAATTGAAAACATCTTTGACATATTTATAATTCACTCTCTTTGAGCCATCGATACTCTTAATGATGGTGGTTTGTTTTTCTATGATTTTTTTTATTATGCCATAGGTAACCTATTTTTTGTGTTTCTCTAATAGTTAATGATAGTGATAAATAGATGGTGAATCTTGATGTATTAACTTAATCCTAGTTTGGTTGTAACAATGGTTATGTCTAGGGCCATGAAATATGTTGCAAGTAACATTGGATTGTGTGCTAAGATAAAATAAAGTAGTATTTTCCTCTCATGTGACTTCTTATTTGTTTCTAATACTTTTAATATATAGATATGGGTTGGGTGTGCAATGAGATAGTATTTGCATGATATACATATATCTTTCATCTTTTTGCAAGCACGGAAATCCATACTAGAATGGCATCCATATATTAACATGTTGATGACATGGTGCATTAACATGTTTTCTAATATAATTAGATGCTACTACATATATTGCAACCCTTGTTTTATGAAAGATTACATTTACAACATATATGATTATGAGGGAAATTACTTACACAAGTTGTTTAAGATGATTTGTTTATTGCTATATCTATCACTTTAGACAACCCTATGATATGCTTTTTTCATATCCTATGATTATTTTCATACGTTTACATGATATATCAATTTTTACAATGTTTACATCCTATAAGACAATTTTTATGCTTATCATTACTTTTTCTTATTTAATTTTCTCATGATTTTAACATTACTTAAATTAATTCTAGTCAAATTCAATCATTTCTCATAAATTATAATAAATGTAATGTTTTATATTTATCTATATAGGTAAAAATAAAAATCCCTTTTTATAATATTTATCCTTTTACTTTTTGCAGAATAATTTATCAAGTCATGTTGTATGTTCTTTCTAAATTCTTTGAAGGTGCTATAATATCTTATGATTTTTAAGTTCTTGCTTATTATTCTAGAAATTTTTACTCAAGGATGTAAAATCAATCTATTACGGGTTCAACCAAAGAGAAAATTATACTTGCAATTAAATGAATTCCTTACAAAAGTGTTTAAAAACATTTCTTTGTTTACCAAATTTCCAAATTTAGATGTCAGATTGAGGTAAAATATGTTATTTATTTTAAGGATTTATTATATCATCTCAATTGGAATGAGTTCAAATATATGGACCTAATAATAGTAAAACAAATATCTGCATTATTTTAATCACTTTATAAAATTAATTTATTTTACAAAACTAAGAAAAAACAATGCTTACCTCCTTTAATGAGCCACCAAAATCAATCTAAATGCACAATTGATAAAATATGACCTCTATTGTGCACCATATATATAAGTATGGAACTCTCAATCTCAAAAGGGTATGTGTAAAAATTATGTATCAATATCATTCTCTTACACTCCTATATATACTAGAGATATATTTACCACTAAGTCAATTTTTTACCCTAAACTACAATACTTAATATATAAATATGATATTTTTGATCACAATAGACAATGACATGTTTTGTGATAGAATTGCATGATATTACATTTATTACAACCCTTAGTTTATCAAAGACTATACTTATAATAGATATGATCATGAGGGACATCCATTTTATGATCTATTTAAAATTTTATATTCATTTATATATCTATCACTCTAGATTTTCACCACATGATCACTTTACATTGTATGATTATTTTCTCATGCATATTTAAGATATATATATATATATATACACACACATACACATTACTTACAACCTATAGGATACACTTGAATGCTTCTCTAATACATATCATTTAGTGTTAGTTTAATGAGGTTATCATTGATTAGCATTACATGTCTACTCTAGCTTCTATTATATTATCTCTCACTATAAAATGTATGCAACTTACACAATATTACTCGATAATGATTAATATATTTTTATATATTTACATTATTATTATCTAGTTACTCGTGTTTTTTTCTTTTTACCTTATTGGATTTAACCTAGATTACACATGACTTAGTGATTATTTCTAACATAAATGCTTATATTGTTACCATATGATGACATATATTTTTTCCGTCATGTTTATTTATATTTTATCTTCACCTCCAATTCCTTGCATCCTAGTATATAACCATTTATAGCAAGCATACATTATCACTCACAATATTCATGATTTTGATTACACTATTTGTAGCTATATGACAATTATGATCATTTTCTAGTACCAAAGTAATCTTTATTGATGTATCTATATGGAGCACATTTTTACATAGGAAAAGATGTTTTATAAGGTTAAATTTGTGGAATTAGATCATATTTTATATCTGGATATACACCATTGACACATCATTTTCTTTTTTACAAAATCACTTTTATATTCATCTACATAACTAGAGTCCTTACATCAAGAGCTATTTGTAAATCCCACTATTTATCTAGATAGTCAAATCATTTTTTATCACTTTTCATAATAGATAGAATCTTAACCCTACTCTTTTCTTTTACAAAAAAATCTAGTAAGTTATAAATTATGCTTATATTATATACTTAACAATCACTATTTGTTTAGAAAATCACATTTTTGTGGGTTAAAAAATGTAGCATTCATTAGAGATGGAGTAAACATAGAATCCATTACTTTATACATGTTGGTATCCATTGAGTGTTTGAAAAATATTAAATTCCTTGATGTCTACTTGATTTACTTCAATGTTCATTTTTCATGTATCTCACATTTAATTCAAAGTGGAGGCAAATTTTCATGATGAAAATTACATACTCATGTCATACTCCCTTATGTTTTTGGCAATAAATTGTTCTTAATTTCATTAAGTAGTATGCAAAACGATAAGTTTTATATTGAAGTTAGAAACTAACCATATCTATGCTTAATCCTAACACTATTTGCCCCAATACATTTTCTAGTCTTTTCACTAGTCATTATGAGATAACTAAAGTACACTTTTACCAGTAACGGATGATGGTGGTTCATTTAAAGATTAACTATAGTGGAACAAATCACATGGAGAATAATTATGAAATATATTTATATTGAATTTGTGAAAGGAGAATAACAAAAATCATATCATCATCACATCATACTAGAATTAATCGATGCTTGCTTGTTTTCTTTGATCTTTTTTATCAAGGATGTAAAGCTAATTCATTAGGGTTCACACTAAAGAGAGCATGATTCAACAAATATTTTATAGCTATTTGATAACATTATTTATCTATACCAAATTTAAATATTAGATAGTAGAACAAAACATGCTATCAACTATAAGAATTTATTAGATCAACAATACAAGTTATAGATAAATAACGATACATCAAGTTTAAATACACACATAAATTTGAATTGAAATAAATTATCAAATGAACAACCAAATACAAATAATAAAACCTCGATGAACATATTTTTTGACTCTACAAACTAATGAAAAAACTGAAATTAAATACTTAAATTATTTAAGTTAACATTTAATTTTATATATTTTAAATAAAAATCCTAACCCATATAATTTAAATTAATTGACTGTTCTTCGATAAAGATAATTTTAACTCTACACTAATAAAATGACCAACACTTTTTTTTTAACTTCTAATGACTTGTTTTGCAAATGCATAAATACAAGCAAGCTTCACCACCAAACTATAGCAAGAACTTTGGGTTCGAGAGCTTACCTCGGTATAATAAACTTCTAGCTCACATCCAGTAGGAGAGATACACATATCTATCTAATCATAAGCTTCAGACAATATACCCACATTCATAATCGCACATGAGTGAATACTTTGGCAGCTGAAGAAGTATGATCGCAGCAGCCACCCAGGCGAATTTCCGGCTGCTTAGTTAATCCTGTTCATTTCCGGTGTCGTAGCCTCACTAGCTGCACGACAAATAGCTTGAACACCCGCAGGTCTGCGCTAACATCAACAGCGAGGGAAAAGAGTTTATGCCTATTTTGATTTTTGATTGACCGAGGGAAACGGTGGACGGGAACGGAAACTGGGAAAGCGCTCGGACTGAGGAAACTGGGAGCACGATAGAGCTAAGTGGGACCTACTGGACCAGCCACCTAAGCAGTAATACTTAGAGTATGCTGGTTAAGCTCAGCCCCGAGGACATGGCAAAACGTTGTGGTTACACTGGAATTGAATACAAGTTCAGCTAGGGCCTTACAACTTTAAGCCTTTATCATATACAGCTGATATATAAATATCAAATAGATAGTTTGCTGGAGGTTTTCTCCTTGAGCGCAGAGACAAAGTTGTGGATGTTTGTTCGATGGACTTGGCAATCATTACTGGTCAGCACCCTGCTAATTTGCTCAACGTTGGATTTAATCCTTTTGCCTTCTTCCTCCACCATCACAGCTCGGACAGCTTTAGCTATGTCCTCCTTAGTGAAAGAACCATCCTCCTCATTTCGTCTCACCTCCACTCCTATCTTCAAGTCCTCGGCAATTAGCCTAGCAGTTAAGCCTTGCTCGTACTGGATTGGAAGAACAACAGAAGGCACTGCAAACCTCAGGCCTTCTGTCACAGAATTCCAACCACAATGTGAAAGAAAAGCTCCAGTGGAAGGATGGTTCAAAATATGCAATTGAGGCACCCACTCTGTAACCACGAGTCCTCTGCCATGGGTGCGCTCCTCAAGGCCTTGATGCAACTCAGCAGCCGCGTGGCCAAGAAGAACACACAGGAATGGGATTTTACTTTCTTCCAGGCCCAACAGAAGATCAACGAGCTGTTGGGCGGTGAGAACGCATTCACTGCCGAAGGACGCAAACACCACAGAACGAGCCGCCTGCCCATCCAGCCAGGCCAAGCAAGGCTCCGCAACAGGTCGCGGCGGTAAGCTGCGTATCAAAACCCCTACGGGAAACAATTGCCTCCCGGTGCTGCTTTGAAAACAGTCCACAAATTTACCTTCCAACTCTAGGCAAGTATTGCAAGCCGTTACCCAGCTTGCCTCCACAGAGATGGAAAGGCGGTCCACGAAGGAGAGGCCCTCAGAAATACCAACTTGTTGCTTGTTTTGATACAAAGACAGCAAATTCCGCGCTTCAAAGAGTCTGTGGCGGACGACCTCTGAGGGGAATCCGAGTGGCGGTACGGTGAGATCGCCAGCCGTCGGGATTTGGGGTAATCCTTCCCTGAACTGTCCTATTATGAAACTCATGATCGCCGCATTAAAAATCATAAAATTTACAGTGGGAATGCCAAGCTTGGCGGCAACCCGAGGAGTCCACCACAGAGTCACATCATGTATGACAAAATCTGGGGAAAGCAGCTTCAGCAGGGCTCCGAAGGGCTGCTCACAAAGATCTACGGCTTGGAAGAGCAGCGGTATTAAATCAGTTCTTCCTATCTCGGATAAACCTGCCGTGGACTCAACGCCTACGGGCAGTCCGTCCACGGACGGCATTGGGACCTCCACCAGCTCAATTCCAGGCCTCGGCTCTGGTTGCAATAGCTGCTGCTTAATCCGTGCAATGTTAAGCGGAGTGGAGACAAAGGAAATTCTGAGGCCATAACTGAGGAGGCTCCTGGACAGCTCTAAAAAGGGTGTTATATGGCCGTGTGCAAGCCAAGGAAACATCACCACATGAAGGTTGCGATGATCCGCCATAGTCTACAATTGCAGGCTATTTGCAGTAACCAATCGATTCCCAATCATTCATTTAAGGAGAAAGGGAAACTCTCGTGCTTTAGAACCCGGACTTTCTCAACCCGACTTCTCCACTACCAGTTGAAGACCGACAACTTCCACCGCTAAGAATCCAATCTCATCACTGTTCATCATCATTTTCCCACCACTTATTTACCACTGCAGGTTGTTTTTAGTCTTATTCAGCTGCTTACTTCTCACCACTCACTGCTCTGCCACCTATCTTCCCCGCCTTGTACACCAACTACAAAATTAAACCGCCATCCTAACAGTCGAAGTTTTCCATTAATATTTATTATTTAAAACGGAACCCGAATAAATAAGGAAAAAGCTAACTCCTAGACAAAAAGCACCTATGTATGTAACATGATATCATACCTCATACCCCATGTCGTGCAGTGGACAAAAAATACCGAGGAAAAGACTTGACGAACGGTTAGCCAAGTGTCGTTAGGTGGCGTTGTCATAAAAGGATGCGCAACTGGCGGGAAACGAAAAAACCTAGACAAAACGCATCCACCATCGCCATTTTCCACATTTGTATTTTTCCACTTTGGTGGGTGGGGAAGGAGGCGCCGTGGGCGAGGAACTGAACCAGAGTAAAAGCTTTTTGTTTTTTAATGTACATTGGTGTGTTTTGTCTACATTTTTGCTACATGTGCATAGCTAAAAGTTGCCATTTGCGACATTTCATTTTGCAGTTTGGTGGGGAGCACAGGTGATGCAATGGAGGCCGAATGAGAGAAACACATTCAATATGCACGATGGCTGGCCAACATGTATGTATATTTGCCATTGTATATGACATTTTGTCATTATGTCTAGGAACTTTGAAGAAACGAACAGTTATTCGATGCGGGGTTATGGTTTATGTGATTTTCTGTTGAGAGTTTTTTAATTTTTGTTTCATCCCGTCTGTTGGGTTTAAAATTTTGCACTTGCCGAATGAAAAAGATGTCAACTCATTGTGGAAATATGAGTGAAATGAGTGAATAACATTCATAGAAACCATAAATCACACCGAATATATTGCGAGGTTGTAAAACGCAATGTGGGTTCTAGAATGAAATGGTATATTGTGAAAACCATATTAAGCCCAGAACGTCGCCATTGTTCGCATTCTTATTTTGAACATTGTAGAGTTTTGGTTGTGGAAAGGGGTATTTATTTGAAATGAAAGACTGTTAATTTTTTTGTGTCGAGGGTTTTTAAATTTTTGTTTCCTTTGAGTATGTTAGTTTTCGAATTGTGTCTTTGTCGAATGAAATAAATGACAACCCGTTGGAGAAATATGAATGAAATTACTGAATAACGTTTATAGAAAGCATAAACCATGTGGAATATGTTACAAGGTTGGAAATCGCAACGTGGGTTCTGCAATGAAATGATATATTTTGAAAACCACATAAAACCCAGAACGTCGTCATTGTTCACATTCTTATTTTGAACACTGCAGGTTTTTCATTGGGGAAAGGGGTATTTATTTGAAATGCAAGGTTGTTAATGATTTTTTGTGTCGAGCATTTTTAATTTTTGTTTCCTTTCCTCTCGTATGTTGGTTTTCAAATTTTTCCATTGTTGAATGAAATAAATGACAACCCATTGTGGAAATATGAGTGAAATTATTGAATAACGTTTATAGAAAGCAAAAACCATGTGAAATATATTACGAGGTTGGAAAACGCAATGTGGGTTCTACAATGAAATGATATATTTTGAGAACCACATAAAGCCCATATCGTCGCCATTGTTCACATTCTTATTAGCAATGGACAAAAAAGCCCAAAATGGCATTAGAAATCATAATTTGTAAATAGCAAAAAGCCCAAACAAGATCCCATTTTTGTTGCCATTTTCTACACTATCATTTTGGAAAACACACTGTCTCCTAAAACCCTTACTGTTCTAAAATCCTTTAGAAGTAACAACCCAATTGGTTACTCACACCTGACCTTAATTTGGTATGTTTTGTGATTGTCTAGAGAAGCTTTTGTGAATTAGATAGTAAGAATGTAATTAAATTTGAAAATAGTAGGCATTATGAAACCTACAATGCATAGTGTTATAGATTGTTTGTAGTGTGGGAAAACACACTGTCCCATTTCAGTTTGTTTGATATGAAGAATTTTATTTCGTTATGTTCCAAGAATGTAATGAAGCCCATGATCAAATTTTTGAGCAACTCTTTGCTAGAGTCCAAACGTCATTTTGCTTTCTTTATCTGATTGGAACAAAAAAAATGCTCGCATTATTTGGAGTGTTGGAAAATACACTGTTTCCTTTCAATTGGCAGGAAAATGGACCTCACGGCACTGTTAACTCGTACCTACCATTTCTCGGATGTTTGGTCTTGTCTAATAGTTTCGTCACTTTGATCCCCTGTCTGGTGGGCCCCACACTACAACATCTCATCATGTTACATGTTTGCTTCAATGTATGTTTTTTATGTGCTTTTTTGCCTAGGAGTTAGTCAGATCTTATGCTCCAAGAATGTAATGAAGTGCACTTTCAAAAGTTTCAACAACTATTTGGTATAGTCCAAATGTCATTTCGCTTTCTTTATCTGATTGGAACAAATAAATCGCTCGCATTATTTGCAAAGCTAGAAAACACAATGTTTTCTCTCAGCTCCAAAGAGTTTTACAACACTATATGTGTTTTTTGTTTCTTAACACCTTATATGGAGACAATATGTTTTCCAACACTACAAATAATGTGAGCATTTATTTGGTCGAATCAGATGAGGAAAGTAAAATGCCATTTTGATCTCATGTTGCATACATAGGTTATTTTTATCTACAATTTACCTTTCTCTTGATTAGAACAAATATATTGCTTGCATTATTTGCACAGTTGGAAAACACACTGTCTCCTCTCAGTTGTAGAGGATTTTAAAACACTATATGGGTTACTTATTTCTTAACACCTTATATGGAGACATTGTGTTTTCGAACACTGCAAATAATGTGAGAATTTATTTGGTCGAATTAAATGAGGAAAATGAAATACCATTTCGATCTCATGTTACATACTTCGATGCTTTTTGTTTACGAGTTAGCTTTCTCCTGATTGGAACAAATAAATTTCTCTTATTATTTGCACAATTGGAAAACACACTGTCTCCTCTCAGTTGATTGGTCTTTAATCACATCACTGCCTTCCCATACATAATAGATAGCTTCTCCCACAAGGCAAAAAAGTGCTAGAGTAATTCGATGATCGTACACCTCCCCGCTTCCTGTGACGTTTCCTTCAGTTGCTGGTTTCGTCACTTATATCATCCGTCTGGTGGGCCCCGCACTACATTGTCTCTTCATGTATGTTTTCATGCGTTTTTGTATGGAAATCAGTCACTTTTGTCTAGGATTTAGTTGACTCCAGTGATTGGAACAAATAAATTGCTCGCATTATTTGTATAGTTGGAAAAGACACTATCTCATCTCAGTTGCACATGGTTTTACAATAGTATATGGGTTGCTTATTTATTAACACCTTATATGGAGACAATATGTTTTCCAACACTTAAAATAATGTGAGAATTTATTTGGTCGAATCAGATAAGGAAAATGAAATTCCATTTCAATCTCATGTTATATACATCGGTGCTTTGTGTTAATGAGTTAGCTTTCTCTTGATTGGAACAAATAAATTTCTTGCATTATTTGCACAGTTGGAAAACACACTTTCTCCTCTCAGTTGCAGATGGTTTTACAACATTATATGGGTTGTTTCTTTCTTAACACCTTATATGGAGACAATTTTTTTTTCCAACATTGCAAATAATGTGATTGTTATTTTATTTGGTCGAGTCGAATGAGGAAAGTGAAATGCCATTTTGATTGCACCAATCAGAAGAGAAAAAATAAACATAAATAAAATGCTCACATTGTTTGTAGTGGTGGAAAACACACTATCTCTTCTCAGTTATTCCCTAATAAATTATTGGTTTTGTATGCTCCAAAAATGTACTAAATTCCACCTTGATCTTTTAGAACAATTCTTTGGTGACGTAAATATGGCATTTCCCTTTTTTCATTTGATTGGAACAAATAAAATGCTCGCTTTATTTGCAGTGTTGAAAAACACACTCTCTCCTCTCAGTGGGTTTATTGCTTATTAACATGTATGGTTTTGCAACATGGAATATTACAAAATAGTACGAATGTCTTCAAAATCACACATTCCATTGTTGTGTTTAAATTTCACATTATTCAAAAGAAAAAGTGCACAAAATAATTACGATTTGGAAAACACAATGTTGGGTTTCAGTTATTTGAATCTCCTTGTTTAAATGTAAAGGGTTGTCTCATAGTGGGTTGCTTGCTTCTTAACATGTACGTTTTTGCAGCATTGAATGTTAGAAAATAGTATGAATGTTTTTAAAAATCACACCTTCCATTGTTGTGTTTAAATAAAATGCCCACATTATTTGTAGTGTTGGAAAACACAATGTCTTGATTTTTAATACCCACGGTTTTACAACATGGAATGTTACAAAATAGTATGAATGTCTTAAAAATCACACCTTCCATTGTTGTGTTTAAATAAAATTCCCACATTGTTTGCAATGTTTGAAAATACAATATTTCCTATCACTTGTTTCGTCTAATACTAGTATATTATGTGAATCAACCTTTAATACTGGTATAGTGTTCCGTTAGGGGAGAAAATAACTCCTAGACAAAAAGAACCTATGTATGTAACATGATATCATACCCCCATACCCCACGCCACACAGTAGACAAAAAAGCATCCAGGAAAAGACTTCATGGATGCCTAGTCGTGTGTCGTTAGTTGGCGTTTCCGAAAAAGGATGTGTGGCCAATGGGAAATTAAAAAAGATAGACAAAATGCACATAACATTGCCATTTTTCACATTTGTATTTTCCCTTTTGGTGGGTGGGGAGGGAGGACGTGCGAGAGGAAAGTGGTGTTCCAAGTCGCTTATTTATATAGCATGATATGGTACCCCCCATCCCCCATCCCCCCTTGTGGACAAAATGGCCTTGAGGAAAAAGCTGATCGGACAGAAAAATAACACCGATGGAAAAATTGACGGTCGAAAATTAACTCTGTCATGCCATTTCCTATCCCATCGCTAGGAAAACGTGTCAGCATCGACAGATTTTTAAAAACCTAAAAATATTGGCATTCAAAACCATTATGTGCAAATATCAAAAATCCCAAATGAGGTCCCATTTTCTACAACGAAGTTTTGATGGAGAGAAACGGGAAGGAGTTGGAGGTGTTCAAATCTAGCCGGTATGTATATCTACTTGAGTTCATTGCAGGTTTTGTATAATACAATGTTATGCATCCTAGAATTTTTTGAAATAGTATGTATGTATTGAAAATCTTTGTGTTATTTAGACTATTGGAGTGTGGTGATAGGCACCATTTTTATAGACTATTAGTAAGGTATTTGTCTTCAGTGTGTATAGGGTTTAACAACATTTTGTGTGTTGGAGGTTTCGTAGATCATGTTGTCATGTCACCTACCACTATGTTTTCCAACCTGAAATCATATTACGCATGTAAATTTAGATCATATTAAAATATAGAAATGCAATTTTTATTCCGCGTGAGTCTTATTATAAGGTTCCTTTCATTAATTACATCGTATTGTCTAAATTACATTCATACTATTTTGTTAAATTCTAGGTTTCAAAACATTGGTTTTCTCCTCCAACTCCTACATGTGCACTCCAACCTTCAACTTTCAATGTGCAGATATGAAACACAAAGTGTTTTCCCTCTTCTTTCTCCAAACCGAAAACACACATGTTATTTTTCCTCCAATTTCCACGCTAGAAAAAAATCTCTGAAAATGACAACTCATACTCACATTATTTGTATTATCTAAATTGCATTCATACTATTTTGTTAAATTCCAAGTTGCAAAACACTAGTTTTTCAAAATCTACAACCCACATAATGTTTTAAAACCCTTTACAAGTAACAACCCAATTGGTTACTCACCCCTCACCTCAATTTGGTATGTTTTGTGATTGTATTGAGAGCCTTTTGTGAATTAGATAGTAAGAATGTAATGGTATTGGAAAACATTGAGTTTTGAGAAATTTGCAACCCACACAATGTTGTAAAACTCTTTAGATGTAACAATCCAATTGGTAAGCCAATAAAACTGAGCTAGCACACCTATGTACATATAGTTTGTTAGAAACCACTCACCTCAACTCACATGGTCATTTGCCCCACCTACAATGCACCCTTACTCTCCAACGATTCACTTTCAACCTACAGAATGAGAAAACCCAGAACACAGAGTGATTTCCAAGAACAATACTTGTTACAATCTAAAACATGTTTCTTAATCACATGAATTCCCTTCCCTCCCGCAGTGAATGGATAGCTTCTTGCACAAGGAAAAATATGGTCAATACAAAGAATTTTTAGTTCATGTTTTTTTATTCTACATAAATAGAAACAACTATGCATTTCATATGAAAACCCTACATGCAAACAAAACATTTTATTTTTCCATCAATGAAAACCCTTTTTCTTTAACCAATAGCCATTCAATGATTTTTAGAAAACTCATTTAACCATTGTTCAATGTTTCACAGAAACCCATTTAACTTTCGTGCTTCACATATCCTAGAAAATGGCAAAATGTCAAATACAATGACAGATATAGATACCTATTAGATAGCCATCATGCATGTTGAATGTGTTTCTCTCATTCAGCCTCCATCGCATCACCTGTGCTCCCAACCAAAGTATAAAATGAAATGATGCAAATGGTGACTTTTAGCTCTGCGCACACAAATAAAATGTAGACAAAACACACCTATGTACATAAAAATATGAAAAAATTTTACTCTAGTTCGACCGCTTGCAACTCCACTTTCCTCACCCGCACCTCCTCCCTCCTCTCCCACCAAACTCGAAAAGTGCAAATGTGGAAAATGGTGATGCTAGGTGCATTTTGTCTAGCTTTTTTCATTTCTCGCTAGCCACGTGTCCTTTTTCGAAGACGCCACCTAATGACATGAGGCTAGTCGTTTGTCAAGTCTTTTCCGCAGTTCTTTTTATCCATCATGTGGCATGGTGTATGGGAGGTACGATATCATGTTACATTCATAAATGCTTTTTGTCTAGGAGTTAGATTTCTTCAAGTCCTAGACAAAAAAAACCTATGTACACACAAAAATGCATTAAAACATACATAAAAAATTACATGGTAACATACATAACATGAAGAGATGGCATAGTGTGAGGCTCACCAGATGGATGATAGAAGTGACAAAACTAACAATGGAAGGAAACATCATGGTTAGTATGTAAGAAGTACTGTTATTGGAAAACACTCTATGTTGTGGGTTTTCTCATTTTGCTAGTTGAAAGAGAAAGGTTGGAGAGCAGGTGGGGGAGATGAAAAACCAATGGAATTGAGGTGAGGGGTTTGTAATTGATAGGGTTTTCACTTGTAAAGGGTTTTAAAACATCGTGCGGGTTGTCGATTTTTAAAAACCAATGTTTTGCAACCTGGAATTTTACACAATAGTATGAATATTCGTCTCAAAAATATTTTGTTATTTAGACAATAGGAATGCAATGAAATGAACCATTTTTAAACACCCATTGTTTTCCTACAATGATTAAAACTCTATATGACTACTGGTTGGAAAACATAGTGGGATGTGAGTACATGATTTATTAAACCTTTAACGTACACAATGTTGTAAAACCCTATATGGGCACAACTAATCTACCGACAAAACAAACCTATGTACATAAAAAAATGCATAAAAACATACATAACTTGAGGAGATGACATAGTGCAAGGCATGCCAAGATGGATGATAAAAGTGATAAAACCGGTAGATGAGAGGAAATGTCATGGTGAGGAAAGTGAGGAGGTGTCCTATCTCATTGAATTACACTGACATTTTTTTCCTTGTGCAAGAAGCTATTTGTTCACTGTGAGAGGGAAGGGCGTTCATGTGATTAAGACATACATTTTAGATTGTAACAAGTAATTTTCTTGGAAAACACTCTATGTTCTAGGTTTTCTAATTTTGCAGGGAGTTGCAGGTCGAGGATATATAGGAGCATCCAAATTCACTTGAGGGGTGGGTAACCAACTGAGATGTTACTTGTAAAGGGTTTGAAAATAGTATTTGTCTTGCAAGGTTCATAACACCCAATTTTTTTGATCCTCTAATTACACATATATAGTATGAATGTTTGGTTACTTACACGGTGAGAACTCGATTGGTTGGTGACACCTCAATTGATTTTGGATACTTTTATGTATCCCCAATTGAGAATTATATTGATAGTATGAATTTATTCAACAACCCTTACTTTCAGAAAACATTCCATTTCAATATCGTCATACATTTGGAACAAAAAATGCACATAATAGTTGTAGGATGGAAAATAGATAAGGTTGTGACTCACTTCTGAATTCTTGTTCAATGAATTTTTTTTTGTTATGTAGACTATAACAAGAAAATGTTTTGAAGTTCACCTTCATATTTTATGACAACCCTTACTTTCAACAAACATTCCATTTCAATATTTGTTCATATGTTTGGAACACAAAATACACATAATAGTTGCAAGATGGAAAACACATAGGCTTGTGACTCATTTCTCAATTCTTGTTCAGTGACCACTTTCTCTTACGCACACCATGATAATAATCGTTTGGTTGTGTATTTATAATGTACATTCTATTTATGTTATTATGAAATATATCAGTCGGAAATGCCACCTAAAGTCTTATTGTTTATGGTAGCTTGCTTATAAATGAAACAAAAAGGTTGACATTAAAATAATTTGAGGTCGACTATTTTTCTAATCATGGATACTTTCAAATGAATAATCATATAAAATTATATTTGTAACAGTAAAAATGGCATTTTAGTATCTTCATCTAATTGTAAGAAAATAAAATGCTCACATTATTTGTAGTGTTGGAAAACACATTGTCCCTTGTCAGTTATTTTCTTGTCAAAAGTTTTAGTTTCCTATACACCAAGAATGTGAAGAAGTTTGCCTTCAAATTTTGTTTCTTATAATTGAAAAACTATATGCTTTCTTACAATAGATTGTGCAATAAATTTTGGAACTTTAACTGTCCCATAACACTTGCAACTTTTTTACATTTACAGTTATCCACAAATGTGTACTTGGAAAGGGAAAGTGGAAGAAAGTGGGAGAAAGGGTACTTTTGAAATCTGCTTTTAACATGTATTTTGATATTTTGAACATGAATTGGTTGCATGTATTTGAATTTGATGTGACATTTACATTCTTGGAATTAGTGGCCAAGGATGGAGAAGGAAGTGGTGGGTGTGAACAAGTTAGTGTGCATTTGCAGTAGGAAAATGTGCCTCCACAAGGAAGCAAGAAGAAAGGGTGCTTGGGGAGGAGATCGTTTTCCTAGGTAGAAATCTTTGAGAAATAGGAAAGTATTGCTTTCTCGCAGTTTCCCTTTTAAGATATGCATTTGTGGTTTCTTGTAATATGTGCCATTGCAATGGCTTGTTGCTCAAAATTTAGAGTGTGTTTGTGATTTCATTTAGAAAATTTCATTTCTATTACGAATATGCTAATTTTGTCACTATATTGGAAAACACACTATCCTTGGTTCTTTTAGAGGAAGGAAGTGGAAGAAATGGTAATTTTGAAATATTCTTTTGAACATGTATTTTCATAATTTGAATGAATTTGTTACATGCATTTAAATTTGATGTGATGTTAACATTCTTCACGTTACAAGGCAAGAATGAATAAGGAAGTGACAAGTGTGAAGAAATGACACTAATAAGATCAAGGCCTAATTTTATGGATTCTTGACACTAGCCTACTCAAGAAATGTCACCTATAAGCTCCAAGCCCAATTTTATTGATTCTTCACACTAGCCTGCACAATTTCTCTATTTCCTTCAATTTTTGTCAAAGAAGAAAAAAAATTAGGCCTGGATTATTTGTGATGTTTCATTGTCTATCTGATTTTTCGTTTTCATTCTCATTTATTTTCAATAGTATTTCTCCTCCACAGGTACATATAAATGTGTTACAAAAGTTGTCTATGTTTTCAAATAAGACTTTCTTCTCTCCTACTACTGATTCTCTTTCTTTCCACTTAGATTTGATGTTTCCTTTTCCTTATATCCATACATTCATTATTGAATGTAGTCATTTATATTCATTGGTTTGTTATAGGCTAAAGGTGTTGAAAGTACAATGGTTGAAGCAGAGGCTTCCCCGAACCTTCGTGCAAGTGGAATCACCCCACTGTTAGTGCCAAGGACCCAAAGAAGGCTATAAGATTTTATCTAACCATCTCCTCAATCGCACATAAAAGGCATTGTAAGAGAGGATGAGAGGTTGATAATATTCATTTTCCATTCAATCTTTGATCATGTAATTATTGAATAATTATGTTGTGGAATTACATTATCTTTGATCATGTAATTATTGATCAATTATTGTGTGGAATTACAGTACTTTGGTATGTTTGAAGACTATGATCTTCTACAAATAGTGGCATGGTGTGATTTTTAAGTTGTATTTTCAATATCTCCATCAAGCCTCCAATTCATTTGCATGTGGAGGTACTAGAAAGTGTGTAATTAAAAAAAGGAATCTCTCTAAAAACACTTGGAAAGAAGCAGAAAAAAGTGAATGAGATAGATAATGTATTCACTGAAGAGGTTGTTCCTAATCATGAGAAGTGGAGGAAGGAGCATGTGGGGTGATCCCCCAATAGTGGTTTACAATTTTTGGCCAAATTGGACACTGAAATTATTATTTTTAACTAAATCTCTGCATTCGGGAACCTATAACAGCTAAACCATGAGGAATTTGAAGATGATGCAAACTAGAGTCTCATCAAATTTTTTTTGTAGATTCTAAAAATATTCTATTCAGAAAATTTGGAATAAGATTGCACTTCTTTTTCCATCTCCCATGAAAACTAGTTTTTTTTAATTTTTATTTTTAGAAAACAACATTTTTGAAAAGTGACTCTCACCGTATACAACATAAAAAATTTTGTATGAAGGATAAAATTCTAATTTTTTCGAATTTAGATTGATAACTCTAATATGCAGCACTTTCATTTGGTGTCATAGTTTTTTATAGAATATTTTTTCCTTAATATAGTTTCAAAGTCAAACCGATTGCAATTTAGACATAAGCGAACTGAATAAAACATAAATATTTTTGTATGTATCGAAATTATTTTTTATTTTTTTAATGGATCAAGGACATCAATACCTAGCACAAAAATATTTTAAACCTTTTTTTTTTTGATAATTTTCTATTTTACCACGTGTGCAAAACATAGAGCTTGATTTTCGGTGAAAAACCTATGTTTAATAAAACTAAATAAACACACATAATAAAACCAAAACATATTAAAATTATATTCATGAGATAGCTCATTTAGAGGACTACCATAATAATTTCAAATAAATTTATAATTAATTCATTTAATCCCCCAAAAGGTGAATCAAAAGTGATTTTTTATCAACATTTTGATAGGTGTAAAGGAGACTCATTTATATGTATGGTTTAAAACTAGTGAGGTTCTATCCAAGGGGGTTTGATCTAAGGTGGTTTGATAAAACCCTCTTCAATTGGAATCCTTAAAATGGAAATTTTAAAGGCTTAAATCATTATATTTTCTAAAATTATGTGATTTCAGCAAACATCAGCTCCTCTCAAAAAATTGTAAACCAGCTTTGTGGGAGCACTATACATGCAGTATGTGTAAGGAAAAATGGAAATGCATAAGTGGATTAAGTTAAAAGGTTTTCTATTGCATATGAATTTTTGCAAGCAAAGAAAGAGGGAGATGATGCTATAAGTGGAGTTGAACAAATGAAGGCAATCATTCTTGAAGTTAGCAATTACATGGAACAAATACAATTGGAAATGGATGATAAGGAAAAGATAATACCAAATCTAAGTGCAGAAAAAGAGAATCAGTTGGGTGGAGGCATGAAAGTCTTATTCGGAAAGGAAGACAAGTTCCCTAATGAGCTTGTGAAAAGAAACATCTACATTCTCTAATCATAAACACAGTACAAAAACAATAGTTGGAAATGCTTAAAGTGGAGCAGAACAAATGGAGACTAAAATTAACCACTTAGAAAAGGAATTAAAACACAAGAAGAAGCTATCCGATGAAAAGAAGAGGACCTCCATGCTATTGAGAGAGACCTGCAATCTAAAAGATAAGAATTTGATAAAAAAATACAACAATGGAAGGTGTTGTTGCACAACTAATAGGTCAAAATACAAAGGTCTTGTTGCACAATTGTTAAACGTCCAAATTCAAAGGTGTTGTTGCACTATAATTGATAAGTTAAAAGTTGAAGGTTTTGTTGCACGACTGATAAAAGTTTAGCATACCAAAACAATAGAAACATTGGAGGTTCATGGAGGAGGGAATTTGTGTAATGCGGTAGTGGATACAGAATAGACATAAATGCTCCCACTTGAAATAAGACATCTAGGTACAAGAGTAGCGATTATCCCTTTAAAAAAATCCTATCCCATACCATTTCCTCCACAACTCAACAATCACCAGCAAAATTTTTGAGCAATGAAAACGCAAGGCTGTCACTATCTCTTGTTGCATATGAAGATGAAATTGAACCAGCTATGTAGTTTGTATTTCCTAGTGCATGATTTTGTAGTAATTCAAAAGCTGCAAAGGCAATGTTTTTTGGCAAAGTGGTCTTCCTATTGGTTGAAGTGACTAGCGAGGAGGTGAATTGTATGGGATTAGATTTTTTTTCAAGGGATAATCGTTACTCTTGTATGTAGATGTCCTATTTCAAGTGGGAGCTTTCTTGTCTCTAACAAGCGAGGAGGATAAAAGGCTACAAATCTTCAAGATCGAAGCGTTAACAACCAATGAACATAAAAATGCATGTGTTGCTCAAATTGCTGCCCATCAAAAGGTAATGCAAGATTCATAAAAGCATCTACTGACATCCCATAATGTGTTTTCCAACATGTAATTATTCAATGCATTTTGATTAACCATCATATCATGATTTTCAAACCCAAATTCTAGTGCACCGAAGAGTTGTAATAAAAAATTTAGGTGAGTTTCATGAAATTCTTAATGTCTAAAAAACAAGAGTTTCCCTAGAACCATACTATCTACGTATAATTGCAAGTTGGAAAACACTGCGTGATATTCAACCTACAACCCACTGTGTTTTCCAGCCTGTAATATGAAGGTGGACTTAAATACATTGTTATAGTGCACAAAACAGGAAGTGCTCATTGTAGCATTCCATTTCATTGTCATACAAATTATTTGTGTTTTCACATTTATCGATCATCCCTGATTAGAATATATATATATGCTTGGAGGTGCGTATGATCTTCTGTAGTGGGATGGGGTATTCAAGATCTAAATCTTAATCAAGTGAGAAAAACCATAAACCTACCATTGAAACTTATACCCAACTCATGTCACCATCCATGTCATCATTTTCCTCCATTGAAAAGGGAAACCAAAATGTCCTCCATGTTGAACCAGCAACTATCCATCCTATTTCACCAACAAAACACTAAAAGTCACATTGCAAGGAATATAATACCTGATGCAAAATTGTAGTTCACAAAATGGTATTCGTAGTGTTCTAGTTCCACCTACTTTCATCTCATCCATCCCATGTTTATCCAACTCATCCATTTCATGATTTTCCACCTTCATAGCACCTATAGAAAGTCAATCATGTCACACACTTGAGCTCATTGATCAAAATAACGAAATCATAGATCCCCCTTCATGTGAAGATAAAAATACTGCCTCTCATGATCCTAGTTCATCAAATCATTCCATTCGATGCCATGACACCATACCATCTCATGATCGAAGTATGCTCCATACCATAATCGTAGTTTATAAATGCATTAAAAAAAGCTTTCCATTCATTCAATAAGTCAACACCCCCAAGGTATAATCATTTCCCTCACATCTCATAATAATCCTAAACTTTTTCTAGATCCCATTCATGAACCTTAAACATATAAGCTTGATTCATCCACCTTTATAAAATCTTGTTTTCTTATACAATACCACATGCCTTCATGAGTTACATTTACCTGCACACCCTACTATTAAAACACATCTAAATTTTTATGAGCTTGGGTGCATACCTCCTTCTCAATACATTGGTAGCTCTTTCAAACACAAGAGGCCTCCCTTTATATCAATACGTCCACCTCCTTTATCATCTTTTCCATCTATTGTTGGACCATATCCATGAACCCTTCCATCCATCATGGGCTCATATGTTCCTTATTCATATCCTTAGGCTTCCTTTCAAGAACAACACAGACACATACCCTTGAATTCATTTGAACACCTTCCACTTCAAAACCCTCTAATTTCATAAAATCCCTCTATGGCCTATCCAAGCAATTGGGATACCAAAAAAGAAATGCATAAATCAAAGAATCCATAAAAACCTAAATATTATCATGTCTCACTAAAAATACATGCCAAAATAAAGAAAAATATGCACCAAATTCAAAATAAAAACACTTCCAAGAAAATGGAAGGTGCATTTTAAGAAAAAATGAAAAGGTTATAAAGAAAAATGAAAAGTGAAAGCAATGCAAGTTCCACAGAAAGCAAAAAAATCTATGCATTCAAATAAACAATCAAAATTGGTTTCCCTATGGGGGGGTTGGGGCCCTAGCTTGGTTGGCTAAATCTTTCCTATTGCAGGAGGTTGGTCACGAGGTCTAGTCTCCCCCACCCTCGTGGTACCGGAGGGTGTATCGTGCCAGCGCCATCGGTCAAGTTAAAAAGTTTACCAGGCACACTGCAGTTTATAGGGGGTCATGCTACCTGATTCCTGCAGTCTAACAAAAATTTAAAAAAAAAAAAAAAATTGGTTTCCCTACTCGCTAATAAAAAATACTCCATTATTTATCAGCTCCATCACTTCTATGAGTCATCTGGCGAGCCCCACACTACATCGTCTCTTCATGTTATGGGTGATCCCACAAAGCTGGTTTACAATTTCTGAGAGGAACTGATTTTTGCTGAAATCACATATTTTTAGAAAATATAATGATTTAAGCCTTTAAAGTTCCATTTTAAGGATTCCAATTGAAGAGGGTTTGATCAAACCACCATAAATCAAACCCCCTTAGATAGAACCTTGCTAGTTTTAAACCATACCTATAAATGAGTCTCCTTTACACCTATCAAAATGCTGATAAAAAATCACTTTTGATTTACCTTTTGGGGGATCAAATTAATTCATTTAAAATTTATTTGAAATGATTATGGTAGTCCTCGAAATGATCTATCACACAAATATAATTTTAATATCTTTTGGTTTTATTATGTATGTGTTTCTTTAGTTTTATTAAACATAGGTTTTTCACCAAAAATCAAACTCTCTATTTTGCACATGTGGAAAAATAGAAAACTATCAAAAAAAAAAAATTTAAAATATGTTTGTGTTGGGTATTGATGTCCTTGATACATTAAAACAAATAAAAAATTAATTTCGATACATACAAAAAAGGTTATGTTGTATACAGTTCGCCTATATCTGAATTGCAATTGGTTTGACTTTGAGACTCTATTAAAGAAAGAATATTCAATAAAAAACTATGAGACCAAATGAAAGTGCTAGATATCATAGTTACAAATCTAAATTCGAAAAAAATAGAATTTTATCTTTCATACAAAAAAAGTTATGTTGTATACGGTGAGCGTCACTTTTTTAAAATGTTGTTTTCTGAAAAAAACCAGATTTTGTGGGAGATGGAAAAATAAGTGCAATATTATTCCCAAAATTCTGAAAAAAATATTTTTAGAATCTAAAGACAAAATGTGACAAGACTCTAGTTTGCATCATCTTCAAATTCCTCACAGTTTAGTCGCTATAGGTGCCCGAATGTGAATATTTAGTTAAAAATAATAATTTCAGTGTCCAGTTTGGCCTAAAATTGTAAACCACTATTGTGGGATCACCCTTATGTATGTTACCATGTATGTCATTATGTATGTTTTCATGTGTTTTTGTATGTACATAGGTAACTTTTATGTAGAATTTTGTTGGCTCCAATAAATAAGGATATAGAAGTATCCTTTTTTTAGATGCATTGATTTGAATAAATGCCTTATTTGTAGTGAACATTTTCTTTGAGCAAATAAATGAAGTTGTGGACATTTTATTGAAATATTTTTTGTCATTGGTGGTCAAGGCTCCATTAATATCTTGAAATTTAGATTTGATGCATATGCCTTCTTTTCGTCTTCCACCATTAAATCATGATTTTTTTTGCTAATTTATTATTAGAAAGAGAATCATTCTCCTTAGTTCAATGGACCTCCACCTCCAATTTAATTTAATGAGCTATGAGCTTAGGAATTAAGCCTTGTAATGGAGAATGAGAAGAGCTCAAGTGACACTCAAAATCATAATCCTTCAATGCATACCATTATCCCTCAATGAGTGATGTTCCCACTCCATTACCAAAATTCCTCTTGATTAGGTGCATTGCATACAGCCTTGGGTTAACTCCATAACTATCTAGTGGAGAAGAACACATAGAAATGGTATCTCACTATCTTCTAAGCTCACTATCAATGTGACAGTTTCTTGGCCAAGAAGAATACATTCACTGCAAGAGTACACTATTGACACAAGAACCAAGAGCCTATGAATCTAGAAAGGACAAGAAACAATACATGAGTAGTGGAGGCATTACATTGGATATTAGTACTCTGATGAGAAGCATGGGTCATTTTGTGATTTTTTACAAATATTTTATGTATTCTCCTTCCAATTGGATTCATATATTGAACACTATCACCCAATTTCCCTTCAAACACATTCTCCACTTTGTTAGCATGATATACACTTCCTTTCTTACTATAAATATAAGAATTTGGGTGCTTCATATGATGTGTGCGAAGGATGTGCACTGAGGGTAAACTAGGAAATGACACTATAAAATCTTGACTAATATTCCTATAGAAATAAGATATAAATTAGAAGTGAAAGTATGTTGACAAATCAAAGCATGCAAGTACATAATGATGATAAATCATAAATGAAAATGAAAATATACAAAAAATAGATGCAAATCATTAAACAATATATGTGGAGAAAATCTTGTACGATGATACCCCATTCCCAAAGATTTTCTAAGCTTGTATTAATCCTTCAATAAAATTACATCAATAATACTTCTCTTTGAATTTTTCAAACACTTTAACTTCTTCAACTTGTAAAATAACTCATTTTCCTACTAATCCAAAATCTAATATATAGCCATAATTAATACAAGAAACCTTAAATGGTGTCTAATACAATAGATTAAAACCATGATTTGATTGTTCTACATGCAAAAGATATCTCATGAGAAGTGTCCAAGAGTTACAAGAATTTTCTAGAAGCTCTAAGATTTCCCATGAACTTGGGCATGCAGCTTCACAAGGAGAAAAAATTATCCTATTAAAAGACAAAATAACTTGTTATGTCCAAAAAATTCCACCCACTTCTTATACATGGTTTAATACTAATGCAGAAGCATCCCTAGTTGTAAAAAAATCCTATATCAACCAAAAATATTTCTTTTATGTCATCTCAGTCAATAGTTGTTTCAACATTTCATTCTTCATTTTACCGCATTACCATTTCTCAGCTCGTAGAGCAAGATATAACACCTACACAAGGTTAACTATCACATATCCAAATTTTATATATGTTGATGGTGTTTTTATGCACTTTACAACACAGGTAATACATAGGTGCATTACCTCTCTTGAAATACAATCTTCCACAATCAAATTGCAGAACACTATCCCAAGGTCTCTCGGATGTCAGGTCATGATGATGCTTGGAATATATCAGTTGATTGATGTGATTTTATAGAATCACAAGGTGACCTTACAAAAGTTAAATCTGTAGGAGAATTGGGTCCTTGATCAGAGTTCTTTGGGTAGGAAATCACTGCACTTCGCTGTAGGTTCAAACAACAGTCTAGAACTCCATTGTCTCATAATATTTGAATTTACAATGTGCAATGAACCTTAGCCTAGGTTGTTTCTGAAAAAAGAAAAAAAGAGGCAATGGGGAAGGTTCCTAGACCTGCAACTACTGATGAATAGTGATCATGGAGATTCCTGTTGTGGACAGTTTCCTTAAAATAAGATTTCACTTAATCAAAATTCTTACAATGTTGTGAGATATATGCTATCTTCTAAGGACTGCAGATACTTCATCATTCATTCGCCATCTAGATGTGAAAAAAGACAAAGTTTAAATAGTAGATATGAAATTGTAGTCCAGGCTAACTTTGCACAGTCACCTACTAGCAGAAAATAACCAAAAGTATGGACAAGGAAAGCATACACACAACAAAAAACTTCATAACCAAGGACAACATACTAAATCCACCAAAGCTAACTGAAAGTAAACTAGATCAGCAAAAAAAAAAATTAAACCATAATTTTAACTAATGTCAAAATAATCGTTCAACATTGGAAGAAATCCCAAAATGCACTAATTCAATGTATTTCTATTCAAATTTCTTAAAATGGGAGGAGGAGAGGCGTATTTATAGTTTTCAAAAAATAAAAATGGATGGCCAAGATTCACTTTACACTATGGTTTCACCTACCCCCAAATATATATTACATTTTTAAAACATCATTCGTCTTCTCCCTATTTCATCCTTTAGTGGCAACACTATAGCAATTTTGTCTTTTTGTTATTTGCCATTTACTGCAGCTACTCTTTTAAGAATTCTTCATCGATGATAGGGTTACCTTCACACTTCTTCAAAGATGGATACTCCATGAAGCATAGGATAATTGGCTGAAGATTTTCCACCTCCATGATGTCAGATTGTAGCACCTGGTAACTCCATTCCTGGGAGTTGTTAATGAGCTTCTTCCAATCATCATCATACTTAGCAACATTATTTCTGAAAAGATCAGACTAGGTGAAGGCTCAAGCAACAAAGCTCATGAAATCTATGGTAACCTCAGCTGACATCCCATCTTCCATGTTCTTCAAGAAATGGGGTTTTATGCTCTCTAGATTAATTTCAACAGCAGGCAGCTCATACTCTGTCATCAGTCTGAGGTACCGAGCATAATCTCCTCTAGCCTCCTTGGCCCTTTCGATGTATGGAACTACTCATTCAAGGATCTGCTCCAACCTTCACTTTCGATGATCAAAATCTCATTTCCACACATCCACTAACTAGTGGTCATCATCCTTGAGGGCAAGGTCCTTCTCCCAAACCTCACTCGATAGCGCAAGGATAGCCTCGATCTTTTGGTAGGAGGCTCTATACTTTATCAAGAACTCCTCGCAGACTCGCCTCATGCCCTCAAGAATCCTCTGCACCTCCAAGAACTTATCCATTGTTTGGATAGCCAAGTTGATGCCCATGTTCCCCATGTCTAAGACCTACCAAAATCAATTTTTCGTGGTCTTATCCAAGTTCTTGGTTCTTTCTAGCTTATTGATTTTCTCTTGGGACTACAACTATGACGGGGATGATGACATGGTGGGTTGCTCATCCGGGGATGACCATTGTTGAATGTAGATCATCAGATCAGCCACCTATGCCTTAAATTCTTCCTTTGAAACCTTATCTTGATGGATAAGGTGCACCATCATAGCTACTGATTCACGGAGGTGGTCAACCTTCTGCTCCCTAGTAGCCACTCCCAAATTGATGGTGGAGATGTTATAAGTTACTCCTTGGTCTCCAACCACCGATGTAGCTATTTGCACTACCCTAGATAAGGAGGCATCCATAGTTACCCTCGTTCTGATTTTTGGCCTTTTCTCCTTCTTAGTGCTTATCTATGCTCTGACCAGTATTGCCTCTAGCCTCGCCTTAGGATATTTTAGGGTGGGATTCATTTGCCTAAGCTGATTCCCTAGCCAATCGGGAATTTGGGGCCCCTCCTTGGGTGATTCACATTGACCCTTGCTGCCCTCCACCCTAAGTTTAGTGGTTTTGACAACAAGGGCCTCCTTCTTAGCCCATGCATCCTCCTTCCCCTCGTCAGAATCTTGTACGAGCATCACACATTTGGTAGGAGACATTTTGGGAAATTGCTTGTCGAAGGGATCTTCCCTTTCAACATATTTTTCTTCTTGATCCTGATCATATTCATGTTCCCCACTCTTATCTTCTTGTTCATCTTCATGGAGGGATGCTTCTTCATCATGCTCTGGGGTTTGATCATGTCTTTCAGCTGGAGACCAGCTGGTCTCGGTCTTTGGGGTAGAAAACCTTTCAATAATAGGCCGACTTGTAGTCTCTTGGTCCTCAATCTCCTTGATCTATTTGTTCGATTCCTCTTGAAGCTCTAGGTCAGCCGTTTCTCAAATTAATTATGTCATCTCCTCACTACTTTCACTAGAGGATTCATAGGCTACCTCATCGATCTCCCAGTGCTAGAACATCGAGTGCTCATGATATTCAAATTCCTCATCTTTGGGCCTCTTGGAAGCCTCTATATGTTGTCGCTCGATCTCATCTGAGATCTGCATTTTTGCCTCCATTCTAGGTGGTTCGGATGGGGGTGGGAGAGCTAGAGAATTAGCCATAGCTTGAGCGATCGCAGCTTGCACTGTGGTATTTTCAAGCATTCCTGAAAGCTCGAATGGCATATTTTGCATATACTTTATGAAGGACTTTGGGAGCTTGAGGATGGGCATTGCAGCCATAAAAGTGGACAAAAGGGAAGGGGACATAGAAGATGACGAAACTGGTGAGCTCATGGTGGAGGATGAATCCACCAATATGACCTACACAATCGGAGAAGTAGAGGTAAGGTGGATAGAGATGTCCACCATAGGTGGAGAGGAAGATGTACTACAAGGGAAGTTGGTGGGGTAGTTGTAATAGCATTAGCAATCACAACAGATGGAGACCTTGGCGAGTCAGCCTCTTCCTCTCTGCCTTCAAGGAGTAGATCTTCAAGTATTATCAACATCTCCACAACCCCGACTATTTTCCTTTTCTTTTTGGAAGGTTCACCCTCTGAATCCTTTCGATCATAAACCTTTGGGTTAGGCAACTTCTCACTAGCTTCCTTTCTCTTCTTAGTTCTGATAGATGATGGGGATTTTGAAGTCTATAGTTTTAGCAGCAGCTAGCCCACCATCAAAGCCACTTGTCTCACTTTTGAGTCCCTTGAATATCAAGGCAACTCCCTATTGTTTCAGTTCAGCCACCTGTTGGTTGATCCATGCCATCATTTGAAATTCCATGGGCTTGGTGAGTATGTCGAGGTCATCAACCTCTTGCTTGTCCCAATCAATCAAGAGCAGTGGAAAATTGGCGATAGCACTATATCCCAGGTCTATCACCGTGCCTCATATTCTCCAAGTTGATCTGGAACCAGGCACAAGTTCAATCTTCGCACATAGAGGGCAATCATGTGAATATAGTGTTGTAACCTTACCTTAAGATCTTCCTTGTAGTTGGCCCAAAAATCCTCAACATTGTGGAGGTGGGCATACTTAGGTCCCAGTGCCTTTTTGATATGACCATATGGGTTCATTCATGGTTGAGTTGTATACTCCCAGAAGTGGTACTCATCCAACTCTTTCTCTGAATTACCTGCACATTGGGAGGTATTAATTTTGTACATTCCTTGGCCGAGGCTGATAGGATAAGGTGTCCATGCCAGATGCTTGCTACTCCAAACATTGTGGATGTGTCGCAGTTACCAAGTCAGCTACAATAGTATGATTCGGTCATTAGGGTACCGGGGCAGCTTGTTTGGCCTTTCTGTGAATCCTTGGGCATGAATGTAAGTGAACTTAGGGAATTGTATATATAAGAAGGTGAAATGCTTGAGAAGGTCTTGGGCACTGTGGGATACTCTTCTCTTGAAATCACCTCCAAGCAACCAGATGATGTAGGCAATGAGGGCATCATTTACCCTGCAGTAGTCCTTCTTGAAGTTTCTATATTGTAGCTGAGGGTATTTTTCATAACGCTTGAGCTCCCTCCCTGGTGCCTCATTGGGTATTACACTCAATCCATGATAATTTCATTGATCGACAAGCTAATAGACCAGGTAGGATGTCATATAGAATTTTGATATCATATTCACACTAATAAATTGCTCGTGGAAGCAATTGCTAATTATTTCTTCCCAATCAGAGGCAGCATCACCATGGAGAATTTTCTCCACAAAGTATAACATCCACTCTTGGAAGAAGGTCACGGCAGGAAAGCCCTTTACTCTACTCAGTAGGGTAACAAGGTCATGGTGTTCCTCGAAGAAATCATTGTGAAAGAGCTCCTGAGGGAATTTTCCAGCACTGGCACACTTATCCTTCAACCAATACTGATTAATCAGTTTCTTGAATCTCATTGGATCTTGATCCCATAATGCCTTGCATTCTTCTATAGTCGGGGTCTCCATTCTTTCAAAGTTGGGGATGTGGAAAGTTGTAGTTATCCCAAGAGGGGACATATCTACAAGGATGTTTCCATCTCTGTCCACTACGGTTCTAGTTTTACGTTGATATGCTTCTCGACATGCCATTACCTACTCGAGGTCCACCAAAGATGCTAGGAAGCCTACAACCTTGGCAAGTCTGCTGCTCCTGATTAATTTTGCATTTTTTGTTTTTGGGTCCACCATACCTCTCTATGTAAACTCATCAATATCGACATGCTCGATATTGGTATCTGTGATGTCCCTCCAAAGAGTGGCAATTCTAGAGTGTAATGGCACCCCCTAGAATTTGTACCTCATTTGATCCTTGTCCTCCTTGCCTCGAGGTGCCTTGGCAATTGCTTTTCACTTTCCTCGGTGGCACTAGAGGCTTCTACACCGGATTCCATAAATCCTGCACAAAGAGACATGAATTAGCAACATTATCATGGAAAAGTGACCTCATACAAATCCCTGCACATCAATATTAGATCCATAATCATTAATATTTCATAAACGTCTAACACTCGATAAAAACATTATTAGGAAGCAACACAGGTAACCCAGGTTCCTAGGGCCACAATTCCCTTGGAAAAATGTTGTTTGGAAGGGAAAACAAGGCATGGAACTCCCAATGACCTTTATAGTCTTGGATTTGGTCAAACAAAGGTTGGGTATGAAAGAAGACCAAAATTTAGGAAGTGGTCGAAGTTTGTTTTCGATTTGGACTCCATTTAGGCGTTCGAGATTCAGTTGCAGGAAGGTTGTTTGGAATGGCGTAGGGAAGACGACACTCCGAGTGCCAAGCTCCAGAGTTTGGGTTGTCGAGGTAGGGAAGGTGTCACAGGACAACTTTGCAAAATGGAGAAATGTAGATGGAAATCTAGGGATGAAATTCCGAAGGGTAATCCTTGAAGATGAATTTATCAGTTAGGAAAGCCTGGCAGTGAATGAAAGGTCGGGGCCCAAAGGTCAGAAAGATGGTTAGGTTCACCTTTGGAATGGCGAGATCGGAATAGAGTCCCATAGATAGAATTCCAGAGTCCGGAGAGCGTCTAGACATTATGTTTTTTGTTTGGTTTTTATGCTTGGGAAAAGGGGGACTAGGGTCTAGGAGTCACAAAGACGTCTCGGGACAGTCATTCGAAACGACAAAAGTGACATGGAATTCTGGGGATGGAATTCTGAAGGTCGGGTTCTAGGATCCGGCTTGGATGCTTTGTTTTTTCTACAAGTTTAAGATGGACTTTATGTGCTCAGGTTCTGAGGGTCGAGAAGACGCTCGAGGAAGGCCGTTTGAAATGGTGGAGGCATGACATAAACGTGAGAAGGTAAATCCAGAGGCCGAGACTCGGGGGCAAGGTGGATGCCATCATTTTTCAAAGTTTGAGTTTGTGCCTAGACGACCACGGGGAGGTCCGGGCATGAGAGGCATCATCGACTGTTTCAAAGAACAACGACAAAGAGGTGAAGTTCTTATTTTGAATTTCATCTGTCAAATGATGGATTTTCCAATTTTGAGTTTGTGGGTTTTTAGGTTGGGGGTACTATGTCACCATATTTTAGTTCATTTTAGGTTCTGTTCTTGATTTAAATGATGATTTTGAGGAAAATAAGATAAGGCACGTGAATGGTGGACATACCTCGAAACCCCGAAGAAGACTTCTGTTGAATTCACAAGGAACAATGAAGTAGAGGTTCGGGTGCGGAGGCAAAAATTGTTGGGGTGGTGCTATCTTTTTCAATTGCATCTGTCATGTAAAAATGATAGTGGAAAACCTATTTATATAACCCCTAGTTCCATTAATGTCCAATTAAATGCATGTTACGACAACAGGTGAGGTAGCTAGGTTAAAATTCTGGGATGGCTGTGAGAAGACTTAGGTTTGGTGGTCGGGAAGATGTCAAGCCACGAACGATTCGAAAATTTATCAATTAAAATGCAAATGGCAATGGGAGATCCGGGGTCCAAGGTCTAGGGTTTGGGAAGATGGAAGTTGGCGGTCGTTTGGAATGGAATAGTCCAAAGAGAAACTCAAGAACAGAATCCCAGAAGGTCAGGCCCAAAGGGCCGAAAAGACTTTGTGCAACTGCCATTTGGAACGATAGAACTGGAACAGAAACCCGAGGGTCCAGGCCTGAAAGGAGCCACGGACGACAGAAAGACCGATAGATAGGAAAAAACCTGAAATGGCTTAAGATTTAGCAATTTTCCAAGAGGGAAAATATCGTCAAACTTAAAATGTGAATTTTGAGAACTTCTTGACCTTTTAAGGTGCAAAAAGGGGCACACAAAACAAGGCAAAGAAAAAGTACCTGACAATCAAAAGAGGAAAGAGAGGGTCCCTGTTTCGAATGGGGTGTGTGTGCAAAACATGCACAACAAGATCATTTGCATTCATCTACTAAAATTTATCACTCTCAAAATTTCACTATCATTCACAATTAGAGTAGTTGGGGCTGATGTGGTCAAAATTTCATAGTGCGAACCTATTCCAGAGTATACAAAGCTTCATGAGACATCATACAAGCATTTTGGGTTGAAGGGGATCTTTCATAGAGATTTGTAACTAATTTCATTTCGTGAAAGATTATCTTTCATGTTTTAACCTGTCAACCTTCACATTTCATCATCTATTGGGTTTTATGAACGGTTGAGGCTAATGTGGAACTTTGTTGGAGCTGGAGAATCATATTTAAGGCCATTTATAATCATTTGAAAAATATTCAGTCAGTTAATGATAGTTAGATAGTTAGATTTTTTATCAACCCCGTTGAGGGACTGTAATAAGGCCTTCGTCTAGTTGTAATTTTGAGTTCCCTTGTGACAGGCCTGTGGGCCTTGGTTATTCATCCATGAGGCATATGATAAATGTAATATTTACAAGTCAATAAAGACTTATGTTTGTAGAATATTTTCTTTTTTTATTTCCACTGTGTTGACTCAAAGATACATAGTTGGATAGTTATTTATAGACCTTCCATCTGTGACTACACCATGTGGTGTCAGAGTGGGTTTTTGAGTCTTGAAGGCATTCCATGTGGTGAAAAAATCATTGACTTGAGGTAGACTGCACATGTTTCCAACTCATTGTCAACTATGAGGCAATTGAAACCCTTGTAGCTAGATCACTAAATTAAAGAAATTGCACTAGATTAAGGGTAGAGATGCTACCAAGGAGAGCACTTGCTATGGTGAATGTCATTGGAAGAATGGATGAGATGTTAGAGATGATGAAAGAAATGTGATTCTAAATAAATTATGTCAAAGAATACACAAGGTAAGGCCTAAACCATAGACATGAGGATGAAAGTGATGACGACCTAGATCAGGTTGTGAATCAATTTGAAGAAGCCCTAGGCGAAGAGGAAGGAGAGTCAAATCTAGTGAAGATGTTGAAAACTATTTCTAAGACTCGTAAGTGACCTAGAATCAAAATTCAAAAGTACACAAGAAATCTAAACCCCAAAGATTTTTGATTGATTAGATCAATGATATGGAGGAATATTTTGAATATGAAGAAATTGAAGATCCAAAAAGAGTGAGATTTTCAAAACTTGAGTTTAAAAGACATGTTTCTTTATGGTGGAGAGAGGTTCAACTAGAGAGAAATAGAAGGGGAAAAGAGAAGATCATAAAATGGGATAGAATGGTGACAAATTTGAAGATTCAATTCATATGTGTTGATTATGATCTTGAATTATGGAAAATATTGCACATCAATGGACTGAGAATAAACATTCAATTAGAATTGAGCCTAGTGAAGATGACATCAATTGAAGAAGCATATCAGTTTTTACTAAAGGTGGAGGAGAAGTTGAATAAGAAGATTGAAAAAAGACAAAGAAGTGCAAGAGGAAGATTCCAGAGGAGCAGATCATAGTACAGAAGAAGAAGACCTTATGGAAAGAAAAAAAAAAGATGGGAAACCCTACCATAGTGAAGAGAAGGACTATAATTCATACTGAAGAGGAAGGGGAGATATAAATTTCTACTATAGTGACATAGGAGGTCATAATTATTATTGCAATGATGCATATAGGAGAGACGAAGGAAGATTTGAGAAGAGACCATTCAAAGGAACATGTTTCAAGAGTGGAGGTGAAGGAAATAGATCATTTTAATGTCACCGAGAAAGAACCGATAAGAAAACTAAGCATACCAAAAGAGAAACTTATGTGGATGAAGAACCTTTTGGATCCCCTGATTTAGTTGAGAAACTTGAGAAAGGTAAACCATTGTTAATGGTGAGAGCTTTGATGTATGAAGAGATTATTGAAGAACCAACACAAAGAAAGAGTTTGCTCAAAACAAGATGTAAGTCTAAAGGAAAGGTGTGTAAAGTTATCATTAATAGTGGTAGTACTGAAAATATATTTTTAGAAGAGATGTTAAACAAGTTGAATTGGAAGAGGGTATGTGTAGGATCATGATGGGCCAAAAATTGGTGATATGTAAGTGATATGATGTCCCATTTGGCTGATGACTTTTTTCTTACCCAAAATTGATCAAACGAAATTGGTTTTTAAAGGAGATTCTCATCTTTCCAACAATACAAATTATGCTTTACTGAATTTAATAAATAATTATTATTCATTTTCTATTTGAATTATGACTAAAGTCCTAATTGATAGGTTGATTGAAAAATATCTATAGTTTTCAAACAGTATGACATTCTATGCTTCACATACTATAGGATTAAAAATATAAAATTGAATTTCATGAAGTTTTGACCAAGTTAAGTTGGTCAGACATACGCGTTTTTATATTTTTTAAAATTTGTAATAAAAAATTCATATTTAATTATTTACTTTGAAAAATATACAAAAAAATATGCATCACATTGGGACATTATTTTTCTACTTATATCTAAAATATTATAAAAAATATTATCATTTTATTGTGGTTAGGGTGGTGAGACAAACACCTACTTCTTATTTTTTCCTTGAAATTTAAGTACTACTGCATTGAAATTTCAAATGTTCACCAAATAGAATTTTTTTTTTTTAAATAAGCCTAGTAGTTTAGAAACTAAATTCAATTTTATACAGATTCTATTCTTACATATTTTTGAAATAATATAGATAACTTATTCAATTTTTTACATCAAGCTACCTAACTCTGATTTTCTGAATTTTCATTGCCACTTAAGGGCCTATTTTTTCCATCATGATCCTACAGATACCCAAGAGATTGAAAATTTCAAACCCCTAGGGGATAGCATGGATTCAAAATGAGCATAAGATCTCAGTAAATGAGAAAATCTTGGTGAAATTTTGCATAGGATCATATAATGATGAAGTATTATGTGATATTATTCCCACAAATGCATGCCTTTTACTATTACAAAGACCATGACAGTATGATAGGAAATAAACTAATGATGGAAGAAAGAATACTTATACTATGAATTCATATGGCAAGAGAGTTAAGTTGATACCTTTGGAGGAATAGGGAAAAAGTGAAGTTTGTAGCACTGCTAGACTATGTTTGGTGGATGGAAATATTTTTTTGGATGGATTGAGGCATGAGAACTTGTGTTTCTCATTAAATCCAAAGAAGAGTGGCAAACCAAAGGTTGAGAATTCTACCACAAAGAATGAAGAGGTAGTAGAACTATTGAAAAAGTATGAAGACATCATATCAGAGAACGTACCAGATGGATTACTACCAGTTTGGAGCATCAATCATCATATAGATCTAATATTAGGAGCAATTTTTCCTAAGAAGGAAATACATTGAGTGACATCAATAAATTATGTAGAATTGAATAGACATATACAAGATTTTTTGAAGAAATGTTTGATCAGAGAAAGCTTAATTCCATCTATGGTACTTGTTGTACTTGCACCTTAAAAATATGGAGAATGGAGATTTTGTACAAACTCAAGAGAAATCAATAGGATCACTATCAAGTATAGGTGTCCATTAACAAGGATGTATGACATTACGGGTTCTTTGAGTGGAGAAAATTATTTCACAAATATGGATCTCCAAAGTGGATATCATCATATTATAATCAAAGAAAGAGATGAATGGAAGACTACATTTAAGACTAATGAAGGATTTTATGAGTGGTTAATGATGCCCTTTGGATTGACCAATGCACCTAGCACTTTCATGAGATTCGTGAATAAGGTACTAAAGAAATTATTGCATAAGTTTTTCATTGTTTACTAGGATGATATTTAAAATTTTAGTAAGACTAGAGAGAAGAACTTGTGGCACATCAAACAAGTATTGCAAATATTGAGAGAAGATAATTTTCTCATTAATGTCAAGAAATGTAGCTTTATGAAGATGAATTTTCTGTACTTTGGTTTTTTATTTCTGCTAAAGGATTGAAGATGGACCTTGAGAAGGTTAGATCAATTGTTGAGTGGCCTACACTAGTAAACGTTGGAGAAGTAAGATCATTCCATTAATTAGAAAGTTTCTACTAGAATTTTATCAGAAGGTTTAGTAGCATTTGTGCACCTATGAATGAAAAAATGAGACGAGATAGGAAATAATTTAAAGGGACATCCAAAGCACAAAAAAGTTTTGAATTGTACAAGAAAAAGGTGATAGAGAAGCCAGTGTTAACATTGCCTAATTTTGACAAAGTATATCAAGTTGATTATGATGCAAGTGGGAATGCAATAGGAGTAGTGTTGAGCGAAAAAGGGAAACCCATAGATTATTTTATTGAAAAGTTGAATGATGATAGAAGAAGATATTTGGTTTATGATCAAGAATTCTATGCCATAATTCAAGCCTTGAGGAAATGGAAACATTATTGTTGCCTAAGGAGTTTTGTTGTATATTGATCATCAAGCTTCAAATGTAGTATTTGAATAATCAAGGGAAGTTGAACCAAAGACATATGAGATGGGTTGAGTTCTTGCAAAGTTATACATTTGTATTGAAGCATAGGAGTGGCAAGTCAAAAAAAGTTGCAGATGCATTGAGAAAGAGAATGAATTTGCTAACAGAAATGATGATAGAAATATTGGGTTTTGAATAATTGAAGCACATGTATGAGGATGATCTAGATTTCTTTGAAGCATGGAAGTCATGTAGAGAACCGGTAGTAATAAACCAAAGCCAATGGCCATATTATTTCATTCAAAAGGACATGTTTTTCAAGGGAAATCAATTGTGTATTTCAAAGAGCTCAATGAGGGAGAATATGATCGAGGAGAATCACAATGGAGGACTAGTATGGAATTTTATAGTGGATAAGACAATAAATTTCATGAGTGAACACTATTTTTGGCCACAAATATATATGTATTCCAAGAAGTATGTTCAAAATTGCATAATTTTCCAAGTTAGAAAAGGAAGTAGTTAGAATACTGGATTGTAAAAAACCTTTTCTAGTACTAGAAAGACCTTAGGAATATATAAGCATGGATTTTATTTTAGGATGACCAAGAACACAAAGAGGGTATGATTTTGTAATGGTAGTAGTAGATATATTTTCTAATATGGCGTACTTCATTCCTCGCAAGAAGACCAATGATGATGTACATGTTGCTGACTTATTTTTCAAGGAGATTGTGAGATTGCACATATTATGTAAGACTATAGTCTTAGATAGGGACACTAAGTTCAATGGATACTTTTGGAAGACATTATAGAAGAAGATGAAGAAAAAGTTGAAATTTAGTTCAGCAAATCACCCACATACAGATGCACAAATAGAGGAAGTAAAAAGAAGTTTGGGTAACCTATTGAGATTTTTGGTTAGAGATAAACTAGGAAATTTTGATATAGTTCTACTGCAAGAATAATTTTCATACAATAATTTAGTCAACTAGAGTATAGGGAAGACACCATTTGAATTTGTGATAGGGATACATCCTATAAGATTTGAAAAACTCAAAGACCTTAGTATGGAAAATTAGAGGAGTGTCGAAGTAAAAGAGTTTACAGGATTCATGGAGACATTGCATAGCCAATTATAGAAACACTTGGAGGACGAGAATAGTAAGTATAAGGAGAAAGCATATAAGAAAAGTATACATAAGGAGTTTGTTTTTGAAGATGAAGTGATGGTATATCTCAAAAAGGAACATATAAACATTTGAAGATGAGGAAGATTGGACCATATGTATATGAGTATCATGAATGACAAGAATAGTAAGTATAAGGAGAAAGCATATAAGAAAAGTATACATAAGGAGTTTGTTTTTGAAGATGAAGTGATGGTATATCTCAAAAAGGAACATATAAACATTTGAAGATGAGGAAGATTGGACCATATGTATATGAGTATCATGAATGACAATCAAGTGGCAGTAACATAGAGTTATATTTCTAGTTACCACATCGACCATTAGAGGATATTGAGGAGATTCTGGATACTAGAACTTGAAAGAGGACTAGGAAGAAGTAGTAAAAGGAGTACCTGGTAAAGTGGAAAGGAAAACCAGTGGGGTATTCATCATGGATTTCTCAAGCTAAGGTGAAGCACTTTGGTTTTCTCTAGCCCCTTGAATGTGAGGGACTCACTTTTATCCCAACAACGGGTTTCTGGTGTAGGAGATTCTCTGGTTGTAAATCAATCTTGTATCAACCAAACATATTTATTTTATGTCATCTGAGTCTGTAGTTTTTTCAACATTTCATTTTTCATTTTATTGCATTACCATTTCTCAACTTACGGCGTAATGAAGCTAAGGTAGTGAAACAACTTCCTACACTAATATTGAGGGGAGAATAATGAAAAAAAATTATAGATATTTAACAGTTATAGAAACTAAAAAAAAGAGACATAAATATCATGCATACCACAACATAGTGATTTATATGGGGAAGACCCTTTTAGGAGAAAAACCCCACACTCCAAAATCTGCCCAATATATTATTCAGAAATCATAAATATTACAATATACATGTAGAGCAAGCTTCTCACAGGAGTATCACCACTTAGAGATCCAGAGGCAACACAACCGCTATCAAACTCTCACAATACATGTCACAAACACATAGTTGTAATACAATGCCCTCATAAAATAGGGTTTCCTTCTAAGGAAAGTCAAGATAATAAAATATAGGTAATAATGTATGAGACATAATGATGAATGATCTATATTTATAATAATAAAATATAAATAAAATTATCCTTTCAGGGGTGGTACCCTCAAGCCCTTGCAAGGGTGTGTTGCCCTTGGACCCCGTTCGAGGGGATGATTGACTCATACCCCTTATGGGGGGATCCCCCCATGTCCCCCATCATCATTAGTTGAATAGTACCTTATGTAATTATAAGTTTGAGACACATTTTTTCAAAAAAAAATCCCACATGTTGAACACCTTGCAAAGACAAAAAAATGGTGTCATCATCATCTCTCAATTGCTAGGGGTTAAAAGGCCGTAGTCTCTTAACACCATATGAACTTCTCTGTGCTCATAGGCTTAGTTAAAGAATAAAAAACATTCACCAAAGTCTCTACCTTAACTAGCTTCACCCTACCATATTCGACCATATGTCTAACAAACTGATATTGTACATCAATGTGCTTGGTCCTAGCATGAAATGTTGGGTTCTTGGATAGACATATCACACTTTGACTATCACAATAAATTGTCACTTCAAATTGTTTTATTCCAATACCTTTACATAATCTCTTAAGCCAAAAATATTCTTTACAAGAATGAGTAGCTATTGTATACTCTACTTCAGTAGTGGACAAAGCAACCAAAACCTATCGCTTACTCATCTAACTAGTTGCACCAAAAAATAAATAAAACACATAAGCACTGGTGGATCTTTTGCTATCAACATCACCTACTGAGTTTGAATCTGCATAACTATGAATATCAAGGGAAATCTCATCCTCATTCATATTACCTGTTATAACATAAGGAATAATTTGAGGTACCACTTAAATATCTAAAGAATATTTTAACTACAACCCAATGAAATCTAACAACATTAGACATATATCCAAAAATAACTCCCACTACTTGGGAAATTCTTAGTCTAGTGAAAACAATAACATACATGAAACTTCTAACTACACTCTAGTAAGGCACTCTTCTTGTGTCTTCCATCTCCGATGAAGATGATTGACAAGTTGAAATAGATAACTTTATGCCAACTAAAACAGGAACACACAATGGTCTACAAGCATACATATCAAACCTTTGTAAAACTAGGTTGAAATATTTACTTTAGCAAAGCCATAGCTATATTTTCACTTTATCTCTTCTAATATCCATCCCAAGAATGTGTATAGCTACACCAAGATCATTCATTTCAAATTTAGCAGGAAGTTGAGATTTCAGTTTTGAAATCATACCTTTCCCTCTACCAATAAATAAAATATCATCAGCATATAATGCAATAAATAGGAAATTGTCACCATTTGTTCTATAATAAACACAATGATCTAATTTAGAATTATCAAATACCAAACCCAATACATATGTATCAAATTTCTAGTAACACATCCTAGGACTTTGTTTTAGGCCATACAAAGATTTCTTCAATTTGCAAACCAATTTTTTTTTACCTTTCACCATGTAGTACTTTGGTTATGCCACATAAATATCCTCCTCCAAGTAACCATGAAGGAAAACAATTTAACCATTCATTTAATCAACCTATAAATCATAAGAAACAACAATAGAAAGAAAAAATTTAATGATTATCATTTTTGCAACAAGAGAAAATATCTCAGCATAATCAACACCCTCAACTTGAGAGTAACCTATTCCAACCAACCATGCTTTGTTTTTCTCAATAATTCCATATGAACCAATATTTTTCTTAAACAACCATTTGCAACCAGCAGGTTTTCATCCTTTAGGCAATGGTACAAGATCCCATGTATCATTATTTTTCAAACCTACCATCTATTCATCCATAGCAGTTTTCTAGGATTTTTTATCATTCATAACTAATGCCTCATCTACCGATCTAGGTTCATCTGTGTTAGTATTCAAATAAAAATTACATCTTCAATCATTAGGTGAATACCTTTTATGTGGTTTTCTATACCTTGTAGACCTACGAGTGACTTGACTTGGAGGTTATTCCTCCTCTTCTGAAGAGTTAGTGCAAGATGAGCTTTCCTCAACTTATTGTCTATCCATGGGCCTCAATTCAACTCTCTTAGCTGAACAATGAAATAGAATCACATCTTCCTATTTAATTTATTTGGTTGTAATGAAACAAAATAAGGCTTAATATCTCTAAAAATAACACTTTTACTATGTCAATTACCTTATGTGCAACAAGATCCCAAAGCCTATATCCTTTCACACCATAAATGTATGTGATGAAGATACATTTCATAGCCTTGTCCTCCAACTTTGTTTTCTTCTCATTTGGTACATGTGCATATGCCTCACAACCAAAAACTCTAAGATTTCTTTGTAGAAATCTTAATTTGACCACTTATATTTATAAAAATTTACCTTTTTTCATCTAAATATCCTTTTATCCACATTAGTTAAATAATGTTACTATTATTTAATTAATACCCCTAAAATCTTCTGAATCCCTAAAGTATTTAGTTAAATAATTAAATACCTTACCCCTTTATCCCTTTCTTCCAAAATTTAATTCCCTTTATGTCTCATCCATACTTAATCCTAATTCATCTCCTAATCCCATCATTAGGGATGTCACACATCCCTAATCCATGATTAGGATGTGTCACAACCTCCAACTTTTGCAAGTTATCTCCTAATCATCATTAACCACCTAACCCTCTTCAAATCCTTCATCATTAGTTTAATCAGTCCTTTGGTTAACCCTTCCTACATCCCAATGGAATTTTTAATTCCATTTGTAGACACCAAAAATTGGTCTAGGCCTGCAAATACCACTTTCGACATAATTTTCTATTATCCATGATCATTATTAAATAATGTTAATTATTTAATTACCATTTTCTAAACACATACTTCATCTATTAATTAAATAACCTTTTTAATTATTTAATTAATTCATAATGACCTTTATTCAATTTGATTAATTAAATAAATCATATTTATTTAATTATGTCACTAACTAATTAATTATTACTTCTTAATTAAATAATTTATTATTTAATTACCCCTTTATCATATTTAAACTATAATTAAATATTTTTTATTTAATTATTCATTTAATTCTTTTCAATAGTCAATTAAATTAATTACATTTTTAATTCAATTAATATAATCTTTCAATTTTTGAATGTTGAATTAAATTAACATTTAATTCATATTTTAATTATTTATGTCACATTCTTCTTTCAATCAGTTGACTAATCATTCACTTACCTTATGACTCAAGATCTATTTTGAATTTGCCAGTTATCTTCGGGTTCGATATCTGATCGTTGCTACGAGAAGACTCTTTGTCACAACTAGTCGGTTAACTATTTCTAACTCATATGCATGAATGTGTTTATTAATTAAATATCTTTATTTAATTAATTAATTTATGTATGCATTTGAATTCTTTATTCTTCGAGTTCTAACTTTTCTTTTTACATTCAAATTCTATTTCTTCTATTTTCGAAGACTCTTAACTGAAAATTAAATTGTTTATTTAATCTGGAACTCTTGTTCTTTCTATTTAAGAACCATCTTGACACAAGATTAAGTTATCATTCTAATTTAATCTTTATCCTGCTGTCTTTTCTAACTCATTTTCTAACTGGCACATAACTCACATCGCATGACATTGATCAATCTCATCCGTCGATCTCTCTTTTAAATCTAAGCCGACCGTTCGAAAACCTGAAATATATAAAATGGCTTGTCATTATCATTATTCCTCCTCCTGAAATCAATACAATTTTTTAGAAGAAACTTAATCTTCGATATTTTTCTAAGACATTCAACAAGGTTATGCTTGCATCAATACTGAAAATCTGAGGGCAAGAATACTGAAACAACAAAATGGAGAAGGGCAATCGAGATAATCTGAAGGATTGGATGCATATTCCATGAGATATTTTCAATTATTTTTTAGTTTCTTTATGTTCATTTACTTCGTTCTCTATTTTTTTGATTTAGATTATTTGTTAGATTAGAGTTGATCATTTTAGTTTATGCAGCTATTAGCATTAATCCAGAAAACCTAAGTTACATTTTCATACCCTAACCTATTTCATGTTGGGGCATGATCGGTGCATATTTTCTTTGACACAAAGCCCAAACAACATTGTATCAAAGAGGGGCGAACTGTGGACACCAAAAATTGGTCTAAGCCTGTGAGTACCACTTTTAACATAATTTTCTATTATCCATGGTCATGATTAAATAATGTTAATTATTTAATTACCCTTTTCTAAACACATGTTTCATCTATTAATTAAATAAAATTTTTAATTATTTAATTAATTCATAATGACCTTTATTCAACTTGATTAGTTAAATAAATCATATTTATTTAATTATGTCACTAACTAATTAATTTTTCCTTCTTAATTAAATAATTTATTATTTAATTACCCCTTTATCATATTTCAACTATAATTAAATAATTTTTCTTTAATTATTCATTTAATTCTTTTCAACTGTCAATTACATAAATTAAATTATTTATTCAAATAATATAATCTTTCAATTTTCAAATGTTGAATTAGATTAACATTTAATTCATATTTTAATTATTTATGTCGCATTCTTCTATCAATCAGTTGACTAATCATTCACTTACCTTCTGACTAAAGATCTATTTTAAATATGTCAGTTATCTCCAAGTTCGATATCTGATCGTTGTTGCAAGAAGACTCTCTATAACAACTAGTTAGTTAACTAGTTCTAAATCATATGCATTAATTTGTTTATTAATTAAATATCTTTATTTAATTAATTAATCTATGTATGCATTCAAATTCTTTATTCTTTGAGTTCTAACTCTTTCTTTTACATTCAAAGTTTATTTCTTCTATTTTCGAAGACTCTTAACTGAAGATTAAATTGATTATTTAATCTAGAACTGTTATTCTTTCTATTTTCCAACAGTCTTGACACAAGATTAAGTTATCATTCTTATTTAATCTTTATCCTGCTGTCTTTTCTAACTCATGTTCTAAGTGAAACATAACTCACATCGCATGACATTCATCAATCTTATCTGTCGATCTCTCTTTTAAATCTGAGACCATCGTTTGAAAACCCAAAATCTATAAAATGGCCTGTCATTATCATTATTCCTTCTCCCGAAATCAAAACACTTTTTGAGAAGAAACTTAATCTTTGATATTTTTCTTAGACATTCAACAAGGTTATGCTTGCATCAATACTAAAAATCTGAGGGCAAGAATAATGAAATAGCAAAATGGAGAAGGGCAATCGAGATAATTCGGTGAGATCTTTTCAATTATTTGTTTAGTTTCTTTATGTTCATTTACTTCATTCTTTTTTGTTTTTATTTAGATTGTTTGTTAGATTAGAGTTGATCATTTTAATCTTTGTAACTATTAGCATTAATCCAGAAAATATAAGTTACATTTGGTGAACCCGACGTGAACACGCTTCAAATTCATGCAACATATTTTCGTCTTTGAATTTTTTGTTTTGCATGAATCGTACGAAACACCCCATCTTCTCAAATCAACGATGCATCTCTATCCATGAGGGACATCTGCTAAACCCCGCGAAACATCTGTCATTCTGCACCACATCTGTGAAGCCCTGAACTGCATCCGACTGTCAATATTTCAACCCAAAACCGTCTATCAACACGAACCGCATCGGTTTGTCAAACTTGCACCGCATATGTGGATCAAAAAGCCACATCTTCCTGGTAGATTTTTTTTCAAGTTTTTATTAATTTTTGTACATTCACGTTTTCTTTTTTCATTTTTCGAGTCATTTCAATTTTTTGCTAATGTTTGTTCACAACTTTGTTTAGAGGAATAACATAGTTTTTGCAAGACAAAGCATAAAAGACCAAATACAAACCAAAAACATTCTTTTTCTGCAGGACACAAGCCGAAGACAAGAAAAATGAACTCCTGATCAATTTTCATGCAGGACCTAATGACTTTGATTTTATTTCTAAAATATTTCTATTTGGTAGATAAATAATTGTTGTTTGGATTAAAAACAATCAATGTTTGCTTTGTCTGGTGCGAAAGCACATTTTTGTAACCCTTTACAATTCAGTATATCGGAGTATCCTCTCCCCTTATGCAATCATGTGATCCTGGGTGTAAGAGAAATGATTACTGACTCTAGAACTTGAGCCTAACTTGGTGGGAAAAATTACTCACCCCAAGATGACTTAGACCAGTAACACGCTTTTGCCAACAACTTCCACCAGGTATATAAAAATGGATTTCTCGGGGAAACCCCAAAAATCATGCTCACTGTTCTAACGACAAGGGTGGAAATGGTCTCTCACGGTATTGGATGGTGCCCCATGAACGAAATTCCCTTACTAAAAACCATGTTGTAGTTTACCAAAATCTTACCTATTTGTTGGTGCAACAGGTTTGGACCTATGAAGCCATCTTACATTCTTACGGTTCATGTGTGGAGATGAGATGTATGCCATGGGAGTTTCATGGGTACAATAGCTTGGCTCCTCAGTATAAGTGAGTATTGTGGAGGGGATCCAGTGGGGTCAAGCTACTAGTCATACTTCTTGAATATGCATAACTAGATTTATCCAATTAAGAACTCAGCAAGTATTGTCCAGAAAGCCTAGGTTGTAAATATTTTTTGGTATTTTAACGATCTATCACTAAAAAACTTAAAAAACACTGATTTTTGTGCTTGTTGTTGTTGTATTCATCACAAAAAATTGATCAACAAACAAAGTCAGATGGAAAATAATATTCAGAAAAAAACTGCAACTGTCATAGTAAGTCACAACTGTCATTTTTAACACTGCATCTATGTTAGAGAGTCGCAATTGTTAATTTCAACGCTGCATTTGTCTATCAAAAAAGTCTACTTTTTATAGTTTAGATATTTCAAGTCGGAACTGGCAATGTTCAAGTCTCATGTGTATATGCAAGCCACATTTGTCAAATAACAAAGCTGCAAGTGTCTATCATAAATTTTAGGTTTACAGAGTCCATATTAAGAGCTGCATATGATCCCATAAGTTGCATCTATCAAAAAGAAAACTGCATCTATAAGGAAAACTACAATTTCTTATCAACATTCGAAACCAGGTTTTAGTCAAATCACCACATGCACATTGTAAACCACATCTATGAAAATTAGAACTGCATCTGATAGGTGAACTTTATTTGACTATCAACAAAAAACCTTGAAAACTGCAAAATCGTGTCTAAAACAATTAAATTATTTTTTTCTTTTGTTTCTAAAAGATCAACCTTGGACAAAAACTGGAAAAATTTGCATTATAAGGTGTCATATACGTCCTATTCATAGTCATCCTAAGTTGCATGCATTCATAACCTTCCTAGGAAATTGCATATAGTAGAATAGAACAACTTTCTACATCATTGGATATGTTCATATTCCAATTTGTCCTCATTATTTAGCCTAGTCACTTTGGTCCTATTAGTGAATCTTTTCAGCTAAACAGTCTAGTTTGGGAAATTCACCTTGTCAACCGTCCTTGTCCTACAACCAGGTTCCTCGGTCAAACACAAATCATTGCATGCATTTATTCCATAGGTGGTAGGTTATTTGTATTTTAGAATCATTTACCATCATAGTCTACTCATTATTTTGCACATTATCTATCCTACAATACCTCATCTTAATATACATCATTTTATAAATATTTAGCAACATCCCTTATTTTTAAAAAATCCAAAAAACACACAAATAGGTCATATCAGTTTTTAGATATAGTTTGCATTACCCCAGTTTGAGCAACTTTTCATAGTCGAAACAAGGTCTCAAAAGAAACATAAAGCAATGTCTGACCCTAAAAAAATTTTCAATCCTTTCAGAAATCAACCATCAAGTAGCAAGAGACCACACAAAGCTTTGCTTGAAAAACATGTCACAAGAGACACACATGGACAAATCTTTGTCGAAGAAATAGATGCTGCCATACAATATCCTGAGTTTGCATCCTTCATGGATGAGTGTTTGGAAAATTATCCCCAACGATATCTAGCAAAGTTGCTAGTAGAAGGTACCACACTACCACCAAGATTTGATATTCATAATTTCAAAACACCATCTACTCAACCAACACAAACTGCGATGTCAAGTGTTTCTATTCCCCAAATTATCACAGCGATATCAACTGGCATACCTACTCAAACATCATAAATTGTAAGCACAATCCATTTCAACATAACACAAGGTTTACATTTTACTACGGGAGCAACCTCATCAAACCTCTTTGGCACCAAGACTATTGGTAAGAGATCCAAAGTTAGTATGAATATTCCTAATCCAAATCAGAACATTTAGATAGGAAATATTCCCAATCCAAATCAGAGCATTCAGACAGGAAATATTCCCAATCTAAATCTAAAAATTCAGACAGGAAATATTCCCAATCCAAATGAGAACATTCAGACAGAAAATATTCCCAATCCAAATCAGAACATTCTAATGGGACATATTCCCTCTCCAAGTCACAACTCGTCACAGACTACAACATTTTAGAACACCTACATTGATCCAAACAATGCGAACAACATGTCATTGGAACAAGTAGATGTTCTCCAAAGCCAAAAGAAAATGCTACAACAACAGATGGACAACATGTCTATGTCAGGCAAATGAACTATCTCAGCGCAAGATCTATGTCCATGTCCTTTCGACAAAGCGCTTTACATACACCCTTCCCCATGGATACATTATACTGAATTTACCTAAGTATAATGGGAGGAAGAACCCTTTGGAACAAATTAGAGAATTATCAATGGCATGCATGGACATATCATATGACCCCACATACTTGATGAGACTATTTCCAAACACCCTTATAGGGATAGCATTGGAATAGTTCTCTAAATTACCACATGGCATACGATCTTGGGGTGAATTAGCTGAGAATTTTGTTGAACACTTTGCCTTTAACATATACAATGAAATAACCATAGCTACCTTGTGTCTCACAACACAAGAAGATGGCAAAAATTTCAACACTTTCTTCCAAAGATGGAGAATTCTAGCTAGCATATGTCCAGTTGAAATACCAGAAAAGCAAAAAGTCATGATATTCCTTGAAAACATCAATCCAAAAATGAGAAGTGACTTAAGGGTAAATCTTTGCACTTCATTCCTAGACCTAGTACAAAAAGGCATCATCCTTGAAAAATGCCTTATTAATAAAGGAGAAATTAAGGTACTAGGCAGAAACCTAGTGGTTCAACATCAAAATGCACCCAATGATAGAAATAAATTCTGGTATAGAAACAAAATTGTTACAAATGACAACATTGTTGATGCAAAAACCATACATACGAGGCCATTTATCACAGTTAAAGGTTACAACCCCAATCAAGACATGATGAATAGTCCAGATCAAAAAGCTAATTATGTCCGAAATTCACAGCAACAACGACCATAGAGGAGATTTCCTACATGTGAATTTACCCATTTGGGACAACCGATCGAGACAGTTTTCAAAGAGTTGATTAAACATAGTCTCAATAAACCTTTGGAACCAAGAGAGTATAATCCTAGAAAATTTAAACCTTCATGGTGGGACAATAACGCCTATTGTGACTATCATCGAATAAAAGGACAAAACCTACAACAATGTCACCAACTAAAGAATATTATACAAGAATTTGTTGAAAATGAAACCATAGAGGTCAATGAACAAAAAATACCAAGAACAATGATCATAAGGTCTTCACAGACCCATTACATGACCACACGAAAGGAAAAGCCTCCAGTTCGGGAACCAAGAATTCTCCATCAGCCAATTATGCAGATACCAAATATGACTATGGAAAAGGAATGATCATAAATCACCTCCAAGCTACAAATGAACATGTTGATACCATCACCATTAAGAAGCATCCTGAATGTGCTATAAACACACACAGAATAAAGTTAACTATTCCAGGTCCTTCTTCTGAGCCACCTAAACAATTTTCCAAGTCTAAGTACAATATCCTTGATCAACTAAGAAAAACCCCCACACAAATATCTATTTTGGAACTGTTGACTTGATCACCTAAGCATAGATCCATTCTCGAAAAATCTCTATAGAACATGACTGTCCCTACCGACTTAGATGTCAATCATTTTGAAGAAATGGTAGGATATTTAACCAATTCCCATCATGCCACATTTTCCCAACAAGACTATTCAACCGAAAAGACCGATCATAATGACCCATTACATCTTGAAGTCCTAGTCCATCAAACCAAAGTCAGACTAGTCTTGGTAGACAGAGGAGTAGGTTTGAACATGTGTACCCTAACATTGGTTAAGTCATTAGGATTCTCAGAAGAATGCATAGACACCTCGAAGAGTATAGTCATCAAGGCCTATGTTGATGAGGAAAGATCATCCAAGGGAGTTGTCACACTCCCTATCAGAATTGGCCTAGCAGTTATGAACACCTACTTCCAAGTCTTGGATCTCACCCTTCCATATAACTTGTTGTTAGGTAGACCTTGGATACACGCAATGAAAGCCATACCTTCCACATATCACCAATGTCTTAAATTCCAAAATAATGGAACTGAGATCACAATTGATGGTGAACCAGATCCTTTTCAATATTGTACAAGCCTAAGGGAAATTCCATAACGACAAGTACCCATTAATCAAGAAGCTTCATTATCCACTTTATCCCTATACATTAATCCATCACATCTTACCAAGTCCATTTCATTCAAACCACCATCATCCACTCCTAAGGTCGAGATCTAAGACAAGAGTTGTGGAGAATATTACATGAAGACATCCTATTGTGTCAGTTAATTGATTCCACCTAAATCATATGGCTTACCCATGGAAGATAGAAGACAGTCAGTAGTCACATTTCATATTCCCCCTACAATGACATTGACCAAATGGTGAGAGTTAAGTGAAGAGGATGTGGACCAAAGTGATATTACCTCTTGGTTGTACTAGGTTGACAATGAATACCCCTCATTGTATATTCAAATAGCTAAGGATCAATATGGAAAAGGCTTTAGGATAATGCAAAGAGAAGGCTATGAGGAACATAATGGGTTAGGATTACATCAAATTGGAAGGATGAATCTAATCATTGTCTCACCACGAATGAAATACCTAGGGCTAGGGTTTCAACCACTTAGAATTGGTTTTCCTAGTACTTCGTCACCATTTCAAGAGGAAGTGAGTGCTTATGCAGACATCGAGATATCTCACAAACCACTTCTCCTAGTTTATGATGAATCCCTATTTTATGATGAATCCCTTGACTTGAGCGATTATGAATGGGATTACCTTTCATTTATCAGTACCATGAACCTAGATAGTCTATTTGGAGAACTTGACCTCATGATAAGATATTTTCCAAAGTCGTCTAGTCCCCGTCATAACAAGTCCTTGTCCAAAGAAGAATGCTTAAACACTATTATTGGGAAACCCTTGATCATGTATCTTGGGTACCTAACAAACAATTTTTTGATGAATTAGCCCTTATAATAGTCCCATATCAAATTTTACCTACCCCTAGGAAAAATACCAAGGAGTTAGTCCTAAACTTCTGTGATCATGTTAGCCACTCTATATTCATCTTGTCAGCTTCCACCTTTGATAACTCCGATGATGACATGCCCCTCATATATCCTAAAATTATCGACTGGGATCAACAAGGTACACATATCTTAGACACATTTGAGAATAACGAAGCATTAGCTGAGTTCATGGGACTTCGAGAAGGAATACTAAGAGGGGATAATAAAGCTGGTTTTACCATAGAATTCGATGACAAAGCATATTTTGGGGAGTCTATTTACACCTCTACTCGCAAAAATGAAAATAAAAAGAAAAAAGATAAGTCCTTAGGTGAAAATTGAAAGGCACCTTTGGACAAAGAAACAGTTAAAATAAAGGACGTATCCAAGGGAGAAAAAATCTCTAAGGCACCCAAGGATAGAGGTTTAAATATTCTCCCTGTTCAACAGGAAAATTCACCGATGCTAGTAGAAGAGTTTGTTGAAGTCAACATAAATACAAAAGAAAACCAAAGGATGGTATATTTTGCAACTTATTAAATAGAGACAAAACAACCTGACTTTAAGGAATTCTTTGCAAAGAGACAGATAAAATTTGCATGTTCATATGTAGACATGCCTAGGGTGGATCCAGACCTAATATTACACCATCTACCACTACAACCATGTATTAAACCAGTCAAACAAAAGTTAAGGAAAATGCATCCACAGATTGCCCTACTGGTCAAAGAAGAACTTAAGAAACTCTTGGATGTAGGATTCATAAGAACCATAGACTATGTAGAGTGGATATCAAATCTTGTGCTAGTGACTAAACTAACTGGGAGCATTCGCATTTGCACAAACTTTAGATACATCAAAAAGGCATGTCCTAAGGATGACTTCCCTTTACCAAACATTGACATGATAGTAGATCTTACAACAAGATACGAGATGCTATCCCTCATTGATGGTTTCTCTGGATATAACCAAATTAAAATCACAGCTGAAGACCAACACAAGACCATTTTCATGTGTCCATGGGGCACATATTGTTAGAATGTTATGCCTTTTGGGCTTAAGAACGTAGGATCTACTTATCAACGGGCCATGACTACTATTTTCCATGAATTTGTACATACTCTCATGGAAGATTATGTAGATGACATTATAGCTAAATCAGAAATAAGGGCAGATCATTTGAAGGTTCTAGACAAGATATTCTAGAGGATATAATATTACAACGTCAGACTGAATCCGAAGAAATGTGTCTCTGGAGTGAAATCAGGGAAACTTCTAGGGTATATCATTTCTAAAAGAGGCATTTAAGTAGATCCAAAGAAGGTAAAAGATATCGTAGAAATGCCTCCTCCAGTTAGCATTGGTCATCTAAGAACATTGCAAGGAAGATTATAGTCTATCAGACATTTCATTGTACAACTAGAAGATAAAATACACCCATTTCAACATCTACACAAGAAAGGAGTACCATTTGTGTGGACACCTAAATGTCAGGAAGCTTTCCAAAAAATCAAGGATTATTTTCTCACTCCACCTATCTTAATGCCACCTACAGATGGAAAATAGTTGATGTTATACATTTCAGCAACTCAGTTGGCATTAGGAGCTCTTCTTGCACAAAACAATGATCAAGGTCATGAAAGACCAGTCTATTACTTTAATCGTACCTTGGTGGGATATGAATTAAATTACAACAACATAGACCATGCTTGTCTTGCGGTAGTCTTTGCTACTCAAAAAATTCAACACTATATGCTAAATCGTCAAATAACGTTGGTCGTAAAGATTGATCCCCTCAAGTATCTCCTAAGTAAAGCAAGATTAATAGGATGATTGGCTAAATGGGTTATGATACTTAGTGAGTATGACATCCAATATGTGGAGAGGAAGGCTATAAAAGAATAGGTGATTGTAGATCAGTTGGCATATGCACCCATAAAGGCATAACATCCTTTAGTGGTAGATTTTCCTGATGAATTTATCTTCAACATTGACACTAGAACTGAATGGAAATTATAATTTGATAGGTCACATAGAAATCATGGTTCAGGAGCAGGTATCCTATTTTTTATAGCTCAGGGCGATACTGCTACTAAATCATTCAAGATTGCTTTCCCTTGCACCAATAACATAGAAGAGTATGAAGCCTTAGTGACATGACTAAGAATGGCAACCCAATGGAGGATTAAGAGTCTACATGTTTTTGGCGATTCTCAGCTAGTAATCCGACAAGTAAATGATGATTATGAGACTAAGGATGAAAAAATTTCCCTTTACAAGTGCACGGCTGACAGTTTTAAGTAGTACTTTGATGGAATTACCTTTCAAAAAATACCACATATTCAGAACAGGTCTGTAGATGCCTTGGCAACCATGGGTTCCTTATTGGATATTCTGAACAATGTGCCTAAGTTTGAGTTTTTGGTTGAACAACTCTTGGTCCCTGCTTATGATGTCCCCAATACTGTGATGGTGTGTATGATTGTTGGTCCTACTTCCCCTTGGTATAAAGACATATTTGACTACCTGAATGACCAAACCTTACCTCTAGACCTGTCAAATAACAAACACAGAACCTTTATCCATAAGTCAGCTAAATACACCATCATTGGAGGTACCCTATATAGACGTACCTTAGATAAAAACCTAATGAGATTTATTAATGCTCAAGAAGCACAAATAACTTTGCGAGTAGTGAACGAGGGTATATGTGGATCCCATTTGAGTGGTCCTACTTTAGCCCATAAGATTATGAGACTAGGTTATTATTGGCCTACAATGGAAAAAGACTCATATATCTTTGTAAATAAATGTAGGCAGTGTCAGATACACAGAAAATTGATAATAGCACCAACACAAGAGCTTCACCTGATTACATCACCATGGCCTTTTTCCCAATGGGGACTGGACCTCATAGATAAGATACACCCTCCATCATTCAGCGATCATAAATTCATCATAACTGCCACCGAATACTTCACCAAATGGATTCAAGCTATTCCCATGACCTATATCACTGACACAAAAATATCCAAGTTTATCCTAAACTATTTCATTTGTCGATAGGGTGTACCCCAATCCATTATCACAGATAATGGCCACCCATTCAAGAACCAAGAATTATGCCATCTATGTGAATAGTTCCATATCAAACATCATTTTTCCACCCCGTATTACCCAAAGGGTAATGGCCAAGCTGAGGCATCCAATAAAACCATTGTTAGAATCTTGAAAATGATTTTCAATGATGCTGGTTGTGACTGGCACCTACATCTTAATACTTCCTTATGGGCGTACCACACAAGCATTTGTACTCCCACTGGTGCCACTCCATACTCCCTAGTATTCGGATCCAAACCTATCTTACCTATTGAGGTTGAAATTTCTTCCCTGAGGGTTTCCTTAAAAGGTCACATTGATGATGAAGAATACCATGTATCCAGATTACAAGAGCTAGAATTACTGGATGAGCGAAGACAGAAAGCGCTAGACCATTTAAAAACATATCATAATCATCTTCATCGTAGCTATACTAGGAGAGTTCTAAATAGACACTTTCACATTGATGACCTGATTTTAATGGAGAATCCTAAGAATCAAGCTGAATGAGAAAAGCCAGGTAAGTTTGAACCTAATTTGTTGGGGCCTTATATAGTCACAAAAGCTTTTGGATTAGAAGTGTACCAACTCTCTACTCCTGAAGGAGAGCCACTTTTGTCACCCATCAACAGCCTTCATTTGAAGAGGTTCTACACATAACTTTTGAGAATCTATGTCTTAAATCTATAAAATACAAAAAAAAAAAAACACAAAAAATAGTTACCTTGATGAAATCCTAGAAAATAGGTGTCTTTGTAACACCAAAAAAATTGAAAAATAATGAAAATAGTAAAGAGAAATAATCCATCCAATAGTGAAAACCACTTCGGTGGCACTATGGATAAGTACCCTGGTGAAAACCTAGCAAACATGCACCATGTGTAGTCAAACACGCTCTTTCGTCTAACATCATTCAGATCAGACTTTTTCACCATCCATCATAATAAATGGTTGTCTTATCCATTGATTGGAACGATTGACATCAAATTACATTTCGTCACATTCCCCACTCCATCTCGCAAGTTTAATTCCCGACTAGGGGAAATCCTTGTTTTGTGCCATGAGGAACTTGTACATAGCATTACACCATCGCAAATGTCCTGAAATTTTTTAAAAAACAATAGAAAACTTCAAAAATCTAAAAAAAATCAAAACATGTCAAAATATACGAAAAACTGAGTTGAGTCAATCATGTTAAGTCAATCATAGACATAGTCGAACTACATTGTCTCTGCAACTGCGACATAGGCAAGGCCATCAATCGATGTCCCCCCAAGGCATTAGGTCTATATGTCTAGGTTTGTCATGTATCACACACATTTAAAATAATGACTATTTGTACATGCAAAGTCATTGGTTGTGTCAAACTACAAGGTCTCTACATGTACAACGTATGCAAGACTAATCAATCGATGAGCCCCCGAGACCGCACTAGTTTAGTACAATAGGTTTTATCACATTCACTACCACACACGTTGCATATCATAAGCTTCAGTACATATTTTTAGTCAGTTAGGTTAGTCAAAGTTGAGTCAAACTATGAGGTCTCTATGTGTACAATGTAGGCAAGGCTAATTAATCAATGAGCCCTCGAGGCCACATTAAATCATTCCTTTAGGGTATATCATCTCAAGTCATACACTATCCACACACACACTTTTATATCAGTTAAAGTATCAAATAAAGTCATGCATCAACACAAGAAAATATATCAACATCATCAAGTCAATATCAAACACAATGTCAGAATGATCAACTTGCATCTTAAGCAAGATATGTCTTTCTTGTCAATAGATTCTTTCAAATTGTCATAGCCTCATGTAGCTTGTCGCATCAACGTCATCAGGCTCCAATGTCTTATAAGACATGTGTCTTTCTGAAACCAGACTTTGTCATGCCTTATATAGATAGTCACCAAGTCAAAACCAAACTCAACGTCTTATGCGGTATGTGTCATTCCTCAAATTATGCTATGTTAAACACAAACCAATCAAACAATCCAACAAGATCAAGTTTTAGCAAATCCTTTTATTTGGATTTATGACTTTATATATTATTTTGTCTTATCTTTCTATCAATTTGTGAATTAGTCCGGTTACTAGCTCTCTCAAGGATGTCCCTTGAAGGATTTAGAGAAGCAAGGATGTCTTAGGACTCTTTTTCTTTGGCTGTTGTCTCTCAACTGTCTTTTTAACTTTGGTTTTTGAGTCATGTTACTAGTTTAGGCATTTCATCGTCATAAGATACAGTATGTAAGCATTGCATGAACATATAGACATCACATATAAATAACATTAAATAGAACATTACATCCATCATCATATAGAATCATCATAACATCATAAACTGCATAAATCATCACATATAGAAACATCCATTCACAAAACATGTATATGCATCATCTAGGAAACATAATCATATAGAAACATTGAATCATCCATAAAGTAGAACTGCATATCATATAGAAGCCGCCAATAATTATATATATTGCTCAAAATAACGTGTCACACTACAATGTCAAAATGTATCCATTAGTAAAATGAGCTCATAGGGTCTCTGATCAAAATACATAACTACATATATAACAATGTCAACGTGTCCTAGTGCCACTACTGTCACATGGTGAAGGTGGTGGAATCTACCTCAGAGGTACTCTTTGCGAGGGGGAAGGCATACTATACGGACCTATCCTCGGTGGTCCTAACACACCCTTTGTACTTTGTGACCTCCGCTGACTCCTTCTCTATGATCTGTGGCTGCGAACCTTTGAAAAGCTAGGAGCTTGTCTCTCTGTTGGCACCACTGACTCATATAGATCCCTATAATAGGTAGCTCTCTCTACTAATCTGACTAGCTCGCGTACCATACCATCCGATGAAGAACCACTACATAGGTGTATCACCTTTGTAAATTGCTGCTCTATCTCCTCTCTTCGAGCTATGGTTTGGTGTCTCTCCATGAATTCACTATCTCTCTCCATACGAGAACTGTCTCACTCTATTTGCATGGCATCTAGCTCTGTTGTGACCAGTCTCAACCTCTCCTCCAATGCCTCCCTGTCACTATCCCTAGGAGCCACCTCATACCATCTTCCCTCTACAATTTGATCTTGCATCTCTCTCTCTCTTGCTCCTCCATAGGTATCACCTCCTCAACATCATCCTCCCTGTAACCTGCCAGAATCCCAAGAGGGTCAATATCCACATCAGCCTCCTCCTCCTCCTCTGTAAGGTCCTCTTCACCAATCTCTACCTCTCCAATCTATCCCTTAGCTCCATCTCCAAGGTCCAACATAGGTACATCCTCCACCTCCACCTCTTGGATAGGTGATATTCCACAACCTCAAACACCTCTCTGACCTCTCTATCCTCGTCTACCAGCTCTTCCATCACCTATGTCACCACCTCTACCTCTATGTCGCCCTCTCGACCCTATACCTCGTCCCTCTACATGTGTCAGCTGATCCAAATCTGTATAAGGAATAGGACGATTCTCTACCCACCATGTGTTGTAGTCCCTGGATCTTCTAATCAATCTCTCCATGCCCACTATAATGGTTGTAAACCTTGTATCTCTACCTCTGCAGTAGCTACTGGAATCCTAGGTCCCCAATGTGGAACCTCTCTGGAAGAACAAGCAAACTCTTCTCTACCTCTAGGCTCATCTTGAACCTCCCAAAACTATCTCAATATAGGATCTAGCAAGTGTCTCTCAATAATGTGCACACTCGAAATAGTCCTCCCAATCTAAACTATGTCTATTTGCAGAAATTCAAATGCTCATCCTCATCAGACCACCTCTTGCAATCTATGTATGGCCTCCAAGTAAAATGATCCAATATGTCTAGTGCATGTCTCCAATAACCTGTATCGACGATATGACTCTAAATGATGTTTCCTATATACTAGAAAACATAAGACAATCTAGCCTCTCACTTTGTAGTCACAAGAGGATGAAATACCACAATGCACTCCCATTCCTAGATCATGAGAAGAGTGGTACCACAACTCATTGATTGTGCATCTCTATACACTATATCATGTAGATGAAAGTATAGCATGCCTAGCAGACATGGACCCCAAGCATACATAGTCTCTCTCTCTAGCATCCCCACCAACATCTCACCCAAACCGAGAGGAAAACCATGACCCCGCCAGTCTGGAAGAGCTATCCCCCCTATCAATGTATATAGGATATAGTCTATCCTCTCGTACCTGTCAGCTAGAACCTGCCATCTAATCTCATAGTGCTCTATACCTAGGCTCCTAATATTGTCATATACATAATATCTGGTGAGCTCGCTAAATCCTCATTGGGTGTCATACATCACCTGCTCTCCTCTGATAGGAAATATTGGGATCCTATATATGTCCTCAAAGGTCACAGTCGCCTCCCCAGTCGAAAAATGAAATGATGATGTCTTAGAGTGCCATCACTCACATAACGTAGTCAACATGATGTTCTTTGCCCGAATGGTGGGCATAGTCAACACATGATGTAGACCTAGTCTCCATATAAGTCGTGTCTCTCCACTGACTAATAGAGATCTCAATTCAAGAGTATCATTTCGTGTCTCCCGAGTGTAGATCAGATCTAAAACAACCTGCATTTCAACCAACATGTCAAAAATTTCAAGTTTTTTTTAGAAAAAAATTTAAGAAAATTTACCAACCAAATGCAACTCACTATGGCGTATGCGGTGCACTCATACAAATGTGTTGCATGACAGGAATTTGCGTCACATATTTCATATGTGTCGCACAAAATCAAATCCATCCTATCTAAATGCAAATGTGTTTCAACATCACAAATGCAGTGCATAATTTCATTTTTTCTATCTAAATGCAAATGCGTTTGAATATATCATTTGCATCTTACAATCCTACTTGCGTTAATCCTAAATGTAGATGCGATGTAGTGTAGCAAATGAGGTGCATTTTCATTCATATGCATTTAATGCCTAAAATGAACTAAACTGGCCTATGCGTCTTTTTTCAGATGTGTCATTTCGTAGACGCATGCGTTGCACATGAAAGCATATGTGTCAAATACAAGAAACCACATGTGATTAATTATATTTTACATGCCTAAAAATATGTGCAAATTAAAATATCAAAGGCTCATTTTTGGGTACATACTGGTGGTCCTGCTTCAGTTGGCCATCTATATGTCTGGATCCGATATCCACGATGTGCAGTGTAGGGAATTGGGGACATCTTCATCCAAAGCTCAGAGCCACTTCTCACTTCTACAACTCTTTTGGATGCAAATGAATTGGTTTTCAGCCTAATTCCTATTTATACCTAGGGTTTGGGTGGTATTTCTTCTGACCTTGTCTATTGGCCATTTAACCTTCCAACTTCTATTGACCCATACACATCCGTAAAATTTACAAATTCAATTCTATCAACTCCATAGCATTTTTTACCATAAAATAGACTTATCGAGAATATTTCCTTATTTTTTTGAAAATTTTCAAAAATGGTTAATTTTCCCGAGGGGGTATATGCTAACCTATTTCATGCTAGGGCACGATCGGGGCATATTTTGTTTGACACAACACCAAAACAACATTGTATCAAAGAGGGGCAAACTGTAGACACTGAAAATTGTTCTAGGCCTACGAGTACCACTTTGACATAATTTTCTATTATCCATGGTCATGATTAAACAATGTTAATTATTTAATTACCCTTTTCTAAACACATATTTTGTTTATTAATTAAATAAACTTTTTAATTATTTAATTAATTCATAATGACCTTTATTCAACTTGATTAATTAAATAAATCATATTTATTTAATTATGTCGCTAACTAATTAATTCTTCCTTCTTAATTAAATATTTTTTATTTAATTATTCATTTAATTCTTTTCAACAGTCAATTAAATAAATTACATTATTTATTTAATTAATATAATCTTTCAAATTTTGAATGTTTAATTAAATTAACATTTGATTCATATTTTAATTATTTATGTCACATTTTTCTATCAATCAGTTGACTATTCATTCACTTACCTTCTAACTCAAGATCTATTTTAAATCCACGAGTTATCTCTGGGTTCGATATCTGCTTTTTTCTACGAGAAGACTCTCTGTCACAACTAGTAAGTTCACTAGTTCTAACTCATATGCATGAATGTGTTTATTAATTAAATATCTTTATTTAATTAATTAATTTATGTATCCATTTTAATTATTTATTCTTCAAGTTCTAACTTTTTCCTTTACATTCAAAGTCTATTTCTTCTATTTTCAAAGACTCTTAATTGAAGAAAATTGAATATTTAATTTGGAACTCTTGTTCTTTCTATTTTCAAACAGTCTTGACACAAGATTAAGTTATCATTCTAATTTAATCATTATCCTGCAATCTCTTCTAAATCATGTTCTAACTAACACAAAAATCACATCGCATGACATTCAGCAATCTCATCCATCGATCTCTCTTTGAAATCTGAGCCAAATCGTTTGAAAACCCAAAATCTATAAAATGGCTTGTCAATATCATTATTCCTCCTACTAAAATCAATACACTTTTTGAGAAGAAACTTAATCCTCGATATTTTTACTAGACATTCAACAAGGTTATGGTTGCAACAATACTGAAAAATTGAGGGCAAGAATACTGAAACAACAAAATGGAGAAGGTCAATCAAGATAATCAGAAGGAGTGGACGCATGTTCGGTGAGATCTTTTCAATTATTTTTTTTGTTTCTTTATGTTCATTTACTTCGTGATTTTCTGTTTTTATTTACATTATTTGTTAGAGTAGATTTTATCATTTTAATCTCAGTAGCTATTAGCATTAATCCATAAAATCTAAGTTACACCATTTACAATCCCCATTTCCTCTTCGCCATGTGATGAGTCACATCAGTCACATGGGACAAAGACCTCCTTTAGGAGGACCTTGTATTATCCATAGGGTACTTCCAATAATGTGAATTTAAAATTCACTTTTATTTCTCCAACAACTTCTCCCATCCCCATGGTGACAAGAGAGGAATTTTTGAAATTCGTCACTTGCCATCATCAGCCTCATTTGGAGACACAGAATTCCTTTTTGAGGAAAATCCTCCACCAATCCCAAGCTACTTGCAAGTACCTCCACCTCACATGTCCCTTTTCCACATCATTTTCACTCTTCACACTTCACATTCCACATGGCAAGATGTGAGGACTTGTGAATCTTCAACTCACCACAACCCTCCATCGTGTCCATGTTGGCCAAATCCTAGCTGTCCATTTATCTTTAAATTCGAAGACTTGGTCTCAAATTAAAAGGAATGGAAGAGATTATACAAGAGTTAGATAAATTTTTATTCACTCTCATTCAAGCACTTAGAACTTGCATCCTCCATTATTGTAGCCATTGAAGCTCTTATTGCGACCACTTACCACTCTCATTTCAACACCCACTTCCATTATTGAAATCCTCATCAATTTCTCTCCACTTTGCATCCACTTTTGCATTCATTTACCATCAAGGAAGCATACAATCAACCATCATCAAAGGGAAAACCAACTTACCAATCGAATAAAGGTATAAGATTCCTTTTATTTACTATTTTGTTTTGATTCAACTTAGGCCAATTTTGAGCGTTTGTTTTTGTTTTATTTATTTGCATTTCTTTTTTTTTTGCATTCCAGGTATAAAATCACTTGCACACATTTTTGACACTCCTAGTGGGACCCACAAATGGGTTTGTTCTATTGTAGGTTTTCTCTTTTTTGATATTTGGTAGGTTTAGGTACACAGAGGTAGCCTTGCCCAAAAGACATAGGCGACCCCACCCTCAAAGGGGTGACCCCGCCTTAACAAAGGCAACCCCACCCAGAAAGGGGCAACTCCAACCAAAGAGTTGAATCTACCAAGAATACAAAGGCGGCCTTGCCTTAGACTGAGGTAACTAGGGTAAAAAAAAATATTGAGTTAAAATATCATTTCCAGAGTTTAGTTATTATTGTTTTCCTTAATATTGACTCTCTAACTTGTTTTTTTTGTGAGTGTTTTCTTTTTCTAACGTTTGTGTAGTTTTTTTAAAATTGTTGAAGACCAAAAGAAAAAAACTTCTAACATATTTGTTGTAGGGGGGAAAAACCACCTTCTGTACTTAGATTATTGCTTATTGTTTGTAAGTTAACTAGGCACATAGATCTAACTAAGGGGAGTCAAAGAACTTGTTTTTTATGTTTGAAAGGTGGAATATTGATATATCCAATCCCCTTACACCATTTGGAAATCCTAGGTGAAGAGAAATCATTGTCCACTTAGTCCTTTGTGTACTTTTTTTTTAGCCAGACTTGCTTGTGGATTTCATCACCCCAAAGGACGATCCCAACCACGTGTTACCAATGGGGTATATAAAGGGGGAGAGTGAAAGGTGTACCTCAATCCAGTCATGTCATGTTTGGCAAATCATCAAAGCTAGGGTGATACCTAATGTAATGCCCCGCCAAGTAACCCTAAAGGAAGTTGTAATTAACATCTTAAGCGAACCAATTTTTTTTTATAAATTGTATTTAACATACACATTCACTTACTAATTAACAACAACCTCTAAGGCTACAAGGTTATGATTACTTAAAACCCACACATACATATTACATAAACCATAGCATTATAAACTTAATGAAATAAACATTATACATCATAAGAATACCACATAGCATAATAAGATAAACATCCAAGATACAATCTCATAAACATTAACTTAAACCAATAGTTACATCACTCATTTCCAGAATGAGGCAATAGTACATAAGTTTACCATTACAGAATTCCACCTCCTAAACATAAGAGGGATAAAATAACTTATACAAGTTAAAATATTACAATGCAAGGAATTACAACAAGAACGGCGAGTTGTCCATCTGGATGTCTCGCCACCATGAACTGAAGAACAATGGGGACCCAACAGTTTTGGTGTATGTTCCACCCAACCAATGTGGTACCCGAAGGCCCAGCCCCCATGCTAGGAGATAGTAACAAAGTAATATGGACAAAGATCTACAACCACTAACCAAAGGCAGATTCATACTGATATAACCAAGCAAATGAACTAAAAAGTATAACTCAATCACCATACAAGTACAAATCAAGTACAACTCCAACATTACTGACATAGGTCACATTGCTTCCAGACATAAAGTAGATCAAGTATGTTCATAGAACCATACATATAAAACAATTAACAATAGTTTTCATAGATAGAGTGTCATCGCAAGGTTTGTCAAGAGATCTCCTCTGGGTATTCTTCATAGGCTCCGGCACAAGTAATCCTGGTGGCCTCAACCGAATCCCAGCACTCATACTCACTCATGCGGAATCAACTACCTTTTGTAAGGACAAGATAGTTGATCTTGTCATTCCAGGCCTTCTCACTCATCCCAAGTCTAAACAAGCCCTTATGTCTATGAGTGAGGATTAAATTATCTTGATTAGTGTGAATTGCATCCTAATCATCTAAGTACATTAATTTAATTATCACTTGATTAACTCACTTCTGAAGGTTATCTAGTTTACCTCTTTGGGCTCTGGCACCTAACATAAGCCACTCTTCTAATGGACAACATGCTCACAAACCAATCCACCAAGGGAACCACAAGTGCATACCAACTAGGCATCATAATCCACTCCAACACAAGGAGGATACAAATAATAGAACTCACTCCAAACATCTTGGAGGCAACAATCACATAGTCCACTCCTTTCATAAGAGGCAACAAGATGAAACCACATAACAAGGTCACTCCATACAAGGAGACACGGATCCCATAATTCGCTCCTAAACCAAGGAGGTGCAACCATCCCCGTTCGTGAAAATTGGGTAAAACTAAAAAGACACCATGCACTACCCAAGGGAAAACAACTGGATGGCATAAAGATTCAACAACTCTTATCCTCTAAGTTCTTCTGGAAGACTTATAATTTAGGACTAACACTAAATCCCAAAACCCACAATGCAACTTGACGACATAACAACAAAAGCATTCAAGTCATTAATCAAATCTAATATTTGGATTTCCTAAATCCATAGTCATTCAATAGATAGTGTTGACAAAGTCAAAGACACGATAACTAGATCATTTAAAATAATCATAACCCCTATTTCCCCTTTCATTATTGGAAATCTTAAACAATTAAACTTACTTCCCTTTACTGAATACAGAGAATTAAATCCTTTAAGATAATCATGAGGAAGATACTACTTTTGGATATACTAAATCCATATCTGTTTCATAATCCAATCACAATGATTCAATTAATCTAAATAGAAATTAATAAATAACATAATTGATTGCCTCATCAACAAAACAACTTCTTAATTTACTTTTAAATCGATACGAATCCATACAAGTAAACTTTTCCATTTCCTAACCAAATCTTACATCTCATTCAATTTTCTATTTAAAACATTCAATCACTTTAATATAATAACATATTGTTTCTCTATCAATTTTCCATATACACTAATCATTTCTTTTAGAACACTAATAATACCCAATTTGCAAACAACAAAATAAAATAAGATAAAATATTATTTATTCTCTCAAATGAATATATACCTTAAATGTATATATAATAAATATAAATTAATATATATTTAAATACATTTAATCATTAACATATCTTCTATTCTTTACAAAATATCAAATTGTTTAATTCAAAATAAAATATCCCTTATGATCAATTTTTTCAAATTATATATATATTTTTTCAATTAAATCAAATTAATAATTGGACCTCTTACACATGAATTTAAATTCCACAATTAAATTTTAAATTATGCATTCTTTAAATCAAATATTTAACTCCTTCAATTAAACATTAACATACCATTTTAAAATAAACAAAATTTCTCCATATGTTTATAATTTTAATTCCACTAATCTAATATACAAATTTTATTTAAAATAATATAAATAAATATAATACTTTAATAGTATAAATTATAATATAAAATATTATAAAATAATATTTTAATATTATAATAACAATACATAAAATATTAATATTTATAAATATCAATTTATTATTATTTTATTATCAAAGCAACCATGGGAAAATAACTTAACAGCAGTCTCATGTTTCAAGCATAACTCAAAAACTACGATCTGGGTATTTGCGATTTTTTTACAGGGATAAGAAAACTTCAAGATACAAAAACCCTCTAAATTTCTTGACAACCCAGTTTGCGTAAGTGAAGTTATAGGTGACACAATCAGACCATTTTACTATGAAAAATATAACTATCCTGCAGATTTTAAAATCCGATTTTTAATAATAAACAGAGGGTTTCATTTTGTAAAAAAATTCTAAATGCATTGTTCAATCTCTATGTTTGATTTCCAATAACAACATAATCGATTTTCCCAAATAATTTAAATTCAACTGATGTTTTCACAAGCAAAGGCTGTAAATTTATTTAATTCTTTTGTTCTGATATCAAATTTGTTTTCTAAAATAGATTTAACAAAAAAATCTTTAATCACTACTATTTAAAAAAAAAAAACAATCGAGAACAATAAAACACAAAGAGGAAAACCTGGTACAAGAAGCTACAGGATGAGATGAATTTCTGATGCAAGCCTCTTCGAAAGATTTCCTAAATTTTCTTCAATCCTCCAATGAATCCAATCCAAAACCCAACAAATGTAAAACAATCTTTCCTTCAATCAATTCTACAATCAAAACTTTCTTCAAACCCTTATGCAAATTTTCCAAATTTTCTTCCCTGCTATAAAAATGTATTTTTTCTCAAAATTTTCTGCCCTAAAATTAAAACATATATTCTTATAAATCAAAAATACCTGATTCAACCCTAATTCACATTACATGCAAATTAGATATTTTAATTTTTACAACCCTAATTCACATTGCATGCAAATTAGATATTTCAATTTCAATTTCAATTTCAATTTTAAATTTCACTTTTCGAAAACCCCCTTTCAATTTAAAATGCAATTTCAAATAATAAATTAATTTCCAAAGATGCAACTAATTTCCCAAATAAACATTTAATTACAATTTCTAATTTAATTCCCACACGTTGAAATTAAATTCCAAAATTAATTTTAATTCTTTTATTTCCTCTCATTCTCTTGCATCACATTTAATTAATTAATTTAATTATTTAATAACTAAATTCAACCCCCATGGATTAAATTTAATTAATTAAATAAATTAAATATAATTAATTAATTTAAATATAAACTTTTATCCACATTGCATTATTTAAATTAAATAACCATCAACATGATTTAAATACAATTATTCTAAATATCTATTTCCGAATCAAGAATTCTTCAGAATTAAATAACATCAAAGCAAGACAGACAATGACTCGACACACACGACTAATAACACACTAAGGCTAGGGCATATACTTGACACATGTTACCTAGCTACTATCTCCCGTTCAACTTAACCGTTGGATCGACACGCTCAAACCTGTGAAATTAGGTGAAGTCGATGTCATGTACCTGCAATCCTGCAATCAAGTAAACAACATCATACAATATATCCAGCACATAATACACACTGTGAAGAAGGAATTACATATTCACAGGGTGCTCGCAAGCGAGTGATGCGAACCCGTCTTCTTCACCAATACACTCATCGAAACTGACACTTCCATCATAATTCTGATAATCTCATAATAACATTTCATGTTAACTCTACAACATCATTAATCCATAATGCATGTAAAACAATAATTAGATAACTACATCCCACAATAATAGTTGTCGCTCAATAGTAGCGATCAAAACATCATAACAAAATGTATCTAGTATCAAAGTAACTGCAACCAAACATCGCATAAAGCAAACCAAACAAGAAGCAAAATGGAGGGGTATTACACCTAATGAGACATGAAGAATTGTTCTGAGCTTTCAGTATCTCTTTGGAAGTTTTCAACTCACGTTTGTGACAAGCTGGTGTTCACAGTTGTGCCCCACGTACCATGTGTATATCAAGGACTCTCTTCATTTCCTTGTTCAACCGAGTTAGAGGACTGTGATGATCATACCTTCACACTAATCTTAGTATTGTATTGCTTGAACTATCTTCTTTGTGCAAAACCAGTGTGTCTTAGCCTTTTGCTTCTTGTTTGCTTTGTTTTTTGTCCTTTTCCATAGCTATTTTTTCCTAAGTTAAATACACATCAACTCACAGAGGAAAAATTGCACTAAGAGGGGTGACCCTACCCTCAAGATGGTTGACCTTGCCTTTTTGTCTCAGTTGTTTTCCACCCTGTCCATGTTAAATTTGATCAATTTTCATAGAATAGGGGAATCTGCCCAAGAATAGGTGACCCTGCCTAAGAACAGGTGACCCTACCCAAAAATAGTTGACCCTATCCCAAAACAGATGGCCCTACCGCAAAATAAGTGGCCAAGCCCCATAATAGGTGACCCTACCCAAGAACATGTGACCCTACCAAAGAACAGGTGACCCTACCCTAGAATAGGTGACCTTGCCCAAGAATAGATGACCCTACCCCAAAATAGGTTACCTAGCCCTAGAAGAGGCGGCCTAGCCTTGAATAGAGAGGCAAATCTACCTTTTCTTCTTCATCTAGGGCCCCGTTGAGATCTATTTCTGTGTTTGTTTAGCTTATTTATGCCTTGTTCATCGCCTGAGTCCCCATTTCGATAATTTTTAGTGTATCTATTCATCAATTGGTTGTCATACCCTCCCTCTGATTCTCCCTTTGGGCCCATCCATTCTTTCCATTAGGCTATCTTGTCTTTCGTTCAAGACCCCGTTCAAACCCATTTTGTGTATGTTTCCTCCGGTCTCATCTCATTCTTCCTTTAAGCCCCTATCTAAATCCTTATAGGAGTATTTTTCATCCCATTATGAAATCCTCAGAGTCCCCCCTTTCGATTCTTTAATCACCCCTTCCTATTCTTTCGTCACCTCTGCCCACTCTTCCATGTTTGAAGTTGTTTGGTACCCTACCAGCCAGTCTTAGGGTGAATTTTACAAATAGAATAGGAAAGGTTATATTTCCCTCTATATTCATCATGTTCCTTCATTTTCATCCTCTAAAGTTCATCATCTCATCAATCAAATCATTTGGAAGTGTCTTAGGGCATGCTTTGATCACATATCCATCATCATTTCTAAATCTCCTAGACTTCGTTTCTAAGTTTTTTAATCCAAGTTGGCTTAGGTGTTTTATCTCGATTGTCATCATTTGCACCTTCTCAGAATTTTCATCCATCCTAAGTTAGTTAGTAATCCTTATGACCCAATCAATCTACTTCTATCCTAAGGTGGATTCAGTCTCATAATATATTTTCACAATCTAATCCGATCATCAACACCTTGCACCATCTAAGTCAAATCTCTAAACTAGGTTTAGAATTTGTTTCATCTTCTTATCTAATCAATCATTTGATCTTATCTCATCAATCCTATCACATCCCATCACGTCCTCTAGTCATCCTAATATGAGATTCAATCCCATCATCTTAATCTAAGGTTTAATCCAATCCCAATATGAGCTTAACCTAAATGCTAATCCAAGCTTTAGTCCATCCACACCCAAGATCTTCTGATATCGAAACAAATCTTCAGATCTCTTCCCTCATCTTCTTCCAATCTGTCCTCTTCCATCATCCATTATTTCCTGCTAATCATCTATTCTTATCTTTACCATATGTAATCGTTTCATCTAACATCATGAAGCCTTATCCTCTTCCTGTACAACTAGTAATAGTATTCAAAGGGAATCCCAACTATGTTGATGACGATAACAAAATTATTGTTGATCAATAAGAGTGCAATATAGACTCCCTTGATTCTATTATTCCTATCAATTTTTCTCCAATATCCTCCCAAAATCCAACCACTACTCCAAACTATCCCCCCATGCCTTCATCCACATCTAATAACGTCCCTTATTCTACCCTTGACAAGGGATATCCAATATCCTCACCATCCACATGTTCATCATGTCCTCCTTCTCCACCTCTATCCTATCCAACATCCACATCCTCCTATAGTAATCCACCATCCCCATACTTCTATTTGTACCATCATCAACAATCCTTATATCTCTACCTCAACCCCCCATCCCAATATTCCCATCATAATCCAACAACCACTCCCTCCTATCATAATATACCATCCTAATATTCCTCTTATCCTTATCCATAACTCATATCCTCCTATGCCAATCCACCATCCATGTCCTCCTATGGTAATCCACCTCCTCAATCTTCCCATTCTAATCCAATATCCACACATTCCTATCACAATAAACCACCCACATCCTCTTATCTTAGTCCCATATCCACATCTTCTCATCCTAATCCATCATCCACATCTTCCTACTATTACCCACCATCCCAATCTTCCCAACCTAATTCAACATTTACATCCTCCAATCTTAATTCATCATATGCATCCTCTTGCATGACAACCTCCTTCACCACATTATATCTTAATACTCCCTCTAATCCCACTCCATTGATACCTAATCCTAGTCCTCCATCCAATCCCACCCACTCATCTAATCCTTATCCACCAATCTCTAATCCTAGTCCTCCAACCACTCCTAGTTCTCCATCCAATCCCATCCACTCATCTAATCCTAATCCACTAATCCCTACTCCTAGTCCTCCATCCATTCCAATCACCCCACCTAATCCTACATCCCTTCCAAATGTCAGCCAAGGACTCATGATAGAAGAGACATCCCAAAATCCACATCTTGATGTTGTGAAATAACGCCCTTCCACTCTATCATGTACAATCACTAATCATGAGGCCATCCTCTGTCCTACACCTATCACTACCATTACCATTCCTAATAATGTCCAAATGGTTGAGCCCATCACACCCATTAAGTCCATTGAATCCCCATATTGTACTGCTAGATCCACCCAATCCATTCGAGACATCCAATCTACTCCCCATAGTCCTAATATTACTGAACTTTGATCCCATGACCTTCATGAATCCTCCATCCTCCTATCTCCCCCACCTGAGGATTCCCTCCAACACTCCTTCATCATCGTTCCTCCCATACATGATGAACCATGCTAAGGGCTATATCCAAAGCATACAAAAATATCCCCTCCTCCAAATCTAGATCCTCCCATCCCATCCACTACATCCCAAGATCATAGTCCCCCATCCATCCAATCTCACAATTCCTTTCCTCCACCGAATTCTAATCCTACCACCCTATCTACTCCATCTCAAGCTTACACTAGTGCATCCACTCCATTCCATAATCCCCTTTTCACTCAAGATCCAATCGATCCACCTCATGAGCCCTTATCACCCACTGCCACAAATCTAGATCCTATCATACCACCTAATCCCACTCTTGATCAGGATATTGTTATCCCCTCATCTCCATCACATGATCCTCCATTGCTACCTAGACTTGTCACCCCAAAACCACTTTTATATCATCTTGGTAACATTACACTAATCCATTCTGGTCTTCTTGCAGAAGAAAAACAAAGTATATGCACCACCCTTCCTACTCTACCTGCGAACGGACTCACATCATAATTACAAAATAATAAGCATACAACCATAGATCACATGCTCAAGAACATGAACTATCAAGGAGAAGGTTTAGGCCTTCATGAGCAAGGTATTTTAGAGCCCATCCAAGTCAAATAACATCCAAGCACACAAGGTCTTGGATATATCTCCCACGAATCACAATCCAAAAATGTTGGTACAACCTCCATACATCCTAAGCAAGCCTCTTCCAAAATAATGAGAGGCACTTCCCATCGTTCCACCAAACAATTTTTTGCCATCCCCCCTCCTACATCATATTACCTCAAAACAACCATCCATCTTCCTCCTTCATCCTCTAAGTCCATTTTGGGTCCTTATGTCCCTCCATCCACCATCCCCAATTTTCCATCTACTACCTCTATTTTGAGTCCTTACGTACCTCCATCAATCCCCACACATCCTCCATAAATAACACCCATTTTGGGCCCTTATATCCCAAATTCACCTCCTCCATCTCATCCTATTTGTCCTTTCATCCATGCACCACCTATCCCTAGTGCACAACATAAAAATCCTAACATCATAACTCCTAATTAGGATCAACAAAGGCAACCCTCAATGCATTCTCTTGCACATCACCCATCCACACACCATCATCAAAATCCTCCCTCTATCACTCCATCCATGTCTTCTCCACATCATCCATTGCCTCCTACCCATCCCATTGCTACTACAAGAACTTTAGATGCCAAAGTAAAAATTAAAAAATCCAAACATCCACATGAATCTAAAGCTCCTCATGTCCCCTTCAAAAGACATGTTGACGAAAAGAAAAAACAAATCCAAACTACAAATCAATCCAAAAGGCCACAAAGGCCCAAAAAAGAAAAAATAAAAACCATGTGGATCCCAAAGAACAAATATATCATCCCTTTGAATGAAAAATCTATAATGACATCCAAATTTTCTAATCGACGAAAAATCATCCATCTCATCCATCTCCTAAGTATGTTTTTGGTCCTTATGTCCCAAAATTTACTATCCCAATGAATCCATTATCACAAAATTCTCCATCCATCAACACTCCTATCATTTAACTGTTAGTGTAATTAATATTTAATTACACTTGCATAACTTTACTTAGGTTGAGCTAATTTTAGGTCAACATTAGGGTTGCATACTTTGCTTTTATAAAGCAAATCATCTCATTGTAATATTGAATTCCGGAATAATATCATTTTGCACATTCGCATGCAAAGCTCTGCTTTTTAATGTTTTCTCTTTTGTGGAAGGTGTTTAGGTTTGCATGTCTGATCTAGGGTTTTCTAACATGGTATCAGAGCCTTGACATGCAGCCTCTTCTCAAAATCTGGAGAAAACCATTGCAGATTTCGTTCGGGGTTCCTCAAGGATTTTATACCTTGAGTTCATTTATGTAGCGTCTTGGATCAGATCGAGCTTCACCATTGGATTCAGAGCGCTGGAAAAAGTCAGGTTCAGCTTTCATTTTGCAGATTTTGGTCATGATTTGCCAGATCTGTGAGGGTTTCAGTTTTGGTATTTTTTTGGAAGCTCTGGAGGTAGCCGTTTTTTTGAAGTATTTTGAGCAGAAACAGAGGTCACCATTGCGTTCGCAGCTGCCAAAAACCCTAAGATCGCCTTCCGTTTCGTCGATTTTGACGAAATTGATCCGGAAGGCAAATTTTTTTTGCCAGGAAAGTCGTACGGCCTCCCTGGCACGCTTCACGAGACGCGGTTTTCGAAAAAAGTCCAAAAAATGCAATTTTTGGGATACGCATCGACTCCTCCTAAGCGCCCTCGCCCCACGGTGGCCACCCTGGCTCCCACAAAGATCAAATCGAAGCGCTGATAGGCCTCACTGGTTCCTTCTTCCGCATATTACATGTGGGCCAATCGTGCCTCCCTTCATAGTGCTCGACCAGGGGCCGAGATTTTTTTAGCCCCCTGGGCTGCCTGCAGGCCTTATTGGCCTTTCTAGAGCACTTTCATGAAATCGGGTATAACTTTTGCGTACGGTGTCCTTTTTTTGCAAACGAGATATCGTTGGAAAGATGATTCCGACGCCGATCTATTCAACATTTCAGTTTTTCTAGATTCTGCTCCAGATTTGTTTTGCAAGTCCTTGAACTCAGATGTTGTTGTTTTCACTCCGGAGGGCATATCTTTTGACTCGATGATCCTTGTGTTAGTGTAATTAATATTTAATTACACTTGCATAACTTTACTTAGGTTGAGCTAATTTTAGGTCAACATTAGGGTTGCATACTTTGCTTTTATAAAGCAAATCATCTCATTGTAATATTGAATTCCGAAATAATATCATTTTGCACATTCGCATGCAAAGCTCTGCTTTTTAATGTTTTCTCTTTTGTGGAAGGTGTTTAGGTTTGCATGTCTGATCTAGGGTTTTCTAACATGGTATCAGAGTTGCTGTCACATTATGATGATTCTGATATGGTTTCTTGTAGACAGAAGTATCTTTCCTTGCTTGCCAGATTGCGGTTCCAGTGTTACTCCACAATGTTCTTCCAGTGCTTCTTTGCAGCAGTCATCTCATTGTAGGGGGGGTTGTCCCACTGGGTTTTCCTTCTCTACCTCATTATTGCATTTGTACATGGGTACCTGATCAGGCCTTGTTGCCGGGACCCATTCATGCTTTCTTGCATTCATCTTAGTTTTAGGTGCATGCTTATCTAGTCTCCCTAAGTTGCACTTATGGGGGGGTGTTAGTGTAATTAATATTTAATTACACTTGCATAACTTTACTTAGGTTGAGCTAATTTTAGGTCAACATTAGGGTTGCATACTTTGCTTTTATAAAGCAAATCATCTCATTGTAATATTGAATTCCGGAATAATATCATTTTGCACATTCGCATGCAAAGCTCTGCTTTTTAATGTTTTCTCTTTTGTGGAAGGTGTTTAGGTTTGCATGTCTGATCTAGGGTTTTCTAACATTAACATCCACCACATGTGCCAATGTTGGTCCTGAACACCTTCCCCCATCACACATACACTCCATCATTCCATCCATACACTTTCGAACACCCCATCCAGTATCCCGCATATCTCCCCCATCAAATCCCTTTAATCCATCCTCTTGAATAATCCATGCATTCTAATAAGTTTGTACCAACATCCAATGGTCTCTTTACACATGGGCTCTTATTATATCATATAGAAATTTATGCTTGAGTCCTTCATCCATCCCCTTTATCACATATCTTCCAAACCCACATCCACATCCTCGCCAAAAAGGCTAGAAAATTAAAAAAAGAGAGAAAAAGAGAAAAAATTAAGGAAAAAAAATACTAAAGAGAAATAATTCATCCAATGGTGAAAACTTGGAAAACAAGTGCCTTCGATAAGTACCATGATGAAAACCTAGAAAACATGCATCATGTGTAAATCCCCCATTTAGTTTACTAGCACAATTGGGGGCAACTTCCATCTATGCATTCCCTTCCTCCATCTCCTACATCCACCTATCTTCTAAATCCTATCCATCATATCCCATTTACCCCAATCCCTCCATCTTCCTTGTGATCTTGAAAAATATAGGGACAAACATATACGCATTCTTTGGACACCTCTTTGAATATATTCGCCTCATCCATACACTATCATATTCCTTATCCTCCCCATCTACTTTTCTGCTCCATGCATATTATCTACATCCATCTACCTTCATCATCCATCCAATCATGCCTCAATCCATCTCCCTTATTTATATTTCCTATCCATGTTCATCTCACTCCCTTATTCACCCAACTTTCTATTTTCCATCCCTCTTGCCTTGTAACACCCCTCCGTTTTGCTTTCTAGATTGGATAGTGTTTCCTTGTTTTGCATTGATTTATGTTTCTAGGTATTTTGATACTTTATCTTGTGTGTGTATTTGGTTGCTATTCATTGAGCGATAGACTATTTTGTGTGATGTGATTTGGTTTATCTGATTCTTTAGTTTACATTCTTTAATGGTGTAATGATGTTAGTGATATAAAATGTTAGTGTATATGAGAATATTTGATGTATTGTGAAAGTGTCAGTTATGATGATTGTATTGGTGAAGGGGACATGTTGCATCACTCGCTTGCAAGCTCCCTACGAATCCGAGATTTCTTCTTCACGGTGTGTTTTATATGCTGGATATATTATATGATGTTGTTTACTTGGTTTCAGGTTGCAAGTACATGACATTGACTCCACCTGGTTTCACAGGTTTGAGCATGTCGATCCAACGGTTAAGTTGAACGGGAGATAGTAGCTAGGTACAATGTGTCAAGTCTATGCCCTAGCCTTAGTGTGTCATTAGTTGTTTGTGTCGAGTCATGGATTGTTTTGCTTTAATGTTATTTAATTCTAAAGGATTCTTGTTTTGGAAATTGATGTTTAGAATAATTACATAAAATCATGTTGATAGTTATTTAATTTAAATTATGCAATGTGGATAAAAGTTTATATTTAAATTAATTAATTATATTTAATCTATTTAATTAATTAAATTTAATCCAAAAGGATTAATTTAGCTATTAAACAATTAAATTAATTAATTAAATGTGATGTAAGAAAATGAAAGGAAAGAAAAGAATTAAAATTAATTTTGGAATTTAGTTTCAACTTGTGGGAATTAAATTAAAAATTGTAATTAAATGTTTATTTGGAAAATTAGTTTCAATTTTGGGAACTAAATTATCATTTGAAATTGCATTTTAAATTGAAAGTGGGTTTTCGGAAATTAAAATTAAAATTAATATTGTAATTGTCAATATTGAATGCAAAGGATCAAATTTAGTTTTAGGATATTTTTGATTTAGGATTGAATTGCATGTTTAATTAAGGGGAAAAGATTATTGAAAATTTATTCATTCTGAAAGAAGTTTTGGGAAGGAAAATTTTGGGGAAAATTGCACACGGAAGGGTTTGAAGAAATTTTTGGATATAAAATTGATTTGGAAAATTCTGTTGGAGTTTGGTTGTGTTTTTGGATTGGTTGCTCGCTTGGATTCACTGTACAGTTGAAGACAAATTGAGAGATCTTTGGAGGAGGCTCTGCAACAAATTTTACATTACCTGTAGTGTAATACCCCTCCGTTTTGATTCTTGTTCAAATTGTTTTATGTTATGTTTGGTTGCAATTACTTTGATACTGGATACATTTTGTTATAATGTTTTGATTTCTACTATTGAGCGACAACATTATTGTGGGATGTAGTTATCTGATTATTATTTCACATGCATTATGGATTAATGATGTTGTAGAATTAACATGAGATGTTATTATGAGATTATTGGATTATGATGGAAGTGTCAGTTTCGATGAGTGTATTGGTGAAGAAGACGGGTTCGCATCACTCGCTTGCGAGCACCCTACGAATCCGTAATTCCTTCTTCACGGTGTGTATTATATGCTGGATATATTGTATGATGTTGTTTACTTGGTTGCAGGATTGCAGGTACATGACATCGACTCCACCTGGTTTCACAGGTTTGAGCGTGTCGATCCAACGGTTAAGTTGAACGGGAGATAGTAGCTAGGTAACATGTGTCAAGTTTACACCCTAGCCTTAGTGTGTCGTCAGTTGTGTGTGTCGAGTTATTGTCTGTCTTGTTTTAATGTTATTTATTTCTGAAGCATTCTTGATTTGGAAATAGATATTTAGAATAATTGCATTTAAATCATGTTGATGGTTATTTAATTTAAATAATGCAATGTGGATAAAAGTTTATACTTAAATTAATTAATTATATTTAGTTTATTTAATTAATTAAATTTAGTTTATTTAATTAATTAAATTTGATCCAAGGGGTTGAATTTAGTTATTAAATAATTAAATTAATTAATTAAACGTGATGCAAGAGAATGAAAGGAAATAAAAGAATTAGAATTAATTTTGGAATTTAATTCCAACGTGTGGGAATTAAATTAGAAATTGTAATTAAATGTTTATTTGGAAAATTAGTTGCAACTTTGGAAATTAATTTATTATTTGAAATTTCATTTTAATTTGAAAGTGGGATTTTGAAAAGTGAAATTGAAATTGAAATTAAAATTGAAATTGAAAGTGAAATTGAAATTGAAATTGAAATTGAAATTGAAATGGAAAAATCTAATTTGCATGTAATGTGAATTAGGGCTGTAAATATTGAAATTGAAATATCTAATTTGCATGTAATGTGAATTAGGGTTGAATTAGGGTTGAATTAGGTTTATAAGAATATATGTTTTAATTTTAGGGAAGGGAGTTTTGAGGAAAATACATTTTTACAGCAGAGAAGAAATTTTGGAAAATTTGCACAAGGGTTTGAAGAAAGTTTGATTGTAGAATTGATTGAAGGAAAGATTGTTTGTATTTGTTGGATTTTGGATTGGATTCATTGGAGGATTGAAGAAAATTCAGGAAATCTTTGGAGGAGGCTTGCATAAAAAATTCATCTCTTCCTGTAGCTTCTTGTACCAGGTTTTCCTCTTTGTATTTTATTGTTCTTGATTGTTTTTTTTTAAATAGTAGTGATTAAAGATTTATTTGTTAAATCTGTTTTAGAAAATAAATTTGATATTAGAAGAAAAGAATTAAACAAATTTACAGCCTTTGCTTGTGAAAATTCTTGAGTGAAAATTGTGAAAACCTTAGTTGAATTTAATTTATTTGGAGAAATTGATTTTATTGTTATTGAAATCAAACATAGAGATTGAACAATGCATTTAGAATGTTTTTAGAAAATGAAACCCTTTGTTATTATTAAAAATCGGATTTTAAAATCTGCAGTATAGTTATATTTTCATGGTAAAATGGTCTGGTTGCGCCACCTATAACTTCACTTTCACAAACTGGGTTTTCAAGAAATTTAAAGGGTTTTTTTGCATTTTGATATTTTCTTAACCCTGTCCAAAAATCTCAAATACCCAGATCGTAGTTTCTGAGTTATGCTTAAAACATGAGACTGCTGTTAAATTATTTTCCCATGGCTGTGCTGAAAATAAAATAATAATAAATGGATATTTATAAATATTAATATTTTATGTATTGTTATTATAATATTAAAATATTATTTAATAATATTTTATATTATAATTTATAATACTAAAGTATTATATTTATTTATATTATTTTAAATAAAATTTGTATATTAGATTGGTGGATTTAAAATTATAAACATATGGGAAAATTATTGTTATTTTAAAATGGCATGTTAAAGTTTAATTGAAGGAGTTAAATATTTGATTTAAAGAATGCATAATTTAAAATTGAATTGTGGAATTTAAATCCATATGTAAAAGGTCCAATTATTAATTTGATTTAATTGGAAAAATATATTTATATTTTGAAATATTGTTGATAAAGGATATTTTATTTTGAATTAATCAATTTGATATTCTGCAAAAGATAGAAGATATGTTAATGATTAAATATATTTAAATATATTAATTTATATTTAGTATATATATAGTGAAGGTATATATCCATTTGAGAGAATAAATAATATTTTATCTTATTTTATTCTGTTGTTTGCAAATTGGGTATTATTAGTGTTTTAAAAGAGATAATTAGTATGTGTAGAAAATGTATAGAGAAAAATATTTTTTTTAACAGAAATAATTACTTGATTTAAAAAGGAAATGGTTATTTTGTTAATATGATTGAAGAAAATATATTGAGATGTATATATATATTCATGAGTATTTTCAATCAGTATTTACCTTGTTTTATTTAAGTGCGTGTGATTTAGTTTTGCATGAAGAATTTAAAAGATAAGTTTTGAATGCGTAGTCAAAGAGATAAGCCAAAAGATATTTTTATACATTGATGAAATTGTATGTTTTAAATGGATAGTTGATGAGACATAGATTTCGGATAGAAAATTGAAAAGATTGTTTGCAATAGTGTTAGTTTGCATTAGAAGTAAATTTAGGAACTATCTCTATTGAAAAAGGAAAATAGTTATTATGTTTTATTTCCATAGAACAAATTAATCGTTGTGATTGGAATATTAAAGAATCTATATAATTGAGTTTATTAATATATATGTTTGGTGTAGATATAATATGGAGCATGTAAAATATGTCAAGGGTAAATTCATTATCGTATTTCATTTTTATAAGATGTATGCAATGTAGTATTGAATAGAGATTTAAAAATGGATTGATTAGTGTGTATGGAAAATGGATAGAGAAACAATATGTTATTATATTAAAGTGATTGAATGTTTTAAATAGAAAATTGAATGAGATGTAAGATTTGGTTAGGAAATGGAAAGAGTTTACTTGCATGGATTTGTGTCGATTTAAAAGTAAATTAAGAAGTTGTTTTGTTGATGAGGCAATCAATTATGTTATTTATTAATTTCTTTTTAGATTCATTGAATCATTGTGATTTGATTATGAAAGAGATATGGATTTAGTATATCCAAAAGTAGTATCTTCCTTATGCTTATCTTAAATGATTTAATTCTTTGTATTCAGTAAAGGGAAGTAAGTTTAATTGTTTTAGATTTCCAATAATGAAAAGGGAAATAGGGGTTATGATTGTTTTAGATGATCTACTTATCATGTCCTTGACTTTGTCAACACTACCTATTGAATGAGTATGGATTTAAGAAATCCAAATATTAGATTTGATTGATGACTTGAATGCTTTTGTTGCTATGTCGTCAAGTTGCATTGTTGGTTTTGGGATTTAGTGTTAGTCCTAAATTATAAGTCTTCCAGAAGAACTTAGAGGATAAGGGTTGTTGAATCTTTATGCCATCCAGTTGTTTTCCCTTGGGTAGTGCATGTTTAGTTTTACCCGATTTTCATGAACGGGGATGTTTGCACCTCCTTGGTTTAGGAGCGGATTATGGGATCCGTGTCTCCTTGTATGGAGTGACCTTGTTATGTGGTTTCATCTTGTTGCCTCCTGTGAAAGGAGTGGATTATGTGTTATTGCCTCCAAGATGTTGGAGTGGGATCTTTTGTACCTCCTGTGAAAGGAGTGGACTATGTGTGGTTTCCTCCAAGATGTTTGGAGTGAGTTTCTATTATTTGTATCCTCCTTGTGTTGGAGTGGATTATGATGCTTAGTTGGTATGCACTTGTGGTTCCTTGGTGGATTGTTTGAGTGTGTGTTGTCGAATAGAAGAGTGGCTTCTGTTAGGCGCCAGAGCCCAAAGAGGTAAACTGGATAACCTTCAGGAGTGATTTAAACAAGTGATAATTAAAAGAATGTACTTAGAAGATTAGGACTAACTTCACATTAATCAAGATAACTTAATCCTCACTCATAGACACAAGGGCTTGTTTAGACTTGGGATGAGTGAGAAGGCCTGGAATGGCAAGATCAACTATCTAGTTCTTGCGAGAGGTAGTTGATTCCGCATGAGTGAGTATGAGTGCCGGATTCGATTGAGGCCACCAGGATTACTTGTGCCGGAGCTTATGAAGAATGCCCAGAGGAGATCTCATGACAAACCTTGCGATGACACTCTATCTATGACAACTGTTGTTAATTGTTTTATGTGTATGGTTATTTGCACCTACTTGATCTACTTTATGTCTGGAAGCAATGTGACCTATGTCAGTGATGTTGGAGTTGTACTTGTATTGTATTTGATTTGTACTTGTATTGTACTTGAGTTGTACTTGATTCGTACTTGTATGGTGAATGAGTTGTACTTGTTAATTCATTTGGTTGGTTATAACAGTATGAGTCAGTATGAGTCTGCCTTTGGTTAGTAGTTGTAGATCTTAGTCCATGTTACTTGTTACTATCTCCTAGCATGGGGGGTGGGCCTTCGGGTACCACATTGGTTGGGTGGAACATGCACCAAAACCGTTGGGTCCCCATCGATCTTCAGTACTTGGTGGCGAGACATCCAGATGGACAGCTCACGGTTCTTGTTGTATTATATTGTATTTTAGTATTTTAATTTGTATAAGTTATTTTATCCCTCTTATGTTTATGAGGTGGAATTTTGTAATTGTAATCTTTTGTACTATTGCCTCATTCTAGGAATGAGTGATGTAACTATTGGATCAAGATAATGTTTATGAGATTGTATCTTGGTTGATTATCTTATTATGTTATGTGGTATTCTTATGATGTATGATGTTTATATCATAAAGTTCATAATGATATGGTTATATGTAATATGTATGTGTGGGTTTAAGTAATCCTAACTTTGTAGCCTTAGAGGTTGTTGTTAATTAGTAAGTGAAGGTGTATGTTAAATGCACTTTATAAAAAAAAATTGGTTCGCTTAAGATGTTAATTGCAACTTCCTTTAAGGTTACTTGGCGGGGCATTACATGTAACTTCAGTACTAGGTTTTATTATGTGGTTTATTGTTCTTGAATTGTTTAAATTAAATGGTAGTGATTAAAGGATTCATTGTTAATGCTATTTAAGAATAAAGATTGATAATTGAGGAAATTGTAGTTTTGATTGTTAACAACACATTATATCTTTTTTAGAAAATTTTAACCTTTATAGAAAATTATGCTGAAGAAAACTAGAGGATTAGATAACTCCTGATTTTTAATTTAGATCCTTTTAGTTTTATTGTTCTTTTATTGTTTAAAAATTCAAGAAAATGGTTTAATGGTTTAAAAGAATTAAATTTTTTGCCTTTTTGAAATTTGGATGTTCTCTGAAAAAAATTTGCATATCTTTACCTATAGGTGAATGTTTAGGAAAATTTCTTCAATTTATTTTAAAGATGAAATTCTCATTAAATATATATATATTATACATACATACATATATATATATATATTGTTAAATTTATATATATACATACATAAAAACATATAATATATATATATATGCATCTAAAATATGTTTGTAAATTATATTCTAAATTGTAGAATTTGTCGACCGTACGACGTTCTTATTCTTTGGTAAATCGTGGAAATTTCAAAAAAAAAAAATATCACCGCTCATTTATTTTTCTTAGGGTTTATATTCATTAGGGGAGGCTTGGGAGGCGTTGCCTCCACCATCGCCCCCATGAGGGGATGACTATGGAGGAAGACCTTCGGATCCCCCTCTCTTATTCCTTATCAACGCGGCCAGTTGGGAGAGGATCGGCAGTGATAGCCGCCCCTCTCCACAATACATGTCACAGCCGACCCTCCCCATAGTAGATTTGAAGTGGTGACATTGCTAAGTCATCCGCCCCCAAACATTAGGGTTTGGGATAAAAAGAAACTTACGAATTTTTAAATTCGTTTTGTTTTTCAACTATGTTAAAACAAAAAGAAAGATTCAGTACACCTCCGTTTTAATTCGAATTTGTTATTGGAAATTCTATTTTATATTAAAATGTATAATATATGTAAATATTATATATATATATATATAATATTTATATGTATGTATATATTTTGAGAATTTAATAATAATAAAGTATATTTTTATTCTTGAATAAAATAGTGTGTCATTTGGTAAAATGAGAAGTGATATATTTAATGTGTATATACAAAACATATATATATAGAATAATATATTATTATATAGTTGATGTATATATACATAAGTATTTACTTTTTTTTATTTAAGTGCATGCAATTTAGCTTTACGTGAAGATTTTAAAAGATAAATTTTGAATGCATGGTCAAATTGTTAAGGAAAAGGATATTTAAATATATTGAAGAATTGTAGAAATATTTATATTTAAATGTTTGTTTAATTAATGGGATTTAATTAGAAACAATATGAAGGCATGGTTAAATAGATAAGTCAAGAGATATTTTTATACATTGATAAAATTGCATGTTTTTAAATGGATAGTTGAAGAGACATAGACTCTAGATTGAAAATTGAAAAGATTCTTTGCAATAGTTTTATGTTGTATTAAAAGTAAATCTAGGAATTGATTATTATGAAGAGGCAATTAATTAATTTAAATTATTTATTTTCTATTTGAGCAATTTTATTTAGTGAGAATGGAATATGGAAGAGATATGGATTTAGTATATCCAAAAATAGTAAGATCCTCGTGATTGCCTTTTTGTTTTATTTTCCTTGTATTTCACAAAGGTGATGTGAGTTTAAACTGTTTGAGATTCCCAATAAGGGAAGAGGTAATAGGGTTAAATGATTATTTGAGTTAACCTACTATCATGCCTTTGACTTTGTCAATGTTACCTATTGCTTGAGTATGGATTTAGGAAATCCAAATATTAGATTTGATTGACTTGAATGCTTTTGTAGCTATGTCGTCATGATGTATATTGGGATATGGGATTATGTGTTAGTCCAAATTTTTAAGTCTTCTAGAAGATCTTAGAGGATGAGGTTTGTCGAATCTTTATGTCAACCAGTTGTTTTTCCCTTGGGTAGTGCATGGTGTCTTTTCAGTATTTACTCAGTTTCCATGAATGGGGATGCTTTGTGCCTCTTGTGAAAGGAGTGGTCTATGTGTTTGTTGCCTCCAAGATGTTTGGAGTGAGTTATATTATTTGTTTTCTCCTTGTGTTGGAGTGGTTATGATGCATAGTTTGTATGCACTTGTGTTTTCCTTGGTGGATTGTTTGGGTGTGTGTTGTCGAATAGAAGAGTGGCTTCTGTTAGGCATCGAAGCCCAAAGACGTAAATTGGGTAACCTTCAAAAGTGAGTTAATCAAGTGATAATTAAATTAATGTGCTTAGATGATTAGGATGCCTTCCACACTAATCAAGATATTTTTTTCCTCACTCGTAGACACAAGGGCTCGTTTAGACTTGGGATGAGTGGGTAGGTCTGAAATGGCATAGTCATTTATCTTGTCAGTACGAGAGGTATTTGATGCCACATGAGTGAGTATGAGGGCTGGGATTTGGTTGAGGTCACCAGGATTACCGGAGCCTATGAAGGATGCCCAAAGGAGATCTCATGACTACTATACGATGACACTCTGTCTAGGACAACAGTTGGTATTTATTTTATGTGTATGGTTCTTTGCACATACTTGATCTATTTTTATGTCTGGAAGCAATGTGACTTATGTCAGTAATGTGAAAGTTGTACTTGTGTTGTACTGGTGTTGAGAATTTATCTGATTATGTCAGTATGAGTCAGTATGATTCTGCCTTTGGTTAGAGGTATTAGATTCTTTGTCCATGTTGCATTGTTACTATCTCCTAGCATGGGGGGTGGGCCTTCGGGTACCACTTGGTTGGGTGGAACATGCACCATACACTGTTGGGTCCCCATCTATCTTCAGTACTTAGTGGTGAGACATCCAAATAGACAGCTCATGGTTCTTATTGTATTTTCTTGCAATGTAATATTTCTATTTGTATAAGTTATTTTACCCCTCTTATGTTTATGAGGTGGAATGATGTAATTGTAACACTTTTTTACTATTGCCTCATTCTGGGAATGAGAGATGTAACTATTGGATTAAGTTAATGATTCTGAGATTGTATCTTGGATTTTTATCTTATTATGTCATGTGGTATCCTAATGTTGTATGATGTCTATTTCTTAAAGTATATAATGCTATGGTTATATGTAAGATGTATGTTTGTGTGGGTTTAAGTAATCCTAATTTTGTAGCCTTAGAGGTTGTTGTTATTTAGTAAGTGAATGTGTATGTTAATTGCACTTTAAAATAATAAAAAATTGGTTCACTTAAGACGTTAATTACAACTTCCTTTAAGGTTACTTGGTGGGGCATTACATGCCTTGCCACACATTTAGAGTGTGTGCATCTCCTTATTTGCAAAAGAGTGCTTGGAGACATCATCCATACATCCCTCCAAGTAATCTGTTCCATCTCCCCATCCTTATCTTCCTATCTACCCATCCACTACTCATGTTCCATATTTTCATCCTTATCTCCACCATCCATTTTTCCATCCTTCAAAAGTCTTATCCACTATCCACTTATCATAGCATCTTTCTATCTCCCCATATTTATCCATCCTTTCATTTACCTCTATTTTCCATCTCATAATCCCTTGTCATTGGTATCTAGCTATAGGCTATCCACATGAAATCCAATGCCATGCTATCTCAATATTATCACTCCTATTTATTTCCTACATCTTCCTAATATCTTATCATTTTTCATCTCTCATATATCCATTGCCTCATCGTCCCACTTCATCTTTCGATGATTTGGATAACTATCCCATTCCTGAGCTTCATCTTTTTCATATCGACCATCCCATCTGCATGACCTATCCTGGCTCATCATATAAACTTCATCATCGTATCTCCTTATCAGGGTTATCTCATCATCCCTTATCCATTGTTTTTCATTGGTACTTTTTCGAACTACGTTGCCCTTGTGCTTTCATGTAGGCAAGGTCGGTCATTTGATCTGCCCCTAGGGTTCTGTCTATCTTTTCATCTTCCATCCCTTGTCTTTAGGCTTGTGTTGAACTATGTTTTCCTTGTGCTTTCATGAAGACAAGGTCGATCATTTGATCTACCCCCAAGGAATTTTTTCATCCAATCTACACCATCAATCAAGGTCTCCATTTTCCTCTTTCCACTTTTATCCATGGTCTTATGTTGAACTATGAGGGCTTTGTGCTTTCATGTAGGCAAGGATGATCTATGATCAACACCCAAGCCCCTAGGTCTTTAGGGTGTGTCAGTCTTGTGTCTTGTGTCTTATTCCTTGTGTCATGTTTTCAAGTATGTCCTTATCTAGCCGGTTCTTCACAAATGGAATACATTCATGTGATGAGTTTTAATCGGTTTTAGAATATCCCACATCATAATCAATATTTTAGTTTAGTATCCATCTTTGGTCTCAAGAGGATACATATCCTTCCTAACAGACCTCATCAACCCCATCCATCCTCTTGATCCTACGGAAAAGGATGTTTTGAAATTGAGTTACAATCTTTTGATGCTTTTGGCTTCTTCTTATCATTTGAGCTCCCTATCATCACTCGTCAAGGCCACCATGATCTATCATATTATGGTGTGTTTTGACTATTAAACATAGAGGAATATCTTCATATTTTTTTGGATATGTCTTCCTGGTTGTCCCATGTAGTACCCACCAAGACCCCTGTGGTCTTGTGTTACGTTGAGACATCCTCTTGTGCTTGTGGTTATCCCAATACCTGGCCCGACCAAAGTCATCATGACTTTGGGGTGTTGGGATATCCTCCTTGTTTATTCTTTTTGTGTATGCATTAGACACTAATCCTCCTTGGTTTCACATACCATGATACCTTGTGTCTTATTCTAGAGTAAAAATTAGTTCTCCGAAAATGGCAACTTGCATTAGGAATGCATTTCATTTTCTCTACCATTGCATTGCATCTTTACCTCTATCATCTTCACTGATTTTAACCATCTCACATCTCCATCCAATCCTAATCCATTCAATCTAGCGCAAATCATCTAATCACATCTTTGGTCTTGTTTGTATCCTTGCTAGAAGCCTAGACCCAATCATCATCATCATCATTGGGATCTATCCTTCACTATCCTTTTGTATTGTTTTGGGATGTATCCTTCCCTCATCAACAATACTATCATCATCATCATTAGCAGGGTGTATCCTTCCCTATCCCAATGTTTTTTTGGGATGTATCCTGTAGGATTTGAGAAATGCAAATCCACAGACCCCGATTAATACCTGCATGCAAAAGACTTGTCACAGAGAAAGAGACAGATCAAGACAAGGGTTTGGCTCTCACAATATGCAAGATGTATTCCAGAAAAATGAAATAGAGCATGAATGAAATACAAGAGATCGATCCTTATAAAAAAAGATCAAAACCTAAAAGGAAAACCTAACCCTAAAGGTGAGTGCATTTAATAATTAATATTAATTATTAAATGACTAATATGTGTGCAAGGCGAAATCTTAAGAGGAGAGTAAAGTTAATTAATTACTTTACTCTAACACCCCCCCTTAAGATAAGCAAGAGTGCAGCTACAGACTAGTGCAAGAAAGCAAAAGAACTACAGTGCAAGAAAGTAAAATTGGGTCCCGGCAACTAGGCCTGATCAGGTACCCAAGTACAAGGAAATCTCTATGAAACGGAGAAAAGGAGAAAACCCAGTGGGAAAAAACTCCTCTCCAAAAAGAGATGCAAAAAGAAAGTACAAATGAAATGTCTCAAGAGACTCTCTCAAGAACATATGCAGATATACAATCAGATACCCCCCCATGAGAGAGAGTGGAGACTCCAAAGCCCCCCCAGAATGAGAGAACCCCTGTGCCAATGATCAAACCAATGTGTCGCCCCGGAGGAAGAAACAGATCCAACGGTCGAAGAAGAGGAAATCCCTGGAAGTGAGGTGAAAATGGAAGTCCTGGATGATGCTCATTGAAGAACTGAACTGGAGAATGAGTGTTTGAGTAATAGAATGGTGAATCAAACAACTCAAGATGATCCTGAAATGTAATCTCCAATGAAGAAGGGATAACAGGTGTGCTGAATCTATCATCTGTGAGGAAAGGAATATCCTCAGATATGGCCTCAACAATTGCACTTGATGGCTCGATGAGTGGAGCAATAATGTCAGTCACAACTGAAGAGGTATCCTGCTGAACAAATGTGATCTCAACAGGAGGAAGAGGTGTAGAAGTCTCAACACTAGTCTCATGAACAGATGGAAGAACACATAAGTTCAAGTGACCGAACTTCTCCTCAGATACTGCATGCTCTCTTGTAGAAAGAGAGGGAGATGGTGGACCAAAGTGTGTGAATGCATACAATCGGGAAGAATGATCAACTGTCCCTGTTGCAACAATGTTGCCAGTCTGAATGTCTCTGATGTGCACTGAATCAGGTGTGAACTCAACTGTCTTCCCTGTCCCACTGTGAGCAATCTGATAGATGGAGAGAAGGTTAGTGGACAAAGATGGAACACATAGTACATCATTGAATGTACCGTCATCAATATCGATAGAACCTTTCCCACATACACTCATATAAGTGTTATTACCCATCAATATGTGTGGTGAGGACGCAGCCTCAAAAGATGAGAACATGTCCTGAGAAGATGCCATATGGTGTGAAGCACCTGAATCCAGTAGCCATCTAGATGAATGTGAACTGGTGGTTGCACATAATGCATGACCCTTATGTGGGGCCTGTCCATCTATCTGGAATGATGGTGAAGAAGAAGACCCGCCTGAAGTAGATGAAGAAGAGTGATGAATATGGTTCTTCTCAAGAAGAGCTGTCAAATCTGAAACCTGTTTTGCATATCCATCTATCTTCTTCTCATAACACTTGGAATCATCATGTCCTAGCTTAGTGCAATAAGTGCACTTAGGTCTATCTTTCTTCGATGACTCTCCCTTAGGAGAAGGTGAATCAGAAGTCTTCTGTGAACTAGAATCCTTCCAATGCTCTGTGGTCTGTGGTTTTTGTTTCTGCTTCTGCTTCTGCTTCCCCTGATATGACTGTGCTACCAATGCTCGGTGCGGTGATCCTGTGAGAGCATCCAACTGTGATATCTTAGCCTGCTCTCGTGTCAAACGATCACAAAACACCTCAAAAGAAGGCATGGTAAAACGTGCACCCAAGGCATCCATAGTGGAATGGAAGGTAGATGAGAATATCTGAAAGTTCCCATGAAGTTTTGACAAAATCAGGTAAATACACTCTGTATCAGTCTTAACCTTACCACAACCCTGTAGAAGAGATCTTTGTTGTTTGAATTTCGTCAGAAAGTCCTCAATGGAGGGAAAAGAATCAGGTACAAGTGAAGTCAACTCTGCCTCAATCTGCAATGCTCTAAACTCGTTGATAGTGCCAAAAAGTCCCTCAAACTTGGTCCAATAGGCCCTAGGTGTGAGACACCCTTCAAGATGAAACAGGAGACTGTCTGAAATGTGTAAAGCAATCAATCCCATAGCCTGATCCATATTGTTCCTGTGTTGCATAACCTCAAAGGCGCGAGTCAATGGAGGCTGAACCGCATCCAAACAGGACCATAACCCTCGAGACTGAAGAAGTGTCATCATGCGACCCTTCCAAGTGTGATAATTATGCGGTGTGAGAAGCTCAATAGATCTGTCGGCCATGCTGTGAACTGTGCCTCAACTGCTCTGAATGTGTTTTTTTTTAATTATTATTATTTAGTGGTCTTTCAGAACTAGACAGAAGATGCAGAAGGGGTTTGTTTGTTTTGTTTTGGTGTTTATAGATTCTGGTTTTCTGATGTAGATGACAGAAAGCAAGAAAAAAACACCCCCCCACAATGCAAAAATCCAATCCCTAGTACAAACTGAAAGCCAGAAAACAATAAAAAATAGTAATTGGTATGAGACAAATCTCTGAGTACCTGAAGAATTTTCTGGTAAAATAAACTACAGATCTGGAAAGAGCACAGAACCACCTTTCTGACGCCTATTCGTTTTTGAAAAACGGAGCAAAATTGAGCAAGTTATGCCCCTCGGAGTGCAAAAATATCATCTGACTTTGACTGCGAAAAAATGCATTCAAAATGAATATTTTTGAATAAATTCATACATCATCAGAACGGGCTTGGAACCAGCTTTCCGAAAATATTTTGTTTTCGAAAAACCGAGTTCGTATGCAAAAGTTATGACCAAAATACCAAAACTGCTCCAAAAAGGTTTGAAGGTTAAGCCTGGTGGTCAGGCTAACCGCTAGCATTAACCGCTAGCATTAACCGCTAGTTTTTAACCGCTAGCGGTTAACTGACGGCGACGCCCATAACTCTGTGATTTTTAAATTTTTTTTTCGGATTGCGTGCCGTACCAGGCCGTACGACCCAGAAATGAAAAATTTTTGCCTCCCGGAGTCACTGTGTCCGATTTCGACGATTTGACAGTCGATTTAGGGGTTTTTGGGCACTCTGAATGCGATGGTGAGGTCCGTTTGGGTTGAAATTGCTCCAAAATTGCAGGTACGCTCTGGATCAGGAACCCTCAAAAAAACATCAAACCCTCATAGATCTAACACCGTGAAGCCAAATTTGATGAATTTTATATCAAAATAGGGGTTTTTGGATGCTGCGAGCTCAACGGTGAGGTCCGTTTGAGCTCAAAGTGCACCAAAAAAATAAACCCCCTATTCCAAATAAAAACTAGAAAACAAACACAGATCTGATGCAACCAAACCTAGATATCTAATCCTTTCAAAAACTGAACAAGCTGCAGCAGATCTGGCTCTGATACCATGTAGGATTTGAGAAATGCAAATCCACAGACCCCGATTAATACCTGCATGCAAAAGACTTGTCACAGAGAAAGAGACAGATCAAGACAAGGGTTTGGCTCTCACAATATGCAAGATGTATTCCAGAAAAATGAAATAGAGCATGAATGAAATACAAGAGATCGATCCTTATAAAAAAAGATCAAAACCTAAAAGGAAAACCTAACCCTAAAGGTGAGTGCATTTAATAATTAATATTAATTATTAAATGACTAATATGTGTGCAAGGCGAAATCTTAAGAGGAGAGTAAAGTTAATTAATTACTTTACTCTAACATATCCTTCCCTCATCAAAAAAGCTCCATCGACCATCAGTCCATCTTGGCTTGTAACTTGATTGGGGCAACATCATATTTATACCAGAATCCATTTGTGATTTCCTTTATCTTTCATCATTTGTCATCTCATCTTCCTCATCTACCCTTGCATCATCTCATCTATTTTGAGAGCACACCCATGTTCTCTGAAACCCGCATGTCCTCTCGATGGGGCATCCTAATCCCTAATCTTCATCTTCACTCCCATCATCGTTCCTCCTAATCTCTCCTCAAATGACTGCAGCATCTTTCTTAATCTAACCATATTCTTCTAGGTGCTATGTTTTAATTTTCTTTGAAATGATGCTACTGCGTAACACCATCTGAGAGAGGTGCAAAACATAGAAATCTAAATTTGACAACTTATATTTGGCCAAATTTACCCTTTTTCGTCTAAATATCCTTTTATCAACATTAGTTAAATAACGTTACTATTATTTAATTGATACCCCAAAATTCTTTTAAATCCCTAAGGTATCTAGTTAAATAATTAAATACCTTACCCATTTATCCCTTTCTTTCAAGAAATTAATTAAATATCCCACTTATTTAATTCCCTTTATGTCTCATCCACGCTTAATCCTAATTGATATCCTAATCCCATCATTAGGGATGTGACACATCCCTAATCCATGATTAGGATATGTCATATCCTAAAACTTTTAAAAGTTGGCTCCTAATCATCATTAACCACCTAACCCTCTTCTAATCCTTCATCATTAGTCTAATTAGTCATTTGGTCAACTCTTCCCACATCCCAAACAAATTTTTAACTCCACTTTATGCTCCCAACAACCTTAATGGAATTTTTAATTCCATTTAAAATCCCCATGTCCTCCTCCCCATGTGATGAGTCACATCAGTCACATGCGAAAAGGACCTCCTTTAGGAGTACCTTGTATTATCCATAGGGTACTTCCAGTAATGTGAATTTAAAATTAAAATTTATTTTTACAAAAACTTCTCCCATCCCCATGGTGACAAGTGAGCACTTTCTAAAATTCCTCACTTGTCACCTTCAGCCTCATATGGGGACAAGGACTTCCTTTTTGAGGAAATCCTCCCCCAATCCCAAGGTACTTGCAAGTACTTCCACCTCACATGTCCATTTTCCAAATCATTTTTCCTCTTCACACCTCACATTCCACATGGAAAGATGTGAGGACTTTTGAATCCTCAACTCACCACATCTCTCCATCTTGTCGATGTTGGCCAAATCCTAGCCATCCATTTTTCTTTAAATTGGAAGACTTGGTCTAAAATAAAAATGAATGGAAGAGATTAGACAAGAGTTAGATCATTTTTTATTCACTCTCATTCAATCACTTATCACTTACCACTTGCATCATCCATTATTTCATCCATTGAAGCTCTTATTGCATCCACCTACCACTCTCATTTGAACACCCATTTCCATTATTTTAATCCTCAACAATTCCTCTCCATTTTTTCATCCACTTTTTCCTTCATTTGCAATCAAGGGAGAATAAATTCAAGCATCATCAAAGGGCGAACCAACTTATCAATCCAAGAGAGGTATAAGATTACTTTTCTTTATTGTTCTGTTTGCATTCAACTTAGGCTAATCTTGAGTGTTTTTTTGTGTTTTCTTTATTTGGATTTCTTTTTGTTTTGCACTCCATGTAGAAAATCACTTGCACACAATCTTAAGGAAGGTTTGCAATCCTACCATGCCTCTATAGACATCTTGTGCACAATAATTGATGTAGGAGAACCATTAATTAGATAACAAGCAGTGGCAACAAATTTAGCCAATAAACATTGTTCTAGACCAACACCACTCAACATACTCCTAGCCTTCTCCATTAGTGTCTAGTTCATTCTTTCTACAATTCCATTCTGTTTTGGAGAATATGGAGCTGTCTTTTGTCTATGAGTACCAAAATATTTGCATAATCTATCAAAATAATTAGAGTGAAATTCATCGCCATTATCAATCCTTAGACATTTTATTTTCTTTCCATTATGCAACTCAACCATTTATTTAAGTTCTTTAAATTGATTGAAAACTTTAGATTAAATCTTTAGAAAATGTACCCATGTCCTACTATAATCATCAATAAATGAGATATAATATGTGGATTTATAGATTGAAGGAAAATCTAGAGGACTAAACACATCATAATGAATAAGATCCAATACACCACAAGATTTATGAGAACTTGAGTAAAACTAAAAATATTTTTTTTTCCATAAATGCAATGCTCATAGAAATCAAATTCAAGATTACAATCAGACAGACCTTCAACAAGGTTTTTTCTTTCAAGGTCCTTAGAACCATTTCTCCAATTTGGCCATTTCTCTAGTGCCATAACATAGTTTTCTCTGTAGGTAACTTTGATTTAGAAAAAAAGAGCACCCTTGGGTACTCAAAATCCATGACCATCCGCTGAAAGTGAAACTCTCACTTCTTCCACATACTTTATTTTCGTAGAGGTACTATTGTACTCAATAGTGCATGCATCAAGCTTATACAACATGCCATATCTAACACCTCTAGAAATCACCATAGCACATCTGACCATATTGCATCCTACATAAGAAAATACTACCTACACACTTGCATCTATTAGTTTTCTCACAAATAAAAAATTTCATGCTAAATTAGGGATATGCAACACACCATTAATCCTTTTTATTCTACCATCAAGAGACCTAATTTAAACTTTACCATGTCCAACAATGTCTAAATGAGTCATCACCCAAGTAGACCTTCCCTCCATCAAATTCTTCATATTTAGAAAACAAATCTCTATTATAGGTCATATGGAAAGATGCACCAGAGTCAATTAAACATGCATCATTACCTACACAAGTTTCCAAAGTTGCAATGAATGTGTCACCATCTTCCTTCTTAGACTCAGAACCAAAATCAAATTTCTTCTTTTTCTTCTTCTTTTCTTCTTTGCAGTCCTTATGAACATGTCCAAGCTTATCGTAGTTCCAAAAAATAACTTTGGACTTTCCAAGAGACTTAGATATACCCTTGGACTTGGATTTGTCATGTTTCTTATTCTTCTTTCCTTTTTTCTTCCATGAACATTCAATGCATCCTTGGCACTTATGGATACCTTCCTCCTCATCTCTTTAGAAAGAAAAACACCCACCACATCTTTAGTCTTTAATATAATAGAACTACTCCCAATATCCACAACAAGAGAATCCCACGAATCAAGGAAAGAACAAAGCAAGATCTGAAATTTATCTTCCTCATCCATTTTGACCCCAAATGATGCCAATTGAGACACCAACATATCGAATGCTTCCAAGTGGTCTATAATTCATCCAACCTCTTTCATTCTTAAGGAATACAATTTATTCCTTAGGAAAATATTGTTCACTAAAGATTTGGCTTGATACATCTCACAAAGCTTCTTCCATATTTTTTGTGCAAAGGTCACTTCATGGACATTGACTAAAATAGAGTATACCAAACACAATCTAATTAGACCCTTGGCTTTATGGTCCATAAAATCATATTGAGCATATTGAGTAGGATCTACAGGCCTTGAAACATTCTCATCAACAACATCCCACATATCTCGATCTATCAACAGATCATCCATCTTCAACTTCCGCATTTAAAAATTATTTCAAGAAAATTTATCCACCTCTATTCTCCCTGATGAACTCGCCATTTGAAAATTCTTGTAAGAAGATTACTAAGTTTATTTTTGACAAGCTCCCACTCAAATATGGATTAGTTCAAAACACCCAACAACCCACAACTAAAACGAAAGATGATCACGCTTCGATACCACTTGCAAGGAAGCCAAGGTAGAAGAATAAATTCTTACACTAATCTTGAGAGGAGAATACTGTAAAATTTTTACAAATCTTTAATAGTTATAAAAACTCAAATAAAAATAGATACAAATATCACACATACCACAACACGGTGATTTATGTGGGGAAAATCCTTTCTGGAGAGAAAACCCACATTCCAAAAGCCACCCAATATATTATTCCAAAATCACAAATATTATAATATACTTACATAGCAATCTTCTCATAGTAGTATCACTACTCGGATATCTAGAGGGAACACAATCGCTATCAGAATCTCACAATACATAACAACACACAACTATAATACAACACCCTCATAAAATAGGGTTTCCTTCTAGGGAAAGTCAAGCTAATAAAATATCATTTAGAAGATATGAGACATAATGATGAATGGTCCATATTTACAATAATAAAATATAAATAAATTTTTCCTTTAAGTGGCATTGCCCTCGAACCCTTGCGAAGGCACACTACCCCTGGACCCTAGCCAAAGGGATGACCCCCCCAAACCCCTTGTAGGGGATCCCCCCTGGTCGTTGGTTGAACAATGCCTTATGTAATTGCAAGGGTGAGACACATTTTATCAACATGTGAAATATTATTTAGCATCTACACAAGGTCAACTATCACATATCTAAATTTCAAATCATTTGCATTCATCTACTAAAATTATTGCTCTCAAAAATTCACTCTCATTCATAGTTAGAGAAGTTGGGGCTGGCGTGATCCAAATTTCATAGTGTGGACCTATTCTAGAGCATTTTAATCTTAATGGGACATCATACAATCATTTTGGGTCCAAAAGGGGATCCTTCTTGGAGATCCATAATTTATTTCATTTCACTAAGGATTATCTTTCATGTTTTAAAGCCGACCTTCACATTTGATCATTTATCGGGTTTTAATGAATCCCTGAGAGCAACACAGACCCTTTTAAGAGTTAGAGAATTATATTTAAGGTCATTTGTAATTATTTTAAAAATATTCAATCAGTTAGTGATAGAAATATAGTTAGATTTTTTCAATCAACCCAATTGAAGGATTGTAATAAGGCCTTCAACAAGTTGTAATGTTGAATTCCCTTGTATAAGACATGTGAGCCCTAGTTATTCACCCATACAGAATATGAAGCATGTAAGATTTAAAATTCAATAAATACATATTCTTGTAGAATATTTTCTTCTATTATTTACATTGTGTTGACTCTAAGATACATAGTTGGATAGTTCTTTCTAGACCCTCCATTTGTGACTACACCAAATCTACTTTCTTCTACCTCTTACATTGTCATATATACCGCTTACACCACTATAAATAGTGAGATTTTGTTTTACTTTATTCCAATTGTCCCATGGTACTATCAATGGCTAAATCAAGCTTCCTCACTTAGTGTCACCTTGCAAATATAATTCTAAGTCCCTAAACAATAGTATTTAATTATAAAAAAAATTATCCTCATGTGAGACATTGAAGTTGCCCATAAATAAATTTGGCGTCACATAAAATAATAATTAAAAAATATTAAAGTTAAAATTAAAAATTTGATAAGATTCATACTCATAATAATAGAAATAATTAATGTATAATATAGATCTCAAACAACACAAGAGATTTTTATTGGTCAATATGTTTTAATATCCAATATATGTGGAGATAGAGTAAACCCTTGAGGTAAGGTAACACAATATAATACTCCTAATGGAAGAGGCCACTCTATGATGTATCTCCAAGAGACCTTAATACAATATCTTTCTTCACACATATTCTTACAATGATAATCACCTCCTTTATATAGACATCCACTTAATAATACAATGGAGGATAAATCCTAATGAAGGCCTACTCATCTCCTAATACAATTACATAGAGAAGTTGTCCACATGACACAATATTATAAGTAACTTAAGAAATTTTTGCCCAATTTCTACAACTCCATCCATCTAAATATATTATAATATTATATATCTAGGTACAAAATATTTCATCCCTCCTTGACATGTTTCATCCCTGAAATAGGAGAAGACAAATAGTATGAGTGCTAAAAATTATTATAAATATGATGGGCCATAACCAATCATCTATTCATTTTTAGTTGATCCTCACCATGAATTTTTCTTGATAGTACCATCCTTGAGTGATATTTTTTTTCACCCATTTGATTCCATACCTTATATCATAGTAAGTCTTCCTTTTCCTCCCTAAGTAGCCATTAATTTTTTAGCACCATTAATTGTTGTAATTATGTGTTTGATTCCATGTAGGCCCATAGTGATTGGCTTGTTTATTCCTTGTACTATCATTCCACTATAATGGTTTCTTCCATGATTATTGTCTCTCACAATGATGTGGATGTCTATATACTACAAAATTTTCTTTCACAAGAACCTTCTTTGATGCTTCACCCTTTTTTTACACTTATTTTTGTAATTCTTAAATAGAATTACTTGTCTCATATTTTTTCTAATTTTTTTGTTCTTTTTCATCTTGTTTTTCCTCTAGTTCACTAATACAATATACATGAGATTTATGAACTCACTCTTTAATTTTCTTTGGACTTCATTATGTATAATATCTTGTATTATAATATTTTTCCTTCTATACTAAATATTTAACAATTAATTTTGAAAATTTGTATTTATTTAATTAAAAACATAATTATCCATACATAGATATAAATGTTTGAACATTTGAATATTGATAACTAATATTTTATTGTCCTTGATTTTATTTTCTTGTACATATAGCTTCTTTGCTAAATCCATGATGATGAAGTTATACTTGTTGCTAGGGTTTATAGAGATAATAACCTTTTCATTTTGAATTCATCTATGAAATTAAAATATTGAATATTTCTTCCTTGGAGCTTAAGTTCACGTACCTCTATCATATTCTTCTTCTAAGGCTTTTAATTCTCCTTCTCCTTCCCTATCTTATTTTTCCTCTTCCTCATCCTATTCTTCATTTTATTCCTCCTCTTCTCCATTTTATTCTATATTTTATTCATCCCCTTCTTCCTCTTCTTCCTTTTATTCATCCTTTTTTTATCTTCTTCTCTTGGATTCCACCTATAGATAAGAAATATTGTTCTATTTTATCCAAGGAATAAATATCCTCATCCAATTGTGTATATCATTTTATACCTTCACATCTTAAACACAAGTACAAAAATAATTTCCATACTATATATTTACCATAAGTTATTTTATATTTGTACCACCATTCTAATGTACCTCCAATTCCATCAAAAGTAGGAACCTCCATTGAAACTAAGGTTTAAGAAAACATGATTTCAATAGACTACCATTCAAAAAATTCCAATTGAACCAAATTTGATATGAAAAATGCATGATGTGTTCAACCTCAAATTATAAAATACAATTAATAAAACCTTGATTCATTTTTACAAGTTTTCTAGAAATGTAAAATATTTGAAAAAAAAAATCCTTGATTTGCAACCTAGAAATATAATTAATAAAAATATAATAGAATTGCAATAAATCTCTAAATATTTATGAGAAAAAAATGATTTTTTTATTGTAGCTTCCTTATTTGATCCTCAAACTCTAGCGAAAATACTATAGAAAATTTCATAGTCATTTAGTAAATATAGGTGAATCTTAAAAAAATAAGGTTTTGTCCATCATTGGCCAAATTATAGCTTTCATACCACTTGATACAATCCACACTTATAATAATAGAAATAATATAATGTATAATATAGATCTCACATAGAACAAGAGATGTTTGTAGGCCAATATGTTCTAATATCCAATATATGCAGAAGTAGAGTAAACTCTTGATGTAGGGTAACACCATACAATATTCCAGATGGAATAAGCCACTCCATTCCATATCTTGAAGATATCCCAAATATAATAAAATACTTCACATATATCCTTACAATGATAATCACCACATTTATACAAATCTCCCCCTAATAATATAATGGATGGGTAATCCTAGTGAAGGCCTACTCATCTCCTAATTTAATTAAATACAAAAGTTGTCCACATGAAAAAATATAAGTAAATTAAGGGATATGTGTCATATTTTTCAATGTCCATTCACATAAATATATTATCATTTCATTTCCCTAGGTACAAAACATAGTCAAAGAATTGAAAGGTCACTATAATCAGTCCTAACATTTTACCACTTGATATTCACATTGCAATGGAATAGTACAAACTAATAATAAATTATTTAGTGGAATCAAGGCTTGTGACCTCCCTACTTGAAGAGAACTCCATGCTCACTAGATTAGTGAGTGAATTTCTAAGATTCTATAAAGTCTCAAATTTCTATTATTGAATACACTGAATACTGAGAAGGGGGTGAATTTGTATTCTAATAACACAATTAATTTATAATCATCCAATTATTGATGCGTATCTAGTTGCAACTATAAAAAAAAAGCATAAAAGGAATCATAACATCTCATAACACATTGACACATGAATTTTATGTGGAAAACCAAAAATGGGAAAAACCGCTATGAGGATTAACTTGCATTATATTATAATTGGTTACAAGATATTACAAGGCTCACTACCAAGACTCACTATCCTTGAAAATCTCACGACCAAACAAAATGGATTACTACAAAGAAACAAAAAGTATGGCTCATTACCAAAATTGAATTGAATAAGTACACCTTCAAAGTGTTGAAATCAATTTCGATTAAGCTTTGGAAAACTAAAATTCTAATCAGATTGTAGGTATACAAGAGTTATCAACTACTTTGCACTATAAAACTTTTCACATAGCTCACATCATAGTTCACACATCCATACACACCTTCACACCATTTTATTGCCATGCTTTCTTATTGTTTTCATACTTCTATACATATATATGATTATATCTTGAAACATCAATTTCATCGGCCTAATTCGATGTGAACATACAAAATTAAAATTGACTTTTCAGCCCAATTCAAAAATATTTTTTGCACACAACAAAAAACGTATCAACCACAAATTAGGTCAGCCCACACCTAATAGGGAACACTTTAAACATTCATAAGACAATTAGTTCGTAACCCTATCGGCCAAAATAATTTTGTTGATATCTCAGTCGGATCAACCAAAATTGTTTAAAGCTCATTTATAGTTGTAACTTATACTCCTCAGAAACATATCAAAAACTCATAGAATTATCTTTTATTGAGATAGTTTATGGATTTGAATACCAAACTAGTATAGATACATAATTTACTTAGTCAGTTAGAAAACAATGTTGGCATCAATGACAACAAACTCGAAGGTCACCTTCATCATTATTCCAACATCTATAACACGTGTCTAATACTCTCAACCATTTTTTGAACAAAGTGATATGAGGTCCTACATCAATATTTTTTATTCAAGCATGATATGATATATTTTTAGTAAAAAAAATGGAACTTTTCCTATCACATCCAATCCTTTTCTATTTACAATAAAATTTAGTAAATGTATATAATATTTCTAACCATACTACCTCCCTAAAAATATTTGTTGTGGCTATATACTCTCCTTCTACAATGGACAATGCAATTATAGCTTTTTATTTTCTCACCAAACTAATTTCTTCTTTAAAAATAGTTAAAATATAGCTTCTTATGAACCTCATACAATCGAGATTTACAACCCAATGCCAATCGAAAAAACCCTAAAAATTAATCATGCTACTAGCTTTATTATATCCATGATAACAAATACAATATTTAGAAGTCCAATGTAGATATCTAAAAAATCTTAATAGGTAACTCCAACATTCTTTACCAAGATTTTACATTAACCTACTAAGAAATCCTATTGCTTAAAGGAAACATCAACTCTTGTATAGACCATGCCATTTTTAAGGCTTCCTACAATAGAGCATATACAATTTTAGTACATAAATTAAGAAACATCCCAATGCCAACTAGAATGAGAATACTAACTAGTTTACAACCATGCATTTTTTTTTTAATAAAATATTATCAACATATTTCTTTTGGTTTAATCATAATTTTTTGTTTTAAATGACCCCTTTTATTTTCCAAATATATGTATTTTTCTTCCCCTAAACTTTTTATATCAAATGTACTTGATAGCTTACCCTTAAGTTCTCCAAGGATTTGGGCCTTACCATTCCAAATAAATAACATATCATCAATATGCAAGACAATGATTAGTAGTCAATTAGAAATTAATTTAAAATAAACACAATGATCTTCACTTCTAATAGTCATGATTCAATGCAAAAGAATAATCTTTTATATAATTCTTGGTGATTAATTCAAACCATATAGATGCCATAGCTTACACACCAAGTGTTCATGTCCCTTCACCAAATAATATGAACGTAATTCATAAATATTTTCTCATTAAGATCCCCATGTAAAAAATAAATAAACATCTATTTTCTCTACCTCAATTGAAAGTAGAAAAAAATAAAATAAAATATATAATATGTTGATTTATCCATGGGAGAAAAAAAATCATCAAAATACACTCCCTCGACTCAGAAGTAACTTTTTTCTCACTAACCAAATGTTGTATCACTCCAAATTACCATCTATTGTTAATTTATTTGTAAATACCCATTTGTATCCAGTGAATATCCTCTCTTTGGGGAACTCAACTAGATCTCACATGTTTCTAATTTATTCAAAATAATTTATTTCATCTTTCATTCCCTCTAGCAAGGACTCATTCTCATTCAAAGACAAATCCTCCACAAATCTATGTTCATTGCCAATACACAATAAAGAAAAGACACAATGAAAATTAAATGGATTATATTTATACATACCAATAGGTTTTCATTGTCTATAGTTAGATCTTGTTAGAGGTGTCACAAGAGGATCATATGGTTTCTCATCTGAAGATGAATATGAACCTTTTTGTTCATAAACTTGCAGTGCATCATATTGTTTTAAATGTACGTGTATTCTTGTTTTCTAGCCTTAATATATAAAAAGTTACTATTTTTATAAGCTTCACATGAAGTTTCTCATAATTATAAAATTCTCAAAAGATCCCTAAAATAGCATCCTTAGAATATAATATTTTCATTGCTATAGGATCTCAAACATTATATCCTTTAATATTATTGTAATAGCCCATGAAAACAAACTTCTTAGCCTTTAAATAAAACTTACAAATTTTTTATTTAGGAAAATGAGCATATAGCTCATGTGAAGGGAACACAATCTACTGAGAGGGGTGGGGGGAATCAATAGATCAAATCTATTTAAAACTCTTAACTCAAATGCGCATATTTGAAAACACACTTAAATGAAACTAGAAAGCTAATGATAAAGGAAAAAAATAAGAACACACATATTCACAAGTGAACATCAAATATACGTGGAAACCCAAGATGAGAAAAACCATGGTGAGAAAAGTTTATTTGGTCTATTGCCCAAATCCAACCTCTCAATGCCAAAATATACAAGTAGATTTTACACACGAAAGTGGGCACTAACCTACTAGAGACAAAAATACCATATTGTGTTTTTAGGAACCAACCTACTAGAGACAATAATCCCCAAATGAAATAGTATAGAAAGTAGAAAACCACTCCTATCAGAATATAATGCTAAAGCTTGAAGATCTTAAAAGTAACTCAACATGTGTTATAGTTACAACTAATGCTCTTCCTCACTACATATGATCTTCTAATATGGACAAACATAGTGGAATGCAATTATTCACGACCTTCTCTTCAATTTTCACCAATGACTAACTCTACTTCACACAAATTTAATTATAATTCATGTAGTCATCCTCAGATACATGTTGATGCATCTAAACATTTGAAATATATACACGACATTACATCAACACTCTTCCATATGGGACAAGGATCCGCCAAGAGCTAGCATGACATAAAGTGTATGTAGAATTAAATTAAATAAAATATGTAACACAATGGTCCAAACATAAAAATATTGCCACCAAAAGAACTTGATATCATGCTCTACAACAAGAACCTTAACTAGGTCCTATCCTAACACCACACACAAGATTTGAATTCCACACACTACTAGCCATTACAACACACATATTGAAAATGAATAGGTTGATAGATAGGAACAAAGAGATTTTTGTCACTTTAAACTTCTTGCACATTGAACGTCACTTTTGAAAACTCGAGAAACTAATCATACTAGTGTAGACATACTCTCCTTCCAAACTAGAGAGAAAAAGTGCATTTTTGAAATAAATGCTAACCATAATTGTATTTCTAGAGAAATGCTTTTTCCCAACAAATATCCTTGAACAAAATCATACTGGTAAAAACTTGTGAAACACCACAAACATAGAGAATAGATGCAAGCAAGATATTGCAAGTATACAACAACAATTGATAATATATTTCTCAATTTTGCATTATGATAGTAAAATTACCAACACTGAACAAACTAAATTTCTAACATACAACAATTTAGCTCAAGGGGAATATAATGATAATTGAAAGTACTCCTACAATCTCTTTCATCTTTTAAATTTTTGTGATTGCAAACACTTTCATCATTGACAGCCTTTGACATCAATGATAACCTATGTTCAACAATCTTGTCCCTTGTCATTGATGGCCAATAGTAAAATGTTGGACCACCAAAATAAATTTTAGAATGATTTCTTCACAATATAATTTTATCTACTCTCTCTCTCTATGGAAGATATAACATTCTAACATCATTATTCTTTTTGAGAAATTGAATATTTGAAGCTCACTTTCTCCCCAATTCAGAATTCTGATCAATTCAACATTTTTAGCTCACTTTCGCCCCCTTTGACATCAATAGAAAAGGGTCAACATTTTCTCCCCCTATGAGGAGGCCCCACATTTCCACACTAATATTGGATTCTACAAACACATACTTCTCCATTTTATAATTTTTGGTAAACTATACAATTCAAAAACTTACTTTCCAGATAGACTCTCCCTAATTCCATGCTTCACTACCTCTAAGGATACTCCGCAAGAGCACCAAGCCTTCTTGCAGTAGGGAGACCAATCTCCCCCTCATCTTTTTCTACATCTTGATTCAAGAGGAGGGAGAAACAACTCAATTTTTTTTGGAGAAACTCCAATGTATTATTAAGAAGTGGCTTTGTGAATATATCTACAATTTTCTCCTTTGTATTGACATACTCCAGTCTTACCTTCTTCTTTACTATATAATTTCTTCCCTCAAGAAGTGATACTTGATTGCAATGTGTTTTTTTCTTGAGTGCATCACCCAATTTTTTGAATTTTTTATGGAGCTAGTGATATCATAAAGAATAGTTATGCATGTTCATCAAGCTTGATATTCATTTCCTTCACATTTTGATTTATCTGAATAACTTGAGTGAAAAATAATGATGCAACAATATATTTTTCTTCTACTATATATAGAGATACTAATTCATGTTTCTTGCTCAACTAGGATACCAAAATATCACCAAGAAATAATGCTACTCCACTAGTGCTCTTTCAATCATCAACACATCCTACCCAATCCAAATCGATGTATGGAGTGAGAGGGAAATTTTTACTCTTAGAATGCCATAGTCAAAAATATTGAGTAGCCTTCAAATACTTGAATATTCTCTTTTCTACTTTAAAATGAGTCTCTTTAGGTGTTTCCTAGAATCTGGCAACCCTACCAACTACTTGAATAATATCCAATCTTGTTGCCGCCACATACAAAAAAAAAAATCGTGGATTTGTACAAATTTTAATATTTCATATTAGATTCATCATATTTTATTAATTTTCATCCCATAACCATAGGTGTTCTTGTTTGAAGTGGATTCACTCTGAGAGTGGGGGTGAATCAGAGTGAAATAATTTTAACTTTTGAATTTGAAAGAACAAATTTTTTTTTATTAATTTTAACCCAATGTGATAGATTTTTTTATGCAAGTGAACATTAACACTTTAGATAAAATTGACATGGGACTTAACATATAAAAATCATATTAAAAGCATGATATGATATTGTTCAATTAAAGCTTTATGAACAAAACTATAAAACCTCACAAAATGCAGATGTAAATGCACCTTATGAAATACTTTTTGCATGAGATTTGCACAATTTAAATTTGCATGAGAGACTTTAACAAATTTACATTAATCTTTTGAACAACCCTAAAGCATCAGAGCATTGACCAACTGAATGAGCATAATAACATGAAACTGAATGAGAGACAAAAAACACATCACATAACACAAATATTTCCTGAGTGGAAAAACCATCATAGGGTATAAAAAACCACTCACTAAAATTTCTCTTTATTAATCAAAGAGAACCAAATCTATAACAATGGTGGAGAATCAACTCAACACCTTTTCTGAAGCACCAACTTCAAAGGACCACCAACCTCTCAATTTACAAAGTCACTGTTTAAATTGTGTATACAAAAATGACCTTACAACTACATTTACATTTGGAGTCCCAAAATCACAACTGAATACATAAGTGTAAAATATATTCAATTATTCCAATTACACAATGTACTGATTGCTATAGTATAAGAAATAGTAACTCTCACTCAAATTTAATATGATTCTCTATTTTAGAAACCGTGGACAGTGCACTATAAAGCCCTCTTCTTAGCAATTTTTCAAAAAATTAAATATATCTATGTAAAACCTTTCAACAATGCTCTATTCTCTCCTCCAAAATTTTGCACAAGATAATGGCTTATTGGCATTCTTTTTATACAAGAAAAAATAACTGAAACCCATAAACCAAAAATGTGAAAAATCGAGTCAAGTGACAACCCTCAAGTTAGGGTTTTGAAATAAAAAATTTAGTTGCCAACTACCTTTTTCAAAATCTATATTTTTGTCAAAACCTCTGAACTTCAATAAAAAGCCAAAAAAAATTACAAAAACTAAATGTAGTTAAAACAAAACAGAATACCAAATTAATAACGTGAAACCCTTGAGTGAAGCACTCGGGTTACCAAACCGAAACTGAATCTTCAATAGTGTCTTAATCACAAATCAGTTAAGATTTAAACTAGCATAAATTCTTTCGAATTGAGAAACAAATACCTATCATTGCGGCAAAGATATTACAAACTGATTGTGGAAAAATTGCATAACTGTCTCACTAAGACTCTTCCAACTTTCACCTCGAAGGAGTCCATCATAGAAACCACTAACTGATTCTTTAGTCCAACATACCTTCTACTCAAGCAACAACTCAGCTCAAAAACTGCAAATGTTCTCATGGCGGCGGCTAGGGTTAACAAAGATTGTAAGACAATCATTTGTGTTGCCCTAAACACTTCTTTATTTTTCACAAGATATGTGAACCTTATTCATCATTCGATAAAGTTTGAAGTCTTTGAGTCAAAAACAAACATCATAATACATTTTAAAAATATGTTGTCAAAGATTTAAAATGTCGAGACCATTATATCTTTAATAATTGTCATGACCTCTTAAAAATAATGCCGACCACCTTATCAATCATTGTGTCCAAAAGACGTTGCCTTGTGATTTTTTTATTATTTCCACAAACCACCTATCGGTCTTAAGGCCAAATAAATCAACCAATGTAATATTTGAGAACAATATCAATAATGCCAACTAAATAAAGACCAAGCACTATAAAGTGTAACACCAAAGTGTAAGTTAATGTAAAGTGAACAAGCCCAAGCACAAGAATGAGCTAAGTGTTGTTATAAAAATGATAAACCACCTTAGTCATAGAATTTTCAAAAAGATATGTCATGAAGCCCGAGTACAAATGTGTTGCCATAGCCATATAATCTAGCAACCAAGAAATAAAATGTACCAAAGATGCCAATATGCAATGTATTGAAAATTCGTATGGGGGTATGTGCAGGATCATTATGGAAAAAATAGGCCCTCAAGTGGCAATAAAATTCAAAAAATCAGAGTTAGGCAACTTTACATAAAAATTTTAATACGTTATCTATATTATTTCAAAAATATGTAAGAATAGAATCTGTAGAAAATTGAATGTAGTTTCTAAACTACTAGGTGTATTTATTTATTTTAAAAATCTATTTGGTGAAAATTTGAAATTTCAATGCATTAGTACTTAAATTTTAGGGAAAAAATAATAAGTAGGTGTCTGTCTGACCACCTTAAACACAATAAAATGATAATAATTTTTTTATAATATTTTAGATATAAGTAGGGGACTCATGTCTCGATGTGATGCATATTTTAATGTAATTTTTTTCCAAGTAAATAATTAATTTTGAATTTTTAATTAAAACCTTTAAAAAATATAAAAAACTTGTATGTCTGACCACCTTAACTTGGTCAAAACTTCATGAAATTCAATTCTTTTTTTTTTAATCCTATAGTATGTGAAGTATAGAATGTGATGCATATTTTGGATTCAAAAAATGTGATATCGTTTGCGAACTACAAGTTTTTTTCAATCAGCCTATCAATCAGGACTTTAGTCATAATTCAAATAAAAAATGAATAATAATAAGCTATTAAATTAACAGTAAAGCATAATTTATATTGGTGGAAAGATGCGAATCTCCTTTAAAAACCCTTTTCGTTTCATCAATTTTGGGTAAAAAAAACTTCATCAGCCACATGGGCCATCATATCACTTAGATATCACCACTTTTTGGCCCATCATGATCCTACACATACCCATGGGCTACATGCATGAAATAATTTCAAAAATAATGCCAAGAAAGAGTTCTCATATGAAATGTTTAAGACCATAGAAAAAAGTGAAACTGAAAGACAAAATGAATCACAACTGATGTCACTATCACAAAAACATAATAGAATGATATCACCTGAATATTGAATCATAACCCTGTAAACAAGATGCCTTGTAATCTGCACATGGGGCCAAAAGATCAGTACCATCAAAATGTGATAAAACCATCATCACAATGCTGAAGCCAAAACCAAGTATGCCAAAACTGAATATGAACAAGAGCTCCAACCATTTGAATGTAAAATATAATGCCAATGACAATCAATCACCAAGATGCCAGACCAAATCACAGTTTTGACATCAAGGACAAATAACAAAAGAGAAGTTCAACAATTCCAACTATTTTGAAATATTCCATCCTAAACTTATTTAGAATGTCCTTTATTTGATTATGCTCTAAAATGAAAACTTCGTTAATTGATTATATAATATACAACCCAAGTTAAATAAAGATATTTCTCCAAGAATTGGCATTTCAAATTCATTCTGCATTGACTTCTAAAATTCCTTGCACATCTCTTCACTATTACCTCCAGAAATGATGTCATCTACATAGACCACAACTATCTATTTGAGTTCCCCTTCTTTTTTCTATGTACAAATTACTATTTGTACTTCCTCTCTGAAACCCTTGTTGCTAAAATTATCCATCCATCCTTGAATATGAAGCTCTAAGAGCTTGATTGATTCTATACAAATCCTTCTTCAATCTGAAAACATCATAAAGATTGTAAGAACATTGAAATCCTTCTAGTTGTTCAATATAGACCTCTTCTTCTTTCTATCCATTCAAGAATGCAGACTTCACATCCATCTAGTACACATTGAAGTTCTTGAATGTAGAAAGAGCTAAGAACATTTTGATTGCCTCTAGTCTTGCCATCATAGAAAATGTCTCTTCAAATTATATGCCTTGAACTTGAGCATACCCTTTACATGCATGTCTTGCCTTGTTCCAGATCACTTTACCTTCTTCATTTAGCTTGTTGAACACCCACTTGGTTCCAATCAAATTCTTTCCTTTAGGTCCTGGGATGAGTTCCAAAATTGAACTCTTCATGATTTGATTCAGTTCGTCCTCCATTGCTTCTATCCAACCTTTCTCTTTTCCTACTTAGAGTTTGTATGGATTAGGCTCTATCTTTGACAGTAAAGCAAAGTGTACTTGGTCACTTTCTCGCTCAAGACTCTTTCAAGTACGAACCCCACTATCTTTGTCTCCTACGATCTAGTCTTCAAAGTGATTTCTTTGAACATACTTTTCTAAAGTTTTTGTAACCACTTCTTCTGAATCTTTAATGCTATTGTGAATTGGATCTTCATATTATACTTCAAGAATACTAGAAGAATAAATAGTTTCATCAAATCTCACATTTTCACTTTCAAATATCCTCTTCAATCTCTTGTTATAACATCAATAAGCTTTACTTCTTAAAGAGTAACCTAGAAAAATTCCTTCATCTGATCTGGAATCAAGCTTACCCAAATTTTATGAGGTGCCTTATTGCTACTAGTCTTCCTCTCCATAGCTTATATGGTGTGTTCTGAATTTTGCACCTAATACGGACTTTGTTCAGAATATATACAATAGTCTATGTAGCTTCTCTCTAGTACATATCCAGTAGCTTTTCTTGACATAAAATGATTCTTGCCATCTCTTCTGCAGTCTAATTCTTTCTTTCAGAAACTCAGTTTTTCTATGAAGTTCTAGGAGTAGAGAACTGTCCTGGGATCCCATTCTCTTCATCTAATTTTTCATACTTCTTAGAAATAAATTCTCCACCTCTATCAAATCTCAAAACTTTGATATTTCTTTCAATTTCATTTTCTACTAATGCCTTGATTTCCTTAAACTTCTCAAATGCTTCTCACTTTTCTTTCAAAAATGTTATCCAAGTCATTCTAATGAAATCATCAATGAGAATCATGAAATACCTATCTTCATGTGTACTTTTGTTCCTCATGATTTCATATAGATCTATATGAATTAGATCAAATGGTTTTGATGTGGAATACTCCTTAGTAGGATATTTTGTTCTTGTCTACTTCCCTTCATGAAATGGCTTGTAGCTGATTGTTTGAGGCTTCTTAAACTTTGGCATATCTTGGACAAGCTCTCTTGAACTAATATTTACAATCTCATCAAAATTCATATGTCCTAAGTGTCAGCGTACGATCATGGGGGTCCAAACTAGGCCCTTATGTGGCAATAAAATTTATAAAAATAGAGTTAGGCGACTTGACATAAAAAATTTAATAGGTTATTAACATAATTTGAAAAAAATGTAAAAAAGAAAATATGTAGAAAATTGAATGTAGTTTCTATGATACTAGTCCTTTTTTGGAAAAAAGTAAACATATTTGGTGAAAAATTGAAATTTCAATGCAGCAGTACTAAATTTGCAAGAAAAAATAGAAAGATGGTGTATGTCTGACCAACCAAATTACAAGAATTTATTTTTTGAAAAATTTCAATATAAGTAGAGGACACATGCCCAAATTGCCACATTTTTTTTTTTTTTACAAGTAAATAATTAGTTATGATTTTTTTATTATAAATTTTCAAAATTTTAAAACTCATTTATCTAATCACCATAACTTGGTCAATAATTTATGAGATTAATTTTTTTCTTTTTTTATCCTATAGTATGGGAAGCATAAAATGTGCCACATCTTTTAGATTCGATAAATGTGAAATCATTTAAGAATTATAGTTTTTTCTCAATCAACCTATCAATCAAGTCTTTATTCATAATTCATGTAGAAAATCAATAATAATGATATTATTAAATTCAAAATAAGGCATAATTTATATTGTTGGAAAGTTGATAATTTTCTCAATAAACCCTTTTTGTTTCATCAAATTTGGATTAAAAGGAAGCCATCAGCCACTTTTTGGACCCCCATGATCATGCACTCATCCAACCTATTGTGCCAAATCCAACTTTTATTTTTCTATGTAGTGAGAGAAATTTATCCATTTAGGTCAATAAAATGATAAATGTCACTGGTTTCCACACTTCCTTCCACAATCAGTTCATCAGTACTTTTATTCCCTATTTTCACAACCTTCCACACATAAAAATATCTTGTAGGATTTGTCACATATCTAACTCACACTTAAAAAATTATGCTTTAATCCTTCAACATACAAAACATATGTGTCTTTGTTCTACCACCATCAAGACTTAAAGCACCCTTACTAGATATTTTAGAAATTGATTGTTTCCAAGGGCTATTGAACCATCTTCAAATTTCTTTAAATTCATGAACTTACTTTTAACTCTAGTCATGTGGCTAGAGAAACCACTATTTATGATCCATATATTATTCTCCTTCTAAACATGTAGTGCAACTTGAGAAATCATTGAATTTTTTTAATTCTCTTCATGAACCTTCTTCCAAACCTTTCATGATTCACAACTTATACTTTTTAATTCTTTTCCTCAACTTTTCAATAGAGGGGGATTCACAAAATTTCTTATACAACACCTTGCAATGTGTCCAAAGTTGTTACCTTTGAAACAAATGATATTAAAATTGTATAGGGGTGTAAATGTATTGTTACTGAAAAATTTATTTCTTCTTATGAGAGCTCTTCTACAATGCATAAATTTATGACCAAAATTATTGTAATTGAAACAATAATCAGAGAAAGGAAATTTAACCTAGTATTGTATCCCTATCTTCTAGATATTTTTATTTATTCTACACTTGAATAAAGCCATCGCTCTTTCAGACTTTGAACTTCTAGAGCCTATCACTTCTAGACTTTTCATAGTAGTCTACATAGTATGTTTTGTTTCCTTCTTCTAATCATCAAAACCTATTCTGGTTTTGACATGTGGAGCTATCTAATTTCCCAAAATATGATCTAGGGTTTCAATAATTTTACCAAAATTCATCTACAACTATTGGTTTACTTTCTCAAGATCTCTTTCTATAGTAACAATTTCTACTTCCAATTTTTCATAGTTTTTATCTCTTTATAGATTTTTTTCTATCAGAACTTCTTCAACTCTTTTTGGTTCTTTAGATTAGATCTTCAAATCAACAATCATATTTTATGGTTTCTTCAATTCCTTAGATACCATTTATTTATCTCTTACTTCCTCTAGAATTCTATTCTCCAATCTTGTTATTTCTTTTTTGGTGCACATAATTCTTCCATAAGATCTACCTCTTCTATATTATTTCTGGAACCTATTTTTGTATATCCTTTAGCATTCTCAAAATCCATGAACACAATATTTTATTTTTCTTCTCTAGATACATCTTCATCTTCTTCTTCAGTGGAGTAGTCTTCTTCCTCATTAGTGTAGAAACTTTTATGTTTCCTCTAGCCTATAAACTTTCTCTAGAATGACTTATTTACATTATTTTTCTCAACATTGTTAGTATTCTTATGGGGACACTTAGACATAAATTTTCCTACTCCACAGTTGAAACACTTGAAGTGTTAATTTCCTTTTTAATTACGAAAACCTCTTTTAACTTCCTAAAAAAAATTGCTTCTTCCAGATCTGATCCAAAATCAAAATCTTGATCAAATTGCTTCATATAGACACTCTAAAAATAACCTCTTTCCTTATAGAATCTTCACTTTCATATATTATCTCAAATGTAGTCCAAGTTTCATGCAATTGAATAAATTTTAAAGTATTCAAATCCTTAGCTTCCTCAATAGCAGATATTTTAGGATAAAACCTTCTAGGGAGAGATCTGAGTACCTTCTTCACAACAATCTTCTCTTCCAAGCTCTCACCAAGACCTCAGATATGGTTGAAAAATTCATCAACTCAAAGCATGATTGTAGTAATGTTCTCATCTTCTCTCATCTCTCGACCTTCAAATAGAGCTTTATATGTTTTCAGCTTTCCCTCTTTGAATTTTTCACCACCCTCATAGATTATATCCTATTTATCCCATATATCTTTTAATTTTAGCACTACATCACTTTTACATATTTAAAATAAATTAATCCACATAAATTAACATTCCTTGCCCTAGCATTGAGTTCACAAGTCCTCTTTTTGACCTGATACATACGAGGGTTTCCAAGAGGCTCATATCCTTCTACAATTGACATCCAAATTTCCATAAATAAATCCATCAAATATGACTCCATCCTAACCTTCGAAAATGAAAAATTGGATCCATTAGATATTGGTGATTTGTTTCTATAAAATTGTTCTCGTGCCATCCTAGACCTACCTTAAGTTGTTAGGCTTCTTCAAAGGAAATCAACTCTGATACCAATTGAAGGGCATACAATCTACTGAGAGGGGGGGAATCAATAGACCAAATCTATTTAAAAAATTTAATTCAAATACACATATCAGAAAACACACCTAAATCATAGAAAAAATATAATTATCAAGGAAAAGCATAAGCATACATATCTTTACAATTAAACACCAAATATATGTGGAAACGTAACATGGAAAAATCAGAGTGAGAAAAGATGCTTGGATTTACTATGTAAATCCAACCTCACAATAAAAAAATATACAAGTGAATTTTACACTTTGAAGTACACACCAACCTACTAAAGACAACAATCCCTTGTTTTTTTTGTACGCACCAACCAAATAGAGACACTAATCCCCATGAAATAGTGCAGTAAGTAGAACACCACTCCTATTGAAATACAATGATAAAGCTTACAGATCTTCAAAGTAACTCAACACATGCCAAAGTTACAACTAATGTTCTTCCTCACTACATTTAATCTTTTGATACAGAAAAACACATTGGAATATAATTCTTCACCACCTTCTCTTCAATTTGTACTATAGACCAACTCTACTTCACATAGATGTAATTATAACTCATGCAATCATCATCATATACATTTTGATGCATCTAAAAATTTGAAATATATACATGACATTACATTAATACTCTTCCATGTTGGCCAAGGATCTGCTAATATCTAGGAGGACATAAGGTGGACCTAAATTAAAATTATATGAAACATGTAACACAATGGTCAAAACATAAAATCCTTTCCACTAAAATAACTTGATGTCATGTACCACAATAAGAACCTTAACTAGGTCCTATCCTAATACCACACACAAGATTTGAATTTTGCACACTACTAGTCATTACTACACATGTCTTAAACATGAAAAAATTAACAAATAGGATCAAAGAGCCTTTTGGGCCATAAAAATTCTTGCACATTGAATATCACCTCCAAAAACTAACTAAACTGATAATACTAGTGTATACATACTCTCCTTCCAAATTGTAGAGAAAAAGAACATTTCTAAAAAAAATCCTGACCATCACTATATTGCTAGAGAAATATCTCTGCCTAAAAGATATCCTTCAACAAAAACATATTGATATAAACTTCTAGACCATGATAGACATAAAGAATAGATGTAAGAAATATATTGGAAGCATACAACATCAAATGATAATATATTTTTTGGTTCTTCAATCTAGGATAGTAAAATTACCACCACTAAACAAACTAAACTATTGACATACAACACTTTAAGTCAAGGGTAATATATAATGATAACTCAAAGTACTCTTACAATATCTTTCATCCTTGCCAAACTTCTGACTACATACTCTGTCATCACTAGAAGCCTTTGACATCAATGACAACCTATGTTCAACATCATGACCAAAAAATATAAAATATGAAACTCATGGTGATTTACCCATCCATACCTCATAAAGATTTTTATCAATAAGAGTAGATTAGGTGAAATGTGAATTATATAATAAGAAACATGAATTGATTCAACCCAAAATTGTTTTTCATGTTTAACACTACATAACATGCTTCTAGCTCTATCGTTTAAAATTGTATTCATCATTTCTACCAATCCATTTCTTTTGGTATATATGGAGTTACTTTATATCTAACAATTATTGCATGCCTACAATACTTATCAAAATTCCTAGTGGAGAGCTCACCACTGTTATATATTCTTAAAACCTTTACTTTTGTATCTTTCTATTTCTCAACAAGTGTCTTATTCAAAAAATTAAACCCATACAACTATATATAAAATAATAATAAATAAATTAAACACTGTAGTGATAATTTCAAATATAAGGCACATCCACAAGACTAAATAACCTCCAATTTTTTCATATTTAAAAAAAAGTGTATTTTTTGTCGTGCACACATTTTTCATAGAAATAAAAATCAATAGAGTAGGCGCATAAACCATCAACCATATTTTTTATTTATGAGGGCTTTGAGACCCTTGTCAAGATTGTGATCCTTTGTATGGTACCACAACTTCTGATGTATATTTATTATTTAAATTAATATAACTATAAAATATATGCAAAGCCTACATACGGAGCCACACCTAGTGCCCCGAACTGATACCAAATTCTCTTTACTTAACCTACAATAAATATTTTCAAAAAGTGATGTGTACCCTTTAATTTTTTATTTAAGATACACAAATTAAATTTTAGCTAAACTAGGGATGAAAAATATAAAATTGAGGGCTTTCCCTCTTCTCTCACTAAAAATTAATTTTACCTCCTCTTGGCCCATAATATTCTGTGTTTTTTTCTCTAACAAAAACCATGCACCACCATCATCCAGTAAATATGCTATGAACCACTCCTTATGAGGATTCATGTGGTAGGATGCATATGTATCTATCAACAAAGATTCATCAATATTCATGTTAAAATAAGGGTGAACCCACATAAGTGGTGAACACTTTTGTGGAGGAAGGGAAAAGTCATTTTTTTCCCTCTACACAAAGTGAAGGGGTTTGGCCGAACCAAATTGTTCAACCGAACCTTTAACATGGTTTAGTCGAACCATAGGGTTCGACCAAACCCTATGTTCACTCGAACCCCATTGATAATATTAAAATAAAGGGGTTCGAGCGAACTAGGGTTCGGTCGAACCCCTTAATAGGGATTTAAAAAAAAAAACCCTGTCATTTTCCTGAACGCCGTGATAATTTTTCATTGTTTCAAAGTGGCTAGGTTCGGCCAGCTGAACCCCTTAAAGATGTTCAACTGAACATAGGTTCGACCAAACCCCTTTAAGAAGTTTGACTGAACTCCTTTAAGAGGTTCGGCCGAACCTATGTTCGAACGAACACCCTTTTTCCCCTATCTCCTCAAAAAAATGATTTTTTTTGTAAAAATATGTTGTTCGAAGCTCAATTTGAAAATGAAAATGCAGAAAAATTTAGAAACCCAACTAGATAATGATAGTCCTCAGAATGAGCTATCCGTCGAATATAATTTTAATATGATTTGCTTTTATTATGTATTTTATTTTTTAGTTTTATTAAACATAGGTTTTTCACTGAAAATAAAAATCTTTGGTCTGCACATGTGGAAAAATAGCAGATTATCAAAATAAAAAATTTAAAAATATGCTGAGGCTGGGTATTGATGTCCTTGATCCATTAAAAAAAAAAAATTGAATTTCAATTCATACAGAAAAAGTTATGTTGTATACAGTCCGCCTATGTCTGAATTGCAATTGGTTTGACTTTGAAACTTGATTAAGGAAAAAATATTCAATAAAAAACTATGAGACCAAATGGAAGTGCTAGATATCGTAGTTACAAATCTAAATTCAAAAAAATTATAATTTTATCCTTCATACAAAAAAAGTTATGTTGTATACGGTGAGCATCACTTTTAAAAAATGTTGTTTTCTGAAAAAAACTAGTTTTTGTGAGAGATGGAAAAAAATGTGCAATCTGATTCCAAAAATTTTGAAATAAATATTTTTAGAATCTAGAGACAAAATGTGATGAGATTATAGTTTGCATCATTTTCAAATTCCTCATGGTTTAGCCGCTACAAGAGCCCGAAAGTGAAGATTTAGTTAAAAATAATAATTGCAGTGTCCAGTTTGCCCAAAAATTATAAACCACTATTTTGGGATCACCCATTATAAATAATAAATGAATTCCTAGGTTCATCATGAAATGATTTATTTGTAGAGGAATCATCATTGTATTTATTTTTCTTTTTATATTCTGTATTGAGATGCCCCTATTTACCATATTTTCAACACCTCAGTCTACTCTTACTAGGTGTCTTATACCTTTCCTTTATCTTAGAGCGGTCCTTACACTATCATTATTAGCCTTCTTATTTTCCTTACCTCTCTTCTTAGATCTTAATACATGTAGTGGACCTATAGAACCCTGAAGATTACTTCCCCTCATTCACTTTGAGAGAAAAGTGATAATCAGGGAATCCAACTTCATATCAACTATAAAAGAACCACGAACTATAAGTTAGAGATTATCCCAAGAATTAGGTAATGAACATAATAGTAAAATTCATTTATCCTCCTTGTTTATCTTTAAATCAATAGTTATAAGAAACTCAACATTAGATTTAATAAATTCAAATTTTCTACAACCAAGTCCCAATCCTTCATCTTAAGTGTATAGCTTTATGTTAGAAATAACTTACTAATGACACTCCTAATTTGATACATCTCCTATTTTATTTCATAATTTATATGTAGTACTCTCATTAGAAAAATTCAATAAAATCCAATCATATAAACAAAAATAAATAGTTCCACATACTTTTTTTATCTAATTTACCAATTTTTTATTTGACATAATTATATTTTATTCTCACTCTTCAAATCAATTCATTGATCTCTTTCTTCCAAGATATCCTCCATTTTTAGATTCTAAATCTCATATCCTATACTATATAACTTTTCAATCTCCAACCAAGATGAACTATCCATGATCCTTTATCATCATGAACTTGAAACTAAAAGCAAAGATGACAAACTGCAACTTAAAAAAAACCCAATCACACATTCAAAGGAAGACATCCCTCTCTATAATAAAAATAACCATGGTTCTAATACCAAATTTAGAAATAGGATATAACATACACATGAATGTATGTTGCAAAATTAAAACATCTAAATACATAACAATGAAAAATCATAGATGAAAATGAAAATAAATAAACAAGAGATACAATCCATTATACAAGATATAATTGGAGAAACCATTTTGTAAAAAAAAATGAACGATAAATGATCCAGATATTGTATTAGTCCTTTAATAGAGTTACATCAATATTTTTTTCTTTTTGTACATTTGTATACCACTTTATTAATTTTTCAACCTACAACATAACTTATTTTGTTCCAACTCTAAGCCACAATGTATAGAAAAAAATAATACAATAAATCATAAATGGTTTTCAATACCATGGACTAAAACTATGAGCCAAATGGTGTAAATACGAAAGGTACCTCTTGAAAAGTTTTCAAGAGTTCCTGCATCAATACACAATGCACTGAACCCATTTACTACATAATCCCATGAGAGAAAAGCATGCATACAAGCTTACAAAATAACCATAATGTATAGATAAAATAAATAATACACATGATAACATAAGGTATGCCCTAGGAAAACTTTCAAGAGGGAAAAATACAAGCTCTAAAAGCATCCATACTCCATCTATTATTCAACAATAGAACAATACATGCACTTGTAGAGTTACAATGAATACTTATGAAACATCGAGCTTCTCCAATACATCCCATGCCATTCATCACATATACACTACTCAAAAAGACTCAATAATGACAACCCACTCACCCATCCAACCTTAACAACTAAACATATTCTATTTTATAGACACAAGCTCACACAAATACAACCAAGTGGTAAGATAAAACCATGTGCCACAAAAATTTGTGAACACAAAACCATTGGCCTCTCATTTAATATTGGGTACTAAATTTTAACATTATTAAACACTTTCCCCAAATAATAAATCATTATCCTATGTATCCCTCACATAAAATAATAACCCAATGTTACAATACAACATTACAAGTGACTCTACATAATTACCTAGTGTGGTTAAACACACCTCTTAGGTGTGACACAACTAAATAATTATTTAATTACAACATTATAATATAACATTTTATGCAATGATGTACAACGCTAAATCCTAACAATTCTCAACACATTCCCAACATGAACCTCACTTTGATACCATTTTATGTATTCAAGATTGGGGGTCCTATCAAACTACCAGACCTTGTAGCATAACAACACAAGTCCACACACAAATTTAATAACATTTTTTATTCTTTTATAAATTCATTGCACATGATTTTTTTGAGCTCACAAAACAAACATAACCATAAACAAGTCGCACTTTTTTCAGTTTTCTTCTTTAAGGTCTCTTCTCCTTCCAAAACTCTCCCACAATGTATGTATCAATATCCTTTTATTCTTTGGGTATCTCGAAAGTTGAACCATTTCAAATCATGGGGTTATAGAAATTGACTCATTATATAAATGAAAAATATAGTAGGAAGGCAAAGTTCCATAAACAACCAATTCAATTATTAAAGTTTGCATGTTTAGTTGGCCAAAAAAACTTTACAATCCATACTAGTTTAGTTCTCAAGAGAATCCTACAATTTGCATATTGTGACATCATCATTGCATCATTCTTATGTTATCTTTTAGCAATTGAGCCTCATCCCTACTAATGTCATGCTTACATCATCATCAAAACTATTCATCTAAACTATTTAACTAAGTTTTTAAAAGTTAGTTTAGTTGAGTGTGTACACAAGTATTGATGACCATGAAATTCTTGTAAATTCAGATGGGTAAGAATTTCTTGCAAGGTAGTTAGCCACTAGGTTCCCACACTAAGATATGCCCACAAATGTAGAAAACCAATTGGTACCATTCATATATAAAAATACGTTTGAATCAATTGTAAATGGACTAGTTCAATAGTAAAACTCCAGAAAAGTCTGATAACAAACCAAAAACCAACATAAGAATAGTTTACATTTCGTATTTTATACTAGGCTGATATTCTATCTAAAAGTGTTTGAAATCTACCCTAAGTACAACTAGTTTTAAATTTTGAAAAAAAAAAATATTTTTTATAATTTTAGACCTTCATAAGATCTTGCACTAATCCAAAAATGATATTATCATTATTTTGTATCTCACATATCTATTCTAAAAATCTTTTAATATTCTTCATCCATTATTCTTGATTTAGAATTGCTCATTTTTATATACATTATATATAAATTGTTAATTTCATATCATGCATCTAATAATGATAGATCATGTTAATGTCAATTCATGCTTTCTTTCAAAGAAAAAAACTATATATATATATATATAGAAAGAATAGGAAAAATTGTATATATATTTTATTTAATACAAATTATTTTATTATTCAAAATATATAAGTAAAGTAAACTATATAATATTTTATAAAAGATCAACTACATAAATTCTAAATGAAACTCATTAAAATCATTCACCGACTCTTGCCCGATAATTCAGCTCAATAAATTATTAATTTTCAAGCCTCTTACAACCATACCCGACACTTGTTAATCTCTATACCACTTCATCTTTGTATGCTTTCTTTAGTCTCGAGGGATTTCTCCAAATAAGTGGGCCTTAACTTTCTGTTTGCCCATCAGATCATTGGTAGAATGTGCTGTACATGCTCGTCAACCTCCCATTGTTTTTCAAACTTTACTTCAAAGCTATAAATCCGGGCCCATATTATTGATCTGAATTCAATGGTCTCTATTCGACCAAAGTGAAGTGATCAAAACCCTTCATCTACATCAACTTTTGTCGACAATCGTGACCTATATGTAGTGGAGACAATGATTCAATGGACAACCAAACTTTTTGTCACAATCCTGACCTATATGTAGTGGACACAATGATTCAATGGACAACGAGGACTCTCATGATGATACTATGTATTGATCTTATTATGGATAAAATAATATATCCCTCGTTCAAAGACCCACAACCACATGGAGAATGTAATGGGAGCATAAGGAAGGGTGATGGTGAGGATCTTTGTCTTGGAAAGGGAGGGAGTAGTAAGCATAGTTCTTGTAGAGTTGTTACAGGACAATAAAGATGCTTCAAAAATAAGTTAATCACTTATTAGTGTGGATTTAGACCTGAAGTCATGTTAGAAGACATATTATAAAGCTCTCCAACAAATCTAATCAAATCTATATGTTCTCTTGCATGTTGAATTTTTTTTTGGAAAGATAATTATTTAAGCATTGTTCAAACCATTGTCAAGATGCCAACTTATTATTAATGAGTATTAATATAAGAGTTTGTTCATGTTCATAGTCGATATTATATGTATGAACCTCAAACCATCATCTTAATTCAATGAATGATGTTATTTAGCTTTTGTTATATGTTACAAAGTTCCAAGGCTATTTTTCAAGTTGGCCTTCTACTACTATTGTCTCTTTGAGCAACTCTTATGAGTTTTTTTTTTTTGTCCATTATTCCTTCATTAGATATTTCTAGTTGTAATTTAATTCTTTAATACAATAAAATAAAGTTTTCTTTTTGTTAAAGAATGATTGATGCTATATATCTATAGTATATGATCAAGTCTAAAGGAGTATTTCTAGATTTAAATTATTTGAAGATTTAATATTAATTTTATATATTATACTCTATAATTTATCATCAAAAATTGGATAAATTTAATATATTGTAAATAATACTTTTCAATAAATTGAACAACATAAAATCGATCATTGTTACTTGAACCCAAATTTTATGAATGGACAAAGACTAACTAATTGCATATAAAATATCTTATAAAGCTAATAACCGCAACTTTGAATATGTACCTAAAGTTAATAGCATTTCATTATCCCCATAAGATAATTCATTTAAAAATTCATAAAACAATGAAGTGTAGGCATGCATACCATTATTTTATAACAATCCAAATAATTTACAATCAATTAAAATGTTCCTCGAGTTATAATGTTGAATCATGAAACATGTACGACCCTTATCTACTCTTAAACTAGTAAGAACAAAGAAACAATACATTTGAGAAGAGTTTGTACCTTCAACAATTAGATTGATGCCTACTCCATTAGTAAAAATCATAATCATGCAAGGAGAAAAAGGTACTTTTGCAAATAATTATGGAACTAGATGTGCATATACACACAATTTGAATATAACACTCTGTGCAAATTGACATACTTGATCATTGTAAGGTCATCCCTCTCCCACATTTTCATAATTTGCCTCAAAAGGCTAGGTATCATGAAAATATGTGTAAACGTGTTGATCTTATCCACAAGAAGGATGGAATTAGGATAGACTAGTAGTTGAGTTTTGAATTGATGGATATTTCATTATATGTCTGATAGTGATGATATTTGATGTTCTATTTTTCCAATATTTATAGATTGTTGAAATGTTGCTTATATATATTAATCTAGAACATATTGGCATGATATTTTGTAAATGGTTAATGAAATGAAGTTATTTTACCTTCTATGAGATTCACATGAGTAGTTGAAGTGATAAGTTGGTCCTTAATGATGCATTAAGATATGTTACAAGATGATGAATGATTCTAATACTATGCTTATAAATTATGTTCTTAGTGAATTTCAATCTTGTCAAATGTGTTTGTGATGACCATTTTAATTATGTGATTAACACACTTCAATGGTCTTGGTTCATATGCATATGTTGATTATTGATTAATATTTTTTATATTCTAAAAATTGATTTTCATTGTTAAATAAAATTTTTCTATGATGATCAATGGGATGATAGATAAAAATGTATAATTAATTTTATATGAAATGTGTGCATTAGAATATTTTATTAGAAATTTATATTTGATATCTGTGAAATATATTTGTGTTACTTATTGATGCTTTGATAATGATAATTGTATATATGAACTAATATCAATGTTTAATTGTTCAAGTGAAGTGGCAATGAAAATCATGGTCGCATGCTACACCAAAATTTGTGTTCTACTAGTTAAGCTAATCTTACTTCATTTGTAGGAACTAAGATCATGCATAGTATGTGCAATATTGTGATGTGATTGTGTTTGTAATGCGAGTTTAATATGTTTTTTATTGTGAATTTATTTTTTTGTGAGAAAATTTGTATAGAACTTTAGTCTTTTGAAATTGGATTTTATTGTAATCCTTTTCTAGTGAATATTGAAGGGTATTTAAGTGGGTAAATTAAGTCCTTTTAATTAATTTAAGTCCCTAAGTATTCAAATTTTAGGTTGTTTTATTATGAAATTTTAAATGTATTTGAGTGAGTATTTTCATTCATCTAGTTAATTTTATGTATATAATTGTTAGTACTATTGGTAATGTGTATTTTAAAGTGTACGAAGTTTTATTTTCATTAACTTTTATCTTCTTGAAACCACTATTCAAAAAGTGACAAAAATTGGAGGTAGTTTGAAAGTGGTTGGAAGAGGTGGCATCATCCCACCCTTTCTTGAAAATTGGTTTTGGGATGGTTATAAAAGAAATTAAGCTCTATTGTGGAGATGAAACTAGTCATAAGATGAAGAAATTACCTCTCGTATTTTTGCATTTCTCTTAAGGATGAGAAAATATTAATTTTTTGGGTTATACTTTAGTAAATTTTTAATATGCGAGAAGTTAGAAGATAACTCAGAAAATGGATTAAGAGGAGAGAAAAATATTAGATGAGTCATCATCAAAAAGGTTTCATCAAGTGTGTTAGGAAAATATTTCTCAAGGTATGAGTTAATTCTATTTAGTAGTTTTACATTTCAAAATAAAATTTGTAAGAATTTGTAGTAGTATTATTGTTAAATTGTGTTATATGAATTTTAAAATTTTGTAAATTCATGAGAAATTGATCTTGTCTTTATAAGTGGATTATGTCGCATATGTTGGGTAGGTCATATTACAATTTTGGTGTTATATTTGTATTAATATTATGTGCTGGGGTAGACTTTCTCTCAAGAGTAAAGGGTCCTCCATGTAAATGGTGTGAGAGGGTGTGGATCCCATTTGGGGGGTCTTGGGTATATGGCCACTTTCTTCCAAAGGATTTGTTTTGGTGAAAATCGTAAAATGGGGCTATAATTGGAGGTTTCTTGTTGGTTCTTCCTACCATATGTCCGTCAAACAAATGATTGTAAATATATATTATTAATTAATATAAAATTATAAGTGGCTTACAACTTTTCGATAAAAAAAAAAAAAAACTTGGAAGTCATGTTTCCAATTTGAATTGTAAGTTGACAATTTATCTTACCTTAGTTTATTAAAGTTTTTGGGAAAAAATTGGACTCAAAGGGATATTTATAAGAATTTCCAAAAATGAAAAAATATGACAATTGTCAAAAACTACTCAAAGGTTATAATTTTTTGTTTTTTGTTTTTTTTTTGGTTTTTTGATATAAGGATTCTCTTTGATTGTAGCAACATAGATGGATAATAGAAGAATTTAATTTGAAAATTATTTTTGAATTTTTGGATCGTGTTAACCAATAATGGTTTAATTTTGTTGAATGTTTCTTTGGTTTTGCCAAAAATGGTAATTTTTGGGTTTTTATTTTTTTCTTCAATTTTTGATATAAGAGATTCTCTTTCATTGTAGATATAGATATGGATAATATAATAATTTAATTTGAAAATAAATTTTGAATTTTTTGATCTTGTTAATCAATAATGGTTCAATTTTGTTGAATATTCTATGGTTGCATCAAAATTTCAAATTGCGATGACATCTAAACCACAAAATGAGCACCATATTGCAACAAACAAATTTCATAATTAATGATACTTTTATATTCAAAGGGAATAGGGTCATTAAAATCCCATTCACTAAGCACTGAATTATCCTTAATATTGACAAAATAATTTGAAAGCATATTTCATTCCCGAAAGATATGAGAGATATAACACACCTCAAAGGAATTTACAATGGATATAGAATCTATAATGATTTCTCAATGGACTAACTTGGAGCTTGATCTTTGTTAAGAAAATTGATAATATTCTAATAATCCTCGTCTAGCCAGACCTTCTTGAATCCTTTGGACTGAGCAAGTTTCAAACTATGATAGGCTGCAGATGCTTCCACAAAGTGGTTTGTCTCAGTTCCTAGAAGGGAGCACCACTGTGAAAACAAACCTACCATTAGAGTAATGCAACACTTTCCCATAACCTGAAGATCTCGTATTTAGTTTTGTAGCTCAATCAAATTTTATTTTAATACAATCCCTCAATAGATTATGCCATAGAACATTCTCTCTAAAGAGATTCACTTTCCCTAAGGGAAGAGAGATATCAAAAGGAAGATTCCAATGGTGACCCACCTGAAAATCACTCAAAAGAAAACACTTTGGGCACAACATGATTAATATGGGAAGAAATATCTAATTTTTTTTCATTTATAGAATAGCAGATCTTGAAATATAGCCTAAGAGGAGGCAGTGAAGAGTTTCAAAAAATCCTATTATTTTGTTCTAGCCAAACCTCACAAGAAACACACAAAAAAGTGAGGGTCCAAAGAAAATAAATTGATGGATTAGATGCAGGTGCAAAACATTAAGTCTTAGTTTCACTGAAAGAAGAAGGGCAAACCCAAATTAAATTCCAAAGAGACAACACATGAGACTGAATGGCATTCACATAGATGCAACCAACAAGGAGATGGTAGGAATTCTTTGATGCCTCCTCACAAAGGTATAATCTATCAAGCATCATAAAACCATGATTCCAAAGATTATCAATAGTGAGGACTTTGTTTTAACTCAATAACCAAAAAACAAACTGACTTTAGGGGTCAACTTGGGATTCCATAAAGATGCTGAGAAGAGGGGAGGTCCAAGGAAATTAAACTATTGAGAAAAAGGAAAAAAAAATAGAAGTTACCATAAGATTAGAACCATCAAACCACCCTATAAATAGAGGAGGAAAACAAGGTATGAGATAAAGATTAAAGATTTTTGAGAATAGCCAAGCTTGAATGAACACTTTGGATATTTTTCCATTTTCCATCAAAAAAATATAATCAGCCACAAAGTAGCCAAAGGAGTGAATACAAAGGTCCGTGAAGAGTCTTTCCCAAGGTTCATCTTTTAGGGAGCCAAATCCAATTGAATGAAATCATACTAGAAAATAATATTAGGCCCATTCCCCGAAGACCAACTAAGCCCCTTTGAAATAATAAATATTGATTTCATCATAAAGTTAAATAGGGTCAAGACGATGAAATGAATAAATTTGCTCAATAAAAGGTCTCTGAAATGATATATCCCATGAAGGTATTTCCTAGAGAAGATCTATGATCATTCACTACTCTCTGAGGGAAGTTTGCATAGATTTTTAACAAGAAACACATAGTTGAATTCCCTGATTTTCTTGATTCCCAAATCACCTAGTTTCTTAAGCCTACAAACCTCTTCCCAAGAGACCAAATGCATCCTTTTCCTCTCCTCAGTTCCAAACCAGAGATTTTGTTTTGAATACTGTCAATCTTGTCTTAAAAGTTCTTCAAATTTTGGAAAATACTCATCACATAAACATGCAAATTCTAGAGGGTAGCTTTAATTAATTGAATCTTTTTAGTTAGGCTAAGCAGTGCACCTTTCCATTGAGCCAACTTTGAGTTAAATTTATTAATCATCCCCCTCCAAAAGGAACCGGGAACAAAGTTGGAGCATAAAGGGATACCCAGATAGGAAGAAGAAAGCTCTCCAACCTCGCACTGAAGGATCTTAGCAATTTTAAGCTTTCTTTGTTTAGAAGTATTCAAAAAGAAAATGGTGTTCTTGGGAAGGATATTTTTTGACTTGAAGCAACTTCATACTTCTCTAGAATAGACCATATATATTTAGCCTTCTTAATAGAGGTCTCCGCAAAGATGATAGTGTCATCAACAAATTGTTGATGAGAGTAAATGTTCCTACTAGAAGAAGGGGATAAACCCATCAAAGAACTACCATGGACCAATTTATAGATAAATCTTCTGAGGGAATCGACTATAATAATGAAAAGGAAAGGGGAGATAGGGTCACATTGCCTCAAACCCCTCGAACTTCTAAAGAAGCTAGAAGGGGAACCATTAATTAAGATAGAGAACTTCAAAGTAAAAATCAACTGCAAAACAAGCTGAAGTAGCTTATTACCAAAACAAAAAGCATTTAGAATTTTAAGTAAGAACTACTAGTTCACCCTATCATATGTTTTCATAAGATCCAATTTAAGCCAAAAACCTGCTTTCTTGTTAATAGTCAAGGAGTGGATATTTCCACGCACCGTAAGAATAGAATCGAGGTTCTTCCATCGAGGAACAAAGCCATTTTGTTGTAAAGAAATATGTGAGGAAGAACTTCTCGCAGCCTCAAAGCCAACCCTTTGGAGAGGATTTTATAAATAGAGTTGCACAAACTGACTAAAAAAAAACACTAAAAGATGAAGCCACAAGTTTCTTTGGAACAAGGACAATAAAAGTAGAACTAAGTTTCCTTACTATTTTTTTTCTCTCAAAAAAACCTTTCATGGCATCTAAGACATATTTAGAAACAATATCGCAAAAGGTCTAGAAGAAAAACATATCATCAATGGGTTACACCTTTTAATCAAACTTGACATTGAAATCAAGATTTTGAGCAAAATCTTTACTTTTTCATGTACCTATAGTAGGTAAATTGTTAGAAATTTTAAGATGATGAAAATGATTGATTTGTGAGAATTTTTTGTAGATTTTAAATATATATTTTCAATTGAAATTAAATTATAATTTTGTTTGTGTCTCCTTTGATAACTATTTTCTAATAGTAAAGATTTTTTTTTAAAAATGTTATGTGTACTTTGTTCATATAACTTTTCTTCTACAAATGATAAAATTTTGATTCTTTTGAAATTTGGTTGGTAACACTGATATCTAGTGCTTACATTTCATTTCATAATGCTTTACAGAATGTTTTTCCTTTAATTATGTTTTGAAGTCAAACCAATTATAATTTAGACATAGGTGCGCTTAGTCTCACATAATTTTTTTTGTATGTATTGAAATTCAATTTTTTTTGTTCGAAAGAGGACACCAATACCTAGTGAATAGGTATTTTTAAAATATTTTTCCAATACATTACTATTTTAACACATGTGTAGAACATAGAGCTTGATGTTCGGTGAAAAACCTATGTTTATTAAAACTAAAAAGTAAAAATAAAATATATTAAATCCATAGTTGTTGGAAAGCTCATTTCGATGACTACGATTCTCCAACTTGATTTGTTGACTCCATTTGCACCTCCAAATTGAACTCTATAAGTAAAAAAAATATATATTAAATTCTTAATTAAAAGGACAAGGTGAAAAAAGAGGGCCTTCATTTGAAGACCCCATTGAAGGTCTTCATTGATATCAATCAAAGATAAAACTATAATGTTTTGGCTAATGCTTAATATTTTATAATTGCTAATGAGTTAAGCTAGAGTAAAATTTTCACATTATTATCATATATCTCTCTAGTTGTCAAAAATTATTTTGTTAACATTATGTTGCCTATGCCTAAGGAGGCACTAGATAAAATTATGTAGCTCATCGCAATTCCATCTGACAGAAAAGCATACATGTCAGAAATATAGAAAAATTGACAGTAGAACTTTTTTAGATTCACTATAATTCTCTTTCCTTGTGTTGCTTCCTTGATCATGGGCTGAAGCTTTCAGAATTTTATCTACCTCGACTTCAAAGAAAACTTCAATACTTGGAACCCCTAATGGGGCAAGAGGAATTCCTTTGAATACAAATTCCCTGAGTATACTTTTGTCTACAACCAAAGGTCTTTCACCTCTGTAAACTAAAAAAAATAACAGTGTCTAATCATCACATAAAGTAGTGACGAGTGTCTCCTTCCAGGTGGGAAGTGAATTATTTCACGTAATAACTACCTTCATCACACCACCATTTACTGCAATTCCAAGACTTAAAGGTGTGAGATAAAGCTTGGATAGTAACAATATCCTCCAGATAGGCCAACAAGAATTTGAATAATTTATGTAACACAATGTGTACACAACTTCACTCATTAGCAACTATAACATATCTGCAATGCAACAAGTTTGATATAAATCAGATTCGCTAGAGTACCTTTGACTGAAGGTTTTAGAGTTTGTTCAAAGCCATGCAAATGCAAGTATGTTTGAATGAAGCCCCTTCATTCGAAGGGTTACCTTTATTCGAACACATGATGTTCTCAATTTTTTTGATGGGTGGATCTAATTTATGTTATACAAAAAACTATAAGCCACTATTGTTGGTTCGCCCCATGGGAAAGCCATTTGGCTCATGGGATTTATTCCCTTCAAAATAAACACCACACATTTGATTTCATTAATATAAGGGATACAAGATTTCTATTAATTTTTTGAAAAATGACATTAGGAATGACATTTAAAAATGATTTTTGATAGATTGGATATAAAACTTGAACATCAATAAGAAGATCAACAAAAAGGGTAGTAGCAACCTGCATGATATCATCTTCCTTATCCACCACCCGACCATTAAAAATAATAGACCTGATACAGTTAGAAGCATGACATCTCAAGGTGGAGAGATGGAAAAATCTAATATTTCAATCATCATTCTATAGCCAAATAGCCTGTGACAACTTTCTCCAAAATTCTTCCTCCCTAGTGATGATATTATGCAATAGAGATAACAAGGAGTTTTCTTGCTAAATAACCAAGGGGTCATAACCATAGGTTTGGATAGATCATTGTAAAACATCAAGTTCCTCCTTATTCAAAGCTTTATCACTAAAAATCTAACCAAAAGAAGACTTGTTCCACTTATGAACATTAAATTTAACATAAGCAATATTTTTGGCCAGTCTAAACATACCTGAGCTATCAACCCTAATGTTCCACCAAGAATGAACTTTATTTCTAAATTTAGGGTGATTAATCCACATCTTTTCAAACTTGAAGGGAGAATTCTTTCTTCTACCTAACAACTCCACCATGAGAGAAATAGGAAAGTGATTAGATCCTAGCCTAATTAAATTTAGGGTGATTAATCATAAAAACATGTGTCTAATTAAAATATGAATAAGAATATATATTCATTTTCAAATATCATTTACAATATCCAAGTTGACATGGCTCATTGGGCCACAAAGTCAATAGATTATATGATTTAGATCAAGATTACATCACTATCCTTTGTTAACTTGAAAACATCCAAGGTTTTCTCTTAACGCTCGCCTCCTCTAGTGGATGAGAACATGGCTTATGTGCTTTACCACCCAACCATTAAGCTTACACTTCCCTGAAATTATTTCTACTCGAAGAATACCCGGTGCTGCATGGAAAGTTTAGCAAGAGAACAATCTGCAAAGTGGAATCTAGTATATGCATCTCAATGTATGATTAGAAAAATTCAAGATCTATGATAGGAATGGAAAATATTGTCATCACATATAATTTAGTACATAGATAATGAGGTAACTACTTGGCCAAGCATTAAAAGTAAGTTGCAACAACATAAGATAGGTTTTGGATAAAGCAAAACCTATACCTTCTAAACTCCATTTCGGCATCCATCTCGAAAGGTAACTTTCAACATCACAAGTTTAGTCCTTAGCAACTATCTACCCTCTAGTACCATCTACCTTGAGGTTCTCTAGTCTCCTTAGGTGTTTCTATTCTACAATACAAAGAGAATATTCTTTAAACACATATCAATAGAAAAGTAATTTAGTCTATGTAAATCCTCAATAAAATTTAGAAAGGTAATTCAAGTGGATCTCTTCATTACATTATCCATTTAGTTCATACATTAACTTGTCACACGATTATATTCAAAGTCATGTACCCCTTCATATCAACATAAATCTAAATAAATTATAGATGAAAATGAGTAATAATAAGTAACAAAATAAGGTATGTCTGTAATGCCCCGCCTTGCAACCCTAATGGAAGTTGTAATTACCAACTTAAGCGAACCATTTTTATTTTTTTAAAGTGTAATTAACATACACATTCACTTACTAATTACATCAACCTCTAAGACTACAAGGTTGGGAATACTTAAACCCACACAAACATATTACATATAACCATAGCATTATAAAATTTATGAAATAAACATCATACATCATAAGAATACCACATAACCTAATAAGATAATCAACCAAGATACAATTTCATAAACATTAACTTAATCCAATAGTTACATCACTCATTCCCAGAATGAGACAATAGTATATAAGGTTACAATTACAAAATTCCACCTCATAAACATAAGAGGGATAAAATAACTTATACAAATTGAAATATTACAAAGCAAGAATAACACAAGAACTCGAGCTGTCCATCTGGATATCTCACCACCAAGTACTGAAGATGGATGGGGACCCAACGGTTTTGGTACATGTTCCACCCAACCAAGTGGTACCCGAAGGCCCACCCCCCATGCTAGGAGATAGTAACAAGGTAACATGGACAAAGATCTACAACCACTAACCAAAGGCAGACTCATACTGATGTAACCAAACAAATGAACTAACAAGTTCAACTCAATCACCAAACAAGTACAAATCAAGTACAATACAAGTACAAATCAAGTACAACATTCACATCACTGACATAGGTCACATTGCTTCCAGACATAAAGTAGATCAAGTATGTTCACAAAACCATACATATAAAACAATTAACAACAGTTGTCCTAGATAGAGTGTTATCGCAAGGTTTGTCATGAGATCTCCTCTGGGCATTCTTCATAGGCTCTGGCACAAATAATCTTGGTGGCCTCAACCAAATCTCAACACTCATACTCACTCATGCAGAATCAAATACCTCTCGTACTGATAAGATAAATGACTATGCCATTCCAGGGCTTCTCACTCATCCCAAGTCTATCCGAGCCCTTGTGTCTATGAGTGAGGATTAAATTTTCTTGATTAGTGTGAACTGCATCCTAATCATCTAAGTACATTAATTTAATTATCACTTGATTAACTCACTTCTGAAGGTTACCCGATTTACCACTTTGGGCTCCGACCCCTAACAAAAACCACTCTTCTATTCGACAACACACACCCAAACAATCCACCAAGGGAAACACAAGGGCATATCAGCTAGGCATCATAATCCACTCCAAAACAATGAGGAAACAAAAGATAGAACTCACTCCAAACATCTTGGAGGCAACAATCACATAGTCCACTCCTTTCACAGGAGGTACAAAAGATCCCCATTTAAGGAAACCGAGTAAACTGAAAAAACGCCATGCACTACCCAAGGGAAAACAATTGGATGACATAAAGGTTCAACAACCCTCATCCTCTAAGTTCTCCTGGAAGACTTATAATTTAGGACTAACACTAAATCCCAAAACCAACAATGCAACTTGATGACATAGCAACAAAAGCATTCAAGTCATTAATCAAATCTAATATTTGGATTTCCTAAATCCATACTCATTCAATAGGTAGTGTTGACAAAGTCAAAGACATGATAACTAGATCATCTAAAATAATCATAACCCCTATTTCCCCTTTCATTATTGGAAATCTAAAACAATTAAACTTACTTCCCTTTACTGAATACAGAGAATTAAATCCTTTAAGATAATCATGAGGAAGATACTACTTTTGGATATACTAAATCCATATCTCTTTCATAATTCAATCACAATGATTCAATTAATCTAAATAGAAATTAATAAATAACATAATTGATTGCCTCATCAATAAAACAACTTCTTAATTTACTTTTAAATCGACACAAATCCATGCAAGTAAACTCTTTCCATTTCCTAACCAAATCTTACATTTCATTCAATTTCCTATTTAGAACATGCAATCACTTTAATATAATAAAATATCATTTCTCTACCCATTTACCCATATACACTAATCAATCTATTTTAAATCTCTATTTAATTTCCTATTCAGAACATGCGATCTCTTTACTATAATAAAATATCATTTTCTCTATCCACTTAACCATATACACCAAACATATATATTAATAAACTCAATTATATAGATTCTTTAATATTCCAATCACAACGATTAATTTGCTCTATGGAAATAAAACATAATAACTATTGCCCTTTCAAAATTAATTGAAAAAAAACTAAATAAGTGTCTTTATAATAAAGGATAGACTAATTCAAATAATTTAAGTCGAATCCATTGTTTTCCTTTAAAATTAACATAAATCTTCTACAATAATTCTTTTCAATTTCCTAACCCAAACCTTATATTTCTTCTAGTTTTCCAACAACACCCTATGTTAATCTCATCTAAAAGTTTCCCTTTCCCAACTCTTATTACATACATCCATTTATTCAAACCATAAAATATACATTCTCAACAAATAAATTGTTCAAATAGAAAATGATTAAATTAAAATAATTAATTGTCTCTTCATAATAATCAATTCCTGAATTTACTTTTAAAACAATACGATCCCATGCAGTACCAAGAGAATTCACAACAGGTTGACATCACAACGATAACCATCACGAACAATAGACCATCTTGAAGACTTATAAATTAATAGGTATTCAACCCATTCTCAAAGCATAAACATGAAAGACATAATCATTGAAGGCAATAGAAGAAACTACATTTGGATACTCTAAATCCATTTCTCATTTCATTACGTAATTCATTATATGGATAAAACTGAATTAAGAATCCATCTTTTCAGATAAGGGAGAAATTACACTAATATTTTATTCTCTAATTGTTCTTAACAAAATAAATATTTTCAACTATAACTCAAAACATTTCGCTTTAAATTAAATAACCAATTGCCCTTGCAAATTGAATCATTATAAAATTAATCAAATTAACATTTGGTGTCTTCCATAACTTATTGTGTTAAAATAAGATCAATATTTGGACTCTAACCCAATATCATATATATATTTTTCCAATTAAATCAAATTAATAATTGGACCTTTTACACATGAATTTAAATTCCACAATTAAATTTTAAATTATCCATTCTTTAAATCAAATATTTAACTCTTTCAATTAAACTTTAACTTGCCATTTTAAAATAAACAATAATTTCCCCATATGTTTATAATTTTAATTCTACTAATCTAATATACAAATTTTATTTAAAATAATATAAATAAATATAATACTTTAATATTATAAATTATAATATAAAATATTATTAAATAATATTTTTATATTATAATAACAATACATAAAATATAAATATTTATAAATATCAATTTATTATTATTTTATTATCAGAGCAGCCATGGGAAAATAACTTAAAAGAAATCTTGTGTTTCAAGCATAACTCAAAAACTACGATCTGGGTATTTGCAATTTTTTGATAGGGATAATAAAATTCGAAGGGGGAAAAACCCTTTAAATTTCCTGACAACCCAGTTTGTGTAAGTGGAGTTATATGCGACACAACCAGACCATTTTACCATGAAAAATATAACTACCCTGCGGATTTTAAAATCCGATTTTTAATAATAAACAGATGGTTTCATTTTCTAAAAACATTCTAAATGCATTGTTCAATCTCTATGTTTGATTTCAATAACAACATAATCGATTTCCCCAAATAATTTAAATTCAACTGAGGTTTTCACAATTTCACTCAAGAATTTTCACAAGCAAAGGTTGTAAATTTATTTAATTCTTTTCTTCTAATATCAAATTTGTTTTTTAAAACAGATTTAACAAAAAAATCTTTAATCACTACTATTTAAAAAAAAACAATCAAAAACAATAAAACACAAAGAGGAAAACCTGGTATAAGAAGCTATAGGAAGAGATGAATTTCTGATGCAAGCCTCCTCCAAAGATTTTCTGAATTTTCTTCAATCTTCCAATGAATCCAATCCAAAACCCAACAAATGCAAACAATATTTCCTTCAATCAATTCTACAATCAAAACTTTCTTCAAACCCTTCTTTTGCAATTTTCCAAAATTTCTTATCTGCTGTAAAAATGTATTTTTTTTCCTAAAACTTTTTCCCTTCCCCTAAAATTAAAACATGCATTCATTATAAAACAAAAATACCTAATACAACCCTAATTCACATTACATGCAAATTAGATATTTCAATTTCAATTTCAATTTCAATTTCAAATTTCAATTTCAATTTCAATTTCAATTTTTGAAAACCAACTTTCAATTTAAAATGCAATTTGAAATAATAAATTAATTTCCAAAGTTGCAACTAATTTCCCAAATAAAAATTTAATTACAATTTCTAATTTAATTCCCACACGTTGAAATTAAATTCCAAAATTAATTTTAATTCTTTTATTTCCTTTCATTCTGTTGCATCTCGTTTAATTAATTAATTTAATAATTTAATAACTAAATTCAACCCCCTTGGATTAAATTTAATTAATTAAATAAATTAAATATAATTAATTAATTTAAATATAAACTTTTATCCACATTGCATTATTTAAATTAAATAACCATCAATATGATTTAAATGCAATTATTCTAAATATCTATTTTCAAATCAAGAATCCTTCAGAAATAAATAACATTAAAGCAAGACAGACAATGACTCGACACACACGACTGACGACACACTAAGGCTAGGGCGTAGACTTGACACATGTTACCTAGCTACTATCTCCCATTCAACTTAACCGTTGGATCGACACGCTCGAACCTGTGAAACCAGGTGGAGTCGATGTCATGTACCTGCAATCCTGCAACCAAGTAAACAACATCATACAATATATCTAGCATATAATACACACCGTGAAGAAGAAATTACGGATTCGTAGGACACTTGCAAGCGAGTGATGCGAACCTGTCTTCTTCACCAATACACTCATCGAAACTGACACTTCCATCATAATTCCAATAGTGTCATAATAACATCTCATGTTAACTTTACAACATCATTAATCCATAATGCATGTGAAACAATAATTAAATCAACACATCACACAATAATAGTTGTCGCTCAATAGTAGCGATCAAAACATCATAACAAAATGTATCCAATATCAAAGTAACTACAACCAAACATAACATAAAACAACTTGAACAAGAAACAAAATGGAGGGGTATTACAATGTCACAAGTATGTGTATGTATGTAGATGAAGGTCTACATGCATACACATATATGTGCCAACTTTAGTTAATATATATGTGCATACATTAAAAAAAAAAAACTATTATAAAAATTTGTTTTCGTTCAAATTAAGGCTATGGATTGTCATATCATTTAAATATTTACAAGATGTATATTTTTATTTTTCATAGAAAGAAGAAGAATAGTTCTATTTGAAACAATTACTAGATAATGGAACACTATTTGTAGTATACCCATGTTGTTTGTAGAAGTTACAAGTTATTGTGCCAATGTGTATCATTAACAGTTTCAAGTTAACTAGTATAACATGTAAACGATAAATGTTACTATCATTCTGGATATACAAATATATAAACAATAATAGTATCTATTTGTGCAATAAAATAATTGACTTACATTATTACCATTTTGAAACTAAAATATACATATGAATTTGGAACAATATTATTCTTGTTTGGGTTATGGAGAAACCTGTACTCGTATTGGTGACAATTATAAGATATATGTTCAAGCCACTTTTATTCTAAATAATGACTAACAATCGAACGACTATTATGTTTTAATTTTTACAACAAATATGGGTGAATCCTATGCATGTTGACCATCAGACTTCATGGCATTCATTCTAAGGAAAAATCTAAGTATCATTCTTAGGGAATGATAATATGCATAGAAGATAGCTGGTGAACATTAACTTACAAACATCCCTTGGGTTCAATAATATTTTTGATAAGACAAGAAATATTTATAGGGTGTTGTACCCTTCACACTAGAGCCCAAGGGGCCAAAAAGAAGCTAGTTCAAACAAAATGTGAACTAGGAGAAAAAAAATAGAGACATTTGACTAAAAATTATAGGACAACAAACAAGGGTTAAACAACATGAGAACCAGAGGGGATGAAGTAGACTCCCTAAACCTGAGGCCACAAAAAAGCAACAGATTTGGGGAGTCCCTTCTTTTTCCTCAACACAATCGACCAAGAAGGCTCAGAAAATTCCACCGAGCGGGGTGATGGGAAAGGATCTCCAACAACCACCTCAAGTGAGGAGCCACCACATAGCTCGAGGGAGCCAAAAGAAAAGAAGAGGAGACCGCAACGAGGGAGATGAGATCAATGATGTTAAGAATTGTTTTGAAGAATGATTAATTATTTATTTTAGTGGAATTTTGTTAAATGATCTTAGAGATCGAGCATACTTAAAAAAAATTGAATAATTCATTTTTTGGACCATCATTATTTGGGAAAAATGTGACATGGTTTAAGAATAGTGAATTTTCCATTGTTCTATGAATGATTATTAGATCCATGCACCCATATGGTGCAACATATCTTTTCAAATTTACTGACAAGAGGAACAAAAAAACATGGATGATAACAATAAAGAAACTGTTGCTTTACTTAGAGGGAAATGATAATCAATTTGAAAATCATTTTAAATAAAACAATACTCTATCTATCAGATTCAACCGAATATCCATGAAAATGGTGAATAAAACATGCATACAATAAATAAATGAATAGAAGTGATAATAATATAACATAGAAAGCATAACCATGATCAACTATCATGCCTATTGGGAGAATACACACTAATTTAGTGCATGTGAAGGATGGTCGATAAGGCCTTTGCACATTACAAAGAAAATGATCGATTGCATAAAATGACATCCTAGCACTAAAGAAAAATATGCTTGCATTAAACATACATCTAATGATTTACAACCAATTCAAATAGAATCGATAAAATGAGAGGAAAATGATAAATTGTATTGAAAAAATAAAACATGTACACCAACAAACATCAATTTACCTCTGATTCATGGGCTTTTCCCTTGGCTTTTTCCTTCTTTCCACAACTGAGTTGATTCTCTTTCCTTCCTTCTTCCTAGATCCTCATCACCTCTTCCGGTCCCCTGTCCAATTCCATGGAAGTAAATAGAACTACCAAAATGGAAACCCTATTCTCCCTTACCACTTTTCTCCATTAAGGGACCGTTTCACTTCATTATTACCCTTAATTATTCTCCCACTACTCCATTTGAATATCATGGTCTCCAATTCGAATGCATACCACTCATTAACAATGTTTTCTTTTAGATATTATTTGAAATCAATAATAATGTTTAATAAATTCGATCTCATATTCAATTTATAGGGAATATGTATATGTTTATATATATGTGTGCATATATATATGTATAAATATACATATATATATCAATATTTTAATTTATAACAATATAGTGCCTAATCACTTCTATGTAAAATATAAAATTTTATTTTGTTTGAATAATAGTTTTTAAATGAAGTGGTTTTTTTCCTTATCCTTCAAGAATTATTTTTAAATATATATACATATATGTTTAACCATGCTATCATTTTATTTTAAATTTTGAAAACACGAGATCAAAATAAATAATTGAATAAGAAATCACATGTATATAACATTCCACAAGCCTATTTTTTGTCAGTCATTGAGTCATTTAAAATTGGATCAATATAATATTTTGTATGAAGTTTCAAATGTAGATATTATGTCATTTATTGGTGTGTGCACCTAGATTTCATCAATCTTACCATTTAATCTAGCTAAACAAGCTTACCTCAACCATGTTCTTGTCCTTAAACTTGTTTCTTGCATTTGAACACACTTGCACTTACATAGTTCATCGGTAACGTTCAATCATGATAAAATATAAGATAGTTCAAACGATCACATAGTTAAGAGACTGCCAACTTCTTTCAAACACTTCAAAATATCAAATTTATCATTCAACATATTGAATTTCCTTATTTTCTCAACTTAACATATTATAATTTAAATGCAATAAAAATTGGGATATGACATCCTTGCCCTCTTGGAAGAGACATCGTCCTAATGTCTATTTAATAAAAAATAAAGCATATATGTCTCTTTCAACATCATTTCATACTATTTCCAAGCCAAAAAATTACAACATTCAATTCAAAACATTCAAGAAAAATTAACAAGTCTCTTTCAAGAAATAAAATATGGGAAGGAGCGTTCTATTTCTTCTACATCCTCCCAAGTAGCACTATCTTCTTAATACTGGTCCAACTGGACCTTAAGCTAATAAATGTCTCTATTCTATAGCTTAACATTGTGTCCATTCAGGATTCTAATGGGCTCCACTAGAACCACTCTTGGTTCCTATACCTGCAAATTTTTCCAATCAAGCACATGATCTACATCAGGATGATATGGCTTAAGTAAAAAAACATGAAACATATTATGAAGTTGAGCTAGAGTAGGTGGTAGATAAATTCTATAAGAAACCGGGTTGATCACTTCCAAGACATAAAATGGACCTACATATCTCACGGCTAACTTGGAAGACTTTCCAAAGGCAGTGGAACTTTTATGAGGCCCAACTCTTAAGAAGACTTTATCCCCTACTGGAAACTGTCTAAGAGTTCTATTCTTGTCGGCATAACACTTCCATCAGTCTTCCACTTCCTTTAGTGTACCCTTAATAAATCTCATTTTTTCTTCCATCTCCTTGATTATTTCAAGTCTTACTATTATCCTTCTTTCCAATCTATCACAAATAATGGGTGTATGAAACTTCCGCCCATACAGATTTTCAAATGGTGTCATACCTAGAGATGTGTGATAATAGTTTTTGTATGAGAAATCTACCAATGGTAAGTACTCTTCCCACTTATACAATTGGTCAATGCAGTACATTTGGAGGAGGTATTTGACTACCTTATTTACCCTCTCCATCTATCCATCGGTCTAAGGATGGTAAGTCGAGCTGAAATTCAACTTGGTTCCCAATGCAACATTCAGGGTCATCCAAAATATTGAGTTCATCTAAGTGTCCCTATCTGAATTGATAGTCTTTGACACTCCATGTAATCAGAAGATATCAAGGAAAATTTTATTTGGTAGGGTCAACAATCCATCCTTAAGGTTTCCCAAGATGAAGGGTGCCACCTTGGTCAGCTTATTGACCACAAAAAAGATAAAATCATGTCAATTCTTGCTCAAAGGTAACCCTTGTATGAATTCCATATTGATCACCTACCATTTATACTTAGGTATGTCATGATGATACAATAGTCCTACTAGATTTCCTTGTTCATCCTTGACTCGTTGGCATTCTAAGAATTTGGCTATTTACTCCACTACATCCTTCTTTAGTTTAGGCCAAAATTATAGAGTTTTCAATTTTGTGATCATTTTGGAGACTCTGAGGTGTCTTGAATAAGGTACATTATGAACTTCTTCTAGAATCAACTTCCTAAGCTCTCCAGAATATATAATGTACAACCTTCTCTAGTATCTCAAAATTCCATATGATTTGAACTCATTCCCATAGAACCAATGATCTAATGCATTGTTTGCTAGGGCACTCTTCACTCTTTCGTAGTGCTCATCCCCTTGTAAATTTTGTGTCACTTGTTGTCTCAAATTAGACCTTGTCGAGATCATGGCTTCCATATGTCTTCGTCTACTAAGAGCATCAAACACCCTCTTTTCTTTTCCCTTTCTATACTCAATTTTGAATTCATACTCACTAAGGAGTTCCAAAAACCTTCTTTCTCGCACATTAAGGTTTGGTAGAGTAAAAATGTATCTCAATCCCAAGTGGTATGTCTTCAATTCAAACATATTTCCCATTAGATAATGTCTCGACATCTACAAGGTGTTAGGTCTCAAAAATGTTGGTCTGATAGCATAAGAGGTTTCCAAGATCTTGATACGTTTTTGGTTAACGTACAAGACCAAATGATGAATTCAAACCTTCTTCTCTTCAGGCTCTTCTAGACCTAGGTGGGTATACATATGCAAGTCGAGTAGACTCAGATTGTGTGTTTCCTACTTAAGAAATCTATCCAAAATGGTAATTGGGAGTGGAAAGATGAAATCCTAATTTGGTATAAATTGTATAAGCAATATCAAGGTAAGATTTAATATTTTTAGTTAATAGATGTGAAATTTGGATTTTGTTTGAAAACTAAATAAAAATGGGTGAGACCAGTGCCTTGTTCGGTAAAGCGGAGTTAGATGAAAGTCAAAGATGAGTGACTAAGATTTGGAAAAAACTCTAATTTTTTGACATAATAATATTGGTTTATAACTTGTATAAACATTCAAGGATGTAATTACCAGGTTCTTCTTAGTGATGGAAATGACACTTCTAAATTGTTGTGAATGACTAGAAGGATTTAATCTTTACTTGGAAGAACCAATTAATCATATCACACAAGTACAACAAATGTGCATTGATAAACTTACTATATACATGATATATCAGTTTAAATAATAAATAAATATCAACCTTGGAGACAACTTGATAATATCTTCAATTAATTCAACTAATAATTGATACTAGTATGATGCCTCAAAATCAGAGATCTTTCATTGATTTCCCCAAAATTTCATACATGCATCATGGTCTCTAATGTATAATCTATATGATAAAAAATTTACAAGTATCTTCTGTATTTCTCCTACCCTACTCCTAAATCTAATTTTCTTCTTCTTTTGATTTCATTTGACATATATACATTACTTTAGGGTTACAACCATTCATGGTATTTGTTTGATGCAACTCTTCTCTTTGGTGCAACTCTTTGTTTAATTGTTTTCAGAAAAAATTAAAATATTTAATTAATTGCCTTTTCGGAAAATTAAATATTTTAATTAATCTCCCATAGATAAAATAATTTCCTTTAACTTCTTCACCTTTGCATTCCCGTGAAAATTAATCTTGATTTATTAATAAAGTTTTTATGGTGGCAATTTTCACCCAATTGAATAATATACTCTTCCGGTAAAAGAATTACCCACTGAATGGTTTATATATTTATTTTTAGCCTTGTTGGTCAAAATTCTCCACATGTACACTTCAACATAAATAAAATATTCCCTAGGTAAAATAATGACCCATTCTGTGATTCACATTGTGAAAAAATATATTATTTAGTGGGAAAATATTTTATGTTTTACTCCTTTAAATAAATTCCCCTCTTTATATTCCCTCGATAAAATGTGAAATTTATATCTCTCAAAGTGATATTTTTTTCCACTATACTCACACTTTTTCCAATTTCTTATCCATATATTGATGATATACATTAACTATATTAGGGTAACAAATGACATCAAGGACACACTTCAAATAACTGATGTCGATTTTATATCTCTCACCGATGAAGTATTACTATTTTGCTATCAATGAAACTCCTCTCGAAAACTTACTCATCGAGTAGACCTCACAATCAGAGAGACTTGAGAATCTCACTCCGACCCTTTATGTCACTCGGATCGCATTTAGGGATTCTAGTTTTGGTGCACTAGAAATGCCTCAGACTGCCTGCTTGAACATCGCCTCCATTATTTTGAAATGCATCTCTTAGTGTTGGAACAAACTTGCAAAATTCTTATGTCCCCCATTGACCTCAATCAATCTCATCAAAGCCATACATATCAGGTTTTTCCATAGCTGACAGTTGGCCGAACTCATAGAGTGCATGCATTAATTCTGATACTGGTTGACGAACCTCACCAGTAGTACATTATTTCTTTTGAAGATTGAAGCTGAAAATTATTTTATTGCTATGCCAACATTAAAGTGTAACATATAAATTAAGAGTGCCTTCATCATTTTGTACACCTTCTTTGCTTTGATGGATACTGCACACTTCGATCTCTTCATTTCTTATTTGTTTTCCATATATTTTACAAAGTTTAAGATTTACAAAACACTGAAATATTTTGGGTTTTGAGAGCTACCATATTCATTTTAAAACATATCTAATGTTTTAAAATATATATCATTTGAACTTTAGAATTTAAGAAATAATTTTTCAATTTCGGTTGGGGGAAGAACAAAGTAATTTACTTTGAGCACATGGAGTATCTTGGATTCACAAAAAATTGCAAGGGATCATGATGAATTATTTTTAAAGTGGGTTTCTGATGGATTTTGAACAACTCGCCAAATCAAGTTACTTCCTTTGTAAGCTGGCCCTACTAGAGCATATAGTGAGGAAAATGAATTTTTAAATTAAGGCACCAAATGAGATTGGAATCCAATAAATTGAAATTGGAAACATTTGAGGCCAAAAACACCAATTGGGTCAGCCCTAGAATTTTTCGATTTGCATTTTTTTCAGGGTGCCAAATCTAGCCCAAGAGCAATCGTAAAATAATTAAAAGGCATACTAGAACTCCTCCGATGACCATGAAAATGCACAAACATATAGAAATATGATACAAGAATTTATTGAAAAAACCAGCCTATATAAACTCATCCCAAGGTGTGAGATATTAATGTTGAAATTATTTCACTTGGATTGTTTCCGAAACTGCACTTGTGAAAGCCATCTAAAATGCCTATTTGCCCTCTTGGAAAAAATACCAAATATTCTCCTATGAAGCTGTAGCTTTGGGGATTAGTTCATTTAGGATCCATGAGTAGGTGTGCAAGAGGGTTTTTCTCAAATCCTCTTCCTCAAAAAAATATTAAAAATCAAACTTGACCACTTTGTAGCTATTATGAAAATGCAATCACAAACTCTAACAAAATGTATTTGGATTTGATTTTTAAAAACATCAAATGATGTCCTAAAGTTCTAAAAATTTACATGGATGCATATTGAGATGGGGAGAATCAAAATCACCAATTGATTTGTCTTGACAATATTTTAGTTGCTTAAAATTATCTTTCAAAGTTGATCATTTTAACAGATTTCATTGTGTGTAGACAACAACCCTTCACAGAACCCTTCAACCTGGTCTTTTGAACCCATGTCAAAAATTATCTTACAAAGTTGAAAATTGGTGTGCACTTTCACATATGGTAGATAAAGATCCATGCAAGGTGATTTTGCATGAATCAGCTACAAGTTGCAATTTTTAAAGTAGGCTCCTAAAGTGGATTTTACAACTATGCTTCCGAGTGTTGTATCAAAATTTTCAACATGGCACCTTCAAGTTTTGGGAAAATTGGAAGTTTCCAATAGTGGCTCCATCTGGGGATGTATGCCCCTTGTGTTCATAGCAAGATTTGAGGTCTCTGGGGGAGCAGACCAAGTGTTTCATCCATTGAACTAAAAACTAAAAACTCTTTTCTGATTTGAATTTGGTATGATTTATCAAAATCACACTACGAATGATGGCTAAAGGCCACCCAAAATGAAAGGCCCCTATTTTTCGCTATCATATTTTTGTTTGTTTGTTTTGAGTTCATTGGATTCCTCTTGAAGACATTCATGCAATCTACCCTATCACTGTCATTGAAAAATTTCAAAAAATCATTGTGTTTAGCTTGACCCATGTTCCTTTCACCATCCTACATCTCATATTCCCCATTATCGTCTAATAAATATTTACCATCTCCATCATACAAAATATATGCACATCCAGTGCAACATTTCTCATTATATTTCTCATTGTCATGTATTATAGAATGACCTCCTGGCTGATCTGAAAAATGAGAATACTCATGATTCTCTTCATCATAAAGCTTCATAGAAAATCTAGAACTATTATATGGCCATTAATGCAAACTGAAAAAGGGAGTTGCAAGTGTATGGAAAGGAAAAAAGTTAGACTCATCTATGTTTCTCAATCCATCATGTGAATGCTTCTTACATGGGTCTAAGACAGATGCCATGTAAACCACTTCTGAGATGGGCTGATTTGAGACCTCCCCAACATCTTCCATATCACATATTTGTAGTGACACCAAGTTCTGATCTAAAGAATCATTATTACGCATTTTTGAATCAAACAATATTGAATCATTGTCCTTCCCATATGAAAAAAAAAAAATTTGATTTGCATATCTCCTTTTGATCAATTTCAAGATTTCCTTTATCATGTTGGTGATCATATGACTTGTTCTTATTTCCATTTGGACCAACATCATAAGAATATACTCAAAATTTTTGGAGGTGAGAAGATACAACACCATAGAAGCCCAAAAGATCTTTGCAAGCAAATAACCTGTTACAAGGAGAAACAAAGAGAAGCAACAAAGGAAATGCTCAAGAATGTGGAGCCATGTATTCACCTGAAAATGTAAAAAGAATTAATGATACAAAAGATAGTTTTCAACTACATATAGATGAAAACCCTAAAAAGGAAAACCCTAGGCTTGCACAATAATAATTAATAAAGTAATTAATTATTATGCACCTAATGTTAGCTTAAGTGAAAAAGAGGTAAAAGGGAACTTTACGTAATTAAACAAATATTGTTTAATTAATAAAGTAAATGTCCAATTACTCTAACACCCCCCTTAAGATAGACATAGGGAGAAGCTAAAACCTAGAAGAAGCTACTGAAAGCAAAAGCAATGGGTCCCGACAACAAGGCCAGATCAGGTACCCAAGTACAAAGAAATCTCTATGAAACGGAGAAAAGGAGAAAACCCAGTGGGAAAAACTCCTCTCCAAAAAGAGATAGAACAACATGCTGAAAGAAAAATGAAGGAAGGAAGGCCTCATAAAGACCCCCCAAGGACAACTTCCTTCACCCCAAGCATAGAGCGCAACTGAAGATAGCATGAAGATGCAAAAGGTTTCGTGAAGATGTCTACAACCTGCTCGGTAGTGGGAACATACTCCAAGATGAGAGAACCATCCTGAATCAACTATCTGATGAAATGCATATGAAGCTCAATGTGCTTCATCTGCTGATGCTCCACTGGGTTGTGTGAAATGTGTATAGCACTCTGATTGTCACACCAAAGAATAGTGGGACTATCAGGAGGAAAACAAAACTCAGTCATCAATTGACGAAGCCATAAAATCTCCTGACTAGCGAGCACAGCAGCTCGGTACTCAACCTCTATAGATGATAATGCATGAGCAGTCTGCTACTTGCACGACCATGTGATAGGACTAGAGCCAAGATAGAAAACAAAGCCAGAAGTGGACTTTCGATCATTGACATCACCAACCCAATCTGAGTTAGTGTAGCCAACAATGTGAGGATCCCCTAATGTGTAGTGAATGCCATATGAAGTGGTGCCCTAAATGTACCTCAAAATACGCTTGGAAGCTTGCCATTGACTCTCATGAGGATCATGTGAGAATCGAGAGATAAGACCAACCGCAAAGGAAAGATCAGGATGAGTGTGAATCAGGTACAACAAACTACCAACCAACTGCCTGTAAAGTGTAGAATCTACTGAAGGAGTGGGGCAAATAGTAGTCAAAACAACCCCTAGCTGAAAAGGTGTGGGGGAAAGCTTGCCATCAAGCATGCCAAAGCGCTGAAGCATATCAAAAGAATACTTCTGCTAGTAAATGGAGATCCCCTTTGAAGACTGAATCACCTAAAGACCAAGAAAATAATGCAGAAGGCCAAGATCTGTCATCTGAAACTGCTCCATCAAGGCTAGCTGAGAATGTTGAATCATAGAGAATGAGCTACTTGTGATGAGAAGATCATCAACGTATAGCACAAGAATTAGGACCTCACCCTCAAGATGTTGAATATAGACCGTGTGATCAGAATGACAGTGAGTGAAACCAATGGAGAGAAAAAAAGAGTCCATCTTCTCATACCAAGCCCGAGGGGCTTGTTTGAGACCATATAATGAATGCTAAAGTTTGCATACCAAAGAAGAATCATGAAAAAATCCCTGAGGCTGCTCCATATAGATCTCCTCCTGTAGATCACCATGCAAGAAGGCACACTTCACATCCATCTGAAAAATGAGCCATCCTCTAGAAGCTGCAAGTGATAGTACAAAGTGAATAGAATTCATCTTGGCGACAGGGGCAAATGTCTCAGAGTAATCAATACCCTCAACCTATGAGAAACCCTTCACAATAAGACGTGCTTTGTACTTATCAATAGAACCATTAGTAGCATACTTGGTGCGATACAACCATTGACACCAAACTATCTTTCTGCCCTTAGGAAGAGGACAGAGATCCCATGTACTATTCCTCATCAAAGAAGAATACTCCTCCTCCATGGCACTATCCCACTTAGGGTGACCTGTTGCCTCTGAAAATCTCTGAGGATCCTCCGAAAGAGCATGAGTCAAAAGACTAGAACCCGTAGTATGAGAATGAGTGCGACCAATGTCTAAAGGATCACCGGCCATAGATCCTACTGCCTCAATAGTAAAGTGAGCCCATTTGGGCCTCGAAGGTGGAGCAAGTGGAGGTGGAGATGGGGGATGATCAATATCCTCATCAGAATCCTCAAAATAATCCTGAAGAGCTATAGTGGGTGGAGTAGGTAGTGAAGTGGACACTGGAGATAGGGTATCAACTGGAGGAAGGCGCTCATCAAACTGAACATCCCGTCGAAATAGGACCTCTCTGGAATCAAGATCAAACAACCTATATTCCTTAACATCCTCACAGTAGTCGACAAAAATGAGGGGTTGACTCTTTCGCTCCATAGCTCTCCTCTGAGCATCAGGAATAAAAGCCCATGCCTCACTACCAAATACTCGAAATGATGAAATATCAGGCTTGTCATGAGACCAATCCTCCTCAGGAGTCATATGTCGAATCACCTTGTGAGGCATTCGATTCTGAATATAGTTGGCACAATTGACTGCCTCAGCCCAAAAAGATGAATCCATGGACCTGGACTGAATCATACAATTAGCCATCTCCCGTAAAGTTCTGTTCTTTCGCTCAGCGATACCATTCTACTGAGGGGTGTAGGGAACATAAAACTAATGCTGCAAACCATGCTCAGTGCAAAAATATCTGAAAGCCTGATTCACATACTCCCCCCCATTATCTGTACGTATCCACTGGATAGAAAGACCAGACTGCTTCTCTACAAATGTCTTGAAGACACGAAAGGAATCAAAGACATCAGACTTGTACTTAAGAAAGTACAACCATGTGCGTCTGGAGAAGTCATCAATGAATGTGAGTACATACTTGGCCCCTGAAAAAGAAGGAGTGGGAAATGACATGAGGTCACTATGAATCAACTCCAAGGGTGCCAAAGCACGAGTGGTACTTCCCTTCGGAAAGGGATCCCTGTGATGCTTGCCAAGCACACAACCATGACAAACACCGTCAGTGCAGAAAATCCATGGAAGACCAAGAACAAGTGACTGTGTACTCATCTGCTGAAGATATCTATAATTGACATGGCCCAAATGCTCATGCCAAAGCTGACTCACTGAATCTGCATGTGCTATAAGAGATGAACCTGTACCCTCAGAAGGCGCAAAGCCATCAAATCTGTAAAGACGAGATGCAGTATCAACACTACCAGTAGCCACAACCAAATCAGAATCATGGAGGTCCCGAATAACCACATCATGTGGTGAGAACTCAACTGTCTTACCAGAGCCAGTGTGGCAAATCTGATAAATGGACAAGAGGTTCGTCGAAATGTCAGGAACAACCAAAACATCCTGTAGAGTGCCCCCATCCAAAGAGACAGAACCTGAACCCAAGACGGAAAGCTGTGAAGAGTCACCCACTGCAATCTATGAAGTACCACAAGAGGCAAGAGAAGTGACCAACTGCTGAGTGTGAGTCATATGGTGAGAAGCACCAGAGTCTAAAATCCAAGTGGACCCATTGGTCGATGCTCGTGCAGTGAGAGCATGACCCTTCCCTGTGGTGGAAGAAGAAGAAGACTGAGGTGAGGAGATGTGTTGCTGCTGCATGGCCTCCTCTAAAGCCTCTAATCATTTCCAACACCTGGAAACTGGATGACCTTGCTTGCCACAGAAACTGCAAGTGTCTCCTGATTTCTCCTTAGTCTTGGAGGAAGACTCACCAGACTTCGAAGATTTCCCATGTTTTGGATTAAATGGTGGTTTAGAATCAGACTTAGGAGGCGGTTTGGAGGAATGCTCACTACCTGCAAAATCTTTCTTGGGCCTCGGTTTCTGCTTTTGTTTCCCCTTCGGTGATTGAGCAACCAATGCTTTGCTCTTTGAACCTGAGAGCATATCCATCTGAGAAAGGTGAGACTGTTCCCGAGACAAACGCTCACAAAATAAATCAAAGGTAGGCATGGTAAAACTTGGCACCCAAACCATCCATGGTGGAGTAGAAGGAGGAAGCAAATATCTGAAATGGACCACGAAGCTTCGAAAGAATCAAGTAAATGCACTTTGTGTCTGTCTTGTTCTTCCCACAACCCTATAAAATAGTACGGATAGTTTTGAACTTGTTCAAAAAATCCTCAATAGTGGGAAATGAATCAGGTAACAATGAAGTCAGCTCTGCCTCAATCTGTAATGCATGGAACTCATTAACGGCCCCAAAAAGTGTCTCAAACTTCAGCCACATGGCTCGAGGAGTGAGCAAAGCATCAAGGTGAAACAAAAGATTGTCTGAAACATGCATGCATAACAAACCCATAGCCTCATCCATCTTGTTCCTGTGCTGCATAATCTCAAAAGGATGCTGCAACTGAGGCTGAACCTCATCTAAACAAGACCATAACCCTCATGACCAGAGTAGCCTCATCATACGAGACTTCCAAGTGTGATAGTTATGTGATGTGAGTAGCTCAACTGAAGAGTCTGCCATGAAACCCTACACCTGTACCTGCTTGTGTTTTTTATTATTATGTGATCTTTCAGAATAGATAGAAGATGCAGAAGGGTTTGTATTTTTGAGAGTTTTGGTGTTCTGGTTTTCTGATATAAATGACAGAAAGCAAGAGAAAAAACACCCCCCACAAAAGATAAACCCAAACCCTAGTACAAACTGAGAAGAAGGAAGCAATGCATAAGCAAAAAATACTTCAAGAAAAATTCTCATGTACCTAGTGAAAATTCTGATAAAATAGATCACATCACTGAATAGAGCATGTTGAGAGCTTTCCAACGCCTATTCAAGTTTGAAAAACGGAGTCTGTTTGCATCTTCTATGACCCCGGAAGTGAAGAAAGAAGACCTCACTTTGACTGGTAAAAAATATCTAGACGGGTAAAAAAAATTAAAAATATTTCTATACCATCAGATTGGTGCCATTCTCAGCTTTCCAATGCATCTTCATGTTCGAAAAATGGAGCTAGGATGCCCAAGTTATTCCCATTTGACCAAAAATGACATAATAGGGGCTTGAAGAGAAAAAAATAGCCCTCAAGGGCTTAAAATTCGGTGGCCCCAGGGCACATGGCAGATCGGGGGTTGGTGCGCAGGAGGTGGCGGTGCTCGGGTGGCATGGCCGGTGGCGGGCGGTGTGGCCAGTGGCACACAGGCGGCGCTCGGGCGGAGTAGACCGGGTGGCGGGCTGGCAGGGGCGACAGTGGCCGCTTGGCCATGACCGGTGGTAACCGCTGGTGGCGATGGCCGGGCGGTGGCCGCTAGGTGGAGCTCTGGTGGCACAGTGGTTTAATACTGACCATGCAAAATAACCAATGAAAAATGATTTTTTTTAAATTTTTTTTCCGATTTTTGTGCGTTTTTTGCTCTGTATGGCCCTAGGGCAAAAAAAAAAATTTTGCCTTCCAAATTGACTGTAACCAAAATCGACGATTTGACAGTCGATTTAGGGGTTTTTGGGTGCTACGAATCCAATGGCACTGTCCATTTGAGCCCAAAGTGAACCCAAAAAATGGAGTATGCTGAATCCACCCAAAAAAAACTTTAGAACCCTAGATTTGCTTCCAATGCAAAATCTCAAAACAAGAACAAGCAGCTGCAAATCTGAAGCTCTGATACCATGTTGGAGTTGAGAAGATACAACACCACAGAAGCCCAAAAGATCTTTGCAAGCAAATAACCTGTTACAAGGAGAAACAAAGAGAAGCAACAAAGGAAATGCTCAAGAATGTGGAGCCATGTATTCACCTAAAAATGTAAAATGAATTAATGATACAAAAGATAGTTTTCAACTACATATAGATGAAAACCCTAAAAAGGAAAACCCTAGGCTTGCACAATAATAATTAATAAAGTAATTAATTATTATGTACCTAATGTTAGCTTAAGTGAAAAAGAGGTAAAAGGGAACTTTATGTAATTAAACAAATATTGTTTAATTAATAAAGTAAATGTCCAATTACTCTAACAAAAATCATTGGATATGGAAACTTCATCAACATATTTATTTCCCTTAGAAATTGGTGTAACATTATTGGTGCAAGAGAACCTAGGCCTTGGCCTTGAAATGATAAAAAAATGGACCTTGAAGGTTCATCAAGTGAGTTGAAGATCTTTTATGTTATATGCAACGAGGAAGTTGCAAAATATATAAAAATAGGATGCAATTTAATGAGTTTCCCATGTAATGTCATGGTGTCAAAAGGGTCTATGTGATAGAATAGCTAAGGTTTAATGTTTGATTTATGAATAAGGTCTACATGACCATTTGTGATATTTTGAAAAGGCTTAGTGGATCAGTTAAGAGGGGTTCATAAACTCAAGTTGTAAAAGGGTGGTGTTTAGAAGCAAAATTCACAAAATTTCCATTTTAGAGTCTAACTAAAGGTGGTTAAAGTAATTTTTCAGTTGTAGGAGGTATTTGAGTGTTGAAACCTTACAAAACAATGTAATCCCTCGTGAAAAGGATGATGATTCAATGGGGAAGAAGATTTTTTATTGTTGGAAACACTGATGATACATGGTATAAGCCCGTACAGAACTTATATGTCTTGAGATTGTGGTTACCTTTAAATATATGTGTTTACATTCATTTACATTAGTTTTGGGGGTCTATAACCATTGTTTTGTGTGCAAGGAAATCAAACTTTAAGAACTGCTATGTTTTGCCCGAACCAAGGGTTTGAGAGGAGCCAACATAATGATCTAAGCCTTCCACCCACTGTGAAGACCTCTGACTCGATGGATAGGATTATATAGACTCATTAGACATATTAGTACCTTTTTTTGTATAGGGAAGATGGCTTTCCTAACTTTGGGGTGTTTGCAGGGTGGAAACCATTGGAAGAGTGTGTGATTTGGTGAGGGTAGTCTTGAATGTGGTCAAGAAAAGATAGGGGTGGCCAGCATTATGATTTGAAAATATTGAGGGGGTCAAACTAAATGTTCCTAAGTAGTTGGTGTGACTTAGGATAGATTGGAACATGCACTTCCAATAAGGGTGTCCTAAAATCCTATGCTTCTAGACTCATGAGAGGATTTTAGAGTTAGGGTCTAATTTGAACCCTTAGGGACCTATGAATTGGAGAATACTGAGTTTTGAGAACATTCCTAAGAATTTTTTGGGCTACCTTGGTTTGCGGGTGAATTTCAGAGGGGGTTCCTTTGGAATTTTTGCCTAATTGTGAAGCCTAAAACTGGGTGGGTGTGTTGAAAGTCCTCATTCGTCCAAAAGAGTGACCCTTTATTTTCATGTATGTTGTGTAACCCTAAAAAGTATATCTTAATCCATATTTAAATTGGAAGGTGTTGTGGAAAGACTAAGTGAAAATTGGTCTATACTGGTTTTGGAGTGCTACAAGGGTAGGGTGATGTGTAGGTTGCTAAATGGAGGACCTTGTGGAATTGACAATTGAGATTGTGTAGAAACCTCTATATTTACATAGAATAGGAGATCAACATCTTGCCTCTGCATCATAGTGGTATTAGAGCAAGGGAGTGGGTCTTTTGTGAGATCAAGATTGAATTTTGTGTTCAAGAAGGTAGTTGGAGGAAATAAAATGCCTCCTAAAAATAATGTTGTTGCAAGGAGACTTGATAATCATGAAAAGGATATATATAAATTGAAATGAGAGATGGTTGCAATAAAGGCTAAGGGCAAGAACCTTTTGGACAAAAGTGAGTCTGTAGAGGAAGAGACCTCTGGTGAAGAAGAGGAGATGGACACATAAGATGTGAGAGCAATGAAGCTTCTGAAAGCTATGAAGAATGATGGACATGGAAAAATGGATGTGCCTGTGTATGGAGGGAAAATTGATAGTGAAGAGCTCTTGGATTTGATAGGGTCTTTGAAGAACTACTTTGAAATTGAATACACTAATGAAGGACATAAAGTGAAGAGAGCAAAAACAAAACTAAAAGGACATGCTTTGGTGTGGTGGAATTTTGTGCAAGAAGAGAGGGAGAGAAAGGGAAAAAGAAAAATCATTTCTTGGGAGAAGATGAAAGAAAAGATAAAAGGTAAATTTTTTCCTTTTGATTACAATATTCAATTGTTTAAGAAATTGCAACATCTTAGACAAAAGGAGTTAGATATACAAGCATATAGTAAAGAGTTTTATAAGCTAAGTATAAGGGCTAAACATGAAGAATATGAGGAAGAGATGACTGCTAGGTACATGAATGGTTTAAGATTTGATATTGAGGATGTTATCATCTTGATGGCACCAAAATCAGTAGAGCAATGCTTTCAAATGGCAATGAGGGCAAAAGAAAAGCTAAAGAGGAGACAAGAGAAGGTAACAAGAGGAAGAGGTAACACCTCTAGAGGAAGGGGATTCAATCCTAGTTCAAGGAAAAACAATGAGAGTCAAGGAAATGACAATAAGGACCAAGAACAATTGGATTCAAGAGGTGGATGGAAAGGTTCAAGAGGCATATTTAGTGGAGGAAGAGGTTCCTATCAGTTCTTAGGAGGATGCTACACTTGCAACCAGCCTTGACATCTAGCCTTTAAGTGCCCTGAAAAGCAAGGCTCAAGCTCTCATGGTGGAGAAAGGAGGAACCAACTAGTGCATGAAGATGAAGAGAGTGTGACTTCACCTATAGTGAACCTTACATCAGAAGAAGGAGAGGCACTCATGATAAGAAGAACTATGTTGCAAGCATCCAAGGAGGAAGATGTGAGTCAAAGAAGGAGCCTATTCAGAATTGCATCTAAAAGCAAAGGTAAATTGTGTCAAGTTGTCATTGATTATGGTTCTCAAGATAATCTAGTGTCTATGGAAATGGTGGAAAATTTGGGTCTATAAAAATTACCTCATGAAGCACATTATAGAGTCTCTTGGGTCAATGATAATCAAACCTTGGTGGTAAAAGAGCAAGCATATGTTGATTTTCAGATTGGTGAGTATAAGGATAGGGTCCTGTGTGTTATTTTTCCAATGGATTGTTGTCATGTGCTCTTGGGGAGGCCCTGGCAATTTGATACGAGGTCTACATATGATGGCTAGGAGAACACATACACCATCAAGAAGGAGGACCAAACTTTTAAGTTGCTTCCCTTGAAAACAAGTTTAAGGGATAAGGGTAAGGATAAACTAGTTTTGTTTGGCAAAAAGGAGCCTTTAAGGCCCAAGGTCAATAGGTTTGATGTGGTTATAGGTATAGAGCAAGTTGGTGGAGTTGTGATAGTGAGGAGAATACCCAGAAATGGTTTTAAGACAAAGCGGAGTCGGTTTTTGCATGGGGCAGAGAGAGAACTCAGACCTCAATCTTGTCTGACCAAGGTAAATTATAAGAGGACAGTAGGGAGTTTAGCTGTGCAGAGTATGGAGAAGGGACTTGTCTTTGAGTCTGATGTAGACAAAGTGTGGAATGGTAAGTGTGCAAGGGAGTATGAAGGACATAGCGCAAATGTTTTTGGACCATGGTGTGTCTTATCACTATGAAAGTTGCTACAAGGAAGGTAGAGTTTGGTGGAATAAGGAAGGACAAAGTTGTTAGTGTAGGGGCACTTATGCATGGTGACATGGAAGGTTTAGGGACATCACAAAAAAAATAGATTCAACATAAGCATACAAGTATGATCACAAAGTCAGAGAGGCAGTATGTGCTAGGAATTGTGAGGAACTACCCATGTATGGGTGGAGCAAAGAGGAGAGCAGGTTTATGTGTTTATATTTTTTTTTCGTTTGCAGGTTTAGGACCTGGAACAACACCAAATTTTGATCTAGGACTAAAAAGACCAGTCCCTAGTTTGCAGATGATACTTGAAGAGCAAAATGGGTCAAAGAACAAGGTTTTCACTCTTGGGACAAGAATTTATCTATGGGGGGGTGTATGGTGCAAGAGAACCTAGGCGCTGACCTTGAAATGATAACAAAATGGAACTTGAAGGTTCATCAAGTGATTTGAAGATCTTTTATGTTATATGCAACGAGGATGTTGCAAAATATATAAAAATAGGATGCAATGCCATGAGTTGCACATGCAATGCCATGGTGTCAATAAGGTCTAGGTGATAGAATAGCTAAGGTTTAATGTTTGATTTATGAATAAGGTCTCCATGAATATTTGTGATATTTTAAAAAGGCTTAGTGGATCAGTTAAGAGGGGTTCATAAACTCAAGTTGTAAAGGGGTGGTGTTTAGGAGAAAAATTTGAAATATTGTCATTTTAGAGTCTAGCTAAAGTTGGTTAAAGTAGTTTGTCAGTTCTAGGAGGTAGTTGGATGTTGAAACCTTACAAAAGAATGTAATCCCTCGTGAAAAGGATGATGATTCAGTGGGGAAGAGTATTTTTTATTGTTGGAAATGGTGATCTCTACAATTTTTGTATTTTTTTCATGAACTTTCTTCATGGTATAAGCCCGTACAAAAATTATATGTCTAGAGATTGTGGTTACCTTTAAATATATATATTTAAATTCATCTGCATTTTTTTTGGGGTTCTAGAACCATCATTTTGTGTGCAGGGCAATCAAACTTCAAGAACTGCTCTGTTTTCCCTAAACCAAGGGTTTGAGAGGAGCCAAGATAATGATCTAAGCCTTCCACCCATTGTGAAGACCTATGACTCGGTGGAAAGGCTTAGATAGACTCATTAGACAAGTTAGTACCTTATTTTGTACAGGGAAGATGACTATCCCGACTTTGGGGTGTTTGTAGGGTGGAAACCATTGGAAGAGTGTGTGATTTGGTGAGGATAGTCTTGAATGTGGTCAAGAAAAGATAGGAGTGGTCAGTATTATGATTTTAAAATATTTTGGGGGTTAAACTAAATGTTCGTGAGAATTTGGTGTGACTTAGGATAGGTTGGAACATGCACTTTGAATAAGTGTGTCCTAAAACCCTATGTTTCTAGGCTCCTTAGAGGGTTTTAGAGTTGGAGGATAATTTGAACCCTTAGGGACCTATGAATTGGAGAATCCTGAGTATTGAGAATATTCTTATGACCTTTTTGGGTTACCTTGGTTTGCGGGTGAATTCGAGAGGGGGTTCCTTTGGAATTTTTGCCTAATTGTGAAGCCTAGAACTAGGTGGGTGTGCTGAAAGTCCTCATTTGTCCAAAAGAGTGACCCTTGATTTTCATGTATGTTGTGTAACCTTGAAAAGGGTATCTTAATCCATATTGCAATCGGCAGGTGTTTTGGAAAGACTAAGTGAAAATTGGTCTAAACCGGTTTTAGAGTGATACAAGGGTAGGGTGATGTGTAGGTTGCTAAATGCAGGACCTTGTGGAATTGACAATTGAGATTGTGTAGAAACCTCTATATTGACATAGGATAGGAGATCAAAACCTTTCCTCTACATCAATTATCTTGTTTATTTGTGGGATAAAAATCACATGGAGATATGTTATCCAGATGAAGGTTCTCTTTGTCAAAGCTTATATGAGTGGGGCATAAAGGCTCATGACCATTTTCATATCCACACCTTTGATATTTTGTGGTTAACAAGCCCAAAATATTCTCACTATTGAGTGAACATACTTCCTCTTCCACATCTTCCATTGCTTCTTCTTCTTGATCTCCACAAGAGTTGCAAGAATCTTTTTGTTGAAAATCAAAATACACAAGACTGTCCCCTTTAACATCATGAATTTTGAGTTCATCACAACACACACTGCTTATATTATTTGGGTTTGAACAATAAAAAGTACACTCACAATCTTAAATGGAAGGGAGACCCTCTATACTTTCATCTTCATCATTCAGACTATCACAAAAACTATTTTATCTTGCATACCCATCTTCTGTGGACTCATCACAATCATTGTTTTCTTTATTATTGTAGGGCATGGCATCCTCTTCTTTTTCAAATATGTCTTCATGGCATTCAACTACAACTGGAAGTGTTATTTATTCACTATCAAATATAATTTCCTCTTCTATCATATTTTCCTTTGCTCCTTCCTTTTGATCTTAATAAAGGCTGCAAGTATCCCTTTGTTGTAGATCAAAATATGAATATTCAATGGACCCCTCATAACATGCACTGTCACAATCCATTATACAAGAGATACCTTCTATATCTTCATCCTCTTCATGTAGGCTATCATATGAATTGTTTTCACTTGCACATGTCTCATCTTCTAGTTGTATTGCATAATCAATTTCACCATACTCATCAGTGATACCATTATTGGTTTCAACATTGATAGTGTCCTCATACCTTCTCTTATCTACAATTTTAGTCCATTCATCTATTTGATCAAGAGCAATTGATATCCATGATTCAGGCCAATAAGTCGAATTGGGTTCATATACTTTCATGAATTGCTCAATGAACTTAGACTTACTAGGCAAGAAAATTAATAGGTATTTTCCTATAAATGTTTGTCACTATTCTAAGCAATGAGTGCCCAAATTTTTCTTTATATCTCCTTATGTTAAGAAAGGAACCCAAAATAATTTTGCTTCTTTCTTGAATACGCAAGCACTCGTCATTTTTCTTCACCGATTGTTGATTTTGATATATCTCTTGTTGTAGATTTCGATTGAAATTTCTATGTGGACTACAATTGTGTTGCACTTGATGTTTATTGTATTGATGACCTTGGTAGCTTACTAGTATCTATCTAGGAGGGACAGGATAAGCATTTAATTATTTTGAAGCTTGTGATGAATAATTTTTTTTTTGTGAATGATATGCTTTATCTCCAATGCCAAAATTCTCTGTTATGTTATGTGGCACTTGTGGTGTCCAAGGTTTTCTTGCATTTGCATATTGATTCTTATTGTACAATGGCCTATTTTGTGATGCATTTGGAACATATTGGACTCCCAATTATAGCAGTTGTTGGTCCAATTGTAGTAGCTATTTGTCCAATTCTTTGCACTCTCTTATTAATTGTTGCCTTCTCACTTCTTCTGAAAACTTGACAAGAAATTTACAACTTCTTATCTTTTATTTTGAATGGAGTTACTTTTGTTGTTCCAAACTATCCATGCATTATCTATCAATTTTTAAATAGAGTTACCACCTACTTTTCCAAAATTAGGAAAATGGTTGTGTTCTTTCCCAACAGAGTCTTCACCCTCTTGATGTTTGAATCGAATCTATATTGGAAGGCTTGGGTTCAGAATTGGCTCCCCAATGGAGTCACTAAATTGTTAGGTGCATGACTCAGATGGGGAGTGCAAATGACACAATTATGAACCTATGATTAAAGACCAATTTTGAACATTTATTGACCCTATAAATGGATAGGTTAGAACTTAATTTTCTGAAACTTATCCCCAATAGAGTCACCAATTTGTTAGGTCTCAAAAATGCTAGTTTGATACCACAAGAGGTTGCCAAGATCTTGATACATTTTTGGCTAACGTATTAGGGAAAATGATGAATTTGAACCTTCTTCTCTTCAAGCTCTACCAAAACTAGGTGGGTATACCTATGTAAACGGAGTATACTTAGATTGTGTGTTTCCCAATTTAGAAATCTATCCACAATGGAAATTGGGAGTGGAAAGATGAAATCCTAATTTGGTATAAATTGTGTAAGCAATATCAAGGTAAAATTTAATATGTTTAGTTAATAGATGGGTATGTGCAGGATCATCATGGAAAAAACATGCCCTTAAGTGGCAATAAAATTCAAAAAATCAGAGTTAGGCAATAGGACGTAAATTTTTGAATAAGTTAGCTATAATATTTCAAAAATAAGTAAGAAAAGAATCTATAGCAAATTGAATGTAGTTTCTAAACTACTAGGTTTATTTATTTATTTTTAAATCTATTTGGTGAAAATTTGAAATTTCAATGTAGTAGTACTTAAATTTCAGGGAAAAAAGAACAAGTAGGTGTCTGTCTGACCACCCTAACCACAATAAAATGATAAAAAAAATTATAAGATTTTAGAAATAAATAGGGGACTCATGTTCCGATGTGATGCATATTTTTTTGTTATTTGTTTCCAAGTAAATAATTAATTGTGAATTTTTTATTACAACTTTTAAAAAATATAAAAACTCGTATGTCTGACCACCTTAACTTGGTCAAAAAATCATGAAATTCAATTTTTTTTTTTTTAATCCTATAGTATGTGATCTGTATAGGATCTAGACTAGATTGCAGAATGGAATGCTTAAACTTTTACAATTATTATTCCAAGTTTATGAAATTTGAATTCATGCATACATTAACAAATTTATGCATTAAAACTGAAACTTAAAGTGACAAATCAGAACATGAGAGAGGAGAGAAGAAGTGCAAACAAATTGGTAATGGCGTTCGTCACAAACGTGACTACGTCTCCGGGTCCACTCCAATAGAGAGACCGATCCGATTAACTCCAAAATCAATTACAAAAGCACCTCAGCCATTCTCCAAGCACTTCGGCAGCATAATAGTGCTCTGGCGTACAAGAATGGCTCAAAGAATCTCCACAAGACCTCTCTTTCATGTCACCACAGCTTCAAGACTTTATCACCTAAAAAAAAACTTAATCTCCACTCTCACCTCACACCCCTTCTTATACAAAGAAATTGCTCAATATGGTATAAAACCATATGATTTACAAAATCTCCCCTATCTCCATTTTTACATTAAAAAAATCTTAATAATCTCTCTTTTAATCCCTTCAAACTAATTGAGCCCTTCCACTTATCTTTTCAAGCTTCTATTATTTTGTAAGATTTTAACTAATCCTAAAGAAGGATTATTGTTTCTTAAATATGGAGAGATTTTGTTTAATTTTTAAGGCATTCGGTATTTGGACTGTTGAGAAAATGAACCGATGCCAATCATAAATTAAAGCCATCGAGTGGCTTGTTGGTGGGCTTAACTTTTGGTACGCGGGTGGTTCCGGGTTTGATGCCCGACGGTTGCAATTTAACCTCCATATCTGACCATTACATAACAAACAAAATCGGCCGCTATATAAAGGTAATAGACCGCTCGATGGTGCAACGGTCGCCCGGGTTTGTAGCATACACATGGTTGGGGGTTCAAATCCTCCCACCAACTTTTTACCAAACAAACAAACCCCGCGAAAGGAGAGAGGAAGATAGGGGACACGTGGCAAGCCAACGAACTGCCACATGGTGACATAGATTTGCTGACGCTGCTGAGTCTATGATGATGTCATCACTGTACCTTCAGTCCACCAAGTCAACCTAAAACTTTGACCAGCTGTATCTTGAGCCACCGATGTCGGATTTCGACGAAACGAACGCCATTGGAAAGCTTGTGACGGGCTCTTCGCAATGATGCCAACTTTGACAACTTTTGATGACATCATTTTTTTCGCTTCCTAGACGCCCTTTGATCCCAGTTTGACCCAAGGTTTGACTGGCCATAACTTGCACAAATGGACTCCTTTTCACTCCGTTCAAGTTGCATTGGAATCAGGACACCAAGATCTTTATGATGGTGCTGATTCTAGAGAGAATGGAGGCACTTCAATTTTCACTGAAAATATCCCCCGGATCAGGCCTCCCCACTGAAGACCTTTTGGACCTCCAAAAGTGACATTCATTCTGACATTAAGTGAGGACTTGGCCTCCCCACTTGTCCTGTATCTTCTGTACATTTGAAAACCTGGCTCACAAGCACAATGAAGACTGCAGAAATATTGTTGAACATAAACATTATTCTATCGCTTCCATAAGCTTCTACATCAACTGTCGTAGCCACTAACCAACAAAAATTGACTAGCATCAAGTTGAACAATAATGCAAGAATGAAAGAGAAAAATTCAACAAGATATCGATCCTTCACAACAAAAACATTTTTACCCAAGGATCCATCAATGCTTTCAATCATCATTCCCTCATGCTGTACTGTAGGTGCATCCTGCAACATCTGACCCTGGTTAGCTACTCCAAGTTCAAGTATAGAACCACCTATACTGACAGACATAAGAGTTAACTCTTTACTTGCATTAATTACCCTCTTTAATTTCCCTGTGTTCGTAAAAGAACGATCAGTCTTAATCCTATGAGAATGTACAATATACTAAATGCCATCTTTAAACAAGTGATAATGATTCTTTTCCCTATAGAAAATAGCTTTCCTATCATATAAATAAGGGCTACCAAGCACTATCCCACAGATATCCAGTGGAACCACATCAAACTGTACTTCATCCACAAATTTACTAGTGATTGTGAATCTCAAAGTGTATTGTTTTGTTACTTGCAGCTTATCATTTTCACAAATCCAACCTAGTGGATAAGGTTTCTTATGCAATGTAGTTTTCAATCCCAAGTTCTTTACAACACTTTCAGAAATTAAGTTAACTTGAGAACCACTATCTATGAGTGCATCAATTTTACTGTTCTTAGCAACAACCCTTAAATGAAAAATCTCATTCCTTTTCTTATCTTCAGAGGAATCATTAACTTTAGAAGTAGAAGCACAACTATCAAAGGAAACATTGGAATTAGGAGCTTTACCTTTCAAACCCATAGCTGTTATCTTAGTTTCATCATCTGAATCTGAACCAAGATCCATAACAACATTTGCGGCTTTCTCCTTACCTTTCTATTTCTGATTACGTTTCTGAGCCCACTTAGGCTTCAATTCAGGATGCAACTTCCAACAATGATCTTCATCATGACCCTTCCTATCACAATGAGAGCAAGAAAGCTTGTCATCCTTCTTAACTGTAGATGCCTTCTTTCCTTTCCCTGTCTCTACAACTTTAGAAGATTTCTTTACAGAGTTATCATTATCAATGAAAGAACCCTTTCCCCTCGACTCTAAGTGTGTAGCTTGAACAGACACTTCATCCAAATTACAAGGGTTCAATACCAAAATGGAATGTCTAAGATATGAATGAAGACCTCCTATGTACTTTAACAAAGTATCCTGGGTGTACAAAGGTACATTTAATGCAATAGCCTTTTTCCTGAATTCATGGGTGTACTCTTGGATAGTTTGACCTTTCCCTTGCCTAAACATTTTCCAGTCCATCATTAACTGTTGCATATGTCCTAGGTGATAAAACTGCTTCTTAAGAGCATTAACAAACTCTGCCCAAGTTAAACTAACTCTACCATGTTGTGAAACTTCTGCCTTAGACTTACTCTCCCACCAGGCTAAGGCTGTACCTCCTAACCGAAGAGTAGCTAGTTGGATCCTATCAACATCATCTAATAGGTTTTGGACTCTACAGTAGACTTCTACTTGCTGAATCCAATCATCCAATTTTTCAGCATTAAGTTCACCACAATACTGTGGTAAATCAAATTTTACATCCAATTTAATTTTAGGCTTATGCCCACTCTTGAAAGGATTAAAAGAAGTAGAATAAGGAGAAGATGGAGAAGAAGGAGAAGGAGAAGAGGGAGGAGAAGAAGAAAAGGGGTGATCTGGTTGCTTGCCACCATCTCCATGTTGTTTCCCTTTCTTGTCTTCACGAACATCTTCCTTCGACGAACCTCCTTCACGTTCCTCCTGTTCTTGTCTTTCTTGGAAAAGAATGTCCACCTTAGCCTTCATCTCAAGGAATGCTCTTCGAAATTCCTGCTCACTGATTTCTTCAGGAACCTCCATTCCAGAAATAGACATCTTCAGAAATGTTCTATGCTTCCCGATCTTAGGATCAAATTCTTCAAGCTTGCCTTCACCCTTCTGAATCCTGGATCTCGTTAGCATTCAAGAAAACAACTGCAATAATAGTCAATTGAGCTCTGATACCACTTGATCTGTATAGGATCTAGACTAGATTGCAGAATGGAATGCTTAAACTTTTACAATGATTATTCCAAGTTTACGAAATTTGACTTCATGCATACATTAACAAATTTATGCATTAAAACTAAAACTTAAAGTGACAAATCAGAACATGAGAGAGGAGAGAAGAAGTGCAAACAAATTGGTAATGGAGTTCGTCACAAATGTGACTACGTCTCCGGGTCCACTCCAATAGAGAGATCGATCCGATTAACTCCAAAATCAATTACAAAAGCACCACAGCCATTCTCCAAGCACTTCGGCAGCATAACAATGCTCTGGCATACAAGAATGGCTCAAAGAATCTCCACAAGACCTCTCTTTCGTGTCACCACAGCTTCAATACTTTATCACCTAAAAAAAAACTTAATCTCCACTCTCACCTCACACCCCTTCTTATACAAAGAAATTGCTCAATATGGTATAAAACCATATGATTTACAAAATCTCCCCTATCTCCATTTTTACATTAAAAAAATCTTAATAATCTCTCTTTTAATCCCTTCAAACTAATTGAGCCCTTCCACTTATCTTTTCAGGCTTCTATTATTTTGTAAGATTTTAACTAATCCTAAAGAAGGATTATTGTTTCTTAAATATGGAGAGATTTTGTTTAATTTTTAAGGCATTCGGTATTTGGACTGTTGAGAAAACGAACCGATGCCAATCATAAATTAAAGCCATTGAGTGGCTTTTTGGTGGGCTTAACTTTTGGTACGCGGGTGGTTCTGCGTTCGATGCCCGATGGTTGCAATTTAACCTCCATATCCGACCATTACAAAAAAAACAAAATCGGCTGCTATATAAAGGTAATAGACCGCTCGATGGTGCAACGGTCGCCCGGGTTTGTAGCATACGCATGGTTGGGGGTTCAAATCCGCCCACCAACTTTTTACCAAACAAACAAACCAACAAACAACCCACGCGGAAGGAGAGAGGAAGACAGGGGACACGTGGCAAGCCAACGAGCTGCCACATGGCGACATAGATTCGCTGACGCTGCTGAGTGTATGATGACGTCATCACTATACCTTCAATCCACCAAGTCAACCTAAAACTTTGACCAGCTGTATCTTGAGCCTCCGATGTCGGATTTCGACGAAACGAACGCCGTTGGAAAGCTTGCGACGGGCTCTTCGCAATGATGCCAACTTCGACAAATTTTGACGACATCATTTTTTTTGCTTCCTGGACGCCCTTTGATCCTAGTTTGACCCAAGGTTTGACTGGCCATAACTTGCACAAATGGACTCCTTTTCGCTCCGTTCAAGTTGCATTGAAATCAGGACGCCAAGATCTTTCTGATGGTGCTGATTCTAGAGAGAATGGAGGCACTTCAATTTTCACTGAAAATATCCCCTGGATCAGTATGTGAAGCATAGAATGTGACACATGTTTTGGATTCAAAAAAAGTGACACAGTTTGAAAGCTATATATTTTTTTCAATCATCCTATCAATCAAGACTTTAGTCATAATTCAAATAGAAAATGAATAATAATAATGATTAAATTCAAAGTAAAACCTAATTTATATTGGTGGAAAGCTGAGAATCTCCTTTAAAAACTCTTTTTGTTTCATCAATTTTGGGTAAAAAGAAAGTTGTCAGCTACATGGGCCATCATATCACTTAGATATCACCACTTGTTGGCCCATCATGATCCTGCACATACCCAAATGTGAAATTTGGCTTTGGTATGATAAAACTAAATAAAAATGGGTGAGACCAGTGCCTTGTTGGGTAAAGCTGAGTTAGATGAAATTCAAAGATGAGTGGTTTATATTTTGCAAAAAATCTAACCGTTTGGCATACTAATATTGGTTTACAACTTGTATAAACATGCAAGGATGTAATTACCAAGTTCTTCTTAGTGATCAAAATGAAACTTCCAAATTATTTTGAATGACTAGAAGGATTTAATCTTTACTTGAAAGAATGAATTAATCATATCACATACGTATGCCAAATGTGCATTGATAAACTGAGTATATACTTGATATATCAATTTAAATAACAAGGAAATATCAACCTTGGAGACAACCTGATAATATCTTCAATTAATTGAACAAAAATTTGATACCAGTATGATGCCCCAAAATTTCATACATGCATTTTGGTCTCCATTGTATAATCTATATCATAAACATTTTACAAGTATCTTCTGTATTTATCCTACCCTACTCCTAAATCTATTTTTCTTCATCTTTTGATTTCATTTGACATATGTACATTATTTTAGGGTTACAACCTATCACAGTATTCATTTGATGTAACTCTTCTATTTGGTGTAGCCTCTTTGTTTAATTATTTTCGGAAAAATAAAATATTTAATTTATTACCTTTTTGACAAATTAAATATTTTAATTAATCTCTCTTAGACAAAATAATTTCCTTTAACTTCTTCACCTTTGCATTCCCATGAGAATTAATCTTGATTTATTCATTAAGCTTTTTTGCTGGCAAATTTCACCGAAATGAATAATATACTCTCCCGGTAAAACAATTACCCATTGAATAGTTTATATATTTCTTTTTAGCCTTCTTGGTAAAAAATATCCACATGTACACTTCAACATAATTAAAATATTCCTTGGGTAAAATAATTACCCATTTCATGATTCGCATGGTGAAAGAATATTTTATTTAGTGGAAAAATATTACATGTTTTACTCCTTTAAATAATTTCCCCTCTTTATATTCCCTCGATAAAATGTGAAATTTATATCTCTCAAAGTGATATTTTTTTCCACTATACTCACACTTTGTTCAATTTCTTATCCATATATTGACGATATACATTAACTATATTAGGGTAATAAATGACATCGAGGAGGCTTCAAATAATTTTTTTCAATTTTATATCTCTCAGTGATGAAGTTTTACTATTTGTCTATTGGTGAAACTCCTCCCAAAAAATTCCTCATCGGCGAGACCCTCACAATCGGACAAACTTGAGAATCTCGCTCCGGCCCTTTATGTCACTTTGATGGAATTTAGTTCTTTTTGTTTTGGTGTACTGGAAATGCTTTAGACTGCTTGCTTGAACAACACCTCCATTAGTGTGAAACACATCTCTTAGTGTTCAAACAAAGTTGCAAAATTCTTGTGCCCCCCATTGATCTCAATCAATCTCATCAAAGCCATACATATGAGGTTTTTCCACAGTTGATAGTTGACCGAATTCATAGAGTGCATTCATTAATTTTGATATTGGTTGACGAACCTCACCAATAGTATGTTATTTCTTTTGAAGAGTGAAGCAAAAAAATTTGTATTTCTACGCCAACATTAAAGCATAAGATATAAATTGAGAGTGCCTTCATCATTGTGTACACCTTCTTTGCTTTGATGGATACTACATGCTTCAATCTCTTCATTGCTTATTTTTTTTCCATATATTTTACAAAGTTTAAAATTTAGAAAACATTGAAATATTTATGGTTTTCAGAGCTTCCATATTCATTTTAAAATATATCTAATGTTTTAAAATAAATATCATTTGAACTATAGAATTTAAGAAAGAATTTTTCAATTTTGGTTGGGGGAAGAACAAAGTAATTACACTCTGAGCACATGGAGAATCTTGGAGTCACAAAATTTTTGAAGGGACCGTGATCAATTATTTTACAATTGGGTTTTTGATGGATTTTTAACAGCTCACAAAATCAAGGTACTTCCTTTGTAAACTAGCCTTGTCGAAGCGTATAGTGAGGAAAATGAATTTTTAAAATTAAAGCACCAAATGAGATCAAAATCTAACAAAATTTAAATTGAAAATATTTGAGGTGAAAACACCAACTAGGTCACCCCTTAATTTTGTAATTTGCAACATTTTCGGGGTGCCAAATCTAGCTTGGGAGTAGTCGTAAAACAATAAAAAGGTATACCAGAACTCCTTCGATGACCATAAAAATGCACAAAAATATAGAAATATGATCCAAAAAATTATTTGAAAATATTTCTTGTAGAAACTCATCTTGAGGTACGAGATATTAATGTGCAAAGAATCCCACTTGGCCTATTTCTGAAACTACACTTATGAAAACAATCTAAAGCATGCCAATTTACCCTTTTGGAAAAAATACCAAATCTTCTCCTGTGAAGCTATAGCTTTGGGAATTAGTTCATTTAGGCTCCATGAGTAGGTGTGCAAGATATTTTTTCTCAAATCCTCTTCCTTAGAAAAATATTAAAAATCAAACTTGACCACTATGTAGTTGTTTTGGAAATGTAATCACAAACTGTGACAAAATGTGTTTGGATTTTATTTTGAAAAAATATCAAAGGATGTCCTGAAGTTATAAAAAATGACATGAATGCACATTTAGATGGGGAGAATCAAAATCACCAATTGATTTGTCTTGAAAATATTCTAGTTGCTTAAAATTATCTTCCAAAGTTGATCATTTTAACAGATTTCACTATGTAGACAACAACCCTTCAACTTGGTCTTTTGAAACCTTGTCAAAACTGATCATACAAAGTTGAAAATTGGTGTGCACTTTCACATATGGTAGATAAACATCTGTGCAAGGTGATTTTGCATGAAACTAAATGGGCTTCAAGTTGCAATTTTTCAAAGTAGACTCCTGAAGTGGATTTTACAACTGTGCTTCTGAGTGTTGTATCAAAATTTTCAACATGTTCCAATACAAGGCATGAAATATTGTGACCAACTCTAAGTCATGCAACATGTAATTCACCACATGTTGTTTAAGCTTTTTTTATTCACACGCTACCACTTGTCTGTCCTACATTAGTACTACTCCCACTCCCTCTTTTGAGGCATCTGTGATTACATTGAATCTTCCATTAAGATCGGGGATGGTCAATACTAGGGCTATCGTGAGCCTCTCCTTCAAGATTTGGAATTATTTTTCACACTTCTCGATCCATTCAAACCATGTTCCTTTTCTTTGGAGTGACATGATTGGGAATGCAATCTGGGAGAATCCTTGCACATACTTCCTATAATATCCTATAAGACCCATAAATCTATGAAATTTTGACACATTATGAGACACTGGCCATTCCATGATTACCTTTATCTTTTTAGGGTCTATAGAGACTCCCTCAATTGAAATAATATGGCCTAGATAGTGCACCCTGTCTTGTTAAAACAAGCACATAGATAGCTTTCGAAAGAGTTTCTTCTCTCTCAGCCACTGTAAAACTTTCCTCAAATGGCTATCATACGCTTCAATAAACTTAGATTAAACTAGGATGTCATCTATGAAAATCAAAATAAAGTCATCCAAACAATCTTTGAACACACTATTCATGAGATTTATGAAAGCTATAGGTGCATTGGTCAAACCAAAAGGTACCATAGTGAACTCATAATGTCCATACCAAATTCAAAAGGAAATATTTAGAATGTATTCCTCCTTTATTCTCAATAGATGGTATCGTGACTTGAGATCAATTTTGGAGAACACTATCGCTCCATTCATTTGGTCAAACAACTCATCGATCCTTGGGAGTGGATATCGATTCTTGATGGTTTCCTTGTTCAACATCACATAGTTTATAAAAAGATGCAAGGTTCCATGCCTCTTCTTCACAAAGATAACCGGTGCCCCCCAAGGAGACACATTGGGTCTTGTGAGCCCTTAGTTCAAAAACTCTATTAACTGATCCTTCAACTCATAGAGTTTGATGGTGGTCATAGGATATGGTGCTTTGGATTTTGGCTCAGCTCCTAGTACTAGGTCAATAGAGAATTCAAATTCTCATTTAAAAGTTAACTCCATGATTTCATCGGGGAATACATCTCGAAACTCCTTGATAATAGGCTAGTGATCTAGATGCAGTTCCATGTTGCCAGGGTTACTGGTATGTATGGGATAAATAACACATCCCTTTTGACAAGCCTTTTTGAGTTGCATAGCAAAGATCTGTATAAGCTCTAAGGGTCTTTGCATCCCACAGATATCATCTCGGTTCCCATAAACATATAGACAACTGACTACCTTATTCTCAAAATTCACTATAGACTTATGCTTCATTAACCAATTGATATCTAAAATTACATCGTATGAGCCTAAGGGTGCTACATATAGGTTGACTTAGGTCTGGAAGGTTGGAAGCTCTAACTCTTTGGAAAAGACATAGGTGTCTACCATCCGCTCTACTTGATTTCCATAGTATATTGACCATGATTTTCCCATGTATCCATGTCTAATAGGTATATTGGATATTACTCTAGGGTCTATGAAACATTTAGTAGCACTTGTATCAATTAAAATGGAGATAGTTTTACCATAGAGCTTACCCATCAACTATATTGGTGAAGCCTGACACTCTTCCTCCTTGTTATCCATTGCATCATGGATCTGATGATGTTGATACTACTGATACTTTCCTTCCCTTTGTGAATTCAACCGTTGTGGACAATTAGAGGAATAATGATCACCTTCATTATTATAGCACTCATCGTATGGCCCTTTGCAACCTCCTATTTTGTCCTCACTAAAGCCCCTTCATTTTTTTCATCATTTCTTGTTTTTTGTTTTCCCTCTTTCTCTTTCCACCATTACCACATTCTCCTTTCACCTATGACTCACTTCCCCTCTTGAGATTATAGATCTGGTGGTTCTTATCTCCTTTCTAAAATTTCTTGCTCCCAAACCATGCATTAGGATTTGAATTATTGTAGTAATTGGATAGCTACTGCAATTTTACTCATGTTTAGTGGCCTTCAAGAAAAATTCATTCATGGTAAGAGGATCATGCATGTCAACTTTATCTCTAATGTGGGTGTAATTACCAATATGACCTTTCAAATATGGAAATATTTGTCTCCTTGATATTGGGGCACATACTTCAATAGATTGATGAAAATTTTGCAATATTGGGTCACAATAATGCTCCCTTGAGTTAGCTTTTGGAATTCTACCACCTTCTTCTTGAAAAAGAGTTGTGGTAACCATCTCTTCCTAAAAGAGTTGCGTACTACTTGGACCTCATTCTCTATGTGGTCCATATAAGACTCTTGCATGTTCAGAAGTTCTAGAATCTAATCCAACTATTTGTTTGGTCCATTGTCTGACCCATGACCATCCATCTCTTGTTTGGTGGTCACAATCCTAACTCACAACCAACCTACATTATATTTCACATCTACCATAACTTAACACTGGGTTCTACGTGCAAAATATCTTATTCACATAGCACTACATACACATGTATATTTCAATCATTCATTAAAGATATACATATTCACTCATAGTAAAACATATTTTTGAGTTCTTCACTTGAACACACCAAAAAAGCATCTTTCTTTAGTGTATGTGTAGGATCATGATGGGCCAAAAAGTGGCAATATGTAAGTGATATGATGGCCCATGTGGCTAGCAACTTATTTTTACTCAAAATTGATGAAACGAAAAGGGTTTTTAAAGGAGATTCTTAGCTTTCCACCAATATAAATTATGCTTTACTTTGAATTTAATAAATAATTATTATTCATTTTCTATTTGAATTATGACTAAAGTCTCGATTGATAAACTGATTGAAAAACATCTATAGATTTCAAATAGTATCACATTTTTTTAATCTTAAACATGTATAAGATTCTATGCTTTGAATACTATAGGATTAAATAAAAAATGAATCTCATGAAGTTTTGACCAAGTTAAGGTGGTCAGACATATGAGTTTTTATATTTTTTAAAAGTTGTAATAAAAAATTAATAATTAAGTATTTACTTGGAAAAAAATTTAAAAAAAGCATGCATCACATTGGGACATGAGTCCTCTACTTATATATAAAATATTATAAAAAAATATTATCATTTTATTGTGGTTAGGGTGGTCAGACACACACCTACTTATTTTTTCCATGAAATTGAAGTACTCCTGCATTGAAATTTTAAATTTTAACCAAATAGACTTTTATTTTTTTTAAATAAACCTAGTAGTTTAGAAACTAAATTCAATTTTATATAAATTCTACTCTTCAATATTTTTGAAATAATATAGATAACTTATTCAAATTTTTACGTCAAGTTTCCTAACTCCGATTTTCTGAATTTTCATTGCCACTTAAGGGTCTATTTTTTCCATGATGATCCTGCACATACCCTTTATTTATATTAAGTGTGGGTCACATGAACCCTTATTTATAAAATTTTCTTCTTTACATTAGTTAGTTTCCTCATTCTTAGATGGAAAACACTCCTTTTGGTCTTCCTTATAATTTACATCAATTTTCTCAAAAGAGGAGGGTTGAGCATGGAGGCTCTACTTTTCCTCCTTAGTTAGTAAGGGTGTGTTTGGTAAATACCCTAGAGGCCAACCATTGATTGTGGAAAGCTTCTTAATCTTAGGAGTTATCTTTGAACACTCAATCTTCTTTACCCTCTCCATCTTAGAGGGAGTGAGGGCTTGATCCAAAGCCTCATCATTTAGAATCTCATATTGAACCTCATTCATTGTGTTCTCTTCAACTATGAATTTCTTGTTCAAGGTACTAACTGTCTTTCTTTTCTTTCTTCTTGAGTTAGTCCTTCCCATACTTGCATTCAATCCAAATTTGGGCAATCCTCAAGAGAACTCAATTTTGGTCAAAGGATCAACTATCTCCTAGTCATGGTCATTGTGGACTCAAAAGGCCTAGAGTTGAACCCTAAGCTTTGATACCAAATATAATAACCCATTCTAATTACTAATTAAATATCAATTGCAAATGACATTATGAATATTAAATTTTCAAAAGACGTAACTTAATTAGCTATTTTCAATCATAGCAACACATGTCTAATTAAAATATGAATTATAATAAATATTCATTTCTAAATGTCAATTACAATATCCAAGTTGACTTGGATCATTAGGCCATAAAGTTAATACAATATACAATTTACATCAATTTGACCTCATAATCCTTTGTTAAATTGGAAAAATCAAAGTTTCCTTTTGATGCTCACTTCCTGTGGTGGATGAGAACATGGCCCAAGCGCTTTATCACCAAACCAAAAATCTTACGCTTCCACGAAATTCTTCTGACTCAAAGAATAATCAACCTTGCACGGAAAATTTAGCAAGACAACAAAATGCAAGGTGGAATCTAGTGTGTGCCCAAACATCAACATGCATCTCAATCTATGATTAGAAAAATGAAATATCTATGCTAGGAATGATAGAGTTCCATCACATATAAGTCCATACATACATAATGGGCTAACTGCTTGGCCAAGAATTAAAATTAAGTTACATCAACATAAGATAGGTTTTGGACAAAGAAAAACCTATACCCTCTAAAATCCATTTTGGCACCTATCGTGGAAGGTAAATTTCAACATCACTAGGTTAGTTCTTAGAGACTATTGACCATATAGCAACATCTACCCTTAGGTGCTATAATCTACTTATGTATAGCTATTCTACTCTACAAAGAGAATATTCTTTAAACAAATATCAACAAACAAATAATTTATTCTACTTAAATCCTCAACTTAATAAAATTCAAAAAGATAATTCAAGTGGATCTGTTCATTACATTACCCATTCAGTTCATACATTAACTTGTCACGTGATTACATTCAAAGTTTCTCACCCCTTCATATTAATGTAAATCAAAATATGTATTATAGAATAAAATAAGTAATAATAAGTAACAAAAGAAGGCATGTCACAAGTATGTGTATGTACGTAGAAAAAGATCTATGTGTATGCACATATATGTTCCAACTTTAGTTAATATATTTGTGCATATATTCTAAATAAAATACTATTATAATAGATTTCTTTGATTCAAATTAAGGCTTCATATTGTCATATCATTTTGTTAGAATTAAACATGATCTGATACCATGTTAGAATTGGCTATGGATGCCAAGATCTATGGACCAAATGGAAAGCACAAAGAAGAGAGGAAATAGTTTGACAAGAATAAACTGTATTCAATGTCAATGATAATGGAATTGCTTTATTTTACAATGAGAGACCCCTTGGTTATATAGCCAAGGTGAGAACATAGGAGTGCATAATATTATGACAAGTGTCATAATCTTATGACATGAGACAACAATGAAAAGCTATCACTCCACCTAAAGTGGAAAGGTGATAATGTGATAACCACCACAAATAGTGGATCTACCACAAAAGGTGGAACCCTAATCACATGATATGTTCATGAAAGGTGGAGGTGATAAAGTAATAAGAAGATAAGTCCACCGAAGGTGAAAAATCTCCAACAACTCCTATGTGGTCCCTAAGTAAGCTTAACTAAGGTGTAATTATGACCTAGGATAAGGTACAAAACATTTAATTACACCAACACCCCCCCTTAAGTGCAACTTAGGGAGAATGTACACAAATGAGAACAATGAAAGATGGGTCCTAGCAACTAGGCCATGTCAGGTACCCATGTACAAATGCAATGCAATCTCTCATAAACGGAGAAAAGGAGAAAACCTAATGGGACAAAACTCCTCCCCAAAAGAGAGATGAAATAATAATATGCTCTCAATGATGCATGAGAAGGTAAAAACCCCATGTGAGGAAAAAGACCCCCCCATAAGAGAGAAGTAGAAGAGAGACAAGGCAGCCCCCCCTCAGTGTTGAGTCTCCTGCAATGATGGTAGAAGCTCGACATTGAATGCTGAATATGATCCAATCTTGCCGAACAACATTCCTCCCCTTAGGAAGAAACAAAACCAAGGATGTATGTAGGATGTATGATGTCTCTGAAGCATGCTCAAGTGTCTCCACATCAATGCTGAAAGCTAAAACACTCCAAATAGGCGTTCTAGGCCACACTGCTGAAGAGTACAATCCAACATCTAGTAGAGAAGAATGTAGAACATGATCCAAAGAGAATAATATCCCCTCTAAAGACAAAGAAGCCTCCTCCAAATGTTGTCCAAAAGTATCCACACTCATGCCAAACTGCAAAGAATGATCATGTAGAGAATGAACAAGAGGGTCAAAGTGTACCCTCACAACAATTGAAGAAGGAGAATCTTCATCAAAGAGAAGATGAATGTCATCAATGATGTCCCCCAAATCTGCAAGATGAGACTCCACAAACAAGTCTGAAATACCTGTCAAGAAGCCATCCAAAGTACCCATATCTGGAAGACAATGTATATCCTCCTGCACTAAATCACAAGGAACCCAGACTATGGAATCACAAGCATCATCAACTGCAACAGTAGATGGAGGAGATGAAATGCATGGCTCAAGTATTGGATCTGATGTGAGAACACCCAAGTTCAAGTAGCCAAATTTCTCCTCATGGTTCACACTAGAAGTGTGATCAACAGCCGAAGGAACAATGTCACCATTAGAAGAAAAATTTGCAAAGGTATACAACTGAGATGAATGATCAACCACCCTAGTAGCAATGATCTCTCTACTCTCCAAGTCTCGAATGATGACAGAATCAGGTGTGAAATCCATAGTTCTCCCATCTCCACCATGTGTAATCTGATATATGGAAAGAAGATTGTTCGTCAAATGAGGAACACACAAGACATCCTAAAAAGTGTTGTCCCCAAAACTAATAGATCCCTTCCCTATTACACTCATGTATGTATTATTTACCATCAAGATAGGTGACATAGAACAAGGCTAAAATGAAGAGAATATAGATTGGGAAGATGCCATATGATGTGATGCTCTTGAATCTAGAAGCCATCTACCTGATCCTGGACTTGAATAAGCACAAAGAGCTTAACCTTTATATCCTGATGTAGATGAAAAATATGCATGACCTTTTCCCTTAGACTGTTTTGAAGAAGAAGGAGAAGAAGATTTAGACATTCTAGAAGGCAAATCAATTTGATTCTTTTGAGAAGATTTTTCAACTCATCAATATCCTTCTTATAACAATAATGTTCTTCATGTCCATCCTTCTTGCAATATGCACAAAAGGACCTCTACTTCTTAGATGATTTATCTTTTGAAAATGAATTTTTATGTTCTTCTATGGATTGTGTGTTCTTTTTAGGCTTGTACTTATTCTTTTCTTTGCTACTTGAAGACTTCTCATCTTTTAGAACCAAGGCATGTGATTTTGAAGACTTCAAAGTACCCATTTGAATAAGCTTATTTTGCTCTCAAATCAAAAGATCTGTGAGAGCCTCAAAAGATGGTGATGTGAAATTGCTAATTGTCAATTGTTGAGTCTGAAAACTTGAAACAAAGGCCACATACTCAGCTAGAAGCTTGTCCAAAAAGTTAAAGAACAATTGATCATCCTCTTTCTCAATACCACAATCTTGTAGTTGTGCTCTTAGCTCATTTGCTTTAGTGACATAATCTTGAATAGTGTCAAAATTCTTAGGATCAAGGCTTAAGAGATCATTTTCAAGTTTGTATCCCTTAACCTTATCAACTTTGCCATACAAAGTAGCAAGCTTATCCCAAGCTTCATTGGCTATAGTACATTTATCAACATGAAAAATGAGATCATCTGAAATGAACTTTCTTAGTGTACCCAATGCCATAGAAGTTTTAGTGAGCCAATCCATATATGCAGTTGGATCTGCCTTAGGATTTGCAGGTGCAACTATGGTTCCATCAATGTATTAAATTAAACCTTTTTTCCATTATTTTACTCCATGCACATACTTTCCATGTAGCATAATTATGTGTAGTTAAGAGTGGAACTTTAGATGAACCCATGATGGAATGCAAGAGCACAAAATAAGCACAATCACACAAAAGACACCCCCCAAAATTCACTCAATCAAGAACCCCCCAAGAAATATCTGATTTGGCACTTTATACTTAGTGCATTTACAATTGCCACTGCCAAAAATAGCAAAGTGGACTTTGATCTTGGTACATGCAAATTGCCAAAATAGGCCTCAAACTCACAATGAAAAAAGTATAGTAGATGACATAAATATGATCTCACCACTAGAAAGTAAAGGAAAAATCATGCACTTTCAAAAAAAAATTCACCAAAAAATGTTACCGTAGGAGCAAGTTATGGGCTCCCAAAGTTCCCAAAATGAGGACGAAGCAGCAACACCTGTGAGAATCTGCAATTTCTAGAAAACAATAGAAGCCAAAACCAAAAACTGATTGCACCACTATGTAGAGCATGAACAATTAGCCCAAATAAAAAAAAATTGTTTGAAAAAAGAAGCCAAAATGAGCAAGTTATGGCCTTCCAAAGTCGGACTGCAAATTCAAAAAGCCCAATGGTGAAGGGGCAAAATTTTTTTAGAAAATGATGATGTTATTAGTGACGTGGTGCTGACATGTGTATTTCACTATCTTAAAATTGACGGCTGGGGGCTGTCAAATTCACCATCAACCGAATGCCAGAATATACTATCAGAATATTCTTCTTACGGAAAACGGTCGCGGAATATGCGAAGGCTACCAGAATATTCACCGGTTGACAGTCTGCCACCGGAAATTTAAATGAACGTTGGAGAATATTTTTGGGCGCCGATAGATGATGAAAGGGGTTGTGGGTGGGGCCATGGCCGGATGGCGATGTGGCCTCTGCCAATACGCATGGTACAGATCCGAAGGCTGTACAGTCTGCGGACTGTACAATAGATTTTTTTTTTTTTTGCATATAAAATATTTTGAAGCTGTAAAAAAAAATTTCAGAAAATTTTCAATTTTTCAACGAAATAAAATATTTTATTTTTTCAAAATCGTACCCTATCATAATGACGCTTGGGGGGGTCGTACGACTCTTCGGGCAAAATTTTTTTGCTTCACCGGATGACTTGCTCCAAAATGGATGATTGGACAGGCGATCTTAGGGTTTTTGGCCCTTATGGATGCGATTGCAGGGTCGGATTTGACCCAAAATGCTCAAAAAATGCAGCTACCTTCTAGATCTGGCAACCACAATGCAACTTCAAACCCTCATAGATTTGGCCTCATATGTCTGATTTGGACAAAACAAAAGGCGAAATCGACTTTCTCGAATGTTCTGGATGCAATGGTGAGCTTAGATTTTCACCAACAAGCTCTGATATAAACCTGCAATAAAGAGCCAAAAATGGAACCTCCCCAAATCCGGTACCTCTCTTCAGAAAATGACTCTCCAATGGCACCCAACCTGCTCTGATACCATGTTAGAATTAAACATGATTTGATACCATGTTAGAATTGGCTATGGATGCCAAGATCTATGCACCAAATGGAAAGCACAAAGAAGAGAGAAAATAATTTGACAAGAATAAATTGTATTCAATGTCAATGATAATGGAATTGCTTTATTTTACAACGAGAGACCCCTTGGTTATATAGCCAAGGTGAGAACATAGGAGTGCATAAGATTATGAAAAGTGTCATAATCTTATGACATGAGACAACAATGAAAAGCTATCACTCCACCTAAAGTGGAAAGGTGATAATGTGATAACCACTACAACAAATAGTGGATCTACCACAAAAGGTGGAACCCTAATCACATGATATGTCCATGAAAGGTGGAGGTGATAAAGTAATAAGAAGATAAGTCCACCAAAGGTGAAAAATCTCCAAAAACTCCTATGTGGTCCCTAAGTAAACTTAACTAAGGTGTAATTATGACCTAGGACAAGGTACAAAACATTTAATTACACCAACACATTTGATAGTTTACAGGATATATTTTTTTCTTTTTCATAGAATGAAGAAAAATAATTATTTTTGAAACAATTACTACATACTAGAACACTATTTCTAGTATATCCATGTTGTTTAAAGAAGTTGCAAGTTACTATGCCAATGTGTCTCATTAGCAGTTTCAAGTTAACACGAATAACATGTAAATAACCAATGTTACTATAATTCTTGATATACAAATATTTAAACAATACTAGTATCTTTGTATACAATAAAATAATCAAATGATAAATTTTTCATTTTAAAACCAAAATATACATACGAATCTAGAACAATTTTATTAATGTTCAGGTTATGGAGAAACCCCTACTCTGATTGGTGATAGTTATAGGATATATGTTCAAGTCATTGTCATTCCAAAGAATGACTAATAGTCGAATGACTGTTATCTTTTAATACTAACAACAAGTATGGCCAAAGACTATGCGTGTCAATATTGGCCTTCATGGCATTCATTCTAAAGGAAGAATCTAAGTATCATTCTTAGGGCACAATAGTATGCATACAAGATATATGGTGAATACTAACTTATAAGAACCACCTAGGATCAAAGATTTTAGGAATCATTCTGAAGAATATTAAATGTTTACTCTAGTGGCATTCTTTTAATCGATCTTAGATAATGAGCCAATTTAAAACAAAATGGAATGATACATTCATTTGACCATTGTTCTTTTAGACTGATGTGACACATTTTCAGAAAAATTAATTGTCCATATTTTTATGAATGATTATTAGATCCACACACCCATATGGTGCAACATACTAGCTACTAGGACTGGAAAATTTTTACATTTTCACTAGCCTCCATCTCCTTATTTTCTGGTCCCCAGATAAATTTATTCCACATCAATGCTATGATCAATACAAGTCAGAGAGATTTGTGTGACAAGATCCATCCCACACTCCCATGAGTATGGTCATTTGCATAATAATATTCCCCTGATCATTACTAAGAAAAACACAAAAATAAATTAATCTACGTGCCTCAGATTTCTTCCTCAATCTTTATCAATATTTTTTATTTCCACTTTTCATTTCATCATTCAACTCCATAATCATTTCATGCCTGGCCAAAATACAATAGAGTTGCTTCTCATAATATGGATGATTGCTCCTTATTAGAGGGATCATACACATATCTTCCTGATCAACATGTCACAAATCCTTCATCTGAATGTTTCTTGCATATCGGGGAGACATGAGTTAGGTCACAGTGATCAAAAGGCCCCAAATATAACAAGAATTCATAATTGGTAGGACAAAGCCTATCATTCCACCTGTTAGACCCAAATTTTTCATTAAAATCCTAAGCCTTTTTGCCCATGTAATTGCATTATTTCCCTATCTTTTCATATAAAATGGTTCATTTTTCTCCCCATTTGTTTCATTTTTTTATTTTATACCCTTACCATTCCTTTAAGTTTTCATTCTCTATGTTTTTACTGCTTTATCATGGCCTCCCACAAAGGGGCCTTTGGTATGGCGGTGATGGATAAGCACAGTCACATGACTGTTACCGCTACACCACGTGTGGTCATCGAATCAATCGCGGTGGCATAGTAAACAATCGATCAAGTCAACAAACGGTGGACAGATTCTACCGCAATACCACTGGCAGTCAAGCCAGTGGCTGTGGTAGAGAGGTGGGCGACGACGAGTGGCAAAAATAGATACCGCGATACGGCAGATGGTGGAGACATAGCCGAAACTTGGCCGGTAAACAAGAGATAACAGTTGGCATTAGTGAAAGACCACCGTGATACCACAGATGGTCAAACCACAAACTGCGGTAGCACAGTGGGTAGTCTATAGATGACTGAGTTAGCAGTCACTATGGTTACTGCGAATAGGTAGAATGATGACCGCGGTAGGGCGGTGAAGCAGATAGAATAGTTGGTCATCGCATAATCGCAGGTGGAATATTCAAACCCACGGTAGAGCAGTAAAAGAAATGAAAGCCATGGGGAAATAAAAGTAAAGGCGGGAGAATGTATTAAAGTGAAAAATTTAAATGCTCAACTATAGTTAGAAATATTTAATTATCTGAAAGGAAACATAATTAAATATTTTAAATTTTGGCTAGCAAATACCAAACGGTGCACAGGAAATTGAAGGGTCATGACTCGAGCTATAAAGTGTGAATATTTTAAAAAAATAAAATTGGAGAGAAAGAAGAATAGTGACAGAAAAAATTTCAGAAACAATAGCCGAGCTGGGGTGAAAAACAGTTTATCTTGAAACAGATTGCAATGGAGAAAACATTAATAAATTGGTGACATCTTTCCTGATTCAAGTTTTTGAGATGTTATAATTTATGTATTTCCTATTTTGGTTGATTCCAATCATAATTTTTTTTAAGTCGTTTAAATCAATGTATCAAGTATAGTCTTGATTTATTGTAGTGTATTTTTCACTTTGTGTGATTTGATTAACTAGTGTCAGCAAGGAAGAAATAAATTCTTTTAAAAACAAATCACAGTGACTTTAGGATTTTTTTGGATGATTGACGAAGAACCTAGTAGGAAGACATTCTCGCACAATTTATGTAAGTCATAAATCTGATGAAATAATATGCCAGTCATAAAATCTTATATTTCAAAGGTGCTTGACAACTTGAATTAGGTTAGAAAGGGGAACACCAAGAATTATGGATAATTTTGACTTTGTTGCCCATGTGGATAGAAAACACTGGTCAGTCATATCCTAGAGGGTAGAATTCATAATGAATTATATATTCAAAATATTTCTTTTTTGTAGTATTTGTAGTATTATTTTGTCTATCCATTCCCAATTGCCATTGTGGGTAGACTATTTAGCAGGAAATTCATTTCAAATCTCCATATTTCACATAGTTTCATCTGCCTAGGTCTAGCAGAACCTAAAGAGTAGAAGCTTTAATTTTGTAATTGAACTTGTACATTGTCCAAAAAATGTTGTAAGGGCCTTGCAAACTCTTATGGTTGAAACCTGCATTTTTGAGAGCCAAAATTTTGGCAACTCTGTTGGGGACCATAAATTGAATATAAGCCTTCATCAGAGAGTTGGTAGTTTGTAGAAGACTCCACTGAGAATAAATAATTTCAGATTGTCTCACTTCTAGAAAGTTAGTGGCAACTCTAAATGAATAGATGTGTTGAAATTTATAAATTCAAATATATATCAGAAAGAAATCATCCTAGAATTCAAACTATCACAATTTCTCACAACATGCAGGGAAGAAGGTCTTTTTACAAAGACGGTGATTGTCCTAATGAAAAAATTAAATGGACTCAGAAGAATGATAAGGGTAAGAAAGTATCTGATGACATGGGCCCATCAAATAAAAACAAAATATCAAAAACACCATTGGAGACACACAATTCATATGGTACACTAGAAAATGAAAACAACCCCTCCAGAGAACCTCATACTCCTGAGGAACAAAGGAATCCCTTCTATCAACAAGATCCTAAGAGAGTTGAAGAGTTCATGGCTGAATGTGAAGCTGAAAGAGAAAGGAGACAGCTTGAATATGGTCAGAAAGTAGCACTTCTTGAGGATGGAATTGAATATGAAGCAACATCTGAGGAGAATTATGAACTTATGGCTAGGGATGAAATAAATGCAAGATTGAACATGAGAGACAAGAAGTGGAGAAAGAAAGAATAGAATATGAGCAGAGGCTCCAAACAATTAAAGAAATTGAAGAGTTGAAATTGAGGAAAGTTTAGATAAATACTCAAATGTCTAATTTGCATAAATATGTGCCACCACACAAATAGGGTAACAATAATGCAGGCCCATCAAAAGCCCCATGGGTCCATCAAAATCAACCAGATAGACATCAAAATGCTCCACCACAACATCAAGGTGTTCAACCACCTCCTTATCAGCAATATGTGGAAAATAATAATCCATTGTACCAACATCAACATTACCAAAATCCTCCTCCACAATATGCAACCATGATTAGGTAGTTTGACTTGGCTGGATTTCAAATATGTCCTTATCCTATGGACAATAGTTGGAGAATTCTTGTCGCAAAATTCACAGGAAGTACTGCAATTATAGCTAAAGAACATTTAAAGAGTTTTAATGCTTTTGTGCAAGATTTGGATATGCAATATGAAGATGTGCAGATGAGGTTTTTTATGATGTCACTAATTGAAGATGCCAAAGATTGGTTTAATAGTCTACCAATAGCTTCTATTGCTTCTATTCATGTGTTTTATAAAAATAATCTTGAGCAGTATGGGAATCAATATGCACCTAAATTTGCATTGCACGAATTGGTGACTATTCAGAAGCATCAAAATGAGTCATCTTATGATTTCAACTAGAGGTTTTCTAGATTTCATAATAAGATACCTCCCAAATCTAAATTTTTTGATCCTGTTGCATTGAGTATTTATTTAAAATCTTTTGATACTAAGACAGGATATGAGCTTAGGAACAGGGGTCCCAAAAATTTGGTTGGAGCTCAAAGGATAGCACTCACAATTCAAAATAACATGAAAGTTGTAGGGATGATTGCCAAGAGGGATAACCCTAGGGTTCCCCAATATGCTCCTCCAAATAAACAAGAAAGCACATATAGGAATGAAAGGCCAAGATTACATGACATGCCTTATAATACAAATTGCAGAAAGGGAAAGCCAGTGATGGATGGGCCAAGAAATAAAGATACACCTGGCCCTTTGAAGAAAAGGGGGACATAAATGGTTGATAATAGTCCCTGGTGTTCAGTTTGTGACTTGCCACATTCTTCAGAGCATTGTGTTGTAGCTCAGTTAGTGTCAGGGAAAGACACATCAGAAAATAATAATGAAGAAGACCATAATATCTATTTAACTTCCCATACTCTTCACTCTTCAGAGCAAGGGTATTCATCTTCAGAAGAAGGAGGATATGAATATACTATTGATCATCAGAAATATAATGTTCACATGGCAGAATAACAAAAAATTTTTGACTATGAAAAAAGTGATGATGAAAAAAGTCCTTCTACTACATTATATCAGACTAATAGGGGAAATATGAGGAGACCAACTGAGGAAGAAATTAAAAGATTGACTATTTCAGCGGTTGAGTCTATTAAAAGTTAGTATCGGTTGAGGAATAGAACAGTGAATGACAATGAAGGTTTTCCAAGAAGAATATTCTTGAAAGATAAAAAGATGTCCCATGAAATATCAAAAAAGAGAGATGATGAGAACCCTGATAAAAAAGAATAGAAGTATGTTACCAAAGAATAAAATAAAGAATTCCCCAAGGACAAAAAAAAGATAGATCAGACATCAAAGAGGGAGAAAGAGGAGAACAAAGGTGAATCAACAGAACAAAATAACGTGATAAGAGCCGAAGGTGCATCTTCTGATTTCATGAAAGCTTTATCCCAGGTAAAAATGTTTGTCCCCTTACTTGAAATGATGAAAATTAAAGAGTATAGGGAAAGTGCTATTCAATTAATGTCTGGTGAGAGGAATCAAATTGTAATTTTTGAACAAAATGAGAATCTTGGGGTTGCTGACGAGAAAGGAAAGATAAAAGTTTCAGAAGTTGGCCTAAATGATGCATTGATGAACACACCACAAATTGATCCATTTTTTACTACCCTACTCATAAATCATAAATTAGTAAGAAATTGCATGATAGATTCTATAGACACTAAAAATTGGTCTAGGCCTGCGAGTACACATTCAACATAATTTTCTATTTATCCATGGTCATGATCAAATAATTTTTATTATTTAATTACCTTTTTAAAATACATATTTCCTCTATTAATTAAATACCCCTTTTAATTAATTAATAATGACTTTTATTCAACTTGATTAATTAAATAGATCATATTTATTTAATTATGTCACTAACTAATTAATTATTCCTTCTTAATTAAATAATTTATTATTTAATTACCCCTTTATCACATTTCAACTATAATTAAATATTTGTTATTTAATTATTCATTTAATCCTTTTCAATAGTCAATTAAATAAATTACATTATCTATTTAATTAATTAAATCTCTCATTTTCGAATTTTGAATTAAATTAACATTTAATTCATATTTAATTATTTATGTCACATTCTTCAATCAATCAGTTATCTAATCATTCACTCACCTTCTGACTCAAGATCTATTTTTAAATCCACCAGTTATCTGAGGGTTCGATATCTGATCATTGTTGCGAGAAGACTCTCAATCACAACTAGTCAGTTAACTAGCTCTAACTCATATGCATGAAAGTGTTTATTAATTAAGTATCTTTATTTAATTAATTAACTCATGTTATGCATTCAAATGCATTATTCTTTGAGTTCTAACTTTTTCTTTGACATTCAAAGTCTATTTCTTCTATTTTTGAAGACTCTTAACTGAAGATTAAGATCTTGAACTCTTGTTCTTCTTGTCTTTGAACAGTCTTGACACAAGGTTAAGTTATCATTCTAACTTAATCTTTATGCTGCAGTCTTTCTTGACTCATGTTCTAACTCATGTTCTATCTGACACATAACTCACATCGCATGACATTCATCAATCTCATCCATCGATCTCTCTTTTGAATCTGAGCCGATCGTTCAAAAACCTAGAATCTATAAAATGGTATGTCATCATCATTATTCCTCCTCCCAAAATCATACACTTTTGAGAAGAAACTTATCTTTGATATTTTTCTTAGACATTCAACATGGTTATGCTTGCATCAATACTGAAAATATGAGGCCAAGAATACTGAAAAGGCAAAATGGAGAAGGGCAATCAAGATAATTCAAATGAGTGGATGCATATTCGGTGAGATTGTTTAATTGTAGTTATTATAGTTCTTCATTTTTACTTGTTATTTTTTGTTTGATTTTAGATTATTATTCATCTACATTAGGATTAACATCATTTATTATAGTTGTAGATATCCAAATCTTTTCATATTTCTAATGTTACATTTGGTGAACCCGACGTGAACCACAATTCAAATTCGTGCAACATATTTTCGTCTTTCCAGTTTTTTTTTGCGAAAATCATATGGTGCACCGCATCTGTTCAAATCAATGACGCATCTGTAACCATGAGCTGCATCTGTTAAAACTAGCGATGCATCTGCCATTTCGCACCACATCTGTGACATCCAAAACCGCATCTGACTGTCAATATTTCAACCCGTGACTGACTGCCAACACAAACCACATCCACAAATAAAATTCGAGCCGCATCTGTGGCTTGAAACATCGCATTTGAATGGTAAATATTTTTCACTTTTTTTTATTAAGGGTATGTGCAAGATCATGATGGAAAAAATAGGCCCTAAAGTGGCAATAAAATTCAGAAAATCAGAGTTAAGAAACTTGACATAAAAATTTGAATGAGTTATCTATATTATTTCAAAAATACGTAAGAATAGAATCTGTATAAAATTGAATGTAGTTTCTAAACTACTAGGTTTATTTTATATATTTTTAAATCTATTTGGTGAAATTTTGAAATTTCAATGCAGTAGTACTTAAATTTTAGGGAAAAAATAAGAAGTAGGTGTCTGTCTAACCACCCTAACCACAATAAAATGATAACATTTTTTTATAAGATTTTAGATATAAGTAGGGGACTCATGTCCTAATGTGATGCATATTTTTTTTTAATTGGTTTCCAAGTAAATAATTAACTATGAATTTTTTATTACAAATTTTTAAAAATATAAAAACTCGTATGTCTGACCACCTTAACTTGGTCAAAACTTCATGAAATTCAATTTTTTTTTTAATCATATAGTATGTGAAGCATAGAATGTGACACATGTTTTGGATTCAAAAAATGTGATATCATTTGAAAGCTATATTTTTTTTTTCAATCAGCCTATCGATCAGGAGTTTAGTCATAATTCAAATAGAAAATGACTAATAATTATTTATTAAATTCAAAGTAGAGCATAATTTATATTGGTGGAAAGATGAGAATCTCTTTTAAAAACCCTTTTCATTTCATCAATTTTGGGTAAAAATATGGTCATCAGCCACATGGGCCA
>CM021107.1:566070207-566200895 GCA_007115665.2 Sequoiadendron giganteum | reverse complement strand
CACATACAAATCGTGGTTCAGGAGCAAGTGTCCTATTTGTTACACATCAGGGTGATACTATTCCTAAATCATTCAGGATTACTTTCCCTTGTACCAACAACATAGCAGAGTATGAAGCCTTACTGACAAGACTAATAATGGAATCCCAATGGAAGATTCAAAGTCTACATGTTTTTGGCGATTCTTAGCTAGTAATCTGACAAGTAAATGATGATTATAAACCTAAGGATGAAAAAATTTCCCCTTACAAGCGCATGGTTAACAGTTTCAATTAGTACTTCAATGACATTACCTTTCAACAAATACCATGTATTTAGAACATGGCTACAAATTCTATGGAAACTGTGGGTTCTTTGTTGGATATTCCAAGCAATGTGCCTAAGTTTAATTTTTTGGTTGAACAGTTGCTGGTCCCTTCCTATGATATCCCCGATACTACTATTGTGTGTAAGATTGTTGGTCCTACTTCCCCTTGGTACAAATACATTTTCGACTACCTGAATGAACAAAGCTTACCTCTAGACCTATCCAATAACCAGCGCATAACCTTTATCCAAAAGTCAACTAAATACACCATCATCGGAGATACCCTATATAGACATACCTTAGATAATGCCCTAGTGAGATGCCTTGATGCAGAAGAAGCAAAAACAACTTTGGGAGCAATGTATGAGGGTATATGGAAATTCCATTCGAGTGGTCCTACTTTAGCCCATAAGATTATGAGATTAGGTTATTATTGGCCTACAATGGAGAAAGATGCATATATCTTTATAAAGAAATGTAGACATTATAAGATACACAAAATTTTGATAAGAGCACCAACACAGGAGCTTCGTCCAATTACATCACCATGGCCTTTTTGCCAATGGGGACTTGACCTCATAGGTAAGATACACCCTCCATCATCCAACGACCATAAATTCATCATAACTGCCATTGAATAATTCACCAAATGGATTGAAGCTATTCCCATGACCTATGTCACCGACACACAAATATCCATATTAATCCTAAACTATATCATTTGTTAGTATGGTGTACCCCAATCCATAATCATAGACAATGGCCGCCCATTCAAGAATCAATAAGTACACCATCTATGTGAAGAGTTCCATATGAAACATCATTTCTCTAGCCCATATTACCCACAAGGTAATGGCCAAGACAAGGAATCTAATAAAACCATTGTTAGAATCCTAAAAAGGACTATCAATGACATTGGTCATGACTAGAATCTATAGCTTAATCCCGCCTTATGGGCTTACTGCACTAGCATTCGTACTCCCACTGGTGCCAACCCATATTCACTATTATTTGGGTCTGAAGCTATCTTACCTATTGAGGTTGAAATTCCTTCCCTGAGGGTTTCCTTGAAAGGCCATATTGATGATGAAGAATACTGTGTATCCAGATTACAAGAGCTAGAATTATTGGATGAACGAAGACAGAAAGCACTAGACCATTTGCAAGCATATAAGAATCATCTTCGATGAATCTATAATAGGAGCGTTCTAAATAAACACTTTGACATTGGAGACCTGGTTTTAATGGAGAATCATAAGAATCAAGCTGAATGAGAAAAGCCAGGTAAGTTTAAACCTAACTGGTTAGAGCCTTATATAGTCACAAAATCTTTTGGATCAAGAGCATACCAACTCTCTACTCCTGAACGAGAGCCACTTTTGTCACCCATCAACAATCTTCATCTAAAGAGGTTCTATGCATAGCTTCTAAGAGTTTGTGTCTTAATCTAGAAAATACAAAAAAATGGAAAAAACAAAAAAATGGTTACCTTGATGAAACTTGGAAAATAGGCCTCTTTGTAACACAAAAAAATTTGAAAAAATCATCAAAATAGTGCAGAGAAATAATCCATCCAATAGTGAAAACCAATTCGGTCGGGCTATGGATAATTACCTTGGTGAAAACCTGGCAAACATGTACCATGTGTAGTAAAACTCGCTCTTTCATCTACCATCACTCCAATCAGACTTTTTCACCATCCCCCATAAATAAATGGTTTTCCTATGCATTATTTGGAATGATTGACATCAAATTCTATTCCATCACATTCCCCACTCCATCTCACAATTCCTATTCCTGACTGGGCGAAAATCCTTATTCTGTTCCATGAGAACCTTGTACATAACATTATGCCATCGAAAATGTCCTTAAAAATCCCAAAAACATTAGAAAACTTCAAAAATACAAAAAAAATCAAAACATGTCAGAAAATACCAAAAATAGAGTCGAGTCAGTCAGGTTAAGTCAATCGTAGACATAGTCGAACTACATTACCTCTGCAGCTGGGACATAGGCAAGGCCATTGATTGATGTGCCCCCGAGGCATTGGGTCTGTCAATCTAGTTTTTTCATGTATCACACACATTTAAAATCATCACTCTTTGTACATTTGAAGTCATTGGTCATGTCGAACTATGAGGTCTTTGCATGTACAATTTAGGCAAGGTTAATCAATTGATGAGCCCCCAAGACCGCACTAGGTCAGTCCAATAGGGTTTATTACAATCACTATCACACACATTGAATATCATAAGCCTAAGTACATATCCTTAGTCAGTCATGTCATACACTGTCTATGCACACACTTTTTAATTAGTCAAGGAATCAAAACAAGTCATGCATCAACAAGGAACATATCTTAAACTCATCAAGTCAATATCAAGCACATTGTTAGAATGATCAATTTAAATCTTAAGAAACATATTTCTTTCTTATCAAGAGACGTCGTCAAATTTTCATAGCCTCATGTCACTTGTCACATCAATGTCATCATTCTCCAATGTTTTTTTGAAACCAGGCTTTGTCATGCCTTATACAGATAGTCACCCAGTTGAAACCAAAATCAATGTCTTATGCAATATGTGTCATCTCTCACATTACGCTATGTCAAACATCAAACAATCCCACAAGATCAAGTTTTGGCAAATACTTTTATTTGGCTTTATGAATTTACATCTTATTTTGCCTTATCTTTTTATTGATTTGTGAATAAGTCTGGTTAGTAGAATTCTCAAGGATGTCCCTTGAAGGATTTAGAGAAGCAAGGATGTCTCAAGACTCTTTTTCTTTGGCTAATGTCTGTGAACTGTCTTTTTAACTTTGTTTTTTGAGTAATGATACTATTTTTCTCAAGTATTTCCTATCAAGGATTTAGAAGAGCAATGACTTCTCATGACCCATCTTTTATTTTTTTGTTGTCTGTGGTTTGTCAAGACAAAAAGACTGAGGCAATTTTGTCCTTAGTATGAGTTAATACACTCCTTGTCTACGACTGTCTATTTTTCGTAGATGGATGACTTTGTGCACTATGGTCTATCTCATATCATGGTGTGTATTATCCATTTGTGTCATGTCCTGCCCAATGATGATAAAAAAAAATGCAAGCTTAGCATATATGGAAAAATATCAGAGATTATATGTTTTCTCAATCAACCTCCTTCTTTTCTTCTTACTAACATGTTGAATTATCCATGCTAACATTTCTTCTTTTCTGCATCTTCACCACCATTATCTATCCATTTTGAGAGCACACTCATGTTCTTTGAACCCACCTGTTCTCTCAAGGGGGCATACCAATACCTCCTCATCATTCTCCCTTTCACTTGGGCATATCTTTTCATTCTCCCTTTCATTGGGGCATACCTTTCACTAGGGCATATCTTTTCATTCTCCCTTTAACTGGGCCATTTTTTATTATATTTTTATTTTTATTTTTATTTTTATTTTCATTTTCTTTGACACAATGCCTAAACAACATTGTATCAAAGAGGGGAAAACTGTAGACACCAAAAATTGGTCTAGGCCTGCGAGTACACATTTGACATAATTTTCTATTTCTCCATGGTCATGATTAAATAGTTTTTATTATTTATTTACCTTTTTTAAATGCATCTTTTCCTCTATTAATTAAATACCCCTTTTAATTAATTCATAATGAATTTTATTCAACTTGATTAATTAAATAAATCATATTTATTTAACTATGTCGCTAACTAATTAATTCTTCCTTCTTAATTAAATAATTTATTATTTAATTACCCCCTTTATCCTATTTCAACTATAATTAAATATTTGTTATTTAATTATTCATTTAATCCTTTTCAATAGTCAATTAAATAAATTACATTATTTATTTAATTAATTAAATCTCTCATTTTTGAATGTTGAATTAAATTAACATTGAATTCATATTTAATTATTTATGTCACATTCTTCTGTCAATCAGTTATCTAATCATTCACTCACCTTTCGACTCAAGATCTATTTTTAAATCCGCCAGTTATCTTCGGGTTCGATATCTAATCATTGCTATGAGAAGACTCTCTGTCACAACTAGTCAGTTAACTAGTTTTAACTCATATGCATGAATACGTTTATTAATTAAATATCTTTATTTAATTCATTAGCTCATGTTATTCATTCAAATGCATTATTCTTCAATTTCTAACTTTTTCTTTGACATTCAAAGTCTATTTCTTCTATTTTCGAAGACTCTTAACTGAAGATTAAGATCTTGAACTCTTGTTCTTCCTATCTTCGAATAGTCTTGACACAAGATTAAGTTATCGTTCTAACTTAATCTTTATCATGTAGTCTTTCCTGACTCATGTTCTAACTCACGTTCTATTTGACACAAAACTCGCATCACATGAAATTCATCAATCTCATCCATCAATCTCTCTTTTGAATCTGAGTCAATCGTTTGAAAACCCAAAATCTATAAAATGGCTTGTCATCATCATTATTCCTCCTCCCAAAATCATACACTTTTGAGAAGAAACTTATCTTCAATATTTTGCTTAGACATTCAACATGGTTATGCTTCCATCAATAGTGAAAATCTAAGGGAAAGAATACTGAAAAGGAAAAATGGAGAAGGGCAATCAAGATAATTTGAAGGAGTGTACGCATATTCAGTGAGATTGTTTCATTGTAGTTATTATTGTTGTTCATTTTTACTCATTCTTTGTTGTTTGATTTTAGATTATTATTGATTTAGATTAGGATTAACATCATTTATTCTAGTTGTAGATATCTATATTTTTTCATATTTCTAATGTTACAAATTCAAGTGCTTCTATGAATATTATGCTAGTAAGGGTAATGAAACAACTCGGTATGTGGATAGATATTGAGGGTGGTAAGTGTTATGCTATGGATAGTAGGTATGTGCCAGTTGTTGGGATTATGAAATATGTAGAAGTAAAACTAGTAGCCTACCCACAAGAAATCTATAATATTGATATAACTGTGATTGATACACCTCCTTATTTTTGAATGCTTTTGTCAAGACAATGGACTGCAGAAGTTGGAGGTAATGTGCAATTTTATTTATCATATGCCACAATACTAGTTAATGGTGAAGAGGTAAAATTATATAGAGAACCCAAAGTGAATCAGATTGTTGAGTGTGTTCCTCAAGAACAACTTAATTGCTTTTGTGATGTGGATTTAGGGAGTTTCATAGTAGAATTGTCTCACCCAGAATTGGTGAATACTGACCTGATTGATTGGTTTGTTTCTAGAAGTCAGCAAGGTGTGTGGAAAATGTATTTTGATGGGGATTTCAACCTAGAAGGTAATGGAGCTGGGGTATTTTTCATATCACTTGAAGGCACAACATTTAAATATTCATTTTTGTTGTCTTTTGAATGTACAAATAATGTGGTTGAGTATGAAGCCTTGTTGATTGGTTTGAACATGGCTGTCAAGCATAAGATTAATTTGGTGACTATCTTGGGTGATTCTTAGCTAATTATGTCACAAGTCAGATCAAAATATGCTGCAAAGAACAAGAGGCTGAAACAATATAGAAATTTTATGTGGGATATAGTGGAACTGTTTGATGCATTTTCAATTGATTGGATAGATAGATCTGAAAATTTAATGGCTGAATTTTTGGATAATGTAGCCTTAAATAAAGATGATATCACTTTGGCAGGAGTGTCTCAGGTTGAATTCAAAACAAGACCAGTAGTCCCTAACAACATATATAGTTGGCAAGTTTTTAATGATGATACTGACCTTTTGAAATATCTTCATTGTATAGATCAGTATGAGACACAGGAGATAGATTTCAATGATTTTGTGGAAGAAGTGGATGGGAAATAGACTGTATTTGGGAAGGAAGTTTTGTAGCTTAAAACTAACAAGCTTCCCAAAGGGCTTGTGGCATTGGAGAGAGTGTTTTATGGGAGTGATCATTCTGTCATGAAGGAGACACTTGTTAAGAAAGAAGATATTGAAGAAATAAATTTGGGAATTGAATTAGCACCAAAAGTGGTTTATATTGGGAAAAAAATAAGCCCAACTATCAGGATAATGTTGATTACATTGCTGATAAAATACAAGCATGTGTTTGCTTGGTCTTATAAGGATTTGAAGGCATATAGAGAAGATCTTTTTCAGCATGAGATTCTAGTTAAGCCAGACACAAAGCCATTCAGATAGAAGCAGAGGCCTATCAACCCAAGACTGGAACCTAAGATGCAAGAGGAGATAGAAAAGCTCAGAGATGGAGGTATCATAAAACCCATTAGGCATTCAACATGGGTCTCGAATTTAGTTCCAGTTAGGAATAAAAATAAGGACATAATACTATGTGTAGATTTTAGAAATCTGAATGTTGCTTCTTTAAAATATAATTATCCTCTTCCAAACATGGAGGCAATATTGCACAAAGTAACAGGGTGTGAGCTATTGTTAATGATGGATGGATTTTCTGGATATAACCAGGTCAAATTCAAATAATTTGAGTAGTACAACATAACAATTCACTACACCATGGGCAACGTATGTCTATATAAGAATTCCATTTGGTCTCACAAATGTAGGAGCTACCTTTCAAAGGGCCATGGATGTGGCATTTGCAGATCTAATCTATGCTATAATGGTGGTATATCAAGATGATCTCACTGTTTATTCCAAAAAGGTAGAAAATCATGTGGGGGAATTGGAGAAGATCTTCATCATAGCTTTGGAGTATGCTATTAGTCTTAATCCTAAAAAATGTCATTTTGATATTATAGAGGGTAAAAGTTTGGGTCATATTGTGTCAAAATATGGGATTAGGATAGATCTTGAAAAGTAGATGTCATAGATAGAATTCACATTCCCAAAATTGTCAAAGCCATCCAATCATTTTTTACCAAACTAATTTTTTTAGGAGGTTTGTTTCCAATTTCGCTGAGATTGTTAAACCTATGTCTAAGATGTTGAAAAAAAGAGAAAATTTGGACTAGACTACTGAAGTTATGGATGCCTTCATATCTATAAAAAGAGCTATCAAAGAAGCCCCTATCTTGAAGTCTCCTGATATTACTAAACCATTTCAAAAAAAATATTTTGCTTCATTTCACACCATAGTTGTTGTTATGTTATAGAAAAATGATGAAGGTCATGAGCAGCTTATTTCTTTTTTTAGTAAGTCTTTGTAGCAGTCAAAATTGAAGTATGATATTATGGAAAAATAGGCTTATGCACTAGTCAAAGAAGCAAAGGCTTTCAGGCCTTACCTTGTTGGAGCTAAGGTAATTGCTTATGTCCCACATGCAGTTGTGAAGGATATCCTAGTGCAGAAAGAAGTGAAAGGGAAGAGATGTAGATGGATTAATAAAATCCAAGAGTTCAACATGGAGATTCAGATTACCAAATTGGTAAGAGGATAGGGTCTAGCCAAGCTAATGGCAGAAACAAATATTGAAGCAAACTAAATCTGCAATGTAGAAGGTAAAGAAGAATTCATAGCAAGTGTTGAGCATACTACATGGTATACTAATGTAATGCATTATCTGAAACATATGAAGTGCCCTAAAGGGTTGAGTGATAATCAAAGGAGAAATTTGAATTTGCAGGCTTCTAAATATGTTTTTATAGAAGGGGACCTATTTTGGAAGAATAGGGATGGTATATTTCTATTATGCCTATATGTTTTTATTCTACTAAGACTAATGCACACAAGATTCTCAGGGCTGGTTATTATTGGCCTAGGGTATTCAATGAATCTTTTGCATATGTGAGGAAATATGAGGCTTGTCAACAATTCTCAGGGAATTTGAAGTATCAAGGAGCATTGCCACTTAGACCTTTGTAGGTAGAAGCACCTTTCCAACAATGGGGAGTTTATTTCATTGGATAAATACATGAAAGATCAGGTGGAGGACATAGGTGGATACTAGTGGCCATAGATTATTTTACTAAATGGGTGGAGGTTGTCCCAACTAAGCAAGAAACAAGCAAAGTAGTGACAAAATTTTTGATGGAGTTTTTTGATGGAGAATGTTATAACCAGATTTGGCACCCCGGTCAGATTGATCATAAATAATGAGATATGTTTTAGATCTGATGAGTTTAGAGAATTTTGCAAAACATATGGCATTAATATTTCTTATTCTGCCTCATATCATCCACGGGCCAATGGTCAGGAAGATTCAAGCAATAAAAATCTTTTGAAGATAGTAAGGAGGATGCTAGATACAAATAAAAAGGCATGAGATTCAAAGTTAAGATTGGTTGTATGGGCAGATAGTAGTATAGTGAAGAAGGCAACTATAAAATCTCCATTTGAATTGGTGCATTGGACACAAGCTAGGATGCCACTACATAACCTTTTTCTAGTCTATAAATTTATTCTGCAAGAAGACTTGGACATTTCTGATCCAATGGAGGAAATAATGGAGCAGCTTGCAGAGCTTGATGAAGTGAGAAGATTTTCTCAGAAGCTGAATGAGAAATTGTAGTCACAAATGAAATACCATTTTTATAAAAAGTCCAAGAAGGGAAATTTTGAAAAGGATGACTTGGTATTGATGTGAAATGCTCGGTGTCGGGAGAAGGGGAAGCATGGCAAGTTTGAAGCTTTATGGCTTGGCCCTTTTGTGATAACTGGTAAAGGAGGTGAAGATTCTTATTTCTTGAAGAACATGTCTAGAGAGGAGAAGGAGTTTATAATACATGAGAAATTATTGAAGCATTTCTTCTCTTGAGGATTGGCAGAGGGTTAAGGATTTCCAGTGCATGGACATTTCTTAATAACCCTCTTTAAGTATTCTTTTCCATGCATAGTAGTTTAGGAATTTTGAAGGGTCTGGGTTTTCCAATACATGGAAATTCTCAGGAATTCCCTTTTTGAAATCATTGCTTTCTTTCCATGTATAATAGATTTGGGTCATTTTAACCTTCCATTATCCATGCTCCACTTTCCATTCTCCATCCCCTTCAATTGTTCATTCCCTTTGTCATCCATTACCTTCATTTTCTTGTTCATTCATGTCTTGGTCTGCTCTCCCATAATTTTGGATTCTTGCAGTGATTTGAAAAATCACCCATTCCTTAAAATGGAGCCACTATTAGACCCAAATTTTTCATTAAAATCCTAAGCCTTTTTGCCTGTGTAAGCCCATTATTTCCCTATCTTTTCATATAAAATGGTTCATTTTTCTCCCCATTCATTTCATTTTTCATTTTATACCCTTACCACTCCCTTAATATTTCATTCTCTATATATTTACTGCTTTACCACGACCTCCCACAAAGGGGTCTATAGTATGGTAGTGACAAATAAGCATAGTCACATGATTGTTACTGCTACACCGCGCGCAGCCTTCAAACCGGCCGCGGTGGGGTAGTAACTAGTCAGCCAAGTCAACAAATGGTGGACAGATTCTACCATGGTACCACTAGAAGTGAAGCCAATAGCCACGATAGAGCAGTGGGCGACGACAGGTGGCTAAAACAGATACCACGATACCGCGGATGGTGGAGACATAGTCGGCAGTTGGGCAGTAAATAGGAGATAATAGTTGGTGGTTAGTGAAAGGCCACTATGATACCACACACAGTCAAACCATAGATTGCAGTAGTGTGGTGGGTAGTCAACAAATGGTTGAGGTAGCGGTCAATATGGTTACCACTAGACCACAGATAGGCAGAATGAAGACCGTGGTAGGGCAGTGAAGTAGATAGAACAGTTGGTAACCTCATAACCGTGGGTGGAAAATTCAAACCCACAGTAGAGTAGTAAAAGGAATGAAAGCCATAGGGAAATAAAAGTAAAGGTCGGATAACGTATTAAAGTGAAAAATTGAAACGGCCGACTATAATTAGAAATATTTAATTTGTCGAAAGGCAACTTAATTAAATATTTTAAATTCTGGCTAACAAATATTAGACAGTTGCATAGGAAATTGAAGGGTCACAACTCTTGGGTTGTAAAGCATGAATATTTAAAAAAAAATATCAGTTGGAGAGAAAGAAGAATAGAGAAAAAAAAAAATCAGAAACAATAACTGAGCTAGGGTGAAAAATAGTTTTTCTTGAAACAAATTGCAATGGAGAAAACATTAAGAAATTGGTGACATTTTTCCTAATTTGAGTTGTTGAGATTTTATAATTTATGTATTTTCTATTTGGTTGTTTCCAATCAAATTTTTTGAAGTCATTTAAATCAATATATCGAGTATAGTCCTGATTTATCACAGTGTATTTTTCACTTTGTGTGATTTGATTAACTAGTGTCTGCAAGGCAGAAATAGATTATTTAAAAAAAAAATCATAATGACTTTAGGGTTTTTGCTGGATGATTGAAGAAGAACCTGGTAGGAAGACATTCTAGCACAATTTATGTAAGTCATAAATTTGATGAAATAATATGCCAATCATAAAATTTTATATTTCAAAGGTGCCTGACAACTTGAATTAGGTCAGAAAGGGGAACACCAAGAATTATGGATAATTTTGACTCTATTGCCCATGTGGATAGAAAAAAATGGTCAGTCATATCCTAGAGGATAGAATTCATAACAAATTATATATTCAAAATCTTTCTTTTGTGTAGTAGTTGTATTATTATTTTGTCTATCCATTCCCAATTGCCATTGTGGGTAGACTGTTTAGCAGGACATTCATTTCAGATATGCATATTTCACATAGGTTCACCCACCTAGGTCTAGCAAAACCTGAAGAGTAGAAGGTTTAATTGATTAATTGACCTTGTACGTTGTCCAAAAATTTTGTAAGGGCCTGGAAAAATTTTATGGTTGAAACCTACATTTTTGAGAACCAACACCACCGATATAGGTCTATCAGCATGAAAAAAGAATTCGAAATAAAATTATCAAGTCATGCAAAGCTCGAAATTCACACCGACAAGGACTCTATTGATGAAAGACACATATACTCCTACCGATAAAACTAAAAGGTTGTTGTGTCAGGGATACATATATCATCTGCTTGAACTCCTTAGAGCTCACCTATCTCATAAGTCATACTTGTTAGAATTGGCTATGGATGCCAAGATCTATGGACCAAATGGAAAGCACAAAGAAGAAAGAAAATAATATGACAAGAATAAAATTTATTCAATGTTAATGATATGATATCAATATTGTGTGTAAATTTAGTAGAGACCCCTTGGTTATATAGCCAAGGTGAGAACATAGGAGTGCATAGGATTATGACAAGTGTCATAATCTTACAACATGAGACAACAATGAAAATTTATCACTCCACCTAAAGTGGAAATGTGATAATGTGATAACCACCACAAATAGTGGATCTCCCACAAAAGGTGGAAACCTAATCACATGATATGTCCATGAAAGGTGGAGGTGATAAAGTAATGAGAAGATAAGTCCACCAAAGGTGGAAATTCTCCAACAACTCCTATATGGTCCCTATTGAGAAATTATGTCTCAACTTCCAGATTGAAGTCCTCGTTTTTATATCTTGGTGATTTTGTGTTATTTGGAAAGTTCTGGCGGAGGCGGAACTAGGATGGAACTTGGCATTGTTCTGTTTGCCTAAGTCTCGGGTCTCTGGCAGAGGCAGAACCAGGATGGAACTTGGCATTGTTCTTTTTGCCTAAGTTTTGGGTTTCTGTTCTTGTTCCGACTCTGACTCCGACTCCACTCCCTACTGTCTGTTTCTTCTCGCTTCGCTTCGCAGGTTCTGGCAGAGGCGGAACCAGTTTTGGAAGTTGGCAATGTCTGTTTGCCAAGTTCCTATTTTAGTTTCAGTTCCGATTCTGAGTCTGACTCCTACTTTTGCGATCTGGTTCTTCTAGATGTTTGGATTCTACTCAAGGTGTTTTCCTCTGCCTTGTCCTGGTTCTGGATTGTTGTTTCTTGCAGTTGGCGGAGGCAGAACCGGAACCGGTTTCGTTCCTAATCTTGGACTTTTGGTAAAGTCCTATTTCTGTTCCTGTTCCATCCTCGGGTTTGACTCCGACTCCGGTCTTTTGTCTTCCCATCTTGGTTTGACCCCGGGTTGACTTTACCCGGTCAGAACTATTTCCGATGTGTTCCCCTTTGCCGTGGGCAGACGTGGAACTGAAATGGTTCTTGAACCTGTATTTTCAATTGAGTCTTGTTTTGACTCTAGTTCCGTCTCTGACTCTGACTCTGACTCTGGCAGTGTGTATTTTCAGTGGAGTCCTGTTTCGACTCCTGTTTTGACTCTGACTCCGGCAGTGTTAGAAATGACTTGAAGTCTTGGTCGCGCCTGATGTCTGTTTGATCGTTTTGGTTACTCTATCAGCTATGATTGCTGATGGGTCATGGATGCATGGCACCTAGTTGAATAGTGATTGGAAGGATACCAAGATATTTATTGTGGCAGTTGCATTTGTCAATGAAGGGTGGCGAGCTCAACCATTTTGAGTAATGGCTTTGAATGCAAAGTTGACTCGTTGAAAGAAATCTGTCAGATCCGACCAGTTGCATGATTTGAGGATGGACTTCATTGCTCTTCTGAGTCAGTTGCATATGGATGAGAGATGTGTTATTTCTCATAAGTTACAAGTCAAGAGTTGAGTCATAAGTTGCAAAGCAAGTTTGAAGTTGCGTGCTGAAGAATAGAAGGATGTGAGTTCTTGAGGAGGGTTTTGAACTGTATATTGTAAGAACACTGTAACAATGAATCTGAAACTCTCTAGGTGATTGTGAGCTGAACAAAGAGGTTTGGATATTGTATGTAGTCGATTCATTACTATAATACAATAGATTTGACTTTGTGTGGTGGGTTTTTTACCTAAAAGGGTTCTCCCACGTAAATACTGTGTCATCTTTGTTTGCTTATCTTTCTGGTTTCTCATTGCCATGGTTGTATGCATCTCTATAAGTTTTTGAAACTGTTAGTTTTTCATTTTTGCTTCTCTCCCCTGTAGTAAAGGTGTTAAGGGAATGCATTACGCACTGTTGGGTCAGTAGATCCGCATTCTTTTCCCTTCAAAGTGGTATCAGAGCTTGGCCAGTTCGTTTTATCCTTGCTCGGGCAAATTAGTTTTTTGCACTAATACTGTTTCAGTGGGAGACTTGCATTGTTAAACTTGTTTCTGTTGTGAGATGGTGAGTACATCTGGGAGAATAGATATTGAAAAGTTTAATGGCAGCAACTTTGAGTTATGGAAACTCAGGATAGAAGACTTGCTTGTGCATAGAGACCTCTGGATTGCAATGTTTGGAACTAAGCCACAAACTATGACCCAAGAATCTTGGGATCTTGCTGATAGAAAAGCAAGAGGATTTACAAGACTGAGTCTAGCCGATTCTATGCTCCTAAATATTCATGAGGAAACGTCTGCAACTTCTTTGTGGAAGAAACTTGGTGATATTTATCAAGGAAAGTCCCTGGTAAGTAAGTTGTTCCTAAGAAAGAAGTTGTACTCCTTGAAGATGGACGAAGGTGCATCTATTGCAGACCATCTGAACTCGTTTAATATGAGTGTTACTCAGCTGGCATCTATAGGTGTAAAAATTGAGGAGGAGGATCGTTGCATGCTCCTGTTGTGTTCATTACCTGACAGTTGGGATCATCTTGTGATGGCTATTGGAAGCACAACCACTGCTTTCAAGACTAATGATGTGGTTGCTTCGCTTCTGTCTAAAGAAATGAGAAGGAAATCTTCTTAGATGGCCAAAGATGCTCTTTCTGTTTGAGGTAGAACAAAGGAGAAAGGCAAGAAGAAATACAACAAGTCAAAATCCAAGTCTAAAGGGAGATCAAAGTCTCCTGGTAAAAATTTCAAGGTAAAGTGTTGGAACTGTGGGCAACTAGGTCATATCAAGAAGGACTACAAGGAGAAGAAGAAGAAGAATGCTTCTGACAATGAATCTTCTCAAAGTGATGCAGATGCCTTCATTGCAGCAACCTTGACAACTCAGGCATCAGATGATGTTTGGTTAGTTGATTCAGGTGCCTCTTTTCACATGACATCCAATAGAGATTGGTTCTCAAAGTATGAGAAGTATGATGGTGGAAAGCTATACTTGGCAAGTGATTCAATGCTGGAGATTGTTGGCAGAGGAAGGGTCAAAATTTAGTTTCCTGATGGGAGAGTCAAAGGAATTGGTGGTGTTCTTCACATCCCAGGTTTGGCTCGAAATCTTCTTTCTGTTAGTAAGTTAAATGATGCTGGTGTAGAAGTTTCTTTTTCTAGTAAGGGATGTAAAATGGCTAGAGGTGCAATGGTGTTAGCTAAGGGTGTTCGTACTAGCACTCTATACAAGCTAGATGCACGACCTGTTCTTTATAACAGTGCCTCTGTAAAGTCATGTAATTATGCACCTATAGAGAAAGATGAAGACTCTTCACTATCTGCAAATGCTTTAGAGGTAAAAATCCCAGTAGAGAAGACTATGTTATGGCATCATAGACTTGGTCACATAGGTGAGAAAGGTTTAAAAACCTTCAAGAACAAAAACCTTGTAGAAGGGCTTGATGATTGTAACCTTGAGTTCGATTTCTATGAACATTGTATCTATGGAAAGCAACATTATGTTTCTTTCTCCTCCAGTCCTCACAAATCTTCTGGTATACTGGATTATGTTCTTTCCAATGTGTTTGGTCTAGTTAATGTTCCTTCGTTATCAAAGTCTAGATATTATGTTTCTTTTATTGATGACTGTTCGAGAAGGGCATTTGTATACTTTTTTAAAAGTAAATCAGAAGTGTTCAGTTGGTTTAAAGAGTTCAAATCTTTGGTAGAAAATCAGACTAGAAGGAAAATAAAGTGTTTAAGGACAGACAATGGAGGTGAGTTTTGTTCTGCAGATTTTGGAAGGTACTGCACTAATCATGGAATTAAAAGGCATAAGACAACCCCCTACACTCCACAGCAAAATGGAGTTGTTGAAAGGTTGAACACGACACTGATGGAAAAGGCAAGGAGTATGCTGAGTGGTGCTGGTCTGGAGCAAAAGTTTTGGGCTGAGGCTGTCGCTACAGCATGTGATTTGATTAATAGATCTCCTTGTTCAATGCTTATTGATATGACACCTTTGGAAGCATGGTCAGGTAAGAAACCCTCACTAAGGCATGTTCGGGTATTTGGCTGTGAGACATATGTTCATGTGCCAAATGAAAAGAGATCAAAGTTGGACAACAAGGCTGTGAAATGTATTCTCATCGGCTATGGAGTTGGTGTGAAAGGATACAAGCTTTGGAACCCTGTTACTGATAAGGTTTTGTATAGCAAAGCGTGATATTTCGTGAGCTGAAACCTCTAGTAAGTGATCAACAGCTTGAGACAAATCAGAGTGACAAGAAGAAGGATGCAGTTGAGATTCCCCAAACTCCAAAAAGGGAAGAGCCGCATGGTGTACCTGAGATTGAGGAGAGCTCAAGCAGCTCTGGAAGTTCTGATGATGAAGAACAACCTCAGCCTCTAAGGAGATCTACACGAGAAAGAAGGCAACCAGAAAGGTATGGTTTCTCTATGTTAGATTCAAATTGTGCTTATGCCTTAATTACTAGCATTGATGAGCCTAGGACTGTGAAATAAGCAATCAGCATGGCTGATTCAAAGTCTTGGCTAGAAGCCATGAATGAGGAGATGGAGTCCTTGAAAAAGAATGATACCTGGAAGTTGGTACCACTTCCTAAAGGGTGAAAGCCTGTTGGCTACAAGTGGATATTCAAAAGGAAGACAGGCCTTGATGGCGGTGTGGAGAAGTATAAGGCACGACTGGTTGCAAAGGGTTTTTCCCAAGTTAAGGGAATTGATTATGGAGAGATATTTTCCCCTTTAGCAAAGCTGACATCCATCAGATTTTTGTTGTCATTGGTAGCTGTGTATGACTATGAAATTGAGCAGATGGATGTGAAGACAACATTTCTTCATGGTGAGCTGGAAGAAGAAATCTTCATGTCCCAGCCTGAGCATTTTGTTGAAAGAGGTAAACAAAATCTGGTTTGCAAGTTAAATAGATCTCTCTATGGTCTAAAGCAATCTCCTAGAATGTGGTACTAGAAATTTGACACTTTTGTGTTGTCAATTGGGTTTGTGAGATCAAAATCTAATCATTGCATCTATTATAAATGTGAGAATGATCGTGTGCTTGTTATTACTCTATACATGGATGACATGTTATTCATTGGAGCAATCAGTTGGATGAGCAAGCGACAAGCTATAGTTGCTTTATCCATGACAGAGGCAGAGTACATGGCAGCAACTCATGCTTGCAAGGAGGCAGTGTGGCTAAGGCGTTTGTGTTCAGACATTGGATTTAATGCTGAGCAGATTTCAATCTATTGTGATAGTCAAAGTGCCATTTGTTTGGCAAAGAATCCGACCTTCCATGCTAGGACCAAGCACATAGATGTGCAATATCACTTCATGAGGGATATGGTTGAAGATGGAAAGGTCAGTATGGATAAGGTTGACACCTTGAAGAATGTTGCAGATGCCTTGACAAAGTTGATTAGCACAGACAAGTTCAGATGGTGCACATAATCGATGGGCCTTGGGGCCTATGATAGATAGTAAGGTTTGATGTTTTGAGGAAGCTGGAAGTGTTCACCAAGTAGGAGATTGTTGAGAAATTATGTCTCAACTTCCAGCTTGAAGTCTTCGTTTTCATGCCTTGGCGATTTTGTGTTGTTTGCAAAGTTCTAGCAGAGGCAGAACCAGGATGGAACTTGGCACTGTTTTGTTTGAATAAGTTCCGGGTCTCTGGCAAAGGCAGAACCGGGATGGAACTTGGCATTGTTCTATTTGCCTAAGTTCTAAGTTTTTGTTCTGGTTCAGACTCCGACTCCGACTTCGGTTCCTACCGTTTGTTTCTTCTCACTTCGCTTCACAGGTTCTAGCGGAGGCGGAACCAATTTTGGAAGTTGGCAATGTCCGTTTGCTAGGTTCCTATTTCAGTTTTTGTTCTGATTCCGAGTCTGACTCCTGCTTTTGCGATCTGGTTCTTCTAGATGTTTGGATTCTACTCGGGGTGTTTTCCTCCACCTTGTCCTGGTTTTGGATTATTGTTTCTTGTAGTTGGCGGAGGCAGAACAGGAACCGATTTGGTTCCTAATCTTGGACTTTTGGTAAAGTCTTGTTTCTGTTGCTGTTCCATCCCCGGGTTCAACTCTGACTCCAGTCTTTTGTGTTCCCATCTTGATTTGACCCCGGGTTGACTTTACCCGGTCAGAACTGTTTTTGATGTGTTCCCCTTTGTTGTGGGTGGACGCGGAACCGAAATAGTTCTTGAACCTGTATTTTCTATTGAGTCTTGTTTTGACTCTAGTTCCGTCTCGGACTTCGACTCTAACTCTAGCAGTGTGTATTTTTGGTGGAGTCCTGTTTCGACTCCTGTTCCGACTCCAACTCCGGCAGTGTTAGAAATGACTTGAAGTCTTGGTCGCGCCCGATGTCTGTTTGACCGTTTTGGTTGCTCTGTTAGCTGCGATTGCTGATGGGTCTTAAATGCGTGGCACCTGGTTGAATAGTGATTGGACGGATACCAAGATAGTTATTGTGGTAGTTACATTTGTCAACGAAGGGTGGCGAGCTCAACCGTTTTGAGTAATGGCTTTGAATGCAAAGTCAGCTCATTGCAGGAAATCTGTCAGATCTGACCAGTTGTGTGATTTGAGGATGGACTTCATTGCTCTTCTGAGTCGGTTACATATGGATGAGAGATGTGTTATTTCTCATAAGTTACAAGTCAAGAGTTGAGTCGTAAGTTGCAGAGCAAGTTTGAAGTTGCATGCTGAAGAACAGAAGGACGTGAGTTCTTGAGGAGGGTTTTGAACTGTATGTTGTAAAAACATTGTAACAGTGAATCTGAAACTCTCTAGGTGATTGTGAGCTGAACAAAGAAGTCTGGATATTGTATGTAATCGATTCATTACTGTAATACAATAGATTTGACTTTGTGTTGTGGGTTTTTTACCTGAAAGGGTTTTCCCACGTAAATACTGTGTCATCTTTGTTTGCTCATCTTTCTGGTTTCTCATTGCCATGGTTGTATGCATCTCTATAAGTTTTTGAAACTGTTAGTTTTTCATTTTTGCTTCTCTCCCCTGTAGTAAAGGTGTTAAGGGAATGTATTCCGCACTGTTGGGTCAGTAGATCCGCATTCTTTTCCTTTTAGTCCCTAAGTAAACTTAACTAAGGTGTAATTATGACTTAGGACAAGGTACAAAATATTTAATTACACCAACACCCCCCCTTAAGTGCAACTTAGGGAGAATAAAACAATGCAAGATGGGTCCCAACAACTAGGCCATGTTAGGTACCCATGTACAAATGCAATGCAATCTCTCACAAGCGGACAAAAGGAGAAAACCCAGTGGGACAAGACTACTCCCCAAAAGAGATATGAAACAAATATAAATGTTCTCAATGATGCATGAGAAGGTAAAATCCCCATGTGAGGAAAAAGACCCCCCCATAAGAGATAAGGAGAAAAGAGACAAGGTAGCCCCCCCTAAATGAGATAACCTATTACAAGAGAAACACTGGAAGTACACTATGGAGTAACACTAGAATCCTCAATCTAACAAGCAAGGAAAAATACTTCGGTTTGCTATTGAAACCATATGCGAGTCACTGATTGACTCAAGGTGGAATCATGATAAAGCAACAACAGACCCGATGCCAAGGAACACTGGAAAACTCACAAACTGGAACAACTCTGGAATCCATGAAGCAACAATAGATGAATAAATGATGCCCCCCATAAGAGGGAATGATATGATGAAAGAATCTAGAAGCTATGTGTATCTTGATGGTGATGCCAAACTGTGACTAAAACTAATCCATTGGAACAAGTACCATGAAGATTCTAGAACATTAACCATAAAATGAATGGCCCTCAAACTAATATGTGACCCAATATGAATCTGATGTGATTCACGATCATTAACCATAGGCTCTCAATATGAGATGTGAACCGATGCGAACCAACAATGTGTCAAGCTATGAGCAATATGTGAACAAAAGAAACAATAGAATCCATATACAACTCATGCGAGTTGTCATCAATACAAAGATGAGATCAAAGTGCAACTATACTCTAATCAGATTATTATGCAAGAAACCCCCTTGATGGAACTTTATGTAAGTTCATTTATTACAATACCCCATGATTGTAAAAGGAGAACATGCAAAACATGCATAAAACAAAGATAAAATGCAAACCTAATGCATACAAAAAAAGGAAATAGTGCATACACTAATGAATGTTCACATCTGCCTCCATGATGAAAAATAACCTCAAATTTGTGTAGATGACCAAATCTGAAAAAAATGGTCTACACCATTATGAAGTGCTCAAAACTAACTTTCCGTCAATATCTTGTTTGCCAAAAACGAACTATGTGGCCAAAAGTTATGAATTTTTCAAAAAACTGAATTTAGCTTGCAGGAAATGAGCTTTCTAGCAAAAACGTTTATTTCTAATTTAATTTTTGGAAAATCTACTCACTGTTTGTAGACAAAAATAAAAACTCAGAAATATTTTGATGCTAGAAACAAAACCCTGAAATCATTTTTTGATCCAACAAGCAGAAGATGAAAATTTGATTTTTTTTAACCTTTAGTCAGGAGAAAAATGACGCCTGACGATGTTTGGACTATGATTTTCTCCAGATCTGTGCAGCATATGCAAAATCTAAAAGATACCTAGTTCATATTTCAACGTTGGCTACAAAACCTAGAAATCGTTTTTCTTGCAAATGAGCAAAAACTAGTTTTTGAAGCAAAAATGATGATGGCTCCAATAAAAAATGATTTTCAACAAACCCTTGCTTGCCAAAAATGCAAATGGTGATCAAATTGGGTGAACGAATAGCCAAATCTGACTTTTCTCAAGCCTCTTGGACACAATGGTGAGCTCAAATTTGCACCAACAAGCTCCAATATGAACCTGCAATAAAAAAATAAAAATGGATCCTCTCCAAATTTGGTACCTCTCTTCAAAAAAAGACTCTCCAATGGCACCCAACCTGCTCTGATACCATGTTAGAATTGGCTATGGATGCCAAGATCTATGGACCAAATTGAAAGCACAAAGAAGAGAGAAAATAATATGACAAGAATAAACTATATTCAATGTCAATGATATGATATCAATATTGTGTGTAAATGTAGTAGAGACCCCTTGGTTATATAGCCAAGGTGAGAACATAAGAGTGCATAAGATTATGACAAGTGTCATAATCTTATGACATGAGACAACAATGAAAATTTATCACTCCACCTAAAGTGGAAAGGTGATAATGTAATAACCACCACAAATAGTGGATCTCCCACAAAAGGTGGAAACCTAATCACATGATATGTCCATGAAAAGTGGAGGTGATAAAGTAATAAGAAGATAAGTCCACCAAAGGTGGAAATTCTCCAATAACTCCTATGTGGTCCCTAAGTAAACTTAACTAAGGTGTAATTATGACCTAGGACAAGGTACAAAATATTTAATTACACCAACAATACTGATTGAATAAGTCTTGGGGAGAGTCTAGCCAATTCAATAGAATGAATAAAAGCAATGAAAGTAACATATCAATGAGACATGTATGATTGGATTGAAAGCCTTAGGTATTTATGATGATGAAGGTCACACCGATGAAAAAATTTTTGGGGAAAGTCTCACCAACCCTTCTAGGCTGAAAAGGTAGTAAAAGGAAATGCATCAAAGAGACCACAACACATCGACAGAGCATCTCATTCTCTTGGAGATGGGTCATGTCAGCCCAATGGTATTAAAGAATGATCAATACTTATTGAAAAGACACTCAATTATGATTGAACATAATTTTGAAAAAACTAGACCATCGTAACATCGGTGGAACTCTCCAATATTCTCCCTAAAGTGATATAAGCTCAAGAAAAATAGAAAAGGTTTTTTCACAACATTGGTAAAATTATTGAAATGGTTCTATCGATTTGAGAACTAAAGGGATATTTAAAATTAAAGAGACATTCAGTTATGTCTTGGTGATCGATCAAAAGCATATAAATAAAGAACACACTAAATGAGAAACACAACTCGACTTGAGATAAAGATGCTATAACTCATGCAATCTTTTGCATCACTTTGAAAATTTGGATTTTGAGAAGAATGTTGCATTCAATTCTAGGGGTAGACATTAATGGCCACATGAATGAACCCCATATGAACATCCATGATCAAAAGAAATTTAAAAAAAAGGGAGTAATCAGGAAATGCAGCAAGTGAGAACAAAAGGCCAAGAAAAATTCAAGGAGCACTGTGTGATTTGTAATTCAGAATTAAGTCCACAAACTCCTATACAAATTAGAAAATTATAATTCGAAGAATTGAAAATGGAAGGCCCAAGTTTTGAAAAGACCAAAGGTAAAAAGCAACAAGGTGAGGGTAGTCTAAGCAAAAGCAAGAAACAATGAATTGAAATAGGGGACAAGCCTAAATCCATAGAAAGGAAGCTCAGTCAAGACCTCATCGATCAATTTCCCAAGTTAGGGCTGAGGGCTAGGAGGTCCTCACAATTGAGGGCTAACATATAGAAATTTGAGGAAAAATGTAAATATATAGGAGATGTTTAGACCTCTATAAGGGGATACAATTTTTTTATGTTTCACTATCATTGAAGTAATAGGTTTGAACCAGTCTGTAATCCATGGAACCTTGATTTTAGAAATTGGTTGTCCCGAATATATTTGTGAATGTAGAATTAATGAAACTATTGGCTAGAAATTGCAACCCTAGCTTAAAAGCTATCTTTAATTTACAAGGAAATTAATTCATATATGTGTCTAAGACTGCAATCTTAGAGGCTTTTAACCTAGGTAGCACATGTGATGAACCAATTTTTTACGAGGAGTTGGAAAAGGAATAATGGAGAATGGATAGAACCTACTAAGGGTGGAGATTGCCATTACATAAACCCAAAAAAGAGGGAAAACTTGTCCCATTGAAAGATAATGATGAGCCTCATTTTCATGCAGATTTATTTGAACCTTAGCTAAAGTACACATATCTCTCAGTGTGTCGTGTATTGGGAATAGAGGATTTTGAATTCATGATGATAGGGCCAATGGTGACTATGGCTGATGGTTAATTCCATAATGCTAGACCATTTGATTATGCCTCTTACATCACCAAGGAGATTGACTTAGGACTGTTGGCTATCAAAAATGGGTCTCCTACATTGTATTTGAAACATTATTCCATTCTTATGTACTTGATATTATATTATGGTCAAGAGATAAGGATGTGGCCTGAGGAACTAAAAACTAAACAATGTGATAAGGAGGGCCAACCATTTCCAATACAACTGTGGAATGCTCTTTGGGACAATAGGTTCTTGAACTCCAACTATGTTCATTTTGAGGAGCACTTTGTTAAAACATTGTATAGATTTTTTAATCACCCCTATGAGTATTCCTTAACAGATGAGATCAAAATATTTCTCACGCCCAGATATTTCGATGGACATGTGATTGTTGAGCATAGTTTGGGTGATTGGTACTAGTTATTGATGCCACCATGATCAAAGCATATGGTTTTGAGGATATACCCTTTCTCTTGCCAAAAACAATACCAATTAAAATTATGTACCTAGAAATTGTTAGGTAGATGGACTATTCAAGTGTTATGAACTTAAGTGCCAATGAAAAACAATCATTTATGCCAAGTACTCTATCATTTGGGGATTTTACTATGCTATCAAAGGAGGGGTATGATTCAATTCTATATAAACTATTACAATTCAATTTGAAAAGAGCCACCCCTAGAAAAGGATTTGATCCTGAAGGCTAGATTGATGCTGCTAGAAAGAAAGTGAATCTGGACAGATATGAACATAGAACTTACCCAAAAGATGATATAGTTAGAAATATAGAGGAAACAGAGGCTAAATTAGCCATCAATGAGTATAACAGGAAGATTGAGCAGCAATTGAAAGAGATAGAAGAGGCATAGATTTTATCCTCTGGAAGTGAAGAAGCCACTGGTGAAAGGGAGTGCCAATGTCATAATGATAAGATCTCTAAGACCAAAATTAAAGAGTATCAACCCTCCAATAGAGAACCAAAAGTTGATAAAAGCTTTGATGCAGATACAAGGAAGTTGGACTATAAATCTTTTTTTTCTGATAATGAATTTATAAAATCACCTGAATTCAAATCATTCATGTACAAATAAAAGGGGAAAGAAATAAGAGTCTCTATCCCAAGTGTCACACTAAGCAATGAGACCCAATTTTTGAATACTTTGGGGCTAGAGGTGGATATGAGATATGACTCTAGAGAAAGGAAGGAAATTGTTGGAAGAATCTGGTGTGATGATCTTTCCTGGTTTGGATTTAAATTCAACTTTTGATTTGACAATTTTTTACATAATAGTACTGCTACTCACAAACTCAGCTCTAAAGGAGTTACAAAAGTGCACACATGATCAAAATATAATCCTGATGAGAATTATCTCATGATTTGGGCTCTATATCCTCGACACAAGAAGTTTTTGATCATAGAAATAGTAAAGGAATTTGGAAATGTGATGACACTAAAGGTAGGTGAAGTTGATCCTATAGCTACAACTGACATTGGCATCAATGTGGCCAGATTGAATAAAGAACAAATTCAAATGACGATAAAAGAGAGGGATATGTACAAGAATAGTAATGAAAGATTATTGAGAGAAAATGAATTTTTGAAGGACACTAAGTTACTGACATAGGGGGAGAGCTCTCAGTGAAAAGGAAAACAATAGGAAGCATGTGTGGCCAAGGAAATATATGAAACATTCTCTCCAGTACTACAGAAAAGGAACATTAACTTGATGATCTAGATGAACACGTTATTGGGAACTCATTACATGAGTCATGTTGTAGTTTAAGAGCATAAAAGGGTGATTTACTGAATTTAGGAAAAGATCCAAGAGGTACAAAAGAAAGATCCTTCTGATAGTGGAAATATTATAGTTGTTGAGGATGTTTAGAGGAAACAAAAAGAGTATCACGATGATCTTTAAGCAGATACAAAGGAAATAATGGATGTTATAAAAGAGGGAGTTCCTGCGCTATTCAAAGAAGGAGGAGAATAGAAGGAAAATGATGGATGGATAGAAGAGTGTGGGTCGAGATTGTAAAAATATTTGGAAGTGGCCAGGAATGAGGACTCAATATTAGGTGATACTTATGAGCACATTGAGAAGATGGTAATCATGGAGATAGATGCAAGGAATGATGTAGAAGATACTGCCACTCATGGAAGATAGGATTATAGAGATCACATGACAAAATTCCATCTATGGTTAACTAGAGGTTAATCTTTGTGTTTATTTTTTGTTAATCTCAAAATAATTATGTCACATATCATTCACCTCTTGAATCCATTAACCCAACAAGCACTAGTCATACCAATTTCATTTTAATTTCATACAATCTTGTTCAAATATTCACATTTCAAATTCAATATTAGGAGTAGTTAACAAGCTTTTATCTATCCCACACCACTTGCCACTGTGGGTAGATCCATCAATCCACACATTCCTCTAACATGCACCATCAAGGTCTACCTACCTAGGTCAAGTAGAGCATGAAAAGTAGGGAGTTATCAACTGAATAGGTTACCTCCATTCGTTGGTTCAAGAATGTTGCAAGTTTGACTATAGATCATGGCATCCTCTTAGGATTTGTAATCTACATTTTTGAGATCTAAAAGATTGGTGACTCTACTGGGGAATCCAATTCTAAACTTGAGCCTTCCAATGTAGAGTCAATTCGAACATCAATAAGGTGAACACTCTATTGGGAAGAAAATTATTTTCCTAGTTATGACAAGTAGGTGGTGACTATAAATTTTTTTTATGAGTGATAAATTGAGCATCAAATCACAAAGAATAGAAATCATACATCAAAGATACTTCATATCATCCAATATGAATGGAATAAGGTCCCTACATTAGGAGAGTCCTAAGAAGAACAATGTTAGGTGGATAGAAAATCATGGCTCTTGCAATGGGAAAGGCAACACAAAAAAGGGTGTAACCACATCTAAGAACTTAGAAGATAATTAGAACACATTGGAGCATCCTTTCAATACCTTCAACTCTCCTTTTCATGCTTATAATGGAAATACTACAACACCTCCTAAGAGAAATAATCTAATTGACAGTGTCCTAAATTTCCAACTTGATCCTCAATAGGAAGAGGAGTTCAAAGCCTGGGCTGAGGAGGAAAGAATATGAAGGAAAGAGAAATATGATAGGATATTCTCACTACAACAAGGAGATAAAAATCAAGGAGAGTGTGTTGATCATGCTATTGTGGACATTAATAGTATGTCTGATATAAAAATGCAAGCACATTTGCAATGGAAAAGACAAAAAATTCTAAGGAGGCAGTAGATGAGATAAGAAATTCAAGAGATAGATCGAAAAATGGCACAATTATACATCCAATAACAAAAACCACCAAAATGTGTTCCTCGACATAGACAAGGTGTCAATAATAGCTCACAAGGACCATCCCAGATTACTGACGCTCTTGGTAGTTTGAGATTACCTCATAATGCAGGTGGTAATCCAAGATAGTCTGCCCAAAATAACATACCACCACTAAGATCCCAACCTCAAAACATTGGAAATGCCTCCCAATACTAGCCACCACTAGGTCAGTAGTATGTACCACATCAAAAAATACATCCTCAACCACAATACAATGTTTATTATCAGCCTCAACATGGATACCAACAATATCCCAATCTACCACCCCCAAATATTCCTCCACAAAACCCTGTAAGTAGACAGTTTGATTTAATAGGATATCAATTATACCCATACCCAATGACAACAATTGGAGAAACATGGTTTCTAAGTTTAGTGGAAACAATGTAATATCAGGTAAAGAACATATCAAAAATTTCAATGCTTTCATATAGGATATTGGAATGGAGTATGAGGATGTAAATATGAGACTGTTTATGATGTCATTAATTGAAGAAGTAAGGGATTGGTTCAATGGGCTACCAAATGTTTCAATTTTTTCTATAGAAGACTTCCATAATCAATTCCTACAACAATATGGGAATCAATGTGCTCCTGATTTTTCCTTACATGAATCTATAAACATCCAAAAGTATCAAAATGAATCATTCTATGACTTTAATCGGAAGTTCTCCAAATTGTACAATAAAATACCACATGGGTCCAAATTGACTGACCTTGCAACTTTGAGTATTTATCTGAAGGCCTTTGACCCAAAAATAGGATATGAGCTCAGGAATAGATTTCTTAGAAGTTTAACAAAGGCCCAAAAATAGCATTGACCATTGAGAATAATAGAAATGTTGTTGGGATGACTGGAAAAAGAGATGACCTCAGAGTCCCCCAAAATTCTAGCAACCTCCAAAGGCAAGAGAACACATATATAAATTAAAGACCAAGACTACATGATATGTTGTATAATAAAATTTGGAACAATGGAAAACCCATAGTTGATAGACCTAAATATAAGGAGACTCCAAATCCATTAAAGAAGAAAGGAGCATACATGGTTAACAACAATCCTTGGTGTCAAGTTTGCAAACTACGTCATTCTCTAGATCATTGTGTTGTATCACAATCAATACAAGAAGAGGAAATATTAGTCAATAATGGAGAAGATGACCATACCAGATACTTAACTTCTCATACTATTCATTCAATTGAACAAGAATATTCATCTTCAGAAGAAGAAGGTTATGAGTATGATGTTGACAAGCAAAGGTACCATATTCACATGGCAAAGCAAAAAATCTTCTTTGATTAGGAGAGTGAAAGTAGTGATGAAACAAAACCTCCTTTTATACCACCCAAGTCAAACAAGTCAAGATGGAGGAGGCCAACTAAAGAAGAGATCAAAGAGTTAACCATTTATGCACTTGAACAAGAAAAAAGTAATTATGGGCTAAGAAACAGAACAATAAATCTAGATGAAGGCACTGCAAGGGGATTATTTATGAAATAAAAGGGTAAAATTTGGGAGAAAACAAAGAAGTGGAAAATAAAGAAATCAATAAGAGTGAGCAAAGACATGTTCCCGAAAATAAAGATAAATAATTGAAAGAAAAACACAAGCATGATGGAACTAATAAAAAGGAAAAAAGAAGATCCATTAGAACTAAAGAAAATAGCTAAAACTCAAAAATCCTCTTCATTTGTTTTCACACAAGCTTTGTTTTAGGTGAGGATGTCTTTACCACTATTATAAATGATGAAGATCAAGGAGTATAGAGATAGTGATATTAAATTGATATATAATGGAACCAATAAAAATACAAATCTGGGAGATAAAAATAATAATAGGAAAGGAGATATAAAAGTCCCCAAAGTTTTTCTTGGTGATGCATTAATGAATCCTCCATAGGTGGAACCATTTTTTACCACATTACTTATAAAAAACAAGATGGTGAGAAACTGTATGATTGACTAAGGGGCTGTTATTAATATTATGCCAGTAGGAGTTATGAAACAACTTGGCATGTGGGTGGACACAAATGATGGCAAGTGTTATGCCCTGGATGGAAGACCTTTCATAGTGGTGGGAATAATGAAATACATGGAATAAAATTTATATTATTATCCACAAGTAGTACATACTATTGACATAACTGTAATTGAGACACCTTCGTAGTTTGGGATGCTTTTGTAAAGACAATGGACTATAGAAGGTGGAGAAATTGTGCAATTTTACTTATCATATGCCACAATACCAATAAATGGTGAAGATATTAAATTGTATAAAGAACCAAGAGTGAATTATATTGTAAATTATGTTGCTAAAAATTAGTTGAATTTCTTCTTCTTGGCAACACAAGGGTAGACAACTAAGAGGGGGGGTGAATTAGTCATCTCAGAATTTCAAACTTACTAAAATTATTAACCTTTATTCTCATATCTAATTAATGAAAGTGAAAGAATGAATAAAAAACACATCATAAACATACATAACACCAAGATTTTTCCATGGAAACCCTGTTAGGGAGAAAAACATGGTGGAAGTTAATCCACAAGCTATACCCTGTTAAAAGTATAAGAGAAATATAAGAGGAATTCACATGCATTCAGGCACACTACCTAGAGCTCACTGCTCAAAGGAAGACTCACTGTCTTCCAAAATTTGAACTGAGAAAGTAGCATCTACTAATGCCTGAGTACAATTTCGGCTAAGCACATGAACACTTCTTCACTTTCTTTCACTCTTCTTCAAACTCTATGCTGCCTTTGAATGATCTAAACCTTTTTCACACATAACACACACTCACACACTTCGCACTTAATACACACATCTACTTATCAAATGAAGAAACACTCACTTATATATATCCACAACAAAAAATTACATTGCTTTATGTTGGCTTCAACAAAATTATAGAATGAATACAAAATTTCAGCCAAAAACAATAAAGATTATCAATGTGCATCAACCAAGGTCGACCACAACATGGTAGATATCCAAAATAATTTTCTCAAACACAAAATACTTTCAAATATTCTTTCTCAAAAATCCACAACACGCTTCAAACACCTTGTCGGCCATGAACATGAAAAACATGAACATGTAAGAGAAAATATTAGATCACGGGCACAATGATCAATGTGGAAATGCAACACAGATAGAACATGATCTATAAATTTCCATGAACACCACAATAACATATGAAACAACACATATTATCAGATACACGTTATCTTCTTCCATGAACACCACTTGCAGTAACAAAATAGTTGTTAGATTACAAATACTTATAACCTGGTCAAATCTTCATGCGCAGCTCTATAATTTTTGGAGTGGAAAATAGATAGGCTTGAAAAAAAACACTTTAATCCACAACATCTCACTATCAAGATATTGATCTTGTTACCATACTGATCTTCACTACTTCATAGATAACCTGTAACATATTTTATTATAATTTTCTCAATATCCTCAACATATACAGTCTTAAAGATATTATTTCTAATAGTGTTGACATCAATGAGAACCAAATATTAGAAACTTGACCATGACATCCAAAAATATCCCCGTTTGGCATTGATGGAAACAAATAATGTAAAAAATACACCATCAACGCAGTTGACTCTTCTTCCAACAATGTCCCTTTACATATTTCTTTTCCCTGCCTTAGTTCTCCAAGAGTTATTCACATTACTCTTCTCCCCCTTTGAAATCAATGGAAAAGGTACACAATATTTGAACCACATATCTGAATCATCTAACTACTCCCCTTGACTAGCAGCCACCACAACATCAATTTGAATCAAGATATGATTGTGAATACAAAAACTGATGCAAAAACTATGCATCTTAATTCTATTTAGAAGGGGTAATCACCCCTAACTTCTCTCTGAGATACTCAAAATTATCTTGAGGAAAATTCTTAGTAAATATGTCTACAATTTGTTCCTTAATAGGCACATACTCCAGCCTAACTTAATTACCACTCACCTTATCTCTCAAAATGTAGTACTTGATAGATATATGATTGGTCTTTGAATGCAACACCAGATTCTTAGAAATGTTTATAGCACTTGAGTTATCACACAATATGGAAATAGGTTCATTATACACAACTCTGATATCTTTCAATGTCTATTTCATCCACAATACTTGAGTATAATTGTTAGCAATAGAAATATATTCTACCTCTACATTAGACAAGGAAATGGCATCCTACTTTTTGCTTAACCATGAAATAATTTTTTTTCCCAAGAAAAATGTGCCACCACTAGTAATTTTCCTTTCATTCAAATCTCCTTCCCAATCAGCATCACTAAAGGAACTAAAATTAATCTCACCATATTTAGGATACCACAGGCCAAAATCAACTATTCCGTTCAAGTATCTAAAAATTCTCTTCACAATAGTCACATGAGATTCCTTAGGATCGAATTGAAATCTAGAAACAATGCATACAAAATTCATGATATCAAGTCCAGTTTGAGTCAAATAAAGCAATCCACCAATCATTGATTTGTATCTAGTTTGATTTTCCTTCAAAGAATCATCTTGTGTCAACTTACATCTAGACAACATGGGTGTAGCAACTGGTTTTGAATCTCCCATAGCAAACTTCTTTAGCAGTTCTCTCACATACTTGGACTCAGATATAAAGATCCCTTTATCCACCTGAGTAATTTTTAATCCCAAAAATAATTTCAACTCTCCAATCATTGACATCTCAAACTCATTCTACATATCATTACCAAAATTCATGCACAAACCATCATCTCCTCCAAAAATGATATCATCAACAAAGACTTCCACAAAAAAATTTGTATCATCATCAATCTTGAAATATAGATTACTATCAACAGTACCTTTGTTAAATCCAAGGCTTCAACAAATACTTATCCAATCTAGCATACCAAGCTCTAGGGGCTTGCTTGAGTCCATATAATTCTTTCTTCAACTGAAAAATGATATCTCCCTAATCAATCAATTGAAATCCATTAGGTTGCTCAATATACACCTCTTACTCCAATTCACCTTTTAGAAATGCTGACTTGACATCCATCTGATAAAAGTTGTTATTTTTGTAAGTAGCATAAGCAATAAATAGTCTCACAATTTCAATTCTAGCAACAAGAGAAAAAGTTTCTTCAAAGTCAATTCCTTCCATCTGAGAGTATTCTTTGCATACCAATCTTGCTTTGTTTCTGATAACCTCACCTTGTTCATTCAGTTTGTTTCTAAAGACCCATTTAGTTCCAATTACATTTTTATCCTTAGGTCTAGGAACAAGAATCCATGTATTTTTCTTCTCAATTTGGTGTACTTATTCTTTCATTGCTTCAATCCAATGTTCATCTTTGCATTCTTCATTGAAATTACTTGGCTCATCCTTTGAAATTAAATAGTATTCTTCTAAAATTCTTCTCTTAGTTTGGAAACCTTTGTTCTTATCTCCTATAATCTAATTTTTTTAATGATTTCATCTCACATACCTTGGAGTCTTAGGTTGTTCTTGAATTTCAACCTGTTGTGGTCTCTCTTCTATACTTTCACTAGTTTCTCCTTCGTCTTGATCTTCTTGATTCACCAAAATGATCTGAACTTGATTTGAGGTCTAACTCTTGTTTGTACTATCATTCTGATCAGTAGAATCATATCCATAGGTTCTGGAGGGTCTAGCAATGTCTTCATCAACCTTAACATTTTCACTTTCAACCATTTTCTTCAATCTCTTAGCAACAGTATGCCTTACTCTTAGTTTAATAACCAAGAAATATTCCTTCATTACTTCTAGCATCAAAATTTCCTATATCTTAATCTCTCTTGATATACAATTTACTCTGAAAGAATTTGAAATATCTAACAGTAGGCTTATGACCAAACCATAGCTCAAAAAGAGTCTTACCAGTATTAACTTCGATTTGTACCCGATTAAGGATATAAATAGTAGCACTCACAACTTTTCTCCAATGGATATGAGGGAAATTTCCTCCCAACATCATAGTTCTAGCAGAATCTTGAACTATCCTATTCTTCCTTTCCACAACTCCCTTTTGTTGAGGGTTTCGTGGTGCAGATAATTGTCTAGTTATCCCATGTTCTTCACAAAAGGAATTAAACTCACTGGAAGTAAATTCACCACCAATATCTGATCTCAGACACTTAATGTTTAGACCTATATTTGTCTCAACCATAGCCTTAAATATCTTGAACTTTTATAGAGATTCATATCGCTCCCTTAAGAAAGTAACCCACATAATCCTAGAGTAATCATCAATAAGTAACATGAAGTACCTATAACCTTGTAGACTTTTTATTCTAGAAGTACCACACAAGTCAGTATCCAAAAGCTCCAACAATTCATTTGAACAATGTTGTTTGCTCTGAAATGAAATTCTAATTTGTTTTCCTAATTGGCATTCCTTTCATATGGTATTAGTAGGCTTCACCAACTTGAAAAGATCTCTCACTGCATGTCATGAACTTATCTTGATAATATTTTCAAATTTTACATGACACATTTTGTTATGACACAACCAAATTTCATCAACTTGAGCAATCAGAAAACTTTTACTAGAAGCATTCAGATGAAATATGTTACCTTTTGTTTTAGTACGTGAAGCAATCACTTTTCTAGAACTTCCCAGTATGCTACATTTTCCATCTTTGAATTGAATATTGCATCCCTTATCAACCATATGTGCAACACTCAGAATATTATGCTTCAAACCTTCAACATAAAGAATGTCATCAATATTATTCTTACCATCAAAATAAATACATCCTCTACCATGGATTATACCACCATTTTTATCATAAATTATTACAACACCACAATAATACTTCTCCAAGCTTACAAATCTACTTTTATCACCTATCATGTAATGTGAACAATGACTATCAATAACCCATTCATATTTTTCTTCAACCTGAGTAGCTAGAGCTTTCTCCACATTTGTACAGCTACCAGATTCAATAGAAACATGATTATTTTCCTTGATAGCAATAAATATAAAACTCATCTTCACTTACATTCCCTTTTTCAGATTGGTCATCTGTCACACCTTCATCGACACTATAGTAACTCTTATTCTGAAATTTCGGCTTGTAATTCTTGGCTCAAGAACTCTTTCTAGACACTTTGATGCAAAATGACCTATCTTGTTGCAAGAAAAACATTTAATAGGCAACTTTCCTCTATACTTACCTTATCCTCTGGCTTCCCTTTTGAAAATAACTACTTCAAGCTCATTTAGTTCTCTTTCTTCTTCTTCAATCTATCTCATTTCTTCCTCATATCTGAATACCTTTCTAGAAGAAATTTCACCTGAATCATATCTTTGCTTGTCTCTCATAGAAGTAGTAGCTTTAAATGTAGATTCTATCTTCAAAGGGGCATCACAAAATTCACTCAACTCAAAAGCAATCATTTTACCAATCAACATATCTCTAGTTATATTTGTCATAGTTCAGAGCTCCTTAATGGCTACAACTTTAATTTTGTATGCATTGGGAAAGAATATAGGCACTTTAGCAACAATATTTGATTCATGCACATGTCCACCAACACATCTGATACCACACACAATTTCATTCACTCTTTGCATGAAATTAGTAGTATTCTCATCATTTCCCATTTTCAACAGTTCATATTTTCCTTTCAGACTCTGTAGCTTAGCCATCTTCACATTAGCATCACCTTCATATAAATTTTCCAACTTTTTCCAGATCTCATAAGCAGTTCTTACATCCATAACATTCATCATCTCAGAATAAATTAAAGAAATAAAAAATGCTTCCCTAGCCCTTATATTATATTAAACATCCCTAATCTCAATAGTAGTGGTAGGACCATTCTAAGGAAAACATACCTATTTATTGTAATGTTCCAATAGGATTCACCAATGCACCTCAAATGACACTCAATTTGAGTCTTCCACAAAGAATAATTTGTTCCATCAAATCTTAGACTATCCTTCTTGTATGTAACCATCCCAGATTACCTCAAGTTGTTAAACTTCTTCCAAGTAATTTTCTCTTATAACAATTGTTGGCAACACAAGTGTGGAGAATTGAGATGGGGGGTGAATCATTTGTCTCAGAATTTGAAACTTATTGAACTTATTTACCTTTATTCTCATATCTGATTAATGATAGTGAAATCATGAATCAACAACACATCGAAAACACACATAACACCAAGATTTTTTGCATGGAAACCCTATTAGGGGATAAACCATGATGGAGGTTAATCAATAAGTTATACCCTCTTAAAATCATAAGAGAAATATAAGAGGAATGCACGTGCATTCAGACACACTTCCTAGAGCTCACTATCTTATAGAAAATGTTTAGATTAAATCCATCTGAAGAATTTGAACTGATAAATTAGCATCTACTAATTCTTGAGTAGAGTTCCTATTAAGCACGTGAACACTTCTTCACTTTCTTTGACTCTTCTTAACACTTTTCTATACCTTCAAATGATCTGAACCTTTTTCGCATATAACAATCGTACACTTCACACTTCACGCACACATCTACTTATCATTTGAATGAAGAAAAAATCACTTATATATATCCAAAATAATAAAATAAATTTCTTTATGTCGGCTTCAACAAAATATAGAATGAATGCAAACTGTTGACCCAAAAAAAAAAATATTATCAACCAAGGTCGGCCACAACATGGTAGATATCCAAAATAGTATTCTTGAACACAAAATACTTTCAAAGATTCTTCCTCGAACATCCAAAAAATGAACACTCAAGATAAAATATTAGATCACAGGCAGAATGATCAAGGAAGATGTGCAACATAGATAAAACATGATCTAGAGACATCCATGAAAACCACAGTAACATACGAAACAACTCAAATTATCAAATACACTTTATCTTCTTCCATGAACACCACTTGCAATAACAAAATAGATGTCAGAACACAAGAACTTATAATCTGCTCAAATCTTGATCTACACCTCTCAAACTTTCAGACTATAAACTGGATAGGCTTGAAAACAAACCCTTTAATCCACAACATCTCACTATCAACATACTGAACTTGTTACCATACTGATCTTCACTACTTTATAAAAAACTTGTAACATATTTTACTATAATTTTCTCAATATCCTTTACATATACAATCTTAAAGACATTAATGCTAATCGTGTTGACATCAATGACAACCAAATATCATCAAATCGAGCACAACATCTTACACTTTTATGATGTAGATCTAGGAAGTTAGATTAGAGACTTCACGACCTAAATTAGTGAATATTGATCCTATTGACAAGCATGTTTCCAAAAATGAGCATGGTGTATGGAGAATGTACTTTGATGGAGCATGCAGTAAAGAAGGAAATGGAGTAGAAGTGGTGTTTATCTCACCTAAAGGCAGTACATTCAATTATTCATTCTTGTTGGCATTTGAATGCACAAATAACATAGCATAGTATGAGGCCCTACTAATTGGGATGAATATGGTTTTCAGACACAAAATCAAGTTATTGATAGTCTTTGGAGATTATGAGTTGATCATTTCACAAGTAAGGTCAAAATATGCCACAAAAAAAAAGGTTGAAACAATGCAAGAATGTTGTATGGGACACTATTGAATTATTTCAAGCTTTATCTATTGAGTGGATTTATAGGTCCAAGAACTTAATGGAAGACTTTGTAGCTAATGTAGCTTTGAAAAGAGATGATATCACCCTGGTTGGAGTCTTACAAGTTCAATTAAAAACAAAACCTACCATCTCAAATAATATCTACAGTTGATGCAAGGTGAAGGTAACGTTGTGTTTTCTAATAATTCAGTTTGTTTTCTCCATAATTCAAACTTAGTCAAGAAGTAGGACAACCATGAGAAGCAGGAAGAAAGAGAATAGCTAGCAATGGGAGTTCTAGTTTTTATTATTCAAGAGGTTGTCCTATCAGGTATTTACCCATTTTAGAGGCTACTAAGGTGCCAGAGATCATTCTTGCACCCAAGTCTGAGGATGCAATCAAAGGAAAATCTACCTTTTGAGTTGTAGCTGAGAGTGATAAAATTAAGCTCACTTATCTAGTATAGAACATCAATAGGCATGATCACAATCAAGTTGAAAGTGAGATTATTTTCATCTTTCATGAAACATTGCAACAATCTATTGAATATCTGCTTGTGTTTCATATATTATGAACAATACATAATCATGTCATGCATTAGTTGTTGATTAGAAAGGGGTGTTATTTTTCAAAGCTAGACAATGGTTTTGTTTGACCAACTTCTTTGCTAGTTAGAGAGGGTTAGGACAAGTTTCAGTTTAGCTACAATTTAATTTCCCTAAGTGTTCTAGCACAACTAGATAGTTTCATTTTTGTTTTTTTATTTTCAATAAGTGCCAAGGTGTCTTTCATACAATCAAATCTAAGTTACCGAGGTTCTGAGTCAGTTTGCCTAAGTTATGAGCCTAGTTTTTGTGTGAATCCATGCCCAAGGATAGGCCTAGGCAACTGGTCAAGATGTTTAGTAGAAAAACATACAGAAAATGTTGCCATAAATGTTATCCAAATTTCACTAATAGCTCATTTAGGTAGAGATTTTGATTTTAAAAGTTTAAGGTACAATTTTCTTTATTTTATATTGCATTCCAAGAGCATAAACAAAAGAAATACTGCATTGTAATATTATAGACTGTATTAATATAAATGCAATTAACATATGAAATATTACAAATCTTTTCATAGAAAATAATCTTTATTAACAACGTAAATGTATAAGATCTCACACAATCCGTGAGACTTATTGTTTAAAAATAGATGAAAAAACATATTATAGATTTATAGATGTTACTGAAAAGGAAATTCACATAAAAATTAAAAAAGACTAGTCATTGCTTGAATGACTAGCTTTGATTGAGTAGCCTTGCATAATTCTTTGTCTTCCACTTGTCTTGCATCTAGTTGTCACTTCCTTGTCACTCCTAATTTCTTGCATTTGAGAGAGAAAGTTGAGTTAGAGAAATAAAAGGTATTAAATCCTAATAAGCATATACCTCTATAAACATATAATATGATCCTCAAGTGCATTAAAATAGTTGTCATTATCAAAATGATCAAAAAACATAGGAAAACTCGGCATATATCTACAATATCCACATTTTTTTTTAACTTGTTTGCTTCATGTGCAGGTATAGGAAAAGTATTGCTACTATTTTGATTCATTTAGTTTCAGCATGTGGGATTAAATGTGACTCCCATGAGGGTTGAGCCCAACATACTACATTATTGAGATTTAGAGAGGCATAGGAAGGTAAAATCCTCTCATTTTATTTTGATTGAGCATGTACAAATCACTCAGGATAGTGATATTTTAGGTTGCTATCATAAATGACACATATCTTTTCAATGGGATTAAAATGAGGAGGATGCAGTGAATGCAATAAGAATTTCGAAAGGTTTTTGAAATGTGAAGGTGACTGTGAAGCATGCAAATAAGGGGGCTATAGATCACCGGAAGGTTTGTGAGGATCCAAAGACATGAGACAAAGCACAAGGACCATGCTACAGTTTTAACCTTTGTAAAGGACTACCTATAGGTTAAAAGAAGATAATTCCATTGGGGGCATTGGAATAAAGAGACATTGATTTTAAAAAAGAAAGTCAACAGCTTCCAAAGGCAATGGAGCACTTAATAGAGATGATGCAAAGATAGTCCCAGGTTAGGGAAGACAATCATGAGGCATGATATTGAAAATATTCAAAGCTCTATGAAGGAGATAAGAGAATGATGGAAATTGACAATGACCACTGAAAAGGAGGCATTAATCATATATACCTTGAAGACTAAAGAAAAAAATTTCATGTAAAGATGATGGGATTAAAATGAGCATGAGACAAATCAAATTTTTACACTTTTAAAGCATAATAATATATGAAGGCAGTTACAACATATCACATCTCACTATGATGAAAGAGAGATGGTAAAGGGATATAAAATACATTCATCTTCTATCAAGTATATGAGGCTTCAAGACAATACAAATCCCGCATAGCACCTGTAAGAGCATGGAGAAAATAAAAAATAAAATGATAATGAAAGGAGCAAGGACAATCATCCTCAACTTTTAGTTGGTGAATGTATTCATGTCAATGACAATGCTTATAAGGAAGAGGTCACATGGAGATGGGATAGTCATTTCCTTGAAATGGAAGATAATTATTTTTGATAAATGGGTGAGTGACAGATTTCAAGGGATTGTGACTTCAATAAGCATGAGAATTCCCATTCTATAGCAATATCAAAAGAGATGATAGGCTATGTGTGGGGACTTAGCTAGTCAAGGCTAAAGTATCATATAAGAATGCTGATATATACTACTCCTGCTATTTTCATCATAAATAGTATCCATTGTGATAGTTTTCTAAAGTGAAAATATTGACTATAAATAATCTTCAGTGCTAATGTCGAAGTTATCAAGTCAAGAGCAATAAATTATAGTTGCACATTCTTTCATGACAAACTTGAATGAGAATCGAATAGAAGGAGAATCCGATAGAATGCAAGATACAATTAAAGTGACATGCATACAAAATGATCATCACAAGGAATGAATACAATAAACATAAAGTCAAAGTCTAGTGATGTATGAGTGGGTATTGAAAACCTTGAATAATAAAATAATGGAGTAAGATGTCATGGCCTTTGAGTTTTCCCAAACCCCCATAACATATGCAATGGAGAATGTGCAGCCACAATCTGTCAGAGTTCGAATACAAATGTTTAAGAAACCCTTGAAAGTTCTTGTAGAAAGCACATTCAAGGAAAGGAAGAGACAATATTTCCACATTCCAAGAACCACTATGATTAAAATAATGCATCTCTTTTAGCATCTTGAAGCTATCATGAAATGACAGTCAAAAGATCACAAATAGAACAAAAAATTTTGAGCTTTCCAAGTTTGGAGGCAGCTGATAATACCCACAAAAGAAGGTCAACTGCAAAAATGTCTGCCACCATTGAGAAATAGAAATGAAAGGATAAAATGCTTCCAAAAATACTTACCCTCGCAAATATAAGATGCTATTTGTTAGAAAGTGCAGAGTATATTCTTCTGTAATGTCAATATTTTCCTCCAGTCTTCCATTGAAGACATCCAGTGAAGCCTTAGCCATCGGTCAAAGAACTCTCCAAAATCTCAATAGGAAAAATGAAGTGCTTTCACGTTCCTTTTGTTTTTGTTTTGTAACTTAGGGTTTTTACCCTAAAGCTTACCGACGGGAAAAGTATTTTGTGCCTTCTATTTTAAAATATCAAATGACAACTAATCCCCCGTGAGTCAAGACTATGTCTTGTGAGTTATTCTTTTACCTTGCATCTTAGGAATTTTAATGTATATGACTTAGCAACTCTTTCTTTGACCTTGATATGACTGAATAAATTGAAGTGGAGGGTTTTTATTTTTGTATTTGTTTTACATTGTTAAATGCTTAAGTTAAGTGATATTTTATAAATCACTTATACTTAAAGTATTTCTTTTAAATGGAAAATATATGAAGATGTTCTTATCTTTATATGACTAATTCATAAGTGGATGGAGGATATTCTTTGATTTATGATGAAGAGAGCATCTAGGGAGGTTGTGTTTGGTTTGCAAACACATGGAGAAAATATAGTGGTTTGGTTTGACCTTTTAAATGATTTGAGAGAAAATAGGCATCAATTTATTGTACCTTCATGTTTGACATGGTCAAACTTGACCATTTCAACATTCTAGAGCCTTTGTGGAGAAGATCAACATGCTAGATTTACGAATTTTTTGTGGCATCCGACCCAAGGAGGTTGGAATCTCCTTGTTTAGTGCAACTGTTTAATGAAGCATTTTGATGTGATTTAGTTTTGGATATGAAATTCAATGGAAGCCTTGGATGCTCTTGATACAAAAAATTTCCTTCTTATTTAGTGCATTATTGTGTGTCCCACATGATTGATTGAATTATCTGTGAGAAATTATTCACCTCCTTTTAATTTTGTCTCATGATCTTGATACCTTTATGCATACGTGTATTAATGCAGGTTACAAATTGTGCCATAAGATGTAAAATGACTTCTAGCTATGATATTACTCTCCTTCTTCAAGTTTGAGCTTTGAGGCCCTTTTGTAAAATACTTATGCAAAAAATATACAATAATAAGTAGTGCAATTTCATTTTCTATCATTGCAAATAAGTGTTATGCAAGTTTGGATTTCATAGTCCTTATCAGTTTGGTGTATCACCATAGGATAGTGTTTTCCAAATTTTCATTTTAAGCATTCCCTCTCCCTTTTCCTTTCAAAATCAGTAGCTATAGGTGATAACCAACTAGGAAGTTGGCCTATCCAAAGGTTCATTCTCACTTTGGATGACCCACAACCTGAGAATGTTCCCATGATTCTCTAGCTAATTGAGTTTCACAACTTAGTTTGGGTGCAAGTTTAAGAGATAACAATAACAAGGGCTTGTGTAAGGGTTTTGAATTTATCATGAAATTTTTATAGTGGAATTGTATTTTATGGTTATTTAAATTAAATATTGTGAAGCTTTATGCAACAGTGAAAAATGATTATACAAATGTTAACTTGCAATCAAAGGTAATAGTGGTTGAAAGAAAAGTTTGAAAAGGCAGTGAGATCATTGTTTCATTGGCCCCATTTAGGGTTACCCAGATAGCAGGGAAAGGCAAAAAAAGGTAGATTATTGTTTCGCATCAGGCATATCGTAATTTTGAGATTTTTGTGTATATGATGGAGAATGTTAGAGTAATAAGTTATTTCACTTAATTAATTTAATCATATTTGTTAATTTAATTAAGTCACTTATCACTTTAGGTTTACTTAAGATAAACTTAGGAACATTAATAATTATTTATTAATTATTAAGTTTTCAAACTAGGGTTTCATTTAGGGTTTCTTGATCTCCTACATAAGGATTGATCTCATTGTAATTATTCATTCTCTTAATGCATTGTACAACTTGAGGCTTGTAGAGAATCTTCTTTGTTTTGTACATTCTTCTTTCTTTATGATAGGTTAATGCATGTAGGTTACTCTTGGGGCTTGTGAAGTTGGGTTTCTCAACTTCTACATGGTATCAAAGCTCCAGATCTATACCTTCTTGTTCCTCTTTTGAAGGATTTTTGCCTTACAATGATTTTTAAGTCTAAGGATTTCAACCAAGCATCTTTTTGCAAAATTTGGGGGTAGCCAATTTTTTTGTGCATTTTTGGGAAAAATGAACATCTCTATCGCATTCAGAGTGCCCAAAAACCCTTGAAATGCTTGTCATTTCATTGATTTCCGAGAAAGTTGAAAAAAAGGCAAAAACAATTAACCTGCGAGGTCGTACGACCTCCCCAGCTTGCTTCCCAAGGCAAATTTTCTCGAAAGTCGCACAATTTTTTTTTTTTAAAATGTGCATAATTTTTTTGCGTGGCCAGTCAAAAGGGTCTATCGCCAAGCAGCCACCTGGCAGCCACTGCTGCCAAAACCCGTCGTCGACCCTGTGTAGCCCCTGCGGGCTCCTCCAGCATCCGCCTCAAGTACATTAGTGACCAGGCATTCTACACCCAACCCCCAGTAGCTCCAACTGCCAGCTCAAGGCCATGTGTGTGACCAAGGGCTTTGGTTCCAGCCCCCATTGCTAGCCCCTTGGTCCTGCATGCGACCAAGGGCTCTAATGTTTTAGACCCTTAGGGCTCCTAGAGGCCTTATTGAGCAGATTGGAGTACTTACACAGAATCGGGCACATTTTTTGTGTATGATATCCATTGTTCAAAAATGAGATATCATCGAAAATATAGTTTTGAGCACAATGTTGTGGTACTAGTTTTTTTTTTTGGATTTTTCCATTTTGATGCCTTTTCTCCTATCAAAGTCTGAAATTGTTGTTTTCACTCCGGGGTTGTAACTTTTGCGTCTGAACTTTGTTTTGTGCAAACGAATAGGCATCAAAAAGCTGGTTTAGTACTCTAAATAGATATCAGACCTAATTTTCCAAAATATATACTAGGTATATAATATTATTATTCGATCTCATATTTTGTTTTCTTGGTTATTTTCATGGGAAACATGCAATTCAGGCCATTTTTTTGAGATGAAAGAGATTTTTTAATATATTTGAGATTATTTACTATTGTATTCACATGGATTCACATAATATTTCACCCTTACTTCTTTCAACTACTTTGGTTGGAAAAAAAAATGGAGATCCATTTGAAGCACAAAGGGTTGTATAGGGTGACCATGGATACAAAGGTTGAACCTACAGGTGCTGCTAAAAAGATAAAATGGTTTAATAGATGTGATGAGGCTCTTGGGACATCATTCTTTTATATTTCTTTAGATCTACTCTTTCATCTAGAGTCTTGCACTACACCTAATCATATTTGGAATACTTTAGAGTCTTTGTTTTGGAAGCAAGATACTATGAGAGGGTTTTAGTTGGAGAATGAGATTATTGGCTTAAATCCTAGGGATTTTGATAACACCCAAGATTTCTTCACAAAACTTAAGTCTCTCAGATTGTAGAAAAGGGAGTTATGTTTAAGGCTAAAGTATAAATGTGTAAATTTTTTGAGGATGAACTTGATTCTTTGAAAAATAGTGTAGAAAACAATGCTCTGTTATATTTTTCTAATGAATCAGAAAAGATAATCTTAAATCTGAAAAAATATATTGAGGAGACTAGGAGAATAGTGGAATTTACAAAATATGACTTGGATGCCAAAACTCTTGAGTTTCATAAGCTTGAAGGAGAATTTGTTACTTTAAAGGAAGATCTTGAAGATCCCAAGCTTCACTTAAAGAAATATAAGAAGTTTGAGAAAAGTACTAATGCTCTGGATGATATGTTATGTGGGAAAAAATTACATAGAGATCCTATGGGTTTACAATTTGAATTAGGGAAAAAATCTTCAAATGGTTAAGAACCTATGAAAATTTGGAGAAAGAAATATGAACAAAAACAACAAGAACCTAATCTTATGCATATTTCACAAGAAAATTAAGTAAAAGGATGAGATTGGTATGCAATCAAGAGGAGTATAATGTATCTATCTGATATCCCTGGTTTGAGATATATATTTGAAAAGTTCATTGTGTTGAAAATATCTTGCCATTTCGTTTAAAGCGCACTCAAGTTAACATAAGCGTATGTCAGTATATTATGATCTTTCAAAATTCGTAAAGTAACTCTGAGATCAGTTTCTTTGACAATAGAATTACTTAAGATCCTTTTTGGTCTATCCTAGAATGGTATCCTAGTATCTCACTTTGATTTGGCAACTTAGATCTCATAAAAATTTCTTATGTAGTCATGTGAACATAAAGAAGGTTTTCTACAATTCATGATATGCACTATGCAAGATTGATAAAATATCAACTTTATTACTAGAGATTCTTTAGATGAGTTTAGAATGAAATAAATATTCAACCTTTTTTTGTGTATTAATTAGGTGTAAGTTCATCTCAATAATGTATACTGAAGATTTTGACATATGCTCAGTATTAGAGATCTTTGATTGTGAGTAAGAAGACATGTGTGTAGGTAATAGATCAAATTTCTGATACTCATTTTTAATATCTTGCTAGAATGGATTACCTTTTTGATAGAAAATTTCCATGTCAAAAATAATAATGAGTTCTTAGTAAAATATTGGACTCTGAATATGTGGTTGATAGCGATTAATAGATCTTATTATGGTTGATGCTCCTCATACAATATTGTGTGATTTTGACAGAAATATAGATATTATGTTTTGATAATGCCATATTATTTATCACATTAGTAATTTCATTTATGAATATACATTTGATATTGATTCATTATCTATTGCAGTTTCATAATGGTTTACACAAACATTGAATCTATGGTTACACATTCAAATAGTTAGTGCTTTGCATTATCAGTGTGATTTTATTTCACTATATGTTTGGTATTCTAGCTGGTGCATTTTCAACGTGGTTTTTGGTAGTTGTTTCTAGAATTAATATTTAGTGATTTAATCCTAATCATTGACTTGGTCTCATGGGGAGAATGTTAGTCTTATGTGCTATTCTATATAGAATTATCATTCTCTGATTCTATACAGTGCTTAGTATATTGAAATAGTGATATAAGGTAAATAGAAAGGAGAAAAATGATAAGTTATTTGATATAGTATAATTATGTTTCTTTGGTCATACATGTCATATCTTTGTCATAGGGTGATCCCACAATAGTGGTTTACAATTTTTGGCCAAATTAAACACTGAAATTATTATTTTTAACTAAATCTTCACATTCGGGCACCTATAGCAGCTAAACCATGAGGAATTTGAAGATGATGCAAAATAGAGTCTCATCACATTTTGTTTGCAGATTCTAAAAATATTTTTTTCAAAATTTGTGGAATAAGATTGCAGTTCTTTTTCCATCTCCCACAAAAAATAGGTTTTTTCATAAAACAACATTTTAAAAAAGTGACGCTCACCATATACAACATAAATTTTTTTGTATGAAGGATAAAATAACAATTTTTTCGAGTTTAGATTTTTAACTATGATATCTAGCACTTTCATTTGGTCTCATAGTTTTTTAATGAATATTTTTTCCTTAATAGAGTTTCGAATTCAAACCAATTGCAATTCAGACATAGGCGGATTGTATACAACATAACATTTTTTGTATGTATCGAAATTCAATTTTATTTTTTTAATGGATCAAGCACATCAATACCCAACACACAAATATCTTTAAAAAAAATATTTTGATAATTTGGTATTTTTCCACATGTGCAAAACAAAGAGCTTGATTTTCAATGAAAAGCCTATGTTTAATAGAACTAAAAAAACACATACATAATAAAACCAAAAAATACTAAAATTATATTCATGGAATAGCTCATTTCGAGCACTGCCATAATCATTTGAAATAAATTTTAAATGAATTCATTTGATCCCCAAAAAGGTAAATCAAAAGTGATTTTTTATCATCATTTTGATAGGTGTGAAGGAGACTCATTTATAGGTATGGTTTAAAACTAGCGGTGTTCTATCCAAGGGGGTTTTATCTAAGGTGGTTTGATCAAACCCTCTTCAATTGGAATCATTAAAATGAAAATTTTAAAGGCTTAAATCATTATATTTTTGAAAAATATGTGATTTCAGCAAAAATTAGTTCCTCTCAAAAATTGTAAACCAACTTTGTGGGATCACCCCATATGAATATCAAAATTGTATATCGTAGTCTTGTTATCAATCTCATCTATATGTTGGACATGTATCTTTATAGGAATTTTGTACAGTTTGGTGCACATATAGTGACTTTTACAACATATATTATTTCATTTCTTGTTATGTTACATTTGATTCATCTAATTTTGTGCAGCTCTTTGTCTCTTGATGCAAAAAGGGGGAGAGAGCTTTGGTGTTTTTCCATCAAGGCCAAAGGGGGAGCTTGTTAGCCCTCACTGTTGTTTCCCTTGATGTCAAAGATGAACAAATGCACTTGAAAATAGTATAACAATGCATTATAAAGGTTGATGGAATATTCTCAATAGTGTGTGGTTTGGTTTGTTACAATGATAGATTTATTCTCTGCATATGGAAAACATGTTAGTTTTGTTCGAAAATCATTATATCAAGAAACACGTTAGTTTGGTTTGGAACTCATTCAGGTGATATATTTTGGCATGCTTTTGTGGTATATTTTGGAGGCTTGGTTTTATTATTTTTTAATCACAAAGATAGTGGTACTTTTCATTTATAGATGGGCTTATGTTTCTTCATTTTACTCTTATAGTTGGATTATACAATTCAATGATCAATATAAAATCAGAGATTTTATATTGATCTTGGAAATATGCCATTTGTATTGAACTTGACACATTAGCTTTGATAGTGGTTTGGATATACAAGATGTTTATTTTGCACAAGGTATATGAAGTCAACTTCATTTGTTCATTGCAATAAACAAAATCAATAATACAATGATTTTATAGTAATGTTTCATTCCACTTGGACATTTTGGCTTGTCATTGATATCAAATGTTGCATAAGCGGCTTGATTCCTTCTATGGTTTTTGTTGCATGCAAGGATATTTATAAGGTGTTTGACAAATATGATTACTCAGATGATGTTTAAGCATGTGATAACAACGGCTTGTGTAACGGTTTTGACTTTATCATGAAATTGTTGTAGTGGCATTGTATTTTATGGAAATTTAAATTAAAGCTTATAAATATTTATGCAGTGATGAAAAAGGTTTATGCAAATGTTAACTTTCAATCAAAGGTAATAGTGGTTGAAAGAAAGGTTTGAAAGGGTAGTGAGATCATTATTTCACTGACCCCATTTAGGGTTATAGGGATAGTAGGGAAAGGCAACAAAAAGGTATATTATTGTTTTGCATCAAGCATATTGTAATTTTAAGAGTTTTATGTATACAATGGAGAACTTAGGTCTTCTTTGATAGCAGCAAAGCCTTTCGACTGTAGCCTATGAAACAGATGGAAGTTTTGGTGGTTTGTGCAGTTGTGATATGTAAGTTATTATTTTCAGTTGTTTTTCTATTCAGAAGACAGGTATGACAACGTAAAACTTCACAAGATTAATGATTGCATTATTTATCTATCGATTCAAGCTTGCTATACGGTGTGAGAAAATGGAAATAATGAGAAAAATATGAAGATAATTATTTGTTCTTAGGTGTTTTTTGAATATGTTTGAGAATACAAAGATGATTTCTTTCGAAACCCTAGATTACATTGCTTTTTAAAAATGAAACTTTGTATATTTTGTAGTTTGTGCTTCATTGAAAAATATTGTTACTTGTTAATAAAAGGAATAAAATTGGCCTTAGTGTGTTTTGTGTTTTCTAAACTTCAAATATTATGAAGTATAGGAGACAAGTAAGGCATGAAGGTAGCAAACTGTCATGCACCTTAGTGAAACAAAGAAACCCTCTATATTGTATATGTTCATTTGATCTTTGTGAAGTCAAAATGATCAAGTCAGTGAGATAGATTGATCATTTCTAGTGAGGAACATTTAATATCAGTAAGATAGCATTGTCAATGAGACATATAAATAGCCAGTGAGGCATTGAAAAGTCTATTAGTGAGATAACATTTTCAGTAAGATATACAAACAGTCAGTGAGGCATTGTAAAAGAGAATATTTTAGATAAGCCAGTGAGGACTTTTTCAAGTGGTTTTATTCCCCAAGAGGGTTTTCACTCAGGGCAAATTATTGTCTCATATTCTTGTGTTTCTTTTTCTTATATTGCAGCCTATTCTATTGTTTCATATTGTTTGCTTAAGTCAAATTTGAAAAAAGCATTTACAAAGTGAAAACTAAATGACTTTGTCTAGAAACTGATTCACCCCCCCTCTCAGTGTGTCACGTACTCCAACAAAGTTTTCTAAGCTCATCAACCATATTATATTTAAGTATAGTGAATAGACTAATTATTGAGACTAACATCTCCGCTTAAGTGATATGATGGGGAGTCCTATCCTTCAAGAGCAATCTTGCTCTTCCCAAGACCCATTCTTTTGTCTTCCTAGTGTATGACACTCTACCCTACTCAGGGATCTCTCCTAAACCCCTCTCACTTCATAAGACTCTCCACCAATTTCAAATTCTTCACCTTTTCTCTCAATTCACCACTAAGTTTCTCTGGGCTCAATTTTGCCACAAAGCTCCCAAACCTTTCTTGGGTCTTGGAATAGGTCTTCGAACTATTCCTAGGGTGTTCTTGCTCCACTATGATCTTTCTTGCAGGATGTTTTCTTCATTTACCCATCGAATTCAAGAAAAACCCAATTTTAGGCCTTGTAGCCTTTTACCCCAATCAGGCCTCCTAGAACCCATTTTCTTGGCTTTTCTCAAAAACGACCTTAACAACCCCCAAATATTTTGGATATTCCTTCTAGTGGTACCCTAGGTTTCAATATTTACCAGGTGTAAGGTCTCCCAAATGGCTGAACATATGATTGTCCTCATACCCCCTAAAATCAAGGGTTTCTAGGGTTTTGGATCCTTTTTCCAGCTTTGAGGGCTTCAATGAGCTCCCAAACTCTCCTCCTTTCACACACATGTCTGGAATACATGTTTCCACACTCCCATACTCTTTATTGGCTCAAACCAATCCGTTTACCAGATTTCTTTACTGCTGTCCTCTCCAAGCCACTAGCCATAATGCACTTGCACTTGCCTAGTGTTTGATGAATTCAACTCTTCCCCTACAAAAAAAGACTCCACACACACTATATACACTATAAATATAGTCCAATACTTGATTCCAAGTGGCCATGGTAGCCTTTCCACAGGAATTCAAGTGGGGATCATTATTTACAAAAATTGGCCTTAACCGACAGTGTAACTAAGAACACGAAAACTTACAAAAATTACAACCAGTTGAATTAAATGGCTAATATAATGCTTCAAATAGTAAGTAAATGACACAAAAGAAAGAATCAACACATCATATCAGTCCTCTCAATCCATTCTTGATTGGATGAAGGCTCAAACACAAAAATGCACTCAAAAGTTGTTGAATTCCAATCATAAAATATGCTCTCCAAGTTTGAATTCGTGAAAATGAACTTCCAACCTAGGTATTAGGGTTTGTATGACCTTATATACCTTTCTCCTATGTGCTAGGACCCTTAGGTCAGGCTTAGAACATCATTAATGCCTTTTTTGAATTTTTAGGCCAAATTCCTGAGACAACCTTGTCTAGTTTTGCCTAATTTTGTCATTCAGAGTTTTCCAAACCTCCAGGTTCTAAAACAACATAAGTTTGCCACTAAAAAAAATTAATTATACCTTGGGAATTTACAATTAGTCCTTATTACCTTGGTGGTTGGCTAGAACCACCTACAAGCCAAAATTGCCAAGATTTTCCAAAAGCCCTTTAAGGTGCTCCTGCACCATTCTCCCCCTACAACAAAGAAGTTAAGGAACCTATGGTGTCAAGAGCTCCTCACTAATTCCATGCTTCTAAAAGTCACTCTCTACTATCCAAGTAGCTTCTGACTCTGGTTGATGTTTCCACTTCACTAGGTGCTCCTTGCATGTCTTGTGCCTAGTCTTCTTCACCCGTGAGTCTAAAATCCTGTCCACTTGTGGTCTGATCTGATCAGGTACCTTGAGTGCTTCCACATCCTTACTGACCTCAGCACTATATTTTTCCTCATCCATTTCTGGTCCTTTATACTTCACCAAGTCCTTCACATTGAAGATAGGAGAAATAGACATTCCCTTGGGTAACTCCACCTTGTATGCATTTGACCCATACTTAGCCAACACTTTACATGGCCCTATCCTCTTCATCTACAACTTACTTGGTATGCCTTTTTGTAATCTTGCCTTGTTCAAGTATACCATCACCATATCACCTATCTCAAATTGTAATTCTCTTTTCCCTTCATCTCTTTTTGCCTTCAACTTTTGATTAGCCTCTATCAATGTCTTCCTTACTTGCTCATGAACCTCTCTCATTGACTGAGCGAAATCATCAGCATGACCACTGATTCCTTCATAACCTTTTAGATCTCTAAGCTCAAGGACACCCCTTGGATGTAAACCATAGACTATCTCAAATGGACTCTTACCCGTAGTCCTATTTGTGCTATCATTCTAAGCAAATTCTACTTGTGGAATCACTTTCTCCCATCCTTGTCCATACTCCTTAGTTAAGCATCTCAACAAGTTCCCAAGTACCCTATTGATCACCTCTATCTATCCATCTGTTTGTGGATGATATTTTTAGCTATGAGACAAGTTGGTTCCTAGCCTCTTCCAAAGAGTCTTCCAAAAGTTCCCCATAAACTTCACATCTCTCTCTACAACTATGCTCCTTGGCAACCCATGTATCCTCACTACTTCCTTGAAGAATAGGTGTGCAATCTGACTTGCATCATGTGTTGTCTTGCATGGAATAAAATGGCTCATCTTGCTAAATCTGTCCACTACCACAAACACACTATCAAAACCAGTCTGTGTCCTAGGTAGCCCTACTATGAAGTCCATGCTTATGCATTCCCATGGTCTACTTGGGATAGGTAATGGCTGATAAAGACCTACATTTCTTGATGTTCCCTTTGCCTTTTGACATACTCCACATTGTTCAACATGTCTTCTTACATCTCTTTGCATCTTAGGCCACCAATAGAACCTCTCCACTAAGTCTAGTGTCTTGTTCAAACCAAAGTGACCACTCAAACTGCCAGTATGCTTTTCTTGGATTAGATTATCCCTCATGGAACCTCTAGGAACACACAATTGCTTTCCCCTAAACAATAAACCATTTTGCAAGGTGTAATCAGCATACTCACTGTGAAAATGGTTCTCAAAATCAGCACATACCTTGTATATTTCTAAGAAATCAAAATCTCCTTCACATAGATCTTTAAATCCTTCAACCCCTGTACTTTGTAGTTGTATCTCTTGGACAGTAAGCAACCTCCTACTAAGAGCATTAGCAACCTTGTTGTTCACCCCCTTCTTATGCTTGATGGTAAAGGTGTATGACTACAAAAACTCCATCCACTTGATATGCCTCAAAGTGAGCTTCTCTTGGGTGTTGATGTAACTTAAGGCCTGATTATCAGTGTATACCACAAATTATTTTGGCAATAGATAGTGCCTCCACTTCTTAAGAGCTTGCACCAAATCATACAATTCCAAGTCATAGGAAGAGTACCTAGACTTTGCTTCATTCAACCTTTCACTAAAGAATGCTACTGGCCTACCTTCTTGGCTTAGAACAGCCCCAATTGCTATGTTACTTGCATCACATTCCACTATGAATTGTTTGTCAAAGCTTGGTAGAACTAGGATAGGTTGGGTAGCTATCTCCCTCTTCAAACTTTGAAATCCTTCATTGGCTTCTTTGGTCCACACAAACTTAGTTTTCAGTCCTCCTTTGATGGTTTCAAGAACTAGTGCACAAATTTCACTAAACCTTCTCACAAACTTCCTATAGAACTAAGCTAATCCATGGAAACTCCTAGCTTCTATCCCTATCTTGGGAGTACGCCAACTAAGAATGGATTCAACCTTGCTCTTGTCCATCTTCAAGTTCCCTTGAGACACTACAAATCCTAGGTAAACTAACTCTTGCTTCATGAACTCACTTTTCTCAAGATTTATGGTGAGCTTCTCCTCTTGAAGTTTCTTCAACACAAGTTCTAGGTGCTTCATATGTTCTTCTTTTGTTTTGCTGAAGATGAGGATATCATCTAGGTAGACAACCACAAAAACTCCTATAAAGTCCTTCAAGACCTCATTCATCACCCTCATAAAAGTGCTAGGTGCATTTGTAAGCCCAAATGGCATCACTAACCATTCATACAACCCTTCTGTAGTTTTAAAAGCTGACTTCCATTCATCTCCCTCTTTCATTCTAATCTGATAATAACCACTTTTCAAATCAATTTTGGAATAGTACTTAGCACCCCCTAAATAGTCCATTAAATCTTCTATCCTAGGAATAGGAAACCTATATCTAATGGATATCCTATTTATTGCCCTAGAATCAATACACATTCTCCACTTATCTCCATTTTTAGGTGCCAACACAATTGGAACAACACATGGACTTATGCTCTTTCTAATCAGCCCTTGATCCAAAAGTTCTTGAACTTGCCTTGCTATCTCTTTGTTTTTCTCCGGTGTCATCTTGTATGCAGCCTTGTTAGGTAGTGTTTCTCCTAGTATAAAGTCTATTTAATGACTGATTGCTCTCTTAGGTGGTAGTGTAGTTGGTGTACCTTCACAAATAATGTCCCTAAACTGATCCAATAATCGCTTCACTTCTGCTGTCATAGGTAGCTGATTAGGTGACTATTCTTCCTTTGGCTTTAACATATTTTCATAGACAACTCCTTCCTCCTTGAGGTCTTTTAGGAACTCCTTTCCACTCAGGAAAAGGACACTAGTTTCTACCTTTTCCACTGTGTTTTCTTCTAACAAAGACTGAATTTTATAAGTCACTCCATCCTTCTTGAATGAGTACTTATTCTCCTTGCCATGGTGTACTGCCTCCCAGTCATATTTCCATGGTCTACCAAGCAGCAAATTGGATGCATCCATTGGTAACACATCACATAGTATGTTGTCTTGATACTTTCCTATAGCAAACTCAACCCAAACTTGTTCATTGACTAGTATATTTTGCCCCTTGTTCAACCAAGTAACCTTGTAAGGGCACACATGGGGTATCTTGGTGCAGGAGCACCTACACCTCACCCTCCATTCTTATTCATTTTATAGAAATTGTGGTCCATAGAGTTAGTATTGGTCTTTTTGAGGATGTTTGCCTCTAATAAGGTCTAGTAAGATCATTAAGTTCATTAGTTTTGGTCTAGGTTGAGTTTGGAGTTTTAAGTCACAATGTGCTCAAACACCATCTTTTATTAAAACAATGGCCTTGTAGCCTTTGAAGGCAAAACAACATGAATTTGTATGTAGGTGGGCAAGGTTAGAGTTCTTGACAATGTAATAAGGCTGATTTCAAGCCTTTAGTATGGTTTTGGAGTCATAAGTTGTAAAACATTTCAATACACTTGTAAGGATAATAAATTGTGTAAAAGGCATGAATTTGACCTCCAACGGTCATTAGTAGTTCAAATTTTTGTTATAGGGAAGTTGGTCGGTTGTAGGAGGCAGTTAGAAGTTGAAATCAATACATATGTTCTTGTAATGCCTGAGGAAGGGTGGTTATTGAGTTAAAAATAAAGAATTTCTCTTGTTGGAAATGTTGATCACTATTTTCACTAGTTTTTCCTGAATTTTTCTTATTGGCATAAGCTCGTACAAAGTTGATATGCATTGAAGTTGTGAGCACTTGTTAGTGTATGTATTTTCCATCTTATTTCATTGGTTTGGAGGTTTAGAATCTTATCTGGTGCATGAGCGATCAACAAACACAAAGGTTGCCCTGTTTTCTATGTTAAGGGTTTGGGGGGTGATATTATGACAAACTATCCAATCCACCTACTATTTTGGGTCTTTGGCTTGGTGGATTGGCTTGTATCATGGTTAGTTAGGTGTGTGAATGTGTGGAGACCAAAGGGGTGAAGAGACTTAGCACATTGTAATGTTCTAATGCTGATCAGGGGTAGTGTGGCCATGAAGAGAGGGAACCCAAGTGGTGATTTTGAGATATAGCGAGGAGAATGAAATTGTGAGTGTTCCTTGAGTTAAGGAAAAGATATGGTGGGGTGTTTGGACCCTTGGTAGGCTTTGGGAGAGTTGGGAGTTAGGATTTTCCTTAAAACCTCATTTTGCTGAAGGTTTAGGAGGGTTTGTGAGCAGAGGGTTAAGACAAGTTCTGGGGCCCTAAGAGTCGACAAATCCTAAGTTTGAGAGCCTTTTCTAAGATTTTTTCAGGTTCTTTTTGTTTGAGGGTGAATTTGAGTGAGGGTTCCTTTGAAAAAGAGGCTAATTGTGAGGCCTAGAACCTGGGTGTATGTACTGAAAGTCCACATCGGTCCAAAGGAGTGACCCCTAGTTTTCCTATATGTTGTAAAATCCTAAAAAGGGTATCTCAATCCATTCTTTAATTTCCAAGTGTTTTAAGAAGGTTGTGAGGAAACTAGCCTAAACTGGTTTTTGGGTGTCACATGGGGTAACTAATTTGAAGGATGCTGAATGATGATTTTGGTGTGATCAACCTTTGAGGTTGGGATTGAATGGTTAAGTTACCATCATATTCATGTTGAGAGGTCTTGTAGGGTCTGGGTGGAGGTCTTGAGTGTTTTGCAAACTTTGGGGTTTAAGATCCTTGAGGGTGAGTTGATGTCCTTAAGATTGGAGTTGGGTTCTTGGTTGAGAGTTTTGTTTTGTTTTTTGAGTGATCCCCACCTAGCCTCTACATCATAGTGGTATCAGAGCAAGGGAGTAGGTCTTTTGTGAAGATCAAGATTGAAGTTTGTGTTCAGGAAGAAGAAGGTAGTTGGAGGGAACAAAATGCCTCCTAAAAATAATGTTGTTGCAAGGAAACTAGATACTCATGAGAAGGATATAGATATACTGAAAAGGGAGATGGCTACAATGAAAGCTAAGGGCAGGACCCTTCTAGACGAAAGTGAGTCTGAAGAGGAAGAGACCTCTAGTGAAGAAGAAGAGATGGATCCAGATGATGTTAGAAAAATGAAGCTACTGAAGGCTGTGAAGAAGGATGGACATGGCAAGATGGATGTGCCTATGTGTGGAGGAAAACTTGATAGTGAAGAGCTCTTAGATTGGATAGGGGCTTTGGAGAACTACTTTGATAGTGAAGATGTTGATGAAGGACATAAGGTGAAGAGAGCAAAAACAAAACTGAAAGGACATGCTTTGGTGTGGTGTAATTTTATGCAAGAAGATAGGTTGAGAAAAGGCAAGAGCAAGATCATTTCTTGGGAGAAGATGAAAGCAAAGATAAAAGGTAAATTTCTTCCTTTTGATTACAATATTCAATTGCTTAAGAAATTGCAGAATCTTAGACAAAAAGAATTAGATGTGCAAGCATATACTGAAGAGTTTTATAGGCTAAGCATAAGGACTAAACATGAAGAAGATGAGGAAGAGATGACTGCTAGGTAATTGAATGGTTTGAGGTTCAACATTCAGGATGAAATCAACATGATGGCACCAAAATCAGTAGAGCAATGCTTTCAAATGGCAATGAGGGCAAAAGAAAAGCTAAAGAGGAGACAAGAAAAGGCAGCAAGGGGAAGAGGTAACACCTCTAGAGGAAGGGGATTCAATCCTAGTTCAAGTAAAAACAATGAAGGGCAAAGAGATGAAAAAAAGGATCAAGAGCAATCTGATTCAAGAGGTGGATGGAGAGGTTCAAGAGGCAGATTTAGTGGAGGAAGAGGATCATATCAGTTCTCAAGAAGATGCTATAATTGCAACCAGCCTAGACATCCAGCCTTTAAGTGCCCTGAGAAACAAGGCTCAAGCTCTCATGGTGGAGAAAGGAGGAATCAATTAGTGCATGAGGATGAAGAGAGTGTGACTGCACCTATAGTGAACCTTACATCAGAAGAAGGAGAGGCACTCATGATAAGGAGAACATTGTTGCAAGCATCCAAGGAGGAAGATTCAAGCCAAAGAAGGAGCCTATTTAGAACTACATGCAAAAGCAAAGGTAAAGTGTGCCAAATTGTCATTGATTCTGGTTCTTAAGATAATCTAGTGTCTAGGGAAATGGTGGACAAGTTGTGTTTGGAAAGATTACCTCATGAAGCACCTTATAGAGTCTCTTGGGTAAATGATAATCAAACCTTGGTAGTAAAAGAGCAAGCATATGTTGATTTTCAGATTGGGGAGTATAGTTATAGGGTCCTATGTGATATTTTTCCAATGGATTGTTGCCATGTGCTCTTGGGGAGGCCTTGGCAATTTGACAGGAGATCTATGTATGATGGCTGGGAGAATGCACACACCATCAGGAAGGGGGACAAAACCTTTAAGTTGCTTCCCTTGAAGACAAATGTAAAGGATAAAGGGAAGGCTAAGGTAGTACTGTTTGGCCATAAGGAGCCTTTGGGGCTTGAGGATAACAGGTCTGATGTGATTGCAAGTATGGAGCAGGTTGGTAGAAATATGATAGTAAGGAGCACACCTATAAGTGGTGTTGGAATAGTAGATATGAAGGGAAGGTGTGGTTTATGTGAGAATGAGGTGAATTATACCCTTGCATGGCATAATGAGTTGGATAACAAGGTGGTTCAAACTGGTAACAGGAAGAATGAGATAAAGGAGTCTTTGGAGAAGCAAGAGGAGGCTGATAATGTGCTTGTTGGGACTCTTAGATGTCCTGTGGTCTTGCAGCAGGTCAAGGAGCAGTCAGTAGGAATGAAGACAGGGTTTGGTGGAAAGACAAAAGAGAGGATAGTCGGTCATGAGACAAGGAGGACAGAGAACCAAACACTTGGTATTCTGATCATAGTAAAGGAACAAAAGTGCAGTGGTTTGATGACAGTAAGGGGAGAACAGTGTATACCAACACAGTTGGATTGGTGCAAGCATGGAGAGGGAGCAAAGAAGGAAGCAGGTTTACATGGCTATAATGTTTGTTTGTTTCCAGGTCTGAGAACAAAAGAAAAGATGAATGCACATGAGAACACATTCCAAGATACCAATTACATAGGGCAAATTGTTGCACAACTAGTATACCTGAACCAATGGGGAGGATTTCCTAATCAGTGGAGCATTTATGGAGCTTGGAGACAGTGGGGTCAAGGCCAACTCATGGGGCATAAGTATTTTCTAGGGGGGGTGTATGGTGTAGGAGCACCTACACCTCACCCTCCATTCTTGTTCATTTGATAGAAATTGTGGTCCATAGAGTTAGTATTGGTATTTTTGAGGATGTTTGCCTCTAATAAGGTCTAGTAAGATCATTAAGTTCATTAGTTTTGGTCTAGGCTGAGTTTGGAGTTTTAAGTCACAATGTGCTCAAACACCATCTTATATTAAAACAATGGCCTTGTAGCCTTTGAAGGAAAAACAACATGAATTTTTATGTAGGTGGGCAAGGTTAGAGTTCTTGACAATGTAATAAGGCTGATTTCAAGCTTTTAGTATGGTTTTGGAGTCATAAGTTGCAAAACATTTCAATACACTTGTAAGGATAATAAATTGTGTAAAAGGCATGAGTTTGACCTCCAACGGTCATTAGTAGTTCAAATTTTTGTTATAGGGCAGTTGGTCGGTTGTATGAGGCAGTTAGAAGTTGAAATCAATACATATGTTCTTGTAATGCCTGAGGAAGGGTGGTTGTTGAGTTAAAAATAAAGAGTTTCTCTTGGTGGAAATGTTGATCACTATTTTCACTGGTTTTTCCTGAATTTTTCTTATTGGCATAAGCCCGTACAAAGTTGATATGCATTGAAGTTGTGAGCACTTGTTAGTGTATGTATTTTCCATCTTATTTCATTGGTTTGGAGGTTTAGAATCTTATCTGGTGCGTGAGCGATCAACAAACACAGAGGTTGCCCTATTTTTTGTGTTAAGGGTTTGGGGGGTGATATTATGACAAACTAGCCAATCCACCAACTGTTTTGGGTCTGTGGCTCGGTGGATTGGCTTGTATCATGGTTAGTTAGGCATGTGAATGTTATGGAGACCAAAGGGGTGAAGAGACTCAACACATTGTAATGTTCTAATGCTGATCAGGAGTAGTGTGGCCATGAAGAGAGGGAACCCAAGCGGTGATTTTGAGATATAGCAAGGAGAATGGAATTGTGAGTGTTCCTTGAGTTAAGGCAAAGATATGGTGGGGTGTTTGGACCCTTGATAGGTTTGGGAGAGTTAGGAGTTAGGATTTTCCTTAAAACCTCATTTTGGTGAAGGTTTAGGAGGGTTTGTGAGCAGAGGGTTAAGACAAGTTCTTGGGGCCCTAAGAGTCAACAAATCCTGAGTTTGAGAGCCTTTTCTAGGACTGTTTCAGGTTCTTTTTGTTTGGGGGTGAATTTGAGTGAGGGTTCCTTTGAAAAAGAGGCTAATTGTGAGCCCTAGAACTCGGGTGTATGTACTGAAAGTCCACATCGGTCCAAAGGAGTGACCCCTAGTTTTCCTATATGTTGTAAAATCCTAGAAAGGGTATCTCAATCCATTCTTTAATTGCCAAGGGTTTTGGGAAGGTTGTGAGGAAACTAGCCTAAACTGGTTTTTGGGTGTCACATGGGGTAACTGATTTGAAGGATGCTGAATGATGATTTTGGAGTGATCAACCTTTGAGGTTGGGATTGAATGGTTAAGTTACCATCATATTCATGTTGAGAGGTCTTGTAGGGTCTAGGTGGAGGTCTTGAGTTTTTTGCAAACTTTGGGGTTTAAGATCCTTGAGGGTGAGTTGATGTCCTTAAGATTGGAGTTGGGTTCTTGGTTGAGAGTTTTGTTTTGTTTTTTGAGTGATCCCCACCTATCCTCTGCATCATATCTTGGTGAGTTTCATCTTTTGTACTGCCTCCTTTGAGATGACATTATCAGTAGACCCTGAATCTATGATGACCTTGAAAACCTTTCCTAATATCTTGCACTTGACTCTAAAAAGAGCTCTCCTTTGTTTGTGTTCATCCTCGGTAGGTGCTTTGATCAAGATCCTTCTTAACATGAGACTTTCACCCTTCTCTGAATATAAACTTACCTTTGAATGTTTAGAGCAGTCCTCTTCTTGAACATAGTTAATCTTCCTCTCACCTTGTGAAGATGTTGGCTTGTCAGGACACCTATAAGCCGGATGACCCAACTGTCCACAATTGTAGCATTTCATGGAAGCAAAATGTGAACTTCTCCCAAAGCCTCCTGATCTAACTCTTCCTCCATTGTTAGTGCCTCTACCTCTATAACTCCCTCTACTATTTGACTCATGGGATTTTTCTCCAACCTTAGCATCACCTTGCTCTCTATTCTCATGGCTTCTTCCACCAAAACCCCCTCTTTGTCCACCTCTAGAGTCTCTACCTCTTCCTTTACCTGTAGTATTGGAATCTTTTTTCTTTTTCAGTTTCTCTTCCACCTTAATAGCCATTTGATAGCAGCTATGGAGGGTAGTAAGTGTCAAAAGACTCAACTCCTCTTGTATGCTCCATCTAGGACCGTTTAGATACCTAGGAACCTTGATGCTTTCAACATCTTGCACTCTAGATCTAAGGCTTAGTTTTTGGAACTCCTCTATATATGCAGCTACATCTAGGTCTCTTTTTTTGAGATTTTGTCTCTTCTTGTGCAATTGAATGTCATAGTCCTCAGGTAGATAGTTCTCCTTCACTTTAGCCACCATAGTTTTCCAATTTTCTATGGGTTTCTTGCCTTCCATCTCTCTTTCTTCTTGTAGAAACTTCCACCAAGTTAATGCTTGTCCTCTTAACCCTGATTTGGCTATCTTCACCTTTTCTGCCTCAGTAACTCCATCACATTCAAAGTGATTCTCCATTCCCTCTATCCATTCTTCCTGTGAATACAGGGACACCTTAAAGTGCCTTGCCACTCAATACCTTCAATGCTTTGAGGAAGGGTTCCTTTGCTATTGGAGGGTCAGGTTTTGGTTCTATGTACTCCTCCACTTGGTATTTACCCTTTTCTTTGTCCTCTGCCAACTATATCTTCATCTTGCTTGCCAATTCAACAACTTCTTCCAATTTTTGCTTCATCTCTTCCATAGCCTCTTCAGGACACCTATTCTTCTTTTGCTGCTCTATCAATTCTTTAGCTAGCTCTACATTGGTCACCATGGTATTCTCTCCTATAGATTCACTTCTCTCTGACATTCACTAGTTTCAATTCCCAAGCCTTTATTGGCTCCGATACCAATTTGATGGGGAGTCCTATTCTTCAAGAGCAATCTTTCTCTTCCCAAGACCTATTCTTTTGTCTTCCTAGTGTATTCCACTCTACCCTACTCAAGGATCTCTCCTAAACCCCTCTCACTTCATAAGACTCTCCACCAATTTCAAATTCTTCACCTTTTCTCTCAATTCACCACTAAGCTTCCCTGGGCTCAATTTTGCCACAAAGCTCCCAAACCTTTCTTGGGTCTTGGAATAGGTCTTCCAACTATTCCTAGGGTGTTCTTTCTCCACTCTGATCCTTCTTGTAGGATTATTTCTTCATTTACCCATCAAATTCAAGAAAAACCCAATTTTAGGCCTTGTAGCCTTTTACCCCAATTAGGCCTCCTAGAACCCGTTTTCTTGGCTTTTCTCAAAAACAACCTTAACAACGCCCAAATATTTTTGGATATTCCTTCTATTGGTACCCTAGGCTTCAATATTTAGTAGGTGTAAGGTCTCCCAAATGTCCAAACATATGATTTTCCTCATACCCCCTAAAATCAAGGGTTTCTAGGGTTTTGGCTCCTTTTTCCAGCTTTGAGGGCTTCAATGAGCTCCCAAACTCTCCTCCTTTCACACACATGTCTGGAATAAATTTTTACACACTCCCATTCTCTTTATTGGCTCAAAACAATCCATTTACCAGCTTTATTTACTACTGTCCTCTCCAAGCCACTAGCCAGAATGCACTTGCACTCGCCTAGTGTTTGATGAATTCAACTCTTCCCCTGCAAACCAAGACTCAACACACACTATATACATTGTACATACATTCCCCTACTTGATTTAAAGTGGCCATGGTAGCATTTCCATAGGAATTCAAGTGGGGATCATTATTTACAAAAACTGGCCTTAACCGGCAGTGTAACCAAGAACACCAAAACTTGCAAAAATTAAAACCAGTTGAATTAAATGGCTAATCTAATGCTTCACACAGTAATTAAATGACACAAAATAAAGACTCAAAGCATCATATCAGTCCTCTCAATCCATTCTTGATTGTATGAAGGCTCAAACACAAAAATGCACTCAAAAGTTGTTGAATTCGAATCAGAAAATATGCTCTCCAAGTCTCAATTCGTGAAAATGAACTTCCAACCCAGGTATTAGGGTCTGGATGACCTTATATACATTTCTCCCTCATTCTAGGACCCTTAGGTCAGGCTTAGAACATCATTAATGCCTCTTTTGCATTTTTAGGCCAAATTCCTAAGACAACCTTGTCTAGTTTTGCCTAATTTTGTCATTCAGAGTTTTCCAAACCTCCAGGTTCTAAACCAACATAATTTTTCCACTAAACAACATTAATTCTACCTTGGGACTTTACAATTAGTCCTTATTACCTTGGTGGTTGGCTAGAACCACCTACAAGCCAAAATTGCCAAGATTTTCCAAAAGCCCTTAAGGTGCTCCTGCACCATGATACCATGAAAGAACCTTCAATCATCAAGAATAGAAAACAAGAAAAATGAAATAATATTTCATAATAGTCAATCCATAGACTAGATCAAGAAGGTGTGTATAAATGGTAATGAGAGAGGCAACCAAACTCCATGAAATGAGAGTAGGACTCCTCACTCATGGAGTGGTGGCGAGTTGCTTAACAAACATGTACACAGAGTTGCTAAAAGTTGACACCTCCCAAGATACCTATCAACCTTTACACCTCATGTGTGAATGGGTCAAAGGGATACCTAATTAGGCTTAAATCCCATGTGTATTCAATATATACACTAACACCCCCCATTAATCATAGCTTAGGTGGGTATGAAAGAAATTGGTTTCAACTACTAGTTTGGTAAGGTACCCATGTACAATGCAAAAGAAATGGGTCTCGACCATGAAGCTTGATAAGGTACCCAAGTACATTGAATTCTCTAAAATGTAGAGTAAAGGAGAAAAACCTAGTGGGAAATAAAAAATCCTATCCAAAAAATAAACTAGAAGGATTTAAGACCTTCTACAACTATGTCCCTTGATGATAGGAATATGATGATGAGGAACTTCAAAAGCATGTGGAATTTGTAACCTCTATTGATGGTGAACTAGTATTTTCTAGAATCAATGAATCTCTAAGAACTATGTATCAAGATGAGAGATACAAAACATTGCATGAGTGAACATATGAAAACTACTCAACCAATGTACACAAATTTTATCAAACTTTGTGGAGTTGATACTATAGATAATACTGTGATAAGGAGTACTATAATCTAAAAAAATGTGATTTACTCAAATAATCTCCCATTTGATATATCAAGATAGAAGGTTCATGATGCCTTCCAAAACTAATATTTTTCTTCATTGAAAGAAGCATTAGCATAACACGTCATAGTCTCTCATTAATTCTAAAATAAGTAAGTAGACAAACTAAGATCGAGAGTGTGTAAAGAGTGTAGATATGTACAAGGAGTGCTCCAAGACACACTTGCATGAGGTGAGAATCACAAGGATTCATGTTGTGATTATAAAACCCCCCATTACACTTTATAATCTAGTGTAAGTATAATATTTTCATAAATTCTTGTCACACATTTAGTTTGTGGCACTTTATATCAGTCTATTTACAAGAATTTTTATTGTTACGATTTCTACAAAGTTTATTTTCATGAGGCAGAAATAGATTATTTATGTCTTGAAAAACTCAGAAATAGAGAAAACATAAAATTATAAGCCCCTTATTCAAGGAATGACCCCCTTTTCCAAATTCATTGAAAAAAAAATTGACTTCCTCTTTTGAAATTTTTTAACTATGACAAAAATTGCACCTCCCCCCATACAGTTTTCCTTTACCAAATTCAATGCAAAAATAATTGACTTCCTCTTTTGAAATTTTTTAACTAAGGAAAAAAAATTCACCTCACCTTTTTGTTTGCAAAATGAAATAAAAGCACCTTTGCCTTAACTCATTGCAAAAGAAAAAATTGAGTCTTCTTTTACAAATTTTTAACAATTGAAAAATATTACAACTCCCCCCCTACAAGCTTAAATAATGAACTAGGTAGTAAATTAACAATGACATTAAAAGCTGAATAAAGACATTAACCACTAGTTTAACATAAAATATAAACACTTAATGCTAAAAACTAAAGGCCTATGGGTGTTTTGTTTCCATGAGTGTTGACAATTTCCAATGTGGAGATGGGAAGATATCTACCATGCCTCTAAATAGTCAATTATATTGCACCATCAAAGCTTGTATAGCCCAAAAACTTGTGCCAAAATTATTACACTTCACAAACATGCCAAAGAAAAAACTAATTTGCAGTTGTGGTATTAGGAGGAATATGGAATTTATGGCATATATTCCTCTACTATCACACTTCTTCTAATAGGCGATGTGTAGACTTTTGGAACCCACATGGAGGCGATGTAGGATGACATGGCTTATAGTTTGGCTAGTTGATGGAGGTTTAAATAGAATTCCTAGTTCTTGGGAGGCATGTTGGAGGATGTATGACAAAGGCGTATAGAACTTTGATTTTCATGTGGCATGAGACTTCATGAGACTTTTTTCCAAGTTACAAATATGTGGCCTTATTAGTGCCTCAACTTGGATCTCCCGCATAGCCTCACAAAACAACATTTTGTCATTGATATTTACAAAAATTACTAAGACTTCATCAAAGAGGTTAGAAGAACAAAATTGTTTACAGAAAGAAGAATTATCAAAATTGAAATAAGAAAATGAATCTTTAACGGCAAAAGCATTGGTGTGTGATTTTTCTTGTCACACAAAAGATTTGGTTTGTTTTGTTGATAAGTCATATGATTTATTTGATAAAATTAATTTTTTTATAAATGAAGAGTGTAAATATTAAGATGATAATTTAAATTGTGATGATAGCAATGTTGGTTTAAAAATCATGAACAAAATGGGATACACAAAAAAATATTTGGGAAAAAATGGGCAAGGAATGAGAGAGCCCATTCATCCAGCCGTGAGGCAAAAGTATTAAGGACTTGTGTATGGTAAGAGAGATATAAATGATGTGTTAGAAGTTCATGTAAATCACCTAAAAGCATGGAGTTTATATAAAATTTTCTCATTGTCACAGAGAAGGACATAAAATACAAAAATTTTGGGATCTTCATCCTTGTTAAATTTTTGGGTTGAAGAATCACTCTGAAAAATAATGTTGGAATAGAAAACGGAATGGACAATTGGAGAATATTGTGTGCATATAAGATATGGATGGTTTGATAGATGCATTTGGAAAAAAGTTGCAAATATGTTTAAAATTTTGTGCAAGCCTAAATGTTGGTATGTTAAAAGAAATGGTTGTCAAATAAAGTTTGAAGGACTACCACAACAATTGGAAATAATTGGTGAGAGTTGATAGTAAGAAGATTCATAGATCTTGAATATTGTTTGAATTCATTATGCAAGTAAAAAAATTGAGTGAGTTAGAAGACTTGGTTGCAGAGTTGAAAAAAAACTGATGGTCGAAATTAAAGGGGAGTGTTGTTGGTAGGTAGGGGTGTAGCAATACAGTTTCACCATTGTTATTGGACAAGGGAAAAATAGAAAAAATAAAAAATGTACAAAGACAACAACAATAAAAATGTAGAAAATTGATTTATATATATTCCTTCTTCCTTTCAAAATTACAAAAATCACAAAGTATATGCTCTCTTTTATATAGAAAAATAGAACATAAACTATTTGGAATACTATCCAATACAATGGTGTTATACTTACACCAAAAACTAAAACTGACTACAATCTTGTAGCTACTACTGTCACTATGTTGCATCTGATAAACATTCCTTTCAACACTATTGTTGTCCCAGTTGAACATTCTCTTCTTCTACTACTGTGAGTTCTACCTCCTCCAATACAAAAACTGATTGACTCTTTAAAAATTAATAGTTGCATATACTTATTTAACTTGGTTGTTTGGCTGCTCCAAAATGAGCGCTCAATTTGAAATTCAATCTTACCTACCTTAATTAATACTTGTAGGTCAACTATAGGTTTACATTGGCAGGTCAAATACAATGGCAAGAAGATTAGGTAGGGTGGGGGATAAAATGACTACTATTTCAGATTAATTAAATATTCAAACACTCCCCCTTGATCTGAAGTCAGTTGTCATTATTTAGTTTCCTTTTGGAGCTGATCTTTGAAGTTGTCTACGGTGCCTAGCCTATCTCTTAAGTGTTCAATACTATCTTTTGGAAATGCCTTATTGAAGATGTCAGCGAGCTGCTCCTCAGATCTGCAATATTGTAATTAAATATCACCTTGTTCTACAAATTATCTCATGAAATGATATTTGATCTCAATGTGTTTTCTTCATCCATGAAAGAATGGGTTCTTTGTTAGAACTAGTGAGGACACATTGTCACAATGTATAACTATGTTGTCTTTTTTTTGTTCCTGCAAATATACAAAGATCATACTTAACCAAATATATTGACATGTTGTTGTGTTTGCTGCAATGTAGTCATCTTATGTTGTATTGAGAGAGACAATGGGTTCCTTCTTGGATTCTCATAAAACTGCACCTAATCCCATATGGAACACATATCCTGATGTGCTCTTCTTATCATCTACATTTCCTTCCTAATCATTATCTGTGAGACCAACTAGCTTGAATTCATTTGATTCATCATAAATTATGCCATAATCTACGATTCCATTCACATATCTCAAGATCCTCTTTCCTTCTTGCCAATGTTTGTCCTTAGGTTTCTTCACAAACCTATATATTAGACTTCCTGCATACATCAAATCAAGCCTAGTTGATGTCAAATACATCAAAATTCCAACCATACTTTTTTAGAGGGTTGGGTTCACTTCATTATTGTTGTCATCCTTGTTCATTTTTAGACTTGTTGTTGTCAATGTTGGTGCATGTTTTCTATTATGCATTTTAAACATCTTCAAAATCTAATTGCCATAGTTAGTTTGTGAAATAGATAAGCTATTCTCGTTTTTCTACACTTCAATACAAAGAAAATACTTCAACAAACCCAAATCCATCATCTCAAACTCATTATTCATTACTTTGAAATTAACAATGAAGATGTCACTATTCCTAGATAAATTAGATCATCTACATATAAAAAAACAATTAAAATGTCACCTCAAACTTCTTTAATGTAGAGTGTGGGATCACTGCTACTTTTGTTGAAGCCATTTCTCATTAAATATGAGTATATCCTATTGTACCACACCTAAGGTGATTTTTTTAGCCCCCATAAAGATTTATTTGGAGCCTATACACTTTATCCTCTTTCCTCGATACTTCATAGCTAGGTGATTGTTCCACATATACTTCCTCTTTCATCACTCCATTTAAGAAGGATGACTTCACATCCATTTGAAACACCTTCCAATTGTGTTGGGCTGCTATTTCTATGATTGTTTGAATTGTTTACATCCTTACAACTAGTGCATATGTCTCATCATAATCTATTCCAAGATGTTGTCTATATCCTTTGACAACTAGCCTTCATTTATGCCTTTCAATCTTCCCCTTATTTTTACATTTGGTCTTGTATACCCACTTCACTCCAATCACTTGTTTACCCTTGGGTAAATCTGTCAGTTCCCATGTTTTGTTCCTCTCTATAACCTCCAACTCTTCATCCATCACCTTACACAACTCTTCTTTTACTGCTTCCTCAAAATGTGTTGGAACACTATAAGACAATAGTGTAAAATTGATATTTTCATCAAAATCAACATGTCTTGTGTTATCATAAATCTCCCTCACACTCTTTGTCTTTCATGGAATCGATGATGTGAGTGGGTATGTGCAGGATCATGATGGGCCAAAAAGTGGTGATATGTAAGTGATATGATGGCCCATGTGGTTGATGACTTTTTTTAACCTAGAATTGATGAAACAAAAAGGGTTTTTAAATGATATTCTCAGATTTCCATCAATATAAATTATTCTTTACTTTGAATTTAATAAATTATTATTATTAATTTTCTATTTGAATTACGACTAAAGTCTTGATTGATAGGTTGATTGAAAAAAATATATAGCTTTCAAATGATATCACCTTTTTTGAATTTGAAACATGCATCAGATTCTATGCTTCACAAATTATAGGATTAAAAAAAAAGAATTTCATGAAGGTTTGACCAAGTAAAGGTGGTTAGACCTACGATTTTTTATATTTTTTAAAATTTAGAATAAAAAATTCATAATTAATTATTTACTTGGAAAAAAATTACAAAAAAATATGCATCACATCAAGGCGTGAGTCCTCTAATTACATTTAAAATTTTATAAAAAATAATTATAATTTTATTGTGGTTAGGGTGGTCATACATGCACCTAATTATTATTTTTTCCTTGAAATTTAAGTACTACTACATTGAAATTTCAAATTTTCACCAAATAGATTAAAAAACAAAAACTAGTAGTTTAGAAACTACATTCAATTTTCTATAGATTATATTCTTACATATTTTTGAAATAATATAGATAACTTATTCAATTTTTTATGTCAATCTACCTAGCTCTAACTTTCTAAATTTTCATCGCCACTTAAAGGCCTTTTTTTCCCATGATGATCCTACACATACCCGGGTGTGGGATCTTAATTACCTTCAGAGCTACTGCTACTCTGACCTTTGGAGCTACTATACTATTGACTATCAAAGATACTACTTTTTTGTTACTCAAAGCTACTACTTTTTTGTATCTATTCATAATTGCTATTCTACTAAATACCCACAAAGCTACTATTCTACTACACATCTCTATAGCTACTATTTTCTAATTCTCTATGGTATTTTCTTCCTAAACTACTACTCTCTTGAGCTCCCCCTAATTTTTGGTCTTCCGGAGCTTCTTCATCTTCAAGGGGTATTATGACTAAAATACCCGTGGTGTCATCTACTTTTCCATCCCATCGTTCATTCGCGATGAACACAATATCCTTGTTGATGACAACATTTTTGGTGATGGGATTCTACAATTTATAGGCTTTTGAGTATTCACTATAACCTATTAAGATTCATTTTTCTCTTTTATCATCAAATTTCTACCTCTTCTCTTTTGGAACAGATGCATATACCACACACCCAAAGATTCTTAGGTGTTCAACACTCCATTTTAAATTTTTCCACCCCTCTTGTGGAATCCTATCACAAAAAATCTTTGTGGGAACCTATTCAATATATAGACTATTGTTGCTATAACTTCTCCCCAAAATATGTGTGGAAACACTTTTTATTTTAGCATACTTGCTACCATATCTTGAATAGTTATGTTTTTTCTATGAGCTACTCTATTTTGTTGTGTGATATACCTAGTTGTATATTATTTTTGAATTCCCTCAATCCTAAAAAAATAAAAAATTATTCGGAAATGTACTCTCCCCCTCTAATTTTTTCTTAGTGTTGCAACATAGTGGTCAATTTCCTTTTCAGTTGATGCCTTAAACCATTTGAACTTCTCAAATGCTTCTGATTTTTTTTTTAATAAATACACCCAAATTTATCTACTGTAATCATCTATGAATGTCATAAAGTAAGTATTTCCTCCTAAGGTAGGGGTTTTCACGGGTTCACACAAGTATGAGTGCACTAACTCAAGAGGATCTTTTTCTCTCCTAGAGTACCCTAATTGAAATGGTTGCCTATGTTGCTTCATAAAATTCAAGCCTCACATTTTCCATCGGGTTCTACAATGGATGGTAAACATCTAACCATACCTTTCCTAGACAATAAATTTGAACTAGAAAAGATTAAGTGCCCATGCCTTAAATTCCAAAGTTTGGATAGGTCTTCAATGGTTGTCTTGAGAGAAGACTGTTGTTCCACTACCGACTGCTATTCTACTACTGTGATCACCAACAAATATTGTTTTTCTATCCTTCTACTATGAGCGCCTAGGATACTATGTGCATCCTAAGAGGAAATATTATGTTACTTATCATCTGCACTCCTACCAGAGTGCTGCCACAATAATGGGTTACACTTTTTGGGACATCCTGATTTTTGCTAAAATCACATATTTTTAGAAAATATAATGATTTAAGCCTTAAAAAGGTTCCATTTTAAGGGTTTTAATTGAAGAGGGTTTGATCAAACCCACTTATATCAAACCCCCTTGGATAGAAAGCCGCTAGTTTTAAACCATACCTATAATGGAGTCTCCTCTACACCTATCAAAATGCTGATAAAAAATCACTTTTGATTTACCTTTTAGGGGATCAAATTGATTTATTTAAAATAATTTTTTTGTAAACATGCTGTCCTTATTATAAGCTTCCCAAAAAGTATAATTTTAAATATATTTAATTTTATTATTATATTTATTTTTTATTTCTTGTGAATGTAGGTTTTTCAATGAACATCGAGGTCTTTATTTCACACATACGAAAAAATAGGAAAAGAGAGAAAAAAAATTCTTAAAAATCCATGTACTCTAGCTATTGATGTTCTTATTCTAACAGAAAAGGAATAAGTTAATTCGAATGATTACAAAAAAAGTTATGCAGCTGAAAGTATAATATATCCAAACTATAATTACTCTGAATTAGAAAATTAATTTAAAAATATATATGTAACAAAAAATTATGAAAAAATATCCATCCCCTAGATAATAGTGTGAAAACACTTTATTTAAAAAATTAGAATTGTATGGTTTCTATAAAAAAAGTTAAGCAGTCGAAAGTAAGCATCAGTTTTTGAAAATGATGTTTAGTAAAAAAAAAAAGTTAATAAAAACTACATAAAATAATACATAATTTATTGTTTAATTTTTTTAAAAAATATAATTAGATTCTCAGCACAAGATATCACAAATCACTAGTTTTCTTCATCTACAAATTCTTAATGGTTTAGCTTCTATAGGTGTACAAAAGTGAAGATCTAGTGAAAAATGTTGATTTCAATGTCAAGTTTGGCCAAAAAGTGTAACCCATTATTGTGGGATCACCCACCATCACTTTCTTGCTTCCTCTTTTTTCAAATATCTTGCACTCTCCATTCTCTATCAAAATTTATAATAATTTTGGACCATTTGTCCAATTCTCAACAGGTTATGTTTTATGCCAGGGGCATAATAGACATCTTGTATTTTCTACCTCTCACCATTCTTGGTTTGAATATTGACAAGACCTTTTCCCATGACAAGAACCTTCTCATTGTTTCCCATTTTGATTTATATTTTTATATTTTCATCTATGGAGGCAAAGAAGTTCTTGTTTCCACTCTAGTGGTTGTTTCAGGAACTGTTTAAGTACCAAAATTTATCATTGTTGCACTCAAGAAGGTTGAAAACAATAAATATATTGGATTGTTTCTCATTTTTAGCCTTGTTCTCATTTTCTACATTGAAATTTTGATTCCCATAGTCACATTGTTTCTTTCTACACTCACTAGTATAAAGTCCATACTTGTGATAGTAATAATATAGAAATTTCTCTTGTCATACCTTTGATTTGAACTATTGTTCTTCTTCTTACCTTGGTAGGCCGATTGTGAGTTTCTTGGCTCCTCTTGGCTATTATAACTTCCTCTTCCAGAATTGCTTCTTCCTCTACCTCTTTGACCTCTTCCTCTACTATTTATTCATCTTCCCTAACCTCTTGCATTGGTTTGAGCTTTGAAGGATTTCTCTAGGGAAGGAGTAGATCTATTCAACCTCTACTCATGGGTTTTTAGTAATCCCATCAACTCATCTATAGTCATTTGGGAAAAATATTTTTCCTCATCAATTGCAATGACTAGAGGATCAAACCTAGTAGGAAGACTTCTTAGGATTTTCTCAATAATCCTTTTCTCTGCCATTGTTTATCCATTAATTCTTAGCTGATTTATCAAAGTCTCACTATCTTTCATTTGTAGAGTCTCAAAACCTCTTTTTAAGACCAAAAACTTAACCAATCTAACTTTATCACTCTCTTTAAAGCTATTTTAAATTATTTCCCAAGATTCTTCTAAGTAATTTTCTGCTGCAATAAGTGGGAAAATAGCTTCTATCATGGTTTCCTCAATCGGATTGAGGTCTTTTACATCCTTCATATGATTTCCTTTTGGTTGATTCTTTTGTGAATTAGAGAGGGATGCCTAGGCTACTTGGTCTATAAAATAATTTAAACCATTGATGATAAACTCCCATAGGTCATTTTCAACATAGATTTTCCTCACATTCTTAGCCCATATATCATAATTTTTCCCATCAAAATCTAGTGGCTGCTACCAAATTTTACTCTCACCGCCTACTATTTTTTATCAAGTTTGAGAAATCAGATTAATGCATAGAATCCTAGGAATTTTCCAAACACACCAAAAAAAATAAGGCTTCAATACTACTTGTTGGTAGGAAAGGGTGTAACAGTATAGTTTTACCACTATTAATAGATGATGGACATAAGAAACAAAACAAAAAATGCATAGATATAACAAAAATAAAAATGTAGAAAATATATTTATATATATATATATATATATATTCTTTCTTCCTTTAATTTTTTTAAAAATCATAAAGTATATGCTCTTTTTTATAAAACAAAATAAAACATAAACTATTTGGACTATTGTCCAATACAATGGTTCTAACTCACACCAAAAACTGAAACTGACTACATTCTTGTAACTGCTACTATCATTGCACTGCATCTGATAAACATTCATTTCTACACTTGTGTTGTCTTAGCTAAACATTCCCTTCTTATACTACTACAAGTTTTATGTTCTACAATATAAAAAATTGTTGACTCTCTAAGTACTAACGGTTGCATACTTTTTTGTCTTGCTTGCTTACTCAAAATTGAGCACTCAATTTGAAAATTCAAACTTACCTACCTTAATTAATATTGGTAGGTCAAATACAACTACATGAAGATTATGTGGAGTAAGGGAGAAAAAGATTGTTGCTAAAGATTTATTAATTATTCCAACAATTGTTGGAAGTTTTTCTAATTTCTCCCATGTTGTTTTTAGTTCTTATAGAATCTGCTAAATTAATTTTTTGCAATGTTTTAGTCATTTATATCTTTGTTTGTAGCAATTTTTAGAAGTTTCTTCTCACTCTCATTGTTGACAGTTTCTATGTATCTATTTAAGCAATGATGTTGTAGCCACTTTTGCATTGATCAGAATATTGAAATGAGTTTATTTTTTCTATAGAATTATTTGTTATTGTTTTGTTTTTGTCTTTACTCTTTCTATTAGATTTTGTGGTTCCTATTAGTTGAGCCTCATTTAGAACATAACTCACAGATTTTTCAAAATTCCTTGGCCCATAATCTTTCATGCCCATGAAAAATCATAGAGCCATGATAAAGTTCCTTTGCGGGTCATGTGGGAGTCCAATCTGCAAGTAATCACTCCCTTTGGGATATGAATGCCACCCACAACAAATCATGCCAGGAAATTCATACCAATAGAAAAGGGAATCAGTTGGCCTATGCAATAAAGCATGTGATACAAAGGGAGATTATTGGGTCTACATAGATATTTACCACAACTCCAAATTGGGTGGCCTTTGAATTCAAAACATAGAGTTGGATCTTTTCCAGTGTCTAATATAAACACCTTTGTGCATCAACAAAAAGCCTATGGGTGAGAGAAGGGCCTACAAGGGGATTTTTAACCTAAACATTTATGTAGGTAGTAGACCTACCTATAAATATATGCAAGTCATGGGCCTCCCAAGGAATAAAAAAATCCCTTGCATGAGAGTTTCTTGAGGCTGGTCTAATGGTCACCTCCACTCTCTTGAAATCCAACCTGTAGACTATGTGAAAAAAAATATTCAATGCACCATCCCCAAATTTCCTATGCAATTTGGTAAAACACCACCTCTTGGAAAAAAATGATAAATCTCCTTATTCATGCCTCATAGATGAGGCTTGAAGCTACAAATTAACTCAGAGGGGTAGCAGTATCAATTTCTAAGCAGAGGAAAGGAGTTATGGTACTCGCACACACAAATTCAAAAGCCAACATTGAAAATGAGGTGGGGTCAATTTTTAAATTAAATACTATGAAATCATTCACTTAATGGTTGGCAAAAATCTTCAATCCATGCTTTGATATGGAGGATTTAGGAGATAAATGACAAGCATAATGAGCAATATAAAATATTGTATTTAGTTGACCAAATAATAATAAGTACAAATTCAAGGATGATGCAATCCACCTATAAAAGGTTGATTAAAAAGCACCGCATGAAGTGGAACAAAATAGTAGACAAGAGTCATATATGTGTCAACCTTAGGAACACTTGGAGTGTGCAAACTAACAACCTTTATGACCAAGTCATCAACCTTGTGTGCCAAACATGTTGAGTGACCTTTGAGGTGATATGGAGAGTATTACAACCTCAAAAGATGTGTGCATGAGCATTACCAAATAACTTGGTAACCTTGAAAGGTCTAAAAGGTTGCACATTCGGTTAGAAAAGAAGTTGTCTAACCTCATCAACCTAAGTATACTTAAGTACAATGAATAGATTAATTATGCACACTAACAAGATTGAATGATAAAGGAAGAAAAACAAAAAATGTATGTATAGGTGTAGGTCTAAGATATATATTAATAAATAAACTACAAGAAAACATGACATGTGTAGGATCTAGATTTGAAATCTTGTTGAAAGATTGAAATGATATCTAATAGCTGTATAGATTCGAATGATTAATTCTAAACTAACAATCTAAATCAAAAACAACAAAGAATGAAGAAATAAACAATGAAGAAATAAACAATGAATAAACTAAACAAATAACTTGGAAAGCTCTCACCAAATATGCATTCACCCCTTCGAATTATCTCGATTTCTCTTCTCCATTTTTCCTTTTCAGTATTCTTGCCCTTAGATTTATGTGTTTGATGCAAGTATAACTTGGTCGAATGTCTAAGAAAAATATCAAAGATAAGTTTCTTCTCAAAACTGTATGATTTCGGGAGGAGGAATAATGATAGTGACCGGCCATTTTATAGATTTTGGTTTTTCGAACGATCGAATCAGATTGAAAGAGAGATCAACGGATGGGATTGATGAATTCCATGTGATTTGAGTTGTGTGTCAGATAAAATGTGAATTAGAACAAGAGTTAGAAAATATTGCAGGATAAAGACTAAATTAGAACGATAAGTTAATCTTATGTCAAGACTGTTCAAAAAGAGGAAGAACAAGAGTTCAAGACCTTAATCTTCAGTTAAGAATATTTGAAAATAGAAGAAATAGACTTTGAATGCATAACTAAATTAATTAATTAAATAAAAGATATTTAATTAATAGACGCATTCATGCACATGAGTTAGAACTAGTTAATTGACTAATTGTGACAGAGAGTCTTCTCGATGCGATGATTAGTTGTTGAACTAAAGATAACTTGAAGAACTAAAAACAGATCTTGAGTCAGAAGATGAGTGAATGATTAGGTAATTGATTGATAGAAGAATATGACATAAATAAATGAATTAAATGCTAATTTAATTCAAGATTCGAACATAAGAGATTAGATTAAATAAATAAAGATAATTGATTTAATTGACTTTCGAAAAGGTGAAATTGAATAATTAAATAATCAGTATTAAATTATAGTTGAAAAGATTAAATTTGAATAATTAAATAAATAAATATTTAATTATGGATAACGGGAGCTAAATGAATAATTAAATGATAATTTATGTTTAATTATAGTTTGAAATATGATAAAGGGGGTGATTAAATAATAAATTATTTAATTGTGAAAGAGGAATTTAATTAGTCAGCGACATAATTAAATAAATGTAATTTATTTAATTAATCAATATTTGAATAAATTAATTAATGAATTAGTGAATTAAGTAAAAGGGGTATTTTAATTAATAGAGGAAATATGTATTAGAAAGGGTAATTGAATAATTGATATTATTTAATCATGACCACGGATGAATAGAAAATTATGTTGGATGTGTACTTGCAGGCCTAGACCAATTTTAGGTATCTACAGCTTTCCCCTCTTTGATACAATGTTGTTTAGGCATTGTGTCAAATAAAATATGCCCTGGTCGTGCCCCAACATGAATTGGGTAAGGTATGCCCCCTCGGGAAAATTGACAATTTTTTAAAAGTTTCAAAAAAATCAAGAAAAATTCCCGATAAGTCAATTGGATGACCAGAAATGCTACGAAGTCAACGAAATTGGATTTGGAGATGTTAGGGATGTGTAAGGGTCATCTGAAGTTGAAAGGGTAAGCGACCAATAGACTAGGTCAAAAGGAATGCCACCCAAATCCTAGCTATAAATAAGAATGAGGGTGAAAATCAATTCATTTGCACCTAATGAGTTTGAAGAACATAGAATTTTGCTCTGACTAGCTGACGAAAATGGCTCCCATTCCGTATGTTGCACATCGAGGATGTCAGTTCCAGACCTTCAAGCAGCCAGCCGATGTAGTACCACCAGTATGTACCCAAAAACGAGTCCTTGAAATTTATTTTTGCACTTAGATTAAGGCCTTTAAAATTTATTTTTCAGATGCAGTCTTTAGGAATCAACGCATATGCTATCGTATGCATCACATGTGACTACGGAGCAACGCATATGTAAAAACGCGTCTAGGCTAGGTTAGGAAAATTAGTGAATCAACGCATTTGTTATAAAATACACTGCATATGTATCTGAAACACATTTGTATATAGAATAAATGCATGTAGGCTAGTGAACTGCATATACATTTGTGCAACACATATGTAGTAGTTTGACAGGCTAGATAAAATGCACCACATGTGTTTTTTGCACCGCGTTTGCATTGAGATAGAAAATGGATTGGGAATTTGCAACACATATGAAAGATGTGATGCAAATTATTTTTCATGCAACGTAATTGTGAGATTGCACCACATCTATTACTGTGAGCTGCATTTGGTTGGTAAAATTTTTGGAAAGTTTTCTAAGGAAAAAACTAAAAAATTTTGACATGTGGGTGAAATGTAGGTTGTTTTGGATCCTATATATACACAAGAGACTCAGATAGACACTTTTTCTCTGAGAGACCGTTTGACTAGTGGGGAGATATGTCTTATGTGGAGACTCAGCCTTCATCATTTTCTCTCGATGTCTTCCATTAGGGAAAATAGAGGGATGCTCACCGCATTGTGTGAGTTATGGCACTTCGAGACCTCATCGTTCCATCTACTGACTGGGGAGGTGATTGTCACATTAGAGGATGTGTACAAGATTTTGAGACTTTCCATTAGAGGAGAGCGGGTTATGTATGATACCCAGTGAGGATTGATAGAGCTAGAGAGATTTAATTAGGTGGATGACATTAGGAGGCTCGGGATCGAGCATTATGAAATCAAATGGCCGGTGTTAGCAAATAGAAATGATAGGATTGACTGCATATTATGTACATTGATCGATGGGATAGTACTACCAGACCGAGGGGGGAGATGTTGGTGGGCATGTTGGAGAGGGAGACATTATATGCATGGGGTCCATGTCTGCTAGGGATGTTATATTTTCATCTGCATGACATTGTATACAGAGATGCACAATCAATGAGCTATGGCACCACTTTGCTGATGGTTTGGGCATGGGAGAGGATAGATGTGTTCCATCCTCCAATTACTATAGAGTGACCAGAGAGATCCTTGTATGTTTTCCGGTACACGGGAAACATCACACAAAGCCATGTGGGGGACACTAGATATTGGAGACATACATTGGATATTCTAGATCAGTTTACATGGAGACCGTACATAGATTATGAGGAGTTTATGGATGAGGAGAGACATTTTTTATTTTGCAGACAGACACAATATCTCATTGGGAGGACTATTTCAAGCATTCACATCATAGCAAGACACCTACCAGATCGGGTTTTGGGATAGTTCAGAGAGGTTCAGGATGAGCCTTGAGGTAGAGTAGAGTTATCTCGGTCATCGAGAGAAGTTCCATGGTGGGGACCCATGATTCCAGTAGCTACTATGGAGGCAGAGATATAGGAAGAACAACCATTATAGTGGGGATGGAGAGATGGATTAGTAGATCCAAGGACTATGGATGCATATGATGAATGGTGGATGGAGCATCATCTAATTCCTTACACTAATCCTGATCAGCCAGCACCAGTTGAGAGACAAGGCATAGGCTGGAGACGAGTAGGCTACCGAGGATGTAGTTGATGTCGTAGAGGATGAGGAGGTGGATATGGATATTGATGTAGACATCGATGCTCTGGGGATTTTGGCAGGGTATGGTGAGGATGATGTGGAGGAGGAGGCACCTATGGAGGAGCAGGAGAGAGATCTCAGAGATCGGATTGTGGAGGGGAGACGGGAGGATGATGCTCCTAGGGATGGTGATAGGGAGGCTTGGGAGGAGAGGTTGAGACTTATTATAGAAAAGTTTGATGCTATGAGGATAGAGAGAGATAGTGCAATCTCAGAGAGGGATAGGGATCATGCAGAGAGGGATTGTGCATTGATGGATATGGATCAGGCTATAGCCTAATGATAGGAGATAGAGCAGAAGTTTACAAACTACAAGGATCGTGAGCTAGTCAGAGCAGTGGAGAGAGCGTCATACTACAAGGATCTATATGAGGCAATGGTGCCAGCAGAGAGACAAGCTCCTATCTTTTTAGAGGTTTGTAGCCATAGTTCACAGAGTAGGAGTCACACCAGGACACATATTACAAAGGTTGTGGTAGGACCACTGAGGACAGATCCATATGAGAGGCCTTCTACTTCATAGAGAGGACCGTCAATGATTTTTCCACCACCTTCACCACGTGACAGCAGCGGAAGTGGGACACGGTGACACTTATTATTATGTAGACATGTATTTTGATCAGAGAGCCTCCGAGCTCATTTTATTTATGGATACATTCTGATTATTGTACTATGACACATTTTTTTGAGCGATATATATATGATTTTTGGCGGCTTCTATATGATTGCAGTTTTATTTTATGGATGATGCATTATTTTTTTATGATTATGTTTCCTAGATGATGTATGTACATTTGTATGAATGGATTCTTCTACATGTTATGGGTTTATGTAGTTATGATGCTTATGATGATTTTATATGATAATGGATGTAGTATGCTATATGATGTTTATTTATATGTAATGGTGATATGTACATGCAATGTTTACATTATGTATCTTATGATGATGAAATGCTTATTATGTCATGATGTTCAATGTATGTAATGAAGATGTGGATGTTACTATCTATATTTATGGAATGTAATGCAACTATATGATTTTTTTTATAAAATGTATGTTTATGTAGACGATCTAATATTTTTGTTGTGTCACAGGAAGCTATCATTATGTCGGAAACAGGAAATGTTAGCATCAACTATTCTAGCATGTTAGTAAGAAATAATTAAAGTGGTTTACTGAGAATAAATATGATCTTCGATATTTTTCTAGATACGCTAAGCTTGCAATTTTTATCATCATTGGGCAGGACATGACACAAATGGATATCACACACTATGATATGAGATAGACCATAGTGTACAAAGTCATCTATTTGTGAAAAATAGACAGTCGCAGACAAGGAGTGTCGTAACTCAAACTAAGGACAAGATTGCGCCAGTCATTTTGTCAAGACAAACCACAGACAACAAACAAATGAAAGACAGATCATGAAACGTCATTGCTCCTCTAAATCCTTGATAGGACATCCTTGAGGAAACTAGTAACATGACTCAAAAACCAAAGTTAAAAATATAGTTGATAGACAATAGCTAAATAAAAAGAGTCCTGAGACATCCTTGCTTCTCTAAATCCTTCAAGGGACATCCTTGAGAAAGCTAGTAACCAGAATTATTCAAAAATTGATAGAAAGATAAGACAAAATAAGATAATAAAGTCATAAAGCCAAATAAAAGTATTCGCCAATACTTGATCTTGTGGGATTTTTTGATTGTTTGATGTTTGACATAGCGTAATATGAAAGCTAACACACACCGCATAAGACGTTGAGTGTGGTTTTGACTTGGTGACTATTTGTATAAGGCATGACAAAGCCTAGTTTCATAAAAAAACACGTGACATATAAGACATTGGAGCCTTATGGTGTTGATGTGACAAGCAACATGAGGCTATGACAATTTGATGACGTTTGTTGACAGGAAAGACATCTTTCTTAAGATGTAAGTTGATCACTTTGACAATGTGATTGATATTGATTTGATAAATTTGAGATGTTTTTCCTTGTTGATGCATGACGTGCTTTGATTCCTTGACTAATTAAAAGTGTGTGCCTAGACAATGTATGACATGATACAATACCCTAAAGGATTGAAGATATGTACTTGTGCCTTGATATGCAACATGTGTGATAGTGAATGCAATAAACCCTATTGGACTGACCTAGTGCAGTCTCAGGGGCTTATAGATTGATTAGCCTTGCCTACGTTGTACACGCAGAGACCTCATAGTTCGACATGACCAATGACTTTGAATATACAAAGAGTGATGATTTTAAATTTGTGTGATACATGACAAACCTAGACTAACAGACCTAATACCTCGGGGGCACATCGATTGATGGCCTTGCCTATGTCCCAATCCCAGAGGCAACATAGTTCGACTATGTCTACGACTGAATTTAACATGATAGACTTGACTCTATTTTCGGTATTTTCTGACATGTTTTGTTTTTTTTGGATTTTTGAAGTTTTTCGAATGTTTTTGGGATTTTTCAAGACATTTTTTACGGTGAAATGTTATGTACAAGGTTCTCATGGCGTAGAACAAGGATTTGCCTCAGTCGGGAATAGGATGTATGAGATGGAATGGGAAATATGATGGAATGGACCTTGATGTCAATCATTCCAAATGATGGATAGGACAATCTTTTATTATGAGGGATGACGAAAAAGTCTGACTAGAGTGATGGTAGATGAAAGAGCGAGTTTGACTACACATGGCACCTGTTTGCCAAGTTTTAACCAAGGTACTTATTTATAGCACCACCAAAGTGGTTTCAATATTGGATGGATTATTTCTCTTGACTATTTTTTTTGGTGTTACAAAGATGCCTATTTGCCAGGTTTTCATCAAGGTAACCATTGTTTTGTTTTGTTTTCATTTTTTTTTTGTATTTTCTAGTTTAAGACACGAATTCTCAAAAGTTATGCATAGAACCTCTTTAGATGAAGACTGTTGATGGTGACATAAGCGGCTCCCCTTAAAGATTAGAGAGTTGATACGCTCCTAATCCAAAGGATTTTGTGACAATATAGGGCCCCAACCAGTTAGGTTCAAACTTACTTTCTTTTTCTCGTTCAGCTTGATTCTTAGGATTCTCCATTAAAACCAGGTCTCCAGTGTCAGAGTCTCTATTCAGAACTCTCCTATTATAGCTACGATGAAGATGATTCTGATATGCTTTTAAAAGGTCTAGTGCCTTTTGTCTTAGTTCATCTAGTAATTCTAGCTCCTATAACCTGGATACACGGTATTCTTCATCATCAATGTGCCTTTCAAGGAAACCATTAGGGAAGGAATTTCAACCTCAATAGGTAAGATAGCTTCGGACCCGAATACGAGTGAATATGGAGTGGTGCCAATGGGAGTGCGGATGCTAGTGTGGTAATCCCATAAGGTAGGATTAAGTTGTAGGTTCCAATCATGACCAATGTCATTGACAGTCTTTTTCAGGATTCTAACAATGGTTTTATAAGATGCCTCAGCTTGGCCATTACCTTGGGGGTAATATGGGGTGGAGAAATGGTTTTTGATATGGAACCCGTCACATAGATGGTGTACTTCTTGTTTCTTGAATGGGCAGCCATTTTTTGTGATTATGGATTGGGGTACACCATACCGACAAATGATATAGTTGAGGATAAACCTAGATATTTGCATGTCGGTGATGTAGGTCATTGCAATAGCTTCAATCCACTTGGTGAAGTATTCGGTGGCGGTTATGATGAATTTATGGTTGTTAGATGATGTAGGGTGTATCTTACCTATGAGATCAAGTCCCCATTGGGCGAAAGTCCATGGTGATGTAATTGGACGAACCTTCTGTGCTAGTGATCTTATCAAATCTCCATGTATTTGACATTGTCTACATTTCTTTACAAAGATGTATGAGTCTTTCTCCATTGTAGGCCAATAATAACCTAGTCTCGTAATCTTTTGGGCTAAAGTAGGACCACTCGAATGGGATCTGCATATACCCTTTTGCACCACTCTCAAAGTTGTTTGTGCTTCTTTATCATCGAGACATCTCATCAAGGCATTATCTAAGGTATGTCTATATAGGCTATCTCCAATGATGTTGTATTTAGTTGACTTTCAGATAAAGGTTCTGCGTTCGTTATTGGACAAGTCTAGAGGTAAGGTTTTCTCTTTTAGGTACTCAAAAAAGTCTTTATACCAGGGGGATGTAGGACCAGCAATTGTACACACCATCACAATATCAATTGCTGGTCCTACATCATCATAATCGTTAGTATCATAATCATCATTTACTTGTCATATTACTAGTTGGGAATCACCAAAGACATGTAGACTCTTAAGTTTCCATTGTGTTGCCATTCTTAGTCCTATCACTAAGGCTTCATACTTTTTTATATTGTTAGTACAAGGGAAATAAATCATGAATGATTTAGGAATAGTATCACCTTGTGGTGTAACAAATAGGACACCTGCTCCTAAACCACGATTTGTATGTGACCCATCAAAGTATAGTTTCCATTTGGTTTTAACGTCAATGTTGAAAATAAATTCATCAGGAAAATCTGCCACTAAAGGATGATCTGCCTTCATGGGTGCATCCGCTAACTAATCTGCTATCACCTATCCTTTTATAGCCTTCCTTTCCACATATTGGATTTCATACTTGCTAAGTATCATAACCAATTTTAGCTAATAGGCCTGTTAATGCTGCCTTAGGAGATACTTGAGTGGATCAATCTTGGCCACTAGCATTGTTTGACTATTTAGCATATAGTGCAAAATTTTTTGAGTAGCAAAGACTACTACAAGACATGCACATTCAATGTTGCTATAATTCAGTTCATATCCTACCAAGGTACAACTAATATAATAGACTGCTCTTTCACAACCTTGATCATCGTTTTGTGGAAGAAGAGCTCCTAATGCCGATTGAGTTGCTGACATGTATAGTATCAATGGCTTTCCATCTATTGGTGGCATTAAGACAGGTGGAGTGAGAAAATAGTCTTTGATTTGTTGGAAGGCTTCCTGAAATTTAGGCATCCACACAAATGGTACTCCTTTCTTGAGTAGATGTTGGAATGGGTGTATTTTATCTACCAGTTGTACTATGAAACACCTGATGGATTGTAATCTTCCTTGTAGTGTCCATATTTGACCTATGTTGGCTCAAGAAAGAATTTCTATGATGGCTCTACCTTCTCAGGATCTACCTCTATGCCACTTCAATAAATGATATACCCTAGAAGCTTCCCTGATTTCAATCCAAAGACACACTTCTTCGGATTTAGTCTGACATTGTAATTCTCTAGTCTCTAGAATATCTTGTCTAGAACCTTCAAATGATCTGCCCTTGTTTCTAATTTTGCTATAATGTCATCTACATAATATTCCATGAGAGTATGTACAAAGTCATGGAAAATGGTAGTCATGGCCCGTTGATAGGTAGCTCCTACATTCTTAAGGAAAAAAGGCATGACATTCCAACAATATGTGCCCCATGGACATGTGAAAGACGTCTTATGTTGGTCTTCAGTTGCGATTCTAATTTGGTTATATCTAGAGAAACCATCCATGATGGATAGCATCTCGTAGCTTGTTGTGAGATCTACTATCATGTCTATGTTCGGTAAAGGAAATTCATGTTTATGAAATTCCTTGTTGATGTATCTAAAGTATGTGCAAATGCGAATGCCCCCAGTTGGTTTAGTTACTGGGACAAGATTTGATATCCAATCTGTATAGTCTATGGTCATTATGAATCTAACATCTAGCAGTTTCTTAAATTTTGCCTTGACCAATAGAGCAATTTGTGGATGCATTTTCCTTAACTTCTATTTGACTGGCTTAATACCTGGCTGTAGAGGTAGATGGTGCAATATTAGGTCTGGATCTAGCCCAGGCATGTTAGCATATGACCATGCAAAGTTTATCTATCTCTTCATAAAGAAGTCCTTTAACTTAGGTTGTCCTGTCTCTGTTCAAGAAGCTGGAAAATACACCGTTTGAGGGTTTTCTTCTGTACCTATGTTGACTACAATAGATTATTCTACTACCATCAGTGAATTTTCTTATTCAATGGGGAGAATATTTAAACCTCCATCCTTGGGTGCCTCAAAGAGGTTTTTTTCCTCGGATACGTCCTTTATTTTGATTTTTTCCTAGTCCAAAGGCGCCTCTCGGTTTTCACCTAGGGACTCATCTTTTTTCTCATTGCCATCTTTTTTATTTTCTTTCTAATTTTTGTGATTAGAAGTGTAAATAAACTCCCCAAAATATTCTTTGTCATCCAAGTCTATGGTGAAACTAGCTTTATGATCCCCTCTAGGTATGCCTTCTCGAAGTCCCATGAACTCGGCTAGTGCTTCGTCATTATCGAATGTGTCTAAGATGGGTGTACCTTGTTGATCCGAGTCGATAAGTTCAAGATATACAAGGGGCATGTCATCATCAGATTTTTCAAAGGTGGAAGCTAAAAAGGTGAATACAGAGTGGTTGACATGGTCATAGAATTTTTGGACTAACTCCTTCTTGGTCTTTTTCCTAGGGGTAGGTTTATTCTGATGTGGGACAATTGCAATAGCTAGGTCTTTAGAAGATGGTTTGTTAGGTGCCCAAGATGCATGATTAAGGGTTTCCCAATAATAGTGCTTAATCCATTCTTCTTTGAACAAGGATTTTTGATTACAAGAACTAGATGACTTTGGTAAAGATTTAATCACGAGGTCAAGTTCTCCAAATAGAGTGTCTAGGTTCATAGTATTGGTAGAGGAAAGAGAATCCCATTCATACTCATCTAATTCAGGGGATTCATCATAAACTGGGGGAGGTTGTTCATGATATTTCTTGATGTATACGTAAGTACTCACTTCCTCTTGAAATAGTGACGAGGTACTAGGAAAACCAATTCTAAGTAGTTGAAACCCTAGCCCTAGATATTTCGATCATGGTGAGACAATGATTGGTTTTGTCCTTCCATTTTGATTTAGTCCTAACCCACTATTCTCATCATAGCCTTCACTTTGCATTATTCTAAAGCCATTTCCATATTTATTCTTAGCTATTTGAATAGACAGTGAGGGGTATTCATTGTCTTCCTTGTACAACCAGGAGGTAATATCACTTTGATCCACTTCTTCTTCACTTAACTCTCCCCATTTGGTCAGTGTCAATTTAGGGGGAACGTTAAATGTAACTACTGAATGTCTTCTATTTGCCATGGGTAAGCCATATGCCTTAGTGGAACCAACTGATTGATACAATCGGTTGTCTTCATGAAATATTCTCCATGACCCTTATCTTGGATCTCGATCTTAGGAGTGGATGATGGGAGTTTGAATGAAATTGACTTAGTAAGATGTGATGGATTAGTGTATGGGGATAAAGTGGATGATGATGGAGCTTCTTGATTAATGGCTACCCATTGTTGTGGGATTCCCTTTAGGCTTGTACAGTATTGAAAAGGATCTAGATCACCATCAATGGTGATCTCAGTGCCATTATACGGGAATTTGAGACATTGGTGATATGTGGAAGGTACGACTTTCATTGTGTGTATCAAAGGTCTGTGTAACAACATGTTGTATGGAAGGGTGAGATCCAAGACTTAGAAGCTGGTGTTCATGACTGTTGGGCCAATTCTGATAGGGAGTGTAACAACTCCTTTGGATGATCTTTCCTCATCATCATAAGCCTTGATAATGATACTCTTTGAGGTTTCTACACAATTTTTTGAGAATCCTAATGCCTTAACCAATTTTAGGGTACATAGGTTCAAACCTGCTCCCCCGTCTACCAAGAATCCTCTGACTTTGGTTTGATGGACTTGGACTTCAAGATGTAATGGGTTATTATGAGCAATCTTTTCTATTGAATAGTCTTGTTGGGAAAACGTGGCATGATGGGATTTGGTTAAATATTTTACCATTTCTTCGAAATGATTGACATCTAAGTTGGTAGGGACAATCGTGTTCTACAGAGGTTTCTCGATAATAGGTCTATGCTCAGGTGATAAAGTCAACAATTCCAAAATGGATATTTGTGAGAGGATTTTTCTCAGTTGATCAAGGAGATTGTATTTAGACCTAGAGGACTATGTTGGTGGCTCATAAGAAGGACCTAGAATGGTTATCTTTGTTATGCGCATGTTCATAGCACATTCAAGATGCTTCTTAATGGTGAAGGTATCGACATTTTCATTTGCAGCTTGAAGGCTATAAATGATCTTTCCTTTCCCATTATCATAGTTGGTGTTTGTGTAATTGGCTGATGAAGATTTCTTGGGTTCTGAACTGGAGGCCTTTCCTTTTGTATGGTCATGTAACGGGTCTATGAAGACCATATGATCACTATTTTTGGTATTTTTCTAACCATCGACCTTGATAGTTCCATTTTCAACAAAGTCTTGTATAATGCTCTTCAGTTGGCGACATTGTTGTAAGTTGTGTCCTTTTGTTCAATGATAGTCACAAAAATACTTATCGTCCCACCATGAAGTTTTAAACTATCTAAGATCATATTCTTTTGGTTCCAAAGGTTTAACGAGATTATGTTTAACCAACTCTTTGAAAATTGTCTCGATTGGTTGTCCTAAAGGGGTGAATTCCCATGTAGGAAATCTCCTTTGTGGTGGTTGTTGCTGTGAATTTTGGACATAGTTTTCCATTTGATTTGGACTATTTGTCATGTATTGAGTGGGGTTGTAACTTTGAAGTGTGATAACTAGTCCTATATGTATGTTTTTAGCATCAATAATGTCATCATTTGTAACATTTTTGTTTCTAGGCCAAAATTTATTCCTATCATTGGGTGCACTTTGATGTTGAATGACTGGGTTTCTTCCTAGTACTTTTATTTCTCCTTTGTCAATAAGGCCTTTTTCAAGGATGATTCCCTTTTGTCCCAAGTCTAGGAATGAAGTACAAAAATGTACCCTTAAGTCACTGTGTAGTTTTGGAGTGATGTTCTCAAGGAATACCGTGACTTTTTGCTTTTCTAGTATTTTGATTGGACATCTGCTAGCTAGACTTCTCCATCTTTGGAAGAAAGTGATGAAAGTTTCACCATCTTCTTGTTTTGTGTTACACAAGGTTGTTATGGTTATTTCATTGTCTATGTTAAAGGAAAATTTTTCAACAAACATCTCAGCTAATTCACCCCAGGATCGTATGCCATATGGTAGTTTGGAAAACCATTCCAATGCTATCCCTATAAGGTTTCATGGAAATAGTCTCATCAAGTATGTGGGGTCATATGATATTTCCATGCATGCCGTTGATAATTCTCTAATATTTTCTAAAGGATTATTCCTCCCATTATACTTTGGAAAATTCGGTATAACGTATCCATGGGGAAAAGGTGTCATGTAAAGAACTTTGTTGAAAGGGCATGGACATAGATCTGGTGCTGAGATATTTCATTTTCCTTATACAAACATGTTGTCCATTTGTTGTTGAAACATTTGTATCTAGTTTTGGAGAACATCTACTTATGTCAAGGACATGTTGCTTGTGTTGTTTGGATCAATGTAGGTATTTGGATGTGCCATGTTTTGTGATGGGTTGTGATTTGGTGAGGGAATATGTGCTGTTAGAATGTTAATGGGAATATATCTTCTCTGAATGTTCTGATTTGATATAGCAATATGTCCAGTCTGAATGTTCTGCTGTGGTATAGGAATATTTCCTATCTGAATGTTCTGAATTGGTATGGGAATTCTCTTGCCAATGTTGGATCTCTTACCACTAGTGTTGGCACCAAAGGGGTTGGAGGATGTTTCTCCCATACTAATTGCATGCCTTGTGTTACATTGAAATGGATTGTACTGACAATTGACAATGTTTGCATAGGTATGCTAGTTGAGATTGCTGCGGTAATTTGGGGAATAACAACATTTGATGTCACAGTTTGCATTGGTTGAGTGGACTGTGGTCTCAAAGTATGAATGTCAAATCCTGGTGGTAGTTTGGCACCTTCTACTAGAAAATTTGCTAGATATCGTTGGGGATCATTTTCCAAACACTCATCCATGAAGGATGAAAACTCAGGATCTTGAATGGCGACATCTATGTCTTCGACAACAATGTGTCCATGGGTATCTCTAGTGACATGTTTATCAAGCAAAAAATTGTGTGGTCTCTCACTCCCTGATGGTTGATTTTCGAAAGGATTGATAAATTCATTAGGGTCTAGCATTGTTTTGTTTTTCTTTTGAGACCGTGTTTTGACCATGAATAGTTGCTCAAACTGGGGTAATGTAGACTATGCCTAAAAACTTATATGACCTATCTCTACATTTTTTTGGATTTTTTTTTTGACAAATAAGGACGTTGCTAAAAGATTTCTAAAATGAAATATACTAAGATGATGTAGGATATGATGGATAGTTATGCAAAATTTTGAATGGACTATGACGGTAAATAAATCTAAAATAGGATAACCTACCACCTATGGAGTAAATGTATGCAATGATTTGTGTTTGACCAAGGAACCTAATTGTAGGACAAGGACAGTTGACAAGGTGAATTTTTCAAACTAGACTATTGAGCTGAAAATATTCACTGATAGGACTAAAGTGACTAGGTTCAATGATGAGGACAAATCAAGACATAAATGTACCCAATGACGCAAAAAGTTGTTCTATTCTACTATATGCAATTTCCTAGGAAGTATCTATATGCATGCAACTTAGGATGATGATGACTATGGCATATATGACACCTAGCAATGCAAGGTTTTGAGAAAATTTTCAAGTTTTGTCCAAGGTTGATCTTCAGAAATAGAAACGAAAATGATAGTGACATTTCAGATGGATTTTTGTAGTTTTTGAGGTTTTTTATTGATAGTTAAATGCGGTTCACCTATCAAATGTAGTTCTAAGTTTGGTAGATGCGGTTCACAAGCGTGCATGCGGTGATTTGACTAAAAACCTAGTTTCGGTGTTAATAGAAAATTGCAGATTTTCTTGACAAATGGGGTTTTCTATTTGACAGATGTGACTTGTAAATACGCATCTAGCGTTTTGACTAAACCTGGTTCTAGACCTTGACAAGAGGTTATGGTCTTTTGTGACAGATGAAATTTACTAATTGATAGATGCAACTTATAGACTCATATGCGGCTTGAAATATGGACCTTTTAAAACTTATTTATGTTCTGATAGACACATGTGGTTCTATTTTTAACAGATGCGGCTTGCATGGACAGATCGACTCGTAACTTGATAGTTGCGGCCCAATATAACCAGACTGTTAAAAAGATGAATTTTCTGACAAACAAATACGATGTTTACCCCAACAGATGTGACTCACTAAGACACATGTGGTGTTTGAACTAACAGTTGTGACTCACTTTTTGACAGGTTGCAATTTTCCCAAAAGTTTTTTTGATTGACTTCGTTTGTTGATCATGATTTTTGACCAATACAACAAACACAAGCACATAAATCAATGGATTTTTAGTTTGTGATGATAAAACTTTTCAAGACTCGAAAAAATTTACACCCAAGCTTTTTGGACAATACTTGCTAATTTCTTACTTGGATTTCTCCAACTACGCAAATTTATGGTGGATGACTAGTAGCTTGACCCCACTGGCTCCCCTCCATGACACTCACTTATACGGGGCAGCCAAGCTAATGTACCCATGAAAATCCCATGGCATACATCTCATATCCACACATAAACCGTAAGAATGTAGGACAGCTTCACAGGGTCGACCCTTCTGTGCGAGCAAATAGATAAGATTATGGTGAATCTACAACAAGGTGTTCAATAAGGGCATTAAGTTCGTGGGACACTATCCAACGTTGGTGAGAGTCCATTTTTGTCCATCTATTCGACATAGTGCACATGATTCTTGGGCTTTCCCCAAGAATCTAGTTTTATATACTGGCTAGAAGTCGCTTGGCATCTAGCATGCTACCGGTCTAAGTCGTCTTGGGGTGAGTAATTTTTCCTACCAAGATAGGCCCAAGTTCTAGAGTAGGTAACTGTTTCTCTTACACCCAGAATCACATGATTATGCAAGGGGAGAGGATACTTCGGTGTACCAAATTGTGGGGTTACAAAAATGTGCTTTCGCACCAAACACAGTAAACAATGGTTCTTCTTAATCCAACTGACAATTATCTATCTACAAAACATAAAGCTTGCTTAAATGAATAAAAAGAAAGGTATTAGTTCCTACATGTGAATGGATCAATAGTTCAATGCTCTTGTCTTCGGCTTTCATCCTACAAAAAATTGTGTCTTTGGTTTTATTGTCTTCTACGCTTCATCCTACAAACACTAAGTTAATCCCCCTAAATATAACTGTGAGCAAACATTAGTAAAAAACAAAAAATCACATGAAAAAACAACAAGAAATTAAAACGCGGATGTACAAAATTGAAAATATGAAAAAATGTTTACCAGATGGATGCGGTCTTCCAAGCAATAGATGCGGCTCACAATCAATTGACGGATGCAGTTCAAGATGATAATCGGGGCTCGAAATGTTGACAGTCGAATGCGGTTCGGTAAGTTGCGGATGTGGTTCATGACTGCAGACGCGGTGCAGGTTTCAGAAGATGCGGCTCGCTGATGCAGATGCATTTTTTTCTTTAACAGATGCGGTTCGCCATAGGATTCCTGTAAAAAACCAAAAAAAAAGAAAACGGAAAAAATGAAAAAAATGATGCATGGATTGGAAGCGTGATTCACATCGGGTACACCAAATGTAAGACCTAGATTTGAAATCTTGTTGAAAGATTGAAATGATATCTAATAGCTGCACAAATTCAAATGATTAATTCTAAATTAAAAATCTAAATCAAAAACAACAAAGAATGAAGAAATAAACAATGAATAAACTAAACAAATAACTTGGAAAGCTCTCACCAAATATGCATTCACCCCTTCGAATTATCTTGATTTCTCTTCTCCATTTTTCCTTTTTAGTATTCTTGCCCTCAGATTTTTGTGTTTGATGCAAGTATAACTTCATCGAATGTCTAAGAAAAATATCGAAGATAAGTTTCTTCTCAAAAGTGTATGATTTCAGGAGGAGGAATAATGATAGTGATAGGCCATTTTAAAGATTTTAAAGATTTTGGATTTTCGAATGATCAACTCAGATTGAAATAGAGATCGACGGATATGATTGATGAATGCCATGCAATTTGAGTTGTGTGTCAGATAGAACATGAGTTAGAACATGAGTCAGAAAAGACTAAATTAGAATCGTAAGTTAATCTTATGTCAAGATTGTTCAAAAAGAGGAAGAACAAGAGTTCAAGACCTTAATCTTCAGCTAAGTATCTTCGAAAATAGAAGAAATAGACTTTGAATTTCAAAGACAAAGTTAGAACTCGAAGATGAAGAATTTGAATGCATAACTAAATTAATTAATTAAATAAAAGATGTTTAATTAATAGACGCATTCATGCACATGAGTTAGAACTAGTTAACTGACTAGTTGTGACAAAGAGTCTTCTCGTAGAGATGATTAGCTATTGAACTCAGAGATAAATTGAAGAACTAAAAATAGATCTCGAGTTAGAAGATGAGAGAATGATTAGATGAATGATTGATAGAAGAAGATGACTAGATAATTAAATAAATGAATTAAATGTTAATTTAATTCAACATTCAAACATAAGAGATTAGATTAAATAAATAAAGATAATTTATTTAATTGACTTTCGAAAAGGTGAAATTGAATAATTAACTAATAAATATTTAATTATAGTTGAAAAGATTAAATTTGAATAATTAAATAAATAAATATTTAATTATGGATAACGGGGGCTAAATGAATAATTAAATAATAATGTATATTTAATTTTAGTTTGAAATATGATAAAGGGGGTAATTAAATAATAAATTATTTAATTGTGAAAGAGGAATTTAATTAGTTAATGACATAATTAAATAAATGTAATTTATTTAATTAATCAATATTTGAATAAATTAATTAATGAATTAGTGAATTAATTAAAATGGTTATTTGAATTAATAGAGGAAATATGTATTAGAAAGGGTATTAAATAATCGAAATTATTTAACCATGACCATGGATGAATAGAAAATTATGTCGAATGTGTACTCGTAGGCCTAGGCCAATTTTAGGTATCTACAACATGTATCTTCTAAGAGGTACCAAGCGTGATGTAGTGAGAAGATAAGAGGATGTGGTGGCCATCACTCATTTTAGGTGCCTTAAATACTCAAGAAGTCCCTCTAGACTAACACATGGTTGATTATAGGGGAAGGATATTAAGAGACAAATGAGGAATCTAGGTCTTAGAGAGTAATCTTTTGGAGTCCACCACCCTCTCTCTCATCCCTATAAGGCTATGAGATATAAAATTTGTACTTGTAGTCACACATTAGGTTTTGGATGTTTCAATGGCTTTGGAGATGGTAATATTTCTTCAATAATTATTATTGGTATTTTAGAGTATTCATTAACCTTCTTCCACCAATTTAAGATGAAGACTACTACTATTTGTTTTATTAAATTTTTCCTCCATGATACCTCTTCTAGGTCTTTCTTCATGAGGTATTTTTTCTCTTATTTATGCCTTCCCTTTAACTTAAGAATGTGGCTATTCAACCCAAAATTAATATTAATTAGTTTGATATGTAGGTATGCCAATTCTATATGATAATATTTGGATTTATACAAATAATCAAAGATTTGTGTGGATATATTTCTTATTAAATTGAAAATAATTATCCCATCAATATATCTTATAATTCTTATATATTTTAATAAAATTATAATATAATGAAATGTGAGTAGAGTATAAGGCAATTCCATTGTAAACTAGAATTTGTTTAAGGTTGTTTTAAACATTTAAGTAGGAATATCTATATCTTTATAATTATTACATTTTATTCGATGCATTATAAATTATACTCAAGGGAATAATCCATAAATATTAACTTGATTATATTATTAGATCATTATAAATATGGTAAGATTTCTCTATGAGAACTAATTAAGATATGCTATTGTTTTTTCGTGTCACCAAAATGTGTAGCCTCGACACTTTTTCACTCATTTGGGCCTTTTCCCTTAGATTTTGGCAAAATTTTTGATAGATCTAATGTTGTGATGTGGCCAAAATATTGACATTAGGCCTTGAATGCTTGCACATCAACAAAAACCTAATGATGTCTTGCAATAGTGTTGTGAAGTTTTGTAACACATTTCCTCACTTTTCTAGGACTTTTGTATAATAATTCACCTAAATAACCCTTTTCCAAGCCTTAGTCTAAAGTGTTGTAAGGTGTTGTAACTAACCCTCACACTTTCTTAGGCTTTTCATCACTAAACCAACCCTTTCTTATGACAAAATGGCCCCTTAATGAACTTACAATCTTGACTTAAGTGTGTTTCAGGAGTCAATCCCGTTAATCAACATTAACCACCTTTTAATTCCCGACTACCACTTGAATTTGTCCAAATGGACTAAGTCACCACCTTGGGTTACTTAGTCCCATTTGACATAAAAATTAAAATTAAATCAAATTTCTAGCAGGATTTTGTCTCCAAAACCATAAAGTCAGCCTATGTTGTGTTATTTTTGGGGAATTAGGGAATAACATGTATAAATAAGGCTTTTTATCCTCATTTATCCCCTCCCACTCTCTTACACACAAAAAAAATCTTCATCTTCATAATAACTCAAGTAATCAATCTTCTCAAGCAAGCATTCAAGCACTAATCACCTCAAGCAACATCAATTGGAGTTGGTTCTTGCATATCTTTAGAATTATTCAACAATGGTTTGTTGAGTGTTTACATTTGCATGTTATTCAATCATATTTCCCTTTACATTCTATTTCATTTGGGTTTGATTACCAACATGGGGTTTGACTAAGGAAAACCCCTATTCTATAACCCTAACCATTTTCTCCCTCTTTACATGTGTGCTTTGCAGGTTTATATGCAGATTAATCAAAGAGAAAGGTGTTGAGAAGGTGTCCTCATTCCATCCACATCATTCCAAGTCAACAAACCCTAGAAGGAGCTAAAAGACAACTTGTAGGTCAGATTCTAAAGATTCGGACATAGATATCTGTCATAAACATAAGTACAAGTGGGCACATATAGATTGCAACATCGAGACTCTGAAAAGCTCTAGGTGGACTAAGTCGTCATCATTGGTGAATTAGTCCCAATACAAGGCCTGAAGAGTGGTTTCTGTGTTTCTAGATACCCTTTTCCCATAAACCTGTTTTGGAAAAGTTTCCCAATAGGAGGACTAAGTTGCCCATTTTGGTGTAAGTGTCTGAGTCACCATTTCCATCAGATTTTGGAAGATTCCAAAGCTCATATTCATCAACCTTTAGTTTCTAGGTGCACCTTTTTTGTCTCTTCCAATTTCTTTATAGCTTGCATACATTTTAGGTCATTTTTAGGACATTACATATAGTTTACATTTCATAGCTAGTTTATTAAATTACTTTAGAACACTTAGGCACACACCTCATACCCATTCAAACCCATTAATATTGAATGAACTCACCAAGAATACCTTAGTGCCAAAGAGAGCCATTTATCAACCTACCTCCTAGGTGAAAAACCATAGGAGCCCATTAGGGTAAGTGCACGAATCTGTGACATAATTTAGGTGCCAAATTGAAAAAATGATCAAAAAACCCTAAAATATGGCCTTTGGCACACACCAAATGTCCAAAAAGACATTTGGTGTATGCCAAATTTGGCGTGCGCCAAATGGATTTGTAGACATAAAATGCAAAAGTCAGGTTTGGAACCCTCATTTTGTCTTCAACCCGCGACTTGAGAAGGAAGTTTTAGGTATGCAACTCGCGCTCACCAAATCTCCTCCATTCTTTGCATCCTTAGCTTTCCATTTTCCACGAGAATTCCCAACACATCGGAGAGGTCAAAGATTGCAAAGAGGTGTGTATTTTTATTCTATTTATTTCGAATTTGATTTGGAATGCAACTTTAAATAGATTTTTATAATAAAACTTTGTTCTAATTCTCAGGGAATGAATCTCCACCTCAAAACATTGAGAATTCACAATCACCCCCTCATCAAGAGCCTCCTATACAAGAACAACCCGAAACCCCTCCATCAATTCATAGGCATCCTCAAGGAACACAAGAAAATATTCAAAATCAAATTGAAAACAATAAAAGAGACATTCAACAATTAATTGCAAGATTAACCGAGCATGCGAAACCCACCCTTATAGGAGAGGGATTGTTGAATCATTGAAGTCAATTTTAACTCATGTAGGAGAAATGAGCGAGCAAATGAATTTTTGGTCAACTAAGAGAGATGAGATGAGGCAATTTTATGCTAATGGTTTGTCATATGCAGATGTCAAAAAACTAAAAATTAGCAAAGCCAAGTTGTGTGCCCTATTTAAAGACCCAAAATCCAATGAACCTTTGTCCCATGCATGCAGGAGGTTCCCCATCCATTGGTGCCACCATGATTTAATTAGAAACAAATTTTGGGAGCAGTGGTGGATGGTATTTGACCAACCTCCATGCAATAACCATGAGGTTCCACAAATTTTTTGAGGAAACTCTATTGCGAGTTTATCCTCAATAAAATGCCAAACTATTTTGACATCTTAGACTTTCAGGGTAGAGGTGGGGGCTCCACACAGGATAGACCTACTACACGATGTAATCCACAGTTGGCACCAAGAGCCTTGGGCAAACCCATGGTGGATCATGTCATTGTTCCTTCCATTGTTAAGGATAGTGTAGAGGTGGACATGATGAAGTCAATTGGCTCACTCACCCAAACCATTTTAGAGTGTGTGATTCCTCTAGTAGAGCCTGGTGTGGAGGAGACGTGTAGGCCCCGAGCTCCACCCCACCATTGTGGCACTTGTGGTGTTGTTTGTATGTATGATTATTAGGGTTCTCGTGATGTAGCTACACAACCTACGTCAGTTGCATAGGCGATTGCTTTCACATATGATATTTTGAATGATACATTAGGCATTGACACTTAGGTAAAATTTTGCAAGTTATTTTAATGTTGTTTATTAAAATATATTTTGAAATTTAAGAATAACTAAATTAGTAAAATTTTGATATGATGAAATTATAGGGTCGCACTGTTCATGAGGGATGCTCTATTCCTATAGACCCTTATACATTCTCAACGATGATTCCATAGGTATGCAGCTAGTATTAAATATATTATTATTTCATTTGAATAGTCGAATGTTATATTTGAATGTTTATCTCATAACATGCTTCAGATTTCAAATAGTTTCCTGATGCACCCTCTTCCTCCAACAACGTACACTCAAGTAGCCTTTATTCATTAATAGGGTTGTAAATCTATGTTAGCTAGTTTTCATAATTTTGTGTATATACAAATCTAAAAATTTATGAGAAACACAAACATTTCATTCAAGTATTCCTTGATCGTGTCACATTATGTTCTCCTATATCAATATGATACCTAAGATATTGTTTTATTTGTAGTTTTTGACAAGAGATAGCCTTGGTGATTTTGGTGGCATGATGGACCATGGAGTTGCTGCAACATTAGCTAGTTCTGATCCATTGAGAGAGGTATGGAATAGATTAGTCAATTTTACATTATATTTGCTCTTTTATGGTCTATTATAGAAAATTTTCACGATAATTTTAAGTAGTTTAATTTCTATCTTCATGGTTGCTACAGGTGGTTGTCACTCCAGATCATGGACATGGTGATGCTTTAAATGTGCATGATGACTATATGTATGTAGTAAGTGATTATATTTTTTTATATGTCATTCCATAATTCAATTTCTATTTTTTAACATCTTTACTTTTAATTGTATCAGTTGAAGGTCCAGAGTGAAGAGAGGAGGAGTAGCAGACATGTTCAAAACACAAGACAAGAAATAATCACTCCATCCAACCAAATTTTGAAGGCAGTATAGGATCTATTTCCTTCCCCAAGAGGGAAATGATTATGTATTAGTGTTGTTTTTTGTATGCCTATGTGGCATTTTGGAACATATGTTTTGTACTATTGATATATATACGTGATATTTTATGTCCAAATGGCTCCTTTGTACTAAGCCTATATGGTTTTTTTGGATATATTTATATACTTTTATCAGTATATATCATTGTACATAGCCTTTCAGATTTTTTATTAAAAAAACTCTTATTTTGCTACTACCATTCTTGAATGATGTTATCATGCGTATCATGTAAGTTGTATGCTTGAATGTTGTAGGCATGGATTTTGTTTACATCTAATGCTTAATTAATTACTGTCGAATGCTCAATAAGCCCCATCTAAAGTGTATTGTATAAATAAGCTCCATTTGTGGTGGTTTGTATCCTTTGGAATGCTTCAATTACTTGTACCTCACCGATGCAAAGGCAAGTAGGCTCAAACCCAATTAGTATGATGACTTGCCTTCAAGGGGATCCTAACAAGATTAATACAACCTATTTTGAGCAATCTACACAACCTCAAATCCCCATCAAACCAAAATCTTCATTCAACACCTTACCCAACAATCCACCCTTGTAGCACTCTAATTCAAAGCCAAGGTGGAGAAGACTCACAACAATGGAAATGTCAATTCTCAATCAAGAACTCTTCTTCATAATGATTCAGCCTAATAGGCATCAACCCACCCTCAAGGGTCTCAACTCCTCAACCTTGCAAATGAACAATAAGACTCCACAAAGGCCCTACAAAGACCATCAACATTAATACAATGAAAATTGAATCAATTTCCAACAATCCCTAAGTTAGATTCATCAAGGTTTCCAAAACTCACATTTGTGACTGTTTATTCTTGTAGTACTCAAAACTCAGTTTTAGCCAGATTTCTCCCAACCTTTACAAAACACTATACAATTACAAGATGGATTGAGATACCCTTTTCAGGGCTACACAATAGAGCAAAGAATCAGTGGTCTCTCTTTGGGACCGACATAGAATTTCAACACACCTACTTCAATTTTGGCTTCACAATTAGCCATTTTTTTCCAAAGGGACCACCCTTCCAACTTTAGGTATCTATCCAAATGCCTTGGAAATTCTTAGTTCATGGTTCCAAACCTCAAATGTTTTCATTAGTTTGTGTGTACAGAGCCTCTAACTCACAAAACCCAAGAAACCCTCCTAAACCTTCACAAAATCAAGGGTTTTAAGGAAACATACAACTCCAGACCTCTCTCAACACTTTCAAAGCCCCAAACACCTCAAAATATTTCTGCACAGACTCATGAGACCCTCACATAACCCTTACAAGCATTAGTTCTTAAAAACCTCTCTTTGCTTCCTGACTTCCATGTTGGAAAACCCTTGTTCAGTCTTAGAACAGTCACAAAAACACCAGATAATTATAACACCTTATTCCAAAATGATTTGACACACTTATTATAACATTTATTCAATAAATTGACTGAGATACAGTAGCAAACAATAGGTGGATTGATTGTTACATCACAAATTTCCCCTCAAACCCTTGATTCAGGAACACTGGGACAATCACTGTTTGTATTGGTTATATCTACAAACAAAGAGTTAAGACACCAAATAAAAAATAAATGAATTAGAAAAAATATAGACACATCCTCTAAAATTATTAGACCATGAATAACCTATATGTTCCCGTACAACACTCAAAAATATCAAGAAAATAGTATTTTTCTAGAAAATTGCTCAAAACTGTGGTGTTTATTGTGTAAAATTGTTACAAAACTTCTTCTGCTCTCTCATTCAAGCCTTGGTAAGGATTTTTAAAGAATTTTCCAACAACCATCTTCTCCCCAACGCCCATAACAAACCTTTTGATTAGTTGGTCCCTTAATTACATTTGTTTGTGTTAAAGTTGCTTTGTCAACATTTTACAACTTATATGATTTCTAATTGACTTCTAGGACACAAAACACCCTTTATTTTCATTATGCTTGATCTCTCAAAGCTTATTAGACAAAATAAACCTAAAGACACTAAGATATACTTATTGATGTATTCAAATTAAAAAAAATTGATGATGTGGTGTAGGTGCTCCTGCACCAAGCTCAAAACCCAGTCAAAGCCTAATTTCTCCCAACCTTTCCAAAACACTTGACCATTTAAAGGTGGATTAAGATACCCTTTTCAAAGTTACACCATATTCCAAAACCAATAGTAACTCTTTTGGACCAACATGAACTTTGAAGACACCTCCCTCGCTCTAGGCTTCACAATTAGGCCTAATTTCCAAAGGAACCCCCTCACAAACTCACCTCCAAACCAAGGAAACTTGAAAAAATATTAGGGATGCTCACCAAACTCAAGATTCTCCCATTTTAAGAGCCCCAAGAACTTGTTCTATTCTTCTACTCACAAACTGTCCTAAACCTTCACAAAAACAAGGGTTTTAAAGAAACTCATAATTTCAGACCTCCCCCAATCCTTCCAAAGGCCCAAACACCCCACAATACCTCTGCCCTAACTTAAAGGACACTCACAATCCCATTCCTTTCAGTATTTCTCAGATTCAGTACTTGAGTTCCTTACTTTCATGGTGGAAACACCCCTGAACAACATTAGAACTTCACACCCTGCTGAGTTTATTCATTCTCTTAGCCTCCAAAGTATTCATACACCATAATAATCATGGTACAGGCCAATCCACTAAGCAATAAGGTCAGAATAGTAGGTGGATTGGCTAATGTGTCACGGTGTTGCCCTGAAAACCCCTAACACAGAAAACAGAGCAATAACCAAGTTTGCTGATCCCACACACACCAACGGTGGATTTAAACCTTTAGAAAAAATGAAAAGAGAGTAAAAAAATATTCAATCAAGTATCCAAAGCCTCAAGTCATGATAGAATTGTATGGGCCTGTGCAAGGCAAAGAAAATTTAGGAAAACAAAGAAAACCAGTGATCAGTGTTTTCAAGTATATTTTATTATTAGAAACTGAACAAAATCAACCCTCAACTTGGGGTATTATAGTAATATATCTTGATACCACCTTACAACTACCCCTTGAGCCAATCAACCACCATAACCACCTTTTTTAGACTTCTAAGATGGCAATTTCCCAATTTTGCTCATAATTACCATTCATTCACAACTTGTTTTTGCAAATACCACCTAACTAACCTATTAAGCCTTCTAAATACAATTGCAAGGTATTTACATAGCATATAGAAATATAGAGAGCAAATACAATAAATATTTTAACTAATGAATTGTAAAAAATGGTTTTTTGTAGTTTATATTCATGTCATTGATTACATTGCATTGCACATCTTTCAAAGTCAAAGCATTACTTAACTTTGCATAACTACTAAGTAGATGCTAATAGATGCCGACAATTTAATTACAATATAGTTTGAACAAAGTCAACCTAAGCAATTATGCAATTTCTTCACATTGCATAACTAATAACTAGGAGCAGTTGCCAGTTGCATTTTCTTATCATGACATTCTATGAGACCAAATTTCTTTGAGATATTTTTTTAAATAGTTCCCTACCTTGTCTATGTTACCAAATTTTCATACATGTCTACCAAAGCATCTTCTCAAATGGTTCACTACCTTGTTGCTATGGCTAAAATCCTAAAACAAGTGATTTTGAACAAGCTATGGATGCTTCAAAAAATATATCAAAAGCATAATAGTAAGCAATAGCATAGAGAAGGCAGTGAACTATTTGAAAAAATGCATCAAAAAAATTGCTTTGAGATGAAAAATTTAGTTGTGCTTTCACTCTTCTTTAACATTGTATACCTGCTCCTTTTTATAACAAGAGATAAAAAAAGGTAAAAAATTGTATAACAAGAGATAAAAACTATCTTTTTTGAAATGGAAAGGCATTTCCATAGCATAGAGATATAGAGAGAAAATAAAATAAAGATTTTAACTAATGAAATGTAGAAAATAGATTTTTGTAGTGTTTATTCATGCATTGCACATCTTTCAAACTCAAAGCATCACTTCACATTGCATTATGAATAACTAGATGCTGATAGATAAAAAAATTTCAATTAGAATATAGCTTTTGACAAAGTCAACCTAAGTAGTTATGCAATTACTTCACATTCCATAACTAATAACTAGGAGTAGCTGCCAATTGCTTTAGCTTGCCATGGCATTCCATGAGACCACATTTGTTTGAGGAAATTTTTCAAATAGTTCATTCCCTTGTCTATGCAATGACATTTTTCATATATGTCTACCAAAGAATTTTATCAAATAGTTCATTGCCTTCTTGCTATGGCTAAAATCCTAAAACAGATGCTTTCGAACAAGCTATGGATGCTTGGAAAAAATCTATGAAAGCATAATAGTAAGCAATAGCATAGACAAGCCATTGAACTTTTTCAAAAAAATTCTCAAATAAAAGTGGTCTCATGGTCATGGAATGCCATGAAAAGCCATAGACAAGGTAGTGAATTGTTTGATAATATGCCTCAACTACTTGCATTTGACAACTTTTTCCTCCAGTGAAAATTTTCCACGATAGGAAAAAGCCTCCGAGATAGCGAAAACCGAGCAAGGTTATTGTATACGGGGCCAATATTATCCCATAGGATCAAATGAGAAGTTTCTAAGCATCATGATGTTTGAGTAATAGCATGTTGAAGTCCACAACCATTTTTCACTTTGGACCCTTAAGGGATCGATCCGGTTGAACATAGCTCAGAGCGATTCCGCACATTTAGGTGCGAAAGAGGACCATGAATAGCATAATAATACCTATTCAGATGCGTTGGAATATTTTTTTTGGTCGCATGAGCTGTAGAACAAAAGTTGCACCACTTTGCAACTTTCAACTACTTGCATTTGACAACTTTTTCCTCGAGTGAAAATTCGCCAGCATAGGAAAAGGCCTTCAAGATAGCAAAAACTGAGAAAGGTTATTGTAGATGGGCCCAATTTGATCTTGTAGGATTAGAAAAGAAGTTTCTAAGAATCACTATATCCAATTAATAGCATGTTGAATTTCACAACCATTTTGCACTTTGGACCCTTAAGGGATCGATCTGGTTGAACGTAGCTCAGAGCGATTCTATGTGTTTATTTGTGAAAGAGGACCATGCCTAGCATAAAATTACCCACCCAGATGCATTGGAATAGTTTGTTTGGTCACACGAGTTGTAGAACAAAAGTAAACCACTTTGCAACTTTCAACTACTTGCATTTGACAACTTTTTCCTCGAGTGAAAATTCGCCACCATAGGAAAAATCCTCTGAGATAGCAAAAACTGAGCAAGGTTATTGTGGAGACAAACTTGATCCAATAGGATCAGATGAAAAGTTTCTAAAAGTCACGATGTCCGAGTGATAGCATTTTGAAGTTCACAACCATTTTGCACTTCAGACCCTTAAGGGATCGATCTGGTTGAACATAGCTCGGAATGATTCTGCATGTTTGGGTGCAAAAGAGGACCGTTCCTAGTGTAAACGTACCCACTCGGATGTGTTGGAATATTCTGTATTTTCACATGAGTTACAAAATTAAAGTTGCACCACTTTGCAACTTTCAACTACTTGCATTTGACAACTTTTTCCCCAAGTGAAAATTCGCCAGCACAGGAAAATGCCTCTGAGATAGAAAAAACCGAGAGAGGTTATTGTAGATGGGCCCAACATGATCTATTAGGATTAGACAAGAAGTTTCTAAGCATCATGGTGTCCGAGTAATAGCATGCTAAATTTCACAGCCATTTTGCACTTAAGACCCTTAAGGGATCAATCTGGTTGAATGTAGCTCAGAGCAATTCCGCATGTTTAGGTGCAAAAGAGGACCATGCCTAGTGTAAATGTACTTGAAAAAATGTGTTGGAGAAGTTTGTTTGGTCACACGAGCTACAGAACAAAAGTTGCACCACTGTGCAACTTTCAACTACTTGCATTTGACAACTCTTTCCTCGAGTGAAAATTCGCACCACAGGAAAATTCCTCCGAGATAGAAATAACTGAGAGAGGTTATTTTAGAGCGGTCCAGCATGATCACATAGGTTTAGACAAAGATTTTGTAATCACAATGGTTTATGAGTAATACCCTGTCAAATATTTTTTCCCTTTTGCACTTTGCACCCTTAAGGGATCAAGTCGGTTGAACCATAGTAGTTGTTTTTTTGAATGTCATACCCTAAGGTATGTTAGATATGACCTAGGTTGCATCGATTTCTCTGAGGCATACACTTCCCCTAGCTTGTCACTTCATCAAAGGATAATAGATTTAAAGGAAGGTTATTCATTAAAACAATCATCATGAATGTATGAACACAAGCGAACTGTGAAGGGTCATTGTACATGGCAATGCGCAAATGAAAAGGATAGATTAGAAATGAGTAGTGATCGGTTGTTAATGTAGACATGGAGAATTAACAATTTCATTTTGGCATGCTTGATCCCAATCACTAACATCATTTCCTTCGGAATCACACTCTCAACATTTCATTGTAATTCCATCTCTTAATCTAATGAATCATTATTCATCTGATTCGGTCTATCACCTCCTTTGATTAAATTAATCAATTTAATTTAATTAACCTTTATTTTCTATTTAATTAAATAAATCATTTTATTTTATTAAATTCCCTAAAGTCTTCTCATTAAATTAAATAAATTAAACCTTATTTGAATTAATCTAATATTTTCCTCCTTAGTTAAATAAATCAAATCATTTATTTAATTAATCCATTCCTCTCAATTCTTGACTTAAATTAATTCATAAACTTAAGTCTAAATTATCACATCATCTAATTCTTTATTAAATTAATCAAAACCATGATTAAGTTAATCCGTCTCATTAAAATTCTCTAGAGAATGCAAGTTGGACAATAAATCAATTATTTTGATTTATTTAATTCTATATTTTCCCTCACATGACATCAAAAGGGAATATTCCCTTATTTGAATTCAAAAAGGCCAAGTGGACTTGGTCCTTCCAACAAGGCATTTAAGGCCTCTTATATGTCCTTTGCATTGAGCCAAGTGACATTAACTTCATTTCCTTTCCCTCTTCAACAAATCATCTCACAATTTCAAATTCAAATTTATGCATTTATTAGCATTTTGGCCAAAATGTGCACAACCACTAACCAGCCACATTTTCACATGTGGCATTCAACCATTGGATAAAAAGTTAGTCCCACATTGCTCAAACTTTCTCTTCCAAATTGAAAGTTATAAATTGGAAAATTCTCTCCTCATTTATTATCTACAATTTGAGCACTATCATTATAGGTAACTTGAGTTCACAAGCACCTCATTGTCTATAATCTCATTTGGCTTATCAAGAATTGGGAAAGAATGATCTGAAGGATTAGAGGTTCATCTCTTACATTCTTGAAAATTGATCTTCATTTTATGGTTCAAACTCGATCTCAACACAAGAAAAACATGGAATTCAAACTTGACTCATACATCATGAGTAATCCAAGTCAACCAAATAATCCAAGTATCACAATGCCCCTTGATTATCAAAACTCACATTTATGCATGGAATCATCATCTCCTCCAAACCTCAATGGTACAACAAATGTGAGCATGCCCAATCTAAATTTTGGAACACTTTTCCCGATGATAGATTTAAATACAAGTCAAAACCTACAAATCTATCAACCAAACAATCAATGCATGAGTCTGATTCCAAAATACACTATCCCACCAAATTCATACATGCCAAATACAAGTTTTCAAAATGTGAACATTTTGAATCCACACATGGAAAAATTTGGGGTAGACATGTTTCCAAATCCCATTAATGTTTTTCAAAATCCAAGCAATATGTTGACAACTCTAGATGTTCATCCTAGTCAAGGTAAGCCCATGCAAAATCAAAGCTACCTAAATCAAGGCAATATGATTCCCAACCACAACAATCTTCAATTTCAATCTATCATGCCGAATCTAAACATCACACCGAATCAGAGCATTATCCATAATCAACTTGTCCATGATCCCAAACAAACACCACAAGGATGCATTCCAAACCTACTTGCAAAACATCCAAGTCAACAATATGAAGAATGTCAAGGTCAAATCTTGTGAAACAAAATTACTACACTCAAAATTCTCATCAATTCATATCAACAGATGGAAACCATCCAAGCAACCCCAATGGTTAACATATCTACCATTTCTCAAGTGTCTCAAGGACCAAGAAACTTAGACCTTGGCAATCAATGAGATCATTCCGCTCACCCCAAAAATCAACACCATCCCCAACCCACCACCACCACCACCACCACCACCAAATCACAACATGAAAAATTCATTCTCCATCATGTTGCAAGCCACACAACAATTTGTCAACCAAACGGCACTCCTAAACCAATAAGTTGCACACCTAGTTTCTCAGCAAGCACAAGCAGAATTAGCCACCCAAAAATTTGTGCAAGTAGCTCAAGTAGCCCAACAAGCACTGGCTCAAGCTCAAGCCCAACACCAAGCTCGACAATTACAAGGAGATTTATAAGCACTATTGCAAGCAATCCATCAAAAAGTGCATCAACAAGTAGCTCAACAACAAGCCCAACAAAAAGCATTGTTGGCACAACAATGACACGACCAACAACAAGCATTGTTGGATCCATAGAAAATAATTACTTGCTCAAAAAATCTTGCAACAAATTCCCACCACAATTTATGAAATAAAAAATCAAGATCAATCTATCAATGAGCACCTTGAAGATGTTTCCACCTCAACCAATGATCAAATCAACACACACCAAGAGCCACTTTTCCATCATTATCAAAATCCACGAACAATACCCAAAAATGATCCAATCCAAGAAACGTTAACATCACTTGACCCTATGGTTTAAGACATTGACAATCTCTTTACCTCAAGTGTCGAAAATAATGAGAACTATGGAGATATGTCTAACTCATCTGAAGATCAAATAAAAATTTATCAAGAGCCAATTTTTATTCATAATAAAGACCCCTCCTACAAAGATCTATTTCAAGGAGTGTTCATGTTATTTGATCCTATTGACATAAACCAAGATCCATCGACCAATGATCATATCGAAAAGGTCTCAACATCGCCTTATAAGCTAGAGGACATATCTCAAAAATGTATTCCAAAGCATGATCAAAATCTATCACCAAAGTCTAGCAATGTTCCTTCCCAAGACATATTGACATCCTTTGACCTTATGGTTAGAGATATTGAAGGAAGCCCTAGCTCAAAATTTGATCCAAATCTACTCAAAAGTCAAGAGAATATTGAGCCAGTTCCCAATGAAGATGTCCAAGAACTCACTATAAGAAATCCATCCTTTGAAATTTACCCATGTCAAGAACTTGATCCAAAGCATGTTGAAAATAGTTCTAAAATCACTCAAGATCGAGAATTCGTATCTCCAAGATACTACAATGATATAATGGGAACTCTCCTATCTATGAAATATGTCACAAATGATTATCATATCCATATAGAACATATTCCTCCATCTACCCACAAGATGCTTTCTTTGGACGGACATGTAGATGATCTTCATTCAAAACAAGTCTCATAATCTTGACATCATTACCAAGGTACACGAGTCTCCTACTCTTAACATTTGTACACATGATCGAAGTATAGAAAAATCTAGAGACATACCAAAAGTGGATCATGAAGAAGGCTTCTATAGAAGTTGTGAATCAATGACATCATGTGGAGACATATCAAAAGGCTTCTACAAAAGTTGCAAATCAGAAACATCCTATGGAGACATAGCATAAATGGGTCGTGAGGAAGGCTCCTACATAATTCATTAATTAGAAACATCATGTGAAAGCATACCACGAATGAATCATGAGGAAGACTTTTACAAGGACAGTAATGCATCAACACTTCTTGAAGAAGCATTACAATCTGATATCTCACAAAATCAAGCTAAGGATATCAATCAGGAATTCATCCCACTTATGGAATATTCTATCACTTATAAAGTTAGATCACTTACCTTTCTTAGAGCAATCTATCACATCAATAAAGAAGCTATCACTTTTGAAAATCCACCACAGAGCAAAGAAGGAGTAGCGCCTTGTTTCCAAGGTAGATCATAACCCATTGCAAACAATTTTTTTGAGTAGATGAATTATCAAGACAGAGGATTAGGCCTACATGAACAGGGTATCCTAGAACCAGTGGATATTGTTGGAAATCCTAAGCATCAAGGCCTTGTTTATTCAACAATCAAGGGATATAAATATATCAGTGATACTTCCACAAAACTGGGGGTAGCTTCGTCTCAAGAAAATGTCAACATAGGGATCACAAAGAATCATTATGATGAAACTAATGCCAATACTACAACCCGCCACACCATGAATCTTCATCCACCTATCACCCCATCCATGAATAGGGACCGACAACAAAATAAAGATTCAAATCAAAGCATGAATAACATCATGAAAGAAAAAGAAGTAGCGAAGCACCAAGGACAAGTCAAATACATATGGATACCAAAAAATACAAAGAAAGATTATCCCTATCAAACTCCATTAGTCAAAGAAACTATGGGGAAAAATAAAAAAGGGAAAATTATCTATCCAAGATGTCCACAAAAGAAAAATCAGGATTCTCAAGCGACATGCAAAGTGTATCAAGCTATTGGTCCTAATTCCACACACACTTTTGTATTCATCCATTATTCCTCATCTTCGCAAGTTTGGAGAGTCAAAGGTTCCAAACTATCGACCAATCCATAGTTTATTCCTAAACACACTCCATCCATGCCTCCATGCCTAATATGCAATTCTCACATTGACCATGTGTTGGAAATGACCCTTCATCATAAGGATTCAGAAGGAACTTTATCATGATGTGTGTACAAAGACAAATTTAACTTCAGTATCAGCAAAGCAGAACAAATTTCTCAAAAATTTCTTTCAAGTGCACGTATCCTGGCAAAAAAACTTCTTCAAGCAGGATATCGATGGCACATTATGGTGGAAGCATCAATCTCAGCACCACCAGGAGGTTCAACATCAAATTAAAACCTCTCAGAAAATAAATAAAAATAAATAAATATAAAAATCCAAAAAAAAAAAAAATAGAAAAAGGATTGAAAATAGTAAAAGAAAAAACGTCCTCTAGCGAAAACCACTTCAGTGGCGCTTGGGAAAAGTACCATGATGAAAACCTGGGTAGACAAGTATCATGTGTAGAATCAAGCATCTACGTGCACCATTTCAAGAGAAAGCATCTTATCACATCCATAATAAAAGCCAACATTCCAGCCATACCATTCATTCATCCATGAATCGTTTATCCAACCCATTATCATCTATTTGCATTATCTTGATAAAAGTTTGGTACACACTTTATACTTGCTTGTGGTAAAAATCTTGACATGGTTCAATTTAATTGATCCTATCCAATCCAAACATTATCTGAGCCTTGAAGCATTATTCGAATGAGAACCCTCTATTTTGAACACCCTTATCTTATCGCAAGATAATTTATATCCATTCATCCTTACACCTATTCAAGAATCCACCCATGGCATTCCATACATTGCTAGCCACAAGGGGTAGATATTTGTATCTTTTCTTCAAGAATAAATCTTGATCTATCCTCTAATTTATGTGGTGATCCAAAAATTGGCAAACATGAAATAAAATTGGTTAAAGAATTTGTGAGCATCAATCCAAATCACTAGCCCATGGCATATTTTGACACGAAGACATTCCTTATCAAGATTTATCTTTCATCAAACATCAATCCAAACAATTCATATCAGTCGCATCTAATGTGCACGACAACGTCACATCAAATCATCAAAACAATTTTGTTCCAAAAAAATCTTCATCAATCTTGATCAATTGAATCCAATCAATTATCACCTTGTTTGACTTAACACACTTAGTCAAACTATCATCTTGTGAATGATTTTACTCTTGGATAACACAACTTCCTTGGGTTTACAAGTTCATTATCATCTTTGTTTGGCTTAACACACTTAGCCAAATTATCAAATCCAAAAAAACCTCATTTGACTTGACACACTTAGTCAAACTACCCTCTTGTGTGAGTTTACTCTAGGATAACACAACTTCCTAAAGTTACAAGTGCATAATCAATTTTGTTTGACTTAACACACTTAGTCAAACTATCAATCCATCAATCCAATCGATCAACATTAAGCTTGGTTTTCAACAAAATCCCAAAATAGAGCACTGATATCATCATCACATATAATATCCAAATTGTCAAAATTATGCGAAAAATTAAAAAACATTCAGAAAATTTGTCAAAAAATTAAAAAACATTCAAAACACGTCAAAAATCAGAAAAATAAAAAATAGAGTCACCTTGTTGAACTAAGTCATCTCTCAGATTGAAATAGGAAAGGTTGATCTTGTATCATCCTCTAAGACATCTTAGGTCAGTCCTTTAGGCATCCATTGCATTTGGAAATCCGTTTTCCCATCTAGTTTACATTGTAGGTCAGTCCTTTAGGCGTCTGTCGCATTGGAAATCCGTTTGCCCATCTATCTCATCATTGAGTCAAGTACATCTTCAGTCAAAATACGTGATCTTTGTGTGTATAATGTAGGAAAGGATAATCTATGGATAAGCTCTCGAGACCCCTAGGATAGGTCTTTAAGTTACTCCTCTCTTCGCAAATCTTGAAAATACCAAAAAAATTTGTAAAACATCTCAAAAATACCAAAAACAACCTCAAAATATTGAAAAAATCCAAAATGGTGCATCCATCTTATCTCGCTTTCACCCACAATAATCACCGTTCATTATAAATCAATCGTCACTTTCACCCTTTGGTGAGTTAGTCAGAAGCAAGTTTAGCAGGTTCAAAAGGGAACACTCTAATCGTCAAAGTCTTGAAAGTCTAGATCAGTGAGTCAGTAAGCTGGTCAACTCAGAATATCAATAGCTTATCACCCAAATCAGTCCCATAAAAACTTTGATCACAACATGTCCTAGGATGAAGCTTTCCTACGATGGACATAAGCATCAGGTACCCCTCACAGTAGTTAGTCTTGGCTAGCGGTATGAAGAACATTAGCTTGTTTGGTTTTCTTTATTTGGTCTTTTATTGACTTATCTTATTTTGTGCTCATTCCAAGGACCTCTCAATGATGCCTAAAACAAAACAGGTTTAGAGAGAAAGGAATGGGTCAAGGATTATTATCTTTTTTATTTGTTGTGCCTGTTGGTTACTCTTGTAAAATAACTTCATCATGCGTGCTTTGTTTTGTTTGTAAGGAGGATGTTTTAGGTGTCTTGTTAACCACATAAGAAGGCTTGCCTTCTTATGTTTTGGTCTGAGATGTCTGGAATATTTGAACTACATTCAGAACAAGGTTTCATTTGTCAAGTTTGAAAAAGAGTACTCCTATCTATTTGATGAGTCAAATTCCATCAAACTAGGTACAATTCCATCCTAGTCCTTTATACCCTGATGCATCGTACCTATGTGTGTGATCAAAAATAATGCAATTGGCCCCTTTGAAAATCCAAATTCCTAGCAATGCAAATCACCATCACCATCCTAACTAAATTCTAAAATCTTTTGTCTCCATTCCACACTAACATGGTATCATAACAATAATAAAAACATTGCCAATGCATACATCCTGCATCCACTAGATCATTAGCATCAAAAGCACATTGCATTATATCATTATCTTAAGTTATGAGGAATAATATAAATTTGTTATTCTAAGCATCTTAAGAAAGCATTACATCATTATGCATATATAATCATTTGCATCCATTTCCATTTGCATATCATTACAACATCATTAACATACATTACATCCATAAAGCATGAAAAATATACAAAAAAGAAATGCATCCATTAGAAACATATATCTCATTACATAAACATAAGAATAGTAACATCTCATAACATCATAATAAAACTACATATCATACATTTCCACCATACATATCATAAAAGGTGAATCATCTCATATATATATCATAAAAAATACACTGTTATGGTACAAATCGGATCAATTGTACATCAAATACATGGTACAATAAGGCCAAAATAGTACAACCCATAAATAAAAAATGCAACAAAAATTGTGATCAAAAGGGGCTAGCCCTACTGGCTATTGCCCTCCCCCACCTATCTCTCACCATGATCCTTTGTCGGTCGCCTCCCTATCTGCTGGGAGAAATTTGGCACTCTGCTCACTAATGGCACTACCTATTGGTAGTGTTGCTAATAATACTTGGCCTCTTTGATAGCCTCTTTGTACTCCCGAATGTCAACTGATCGACCTTGAGATGTGGAGGTTGCAATCTCTAACTATCTCTGTCGGCCTATCTCCTGATCCCTCTAGGATCAAGCCTGATCTCTCTCACCTATAATAGTAGCAACCTACTGCCAAGCCTCATCTTGCTCTACTGTCAGCACCTGTACCTGGCCCTGTAACTGCTGAATCAAGGCATCTCGGGGATCTGGCTACCCCACTTGCTGTCCCGCTGGCTGTGTTGTGGGTTGGTGCTATGCTGCCACCTGGGGCTGCCCATCCTATCATGTTACCTACTGTGCCTGTTCCCTCAGAGGTGACCTTTTCCTGTTGACCTACCTCTGGGCCTCCAACATGGAAGCACTATTCCGAGAACAGTCAATCTCAATGAAGGTCTCAACCATGCCTTGTATGCTAGAGTCACCTCTATATCTTCTGGCCCCTAATTATATGGCCATGACCGAGCCACTAACTGTCTAAAGGAGGACATTGCCTCCTGTGCTAGAATCAACTGCCCCCATGCTATCTCCTTTGCCATACGAGAAAAGAGGGACATATACTGGTCATCTGGTATATCATGCACCTCATCAAACTACCTGGCTACCCTGTCTGGAAGGTACCTCTCTATCATAGTATGCTCTTGGCCCTGCATAAATCTATCTTGGCAAGCAAAGAAGAGTTGCTCTGCATCATCGTACCATGGCCCTATACCCATCCATGACCTCCATATAAACACTGTCATCTCATCTAAAACTCGCCGCCAATGGGCTAACCATCTGTACCCATGTTAGTGAAGTGAATCTTTGCCCTGCCATACCACCATACCACGGGGTCATCAATATCTAGAACAACTGGTGTCACAAGTGGGTGAAGTACTGGGATCCGCTCCCACTCCCAAATGTGTAGAAGAGTCAACTCGGCCCCAAGAGCCCGACCATCCAAATAGGAAAACTCGTGCAAATCTCGATACAAAGAGGCCAACAGTACTGGTCCCTAGGTAAATTACACTCGACGAGCGCACGTCTATTGCCATGCCAACCGCCAACCTAGATTGAAATATCAGCCACACCGATCAGGAGCTACAAGACCAAAAATGATGGCGGCCACAATCAGGCTGTAAGTAGGGGCTATACCTCGATACCGCTCCAAATCTATCTGACCATCACAAAGCATGAGCTCATCAACACCCATAACACCAAAGCAAGCATCCCTACCCTCCTCCAAATTATAGATAACTCGGGCTCCATGAATTGGTAGTCGTAGTATGCACCAGACATCCTCAAGAGTGATGGTGGCCTCGTCAGTAGGAAGATGAAAAGATGACGTCTCACTGTGCCATTGCTCAACCAAGGCATGCATCATACTTAGATGTGATCGAGCAAGATGGATGTACGCAATGTGCCATAAACTAAGCATCCCAAGCTACTCCTGAAGGAATACATGCATACCGTATAACCTCTCAAATACTTGCCACCGGTGCTCCCTCGAATGAATGACCTCGTGTCTCTCCTACGCAAGGAAGGAGGCCGCGTCAGTTTCCCTAAAGAAAATTTGCTACCTATAGTGCATTTCTCCTTTGAAATAGAAAAAGTGGCGCTGTTCTCAATAGCGGCATAGTTTCAAATGTTCCAAACTGCATCGCGCGGTGGACTTTATACCCTATTTAGACAAACTGGCCTGCGCAGTGCTATTTGTGCGAGCGGCCGAGTTTGGTGACCGGAAATCCTCAAACCTAAACTACACCGCACGACACTCTTTGCACAAGCGGCCCTATACAGGACCGCGCGGCCCTAAATTTTCATTTTTTGTGGCACTATATCATGTCGTGCCACCTAGACTGTACCTAAGCCCTAATTAATGCATGAATAACGAGAAAAATAAAAGATTAGATAGGGGTACATACCACAGGTCCTATGGCGTTTGGTTGCTGATATACTCATACCCGGTCTGACATGTGTAGAGGAAGCTATCATTATGCCATTGTGACCAAGTCTCAGAGCTCAAAGTGTCAAATTTTTTTCAAGGTTTAAGATTGCAAATGTATTGAAAGTGACCCCTCGAGGTCTATTTAAGCTTGAAAATTAGGGTTTTTTGGACCTAATTTATCCTTTCGGCTAGGGTCTTGGTCTCTCGATCCCATTTTCATCAAATCGGGGGCCGTGTTACATCTTTTTCTAGCATCTTGACCTATTTCTAGGCATTTTAGGGCATTTCTGGCCTGTCGAGCACCTTGTCATCTTTTTTAGCGAGATCATCCAAAAAATCAATATTTTCATTTGATCTCTCGAGAGGGCAATATCCAACATTATCCTTCAACTAGGACAGCAATGGGGCATCTGAAAAGTTCAAGAAAATTTTGAACTTTTGATCATGGCAGTTTATTCTTTCAATCAATGCAACAAGTAAATTGCTTCAAATAGGGGAAAAATGTAGACATGGAAAATGTACACTTTCCTTTTGGCACGCTTGATCCCGATCACTAACATCATTTCCTCTGGAATCACACTGTCAACATTTCATCATAATTCCATCTCTTAATCTAATCAATCATTATTCATCTGATTAGGTCTATCACCTCCTTTGATTAAATTAATCAATTTAATTTAATTAACCTTTATTTTCTATTTAATTAAATAAATCATTTTATTTGATCAAATTCCCTAAAGTCTTCTCATTAAATTAAATAAATTAAACCTTATTTGATTTAATCTAATATTTTCCTCCTTAGTTAAATAAATCAAATCATTTATTTAATTAATCCCTTCCTCTCAATTCTTGACTTAAATTAATTCATAAACTTAAGTCTAAATTGTCACATCATCTAATTCTTTATTAAATTAATCAAAACCATGATTAAGTTAATCCCTTTCATTAAAATCCTCTAGAGAATGCAAGTTTCACAATAAATCAATTACTTTGATTTATTTAATTCTCTATTTTCCTTCACATGGCATCAAAATGGAATATTCCCTTATTTGAATTCAAAAAGGCCAAGTGGACTTGGTCCTTCCAACAAGGCGTTTAAGGCCTCTTACATGTCCTTTGCATTGAGCCAAGTGACATTAACTTCATTTCCCTTCCCTCTTCAACAAATCATCTCACAATTTCAAACTCAAATTTATGCATTTATTGGCACTTTGGCCAAAATGTGCACAACCACTAACTAGTCACATCTTCACATGTGGCATTCAACCATTGGATTGAAAGTTAGTCCCACATTGCTCAAATCTCACTTTCTCTTCAAAATTGAAAGTTATAAATTGTAGACTTCTCTCCTTATTTCTTATCCACAATTTGAGTAAACTTATTATACTCAAATCCACAATCTTCATGCAAAGTTACTCTCTTCACATTGAGAGCTAATTTTTCCCATTGCACTCAATCATTCACCATTTTCATAAATTGTAACAAGGTTATGCTCAAATCTCTTTGACCATTGCTGAATCAATCTACATTGCAACTTAGGAATTGGGAAAGGGCCAATTGCAACACTTCATTGGCACCAATTCCCCCATGGGATCTTTTAATCTATTGGCTTAATTAGGATTTAGTTTAATTTCTTGTTTTGTGTTCTTCATGTTCCTAATTTTAGTTTAAATAGATGGATTTCATGGGGAATCTCTCATACTTGTTTGCATGCATTTGATCTAACAACGTATGTGTTTTGTTACTCCTGTGCATTTGCAGGTTTAGGGGTTCACAGTTAAGTACAGTGAGTGTATGATTATAAAGTGCTTGAAAATCAAATTCACTCACCACAGTCAAGGTCCTATGACTGTCAAGTCTATGTCAGTCAGTGTCTCAAGACTCCAAGATCTATGGTTATGTATGTAGCAATAGGTCCTTATGAATGTGGAGTCTTCAATTAACTCTTTAAATGTAAACCATGAAGCATTACAACTAATTTTAAATGTAATATACACATTTAATTGAGACATATATTAAGGAATATACACATTTGCGTTTATTAATTTCTCATGATTTTAATATATTAAAAAATACAGTAAGTCAATGACAAATATTAAAATAGTAATGGAAGAACATCTTGAAAATATTCCCCTTTGTCAATACTTGTAGCAATACATGTAGGGAAATAATCCTCCCATTTCCAACAGAAATCATGAAATATATTGTACTTGAGAAAAGGACAAAAGGAGTTGCTGCCTAGTTTCATTTTTTAATTCCACCTCAGGTGGCCCAACTATTTGCATTCCAAAATGGTTCAAAACATGTACATCCCCTAATCCCTACAAAACACATGGGTAGTAGCCTCTCTATGGTTGTGTAGTATCATAGGAATTTGTTCCACAAAAAACCTGCAAAAGCTTCTCAATCTTAGACATAGACTCACATAAAAATTTAAAAGAGAAATAACTAAATAATTCCAGTCATACAGCTGATGAGACCTACTATCACCTTCATGCATTCTAGATAAGGAGGTTGATTGAAGGTCCTACAATGGTGATGTGCCCCTTCACTATCTTATCATCTCTCGATGACCCTATGTATATATTTCAAATGTATCACTGAGAGGCTTAACATAAAACATGTAGCATATAAGAATCTGATAAATCTAGGAGATGGAAAAGAAAGAGAGGATTGAAAACCATAAAATGCACTAGCAACCGATGTTTCTCATACCACTGAACACTTGCACCAGAAATCGATGTTTTTCTTTTCTTATATACTTTGGAAAAATTTAGTATTACCTACAGTCATAAATGCATATCACATCAAACAACAATGGTGAAAAATCCTTATTGCAAGGTGTTGGTCCAAAAGAGTGATCAATAACATGGCTTTACAAATTCAATGTGCATACTTAAAAATCAATCCAGGAAAGCATCTAGGTCTTGTCTAGTCTTTATTGTGTTGAGTATTGCCTCGTATTCGGACTCACGCAGTTTCCACAAGTTCTTGTTCATAGGTCTACCCTTATATTTGATCAAATGAACGTTGGTGGCGATGACAAGGTTCGAATACTAAAGAATTTTCTGATGCGTGTCGAAGTCCTCAAACAACCAAACTACAACATTCTTAATTGGATACCTTTGAATCCATGTTCTAGTAACAACCACTAAACCTATAGGATATTTTATGTTTTCTTTGTCTAAAACTGGGGACTCCAATTTATTTTTGGCCTCGATATAATGGCACACGTAATAATTTGTACCCTCTTCATTGTCTTCATCTGCAATCACCACATAAATGTGCCCTGCATATATATGTTCATCTTTTTAGATTTATTTACTGAGAAACATAATAAAACTTGTAAGTAAGATATATTACCTGGTTCTAGTAGGTCTGATACATGATCAAAGTCAATGGATGATTGCATCTTCGTGATTTGTAGAGCCATTAGGAGCTGATAAGTGTCAAGTGGGGTTATAATTCTTATAGACCATTCGTCAACCCACTCTGTTGACTCACAATCATTCCATGATTGAAGTGTACATGCAAAACAAAAGCATGTCATCTTCCTTGTATCGATAGTCCATTTACGTGCATTGGAGCTTCTAAAAGAGTGTAGCTCGCTCGATCATGTTAGTGTACAACCATCCTCATATTTTGCAATGTTAGTATCATCTACTAAATGAAAAAATCTACGAACTAAAGAATTACCTTCACTACCTGGACCCATTGAACCATTGCACCACTAGACAATTGATCTTGCATATGTCAACTTTACACTATTTGTGTACTTTAACTCTTCTCGTGCTAGGGCTCTTTTGATACATGCACTTGCTCCATCATACTCCCCCTTTCCATGCCTGGCCTCTGAGAAGCTCCACATATGTTGAACACCAGTAAAATATTTTGGCGTTCTTGAATTGTGATGTACAATTATTTGACCATATGATATGCTAACTAAATGATATGCCCATGCTAGCTAGATCAGCATAGAACATATGAAATCAACCTTGAACAATATCTGTAGAATGTGTGCGATCATCATTGATGTAAAAGTGATACTCTCTCAATACTTTTCTATTTTCCTCTATACTATCATTTGCATGAATGAATGCTATATGTACAAATATAGCAACCTGCACGGAGTTGTAGTATTGTGATTGCACCTCATTCTGTGGTTGTAGTGTGTAGTTCTCAGCGAAGTCGACAACTGAAATGATATGATGAAGTGGAAATGTGTCCTTGCATAACTTGAACTATGAGTCCAACCATTGTGCTCTGTGTGTATGCATTGCATAATCATAAACCACCCGATCACGAAAAATGCCCATAAATTGATACACTAGAATCTTATCACTGACCAATTCACACTTCTTTGCTTCTTTCCCATCTTTTAGACTGTATGCCACTGTCTTATATTTTCCAAATTCCACAATTTTGTCTCCAATTGTGTGTGTACTAGCCATGTGTTGGAAAATTGGAAAATGTTGCATACCACCACAATGATCACATGTGCCATCCAAACATTATTTTTTGTAATAAAATTCACCATCCTCTCTTTCACATAAAATGGAAGACAAAAATTTTCTTTGACGATTTAGGTGGAGGCATTATGTTACATTCCTGCTAAACATTGTCAGTATGCATATCTACACATATACGTTGATAAACATCATAATGGTTAGAAAACTCAATATGAACCCTAAAACAACAAGTAGTGTGTGTGTGATTTAATTTGACATAAAAAGGCTTTAGCATTTGAAAATACCTTTGACATATTTTAATTTCAGGAAACTTTTGTACAAAATCAACAAAAAATTGGGTTTGAGTGGTATCCAAATAATGCATTGGATGTGTGTCATGGTTTATAATACCAATTATCCTTCTTACAACATCTCTTTCATTCGGATATTTCCTTGTGTTATCCTTCCAATAATTCACAATTAAAGATTTCAAGCCTTGAGCAATTCTTGTGTCTTTTCGTGGCACTCTACCCGAAAATGCCCATAACTCATTGCTATTTGGATCCTCCACTCTTTCACGCCTTCCTTTGGCTCTCATTAGAGATGATCTAATTATTTTCAAAGACTTTCTTTCCTTTGTAAGGTTCACCTTGTTTCTTGTTTGACTCCTTAACAGTGTTGTTGTCATCACACATCATGTGGCACAACTATTCTTCATGCATCAGGTGGAACCCACGCTCTCGTATGCACTCATCAATTTCTTTACAATGGACTTTTCACTTGAGTTATTCAAAAATCTTAGCCCAAGAGCCTTCATGGTGGGCCTAAATTTTAGTTGCCTCATCATTTCAACAAATAGTTGGCATCTTCCACCCTCACTTAGATTCGCAAAAAACAAACTCCATATCCTTTCTGCATATCTTTGACATGTACATTTTGGAATCTTATTAGGCATCCATTTCAAAACATTGGAATCAATATCAATAAGAAATGTAGCTTTTCTATGCAAAACTCTAGGAAGAGTTCTCAAATGTAATTTTGTGTCAATATTAGGAGGGTCAACAACATTGAGGATAGATCGTGTACCTTCAATTGGAGGTGCAATTGATGACATACCTTGAGATTGACATGAAAATGATTTTGTACCTCCAAATTGAGATGTCGTTTGTGGATTTCCTTCAAATAGAGATGTGTTTGCTGATGTAATTTCAAAACGCAATGTTTTTTATGGTGTGTCTTCGATTGGAGATGTGATTTCCGATGTACATGGAAAACCACATGTTGCTGTCAATGTGTCTTCAACTGGAGATTTGCATTCATCTTCACCTATGGTTGATGATGTGCCCCCAACTTCTCTACCCATTACTGTCCTTCCACGAACTTTCCTCATCTATGCCCTTTGTTTATCCAATTTGACATCTCTCTTAGATTGCACGGGAATTTCTAGCTATATGGGCTGCAATCCCTTTGCTTCACAAGCTACATTTTTTTATTTTCTTTTGGTGTTAGAGGCTTTGGTCATTTCCTCAGAATGACCTTCAATGCTACATGTCCACAAACACACATAGAAAAAAAGTAAGTAATGCATTTTACAAAAAAATTAATGCAGAGAGGGGTGGAAACCATTCAATATAGAAAATCAATGATAATCACAAACCTAGGGTATAAAATGTTGCCACCTAAATGAAAACTAGAGACTCTTTTGTTTATTTTTCTCAAAAAAAAAAATTGATTTTCAACAAATTCATGAAGAATATGGATTCAAAGAAGGGTTTGTGATGCTATATCTTATCATTATTACTATTTCTTTGGCAATGAGGTTTTCCAAATTAGATGAAAATAAAAAATTTCCACATTGGTTGAAAAAAGAATGAAATAAAGTGAATTCCACTAGCCATGCTCGAAATGGACTACTATAAGCAATGCAAATAGAATTCATAAGGAAATTTATGTTAAGTAAATGTCATGTTTTTTATTTTTAATTTTCTTCAAACTCATAAAAATTGAGCTTTTTTATGCAAATCCCATCTAATTCAATGTTGAATTCTAAGTCCAATTGTTATAATCAATAAAATCATTAAGGAAATTTAGTTTATATTGTAAAAAACAAACAAATATACTAAATACAAACATTTCAAATTACCAAAATGAATATATTACCTTAGATAATGTAAAATGATGTAGAAACTTCAAAATATCTTCTTTTGCATTGTCTACCATGCAGATTGGTGGTAAAAAGGTGATGGATTGGTATAATATGAAGTCAACAACAGAAAAAAAGGCATTTCTGACTCGGATAAAGAATTGAACTAGACAAACACAGGAGAATGTGGGTCTGAATCATGGGGAGAAACACAAAGTGGGAGAGAGATAAAGGGAGTGAGAGAAAGAGGGAGTGGGAGAGAAAGAGGGGGGGAGGGAGAGGGTTTGGGAGGGAGAAACCTAAGAGAGAGAGGTTGGGAGGGAGACACCTGAGAGAAGGAGAGGGATTCAAAGTGGGAGAGAGGGGGTGGGAGGTAAGTGAGGCATGACAGAGAGGGATTGTGATATAAGTGAGATTTAATCCCTAAACCCTCAACCCTTAACCCTTAAACCATAATCCATAGAGATGGAGAGAGAGAGTGAGAGAGAGGGAGGGAGAGGGGGTGGGAGGGAGACACCCAAGAGAGAAGGAGAGGGAGACAAAGTGGGGGAGATGGGGTGGGAAGGATATACCTAAGAGAGAGGGAGTGAGAGATAGAGGTATGGGAGAGATACAAGGAGTGAGAGAGAGACTTGAGAGATAGAGAGGGGGTGAGAGGGAGAGGGAGTACTCAAGATAGAGGGATTCAAGAGAGATGGAGGGGGTGAGGGGAGATACATGAGATAGAGGGAGAGAGAGAGTGTGGGAGGGAGATATTTAAGAGAGGGAGAGAGAGAGGGAGAAAGACAGAGTGGGAGAGTGAGAGAGAGAGAGGGAGTGGGAGAGGGAATGGGAGAGAGATAGAGGGATTGAGTGAGTGACATACGTAATATAGGGATTAGGGTATAGATTTTAATTGGGTTTAAGTGTTGAGGGATTAGGGTTGAGGTTATTGGGTTGAGGGTTGAGGGTAGAGGGTTTAAGGGTTTAGGATTTAAGGGTTGAGGGTCTAGCATATAGGGTTGAGTGTTTAAGGTTTTTAGGGTTGAGGGTATAGGGTTGAGGTATTAGGGAAGAGAAGGTGGGATGTATGGAGGGAGAAGTGAGATAGAGATAAGGAGAGAAGAGGAGGGATGGAAAAAGATAGATGAGGGTTGAGGATCCAATGTATAGAGTAGATGGTTTAGAATTAAAGGTATAGGGTTGAGGTCCTACAGGGTTGATGGTTTATGGTATTGGTTTGATGGTATAGGGTTTAAGGGAGATGGGATAGAGATAGATGGATTGAGTGAGTGAGAGAGAGACTTGAGAGAGGGAGAGGGGGTGGGATGGAGAGACTTGAAAGAGAGGGAAAGGGAGGGAGTGGGAGAGAGAGGGGAGGGAGGGTTAAGGGTAGAGGGTAGAGGGTTTGATTGTTTAGGGTTTAAGGGTTAAGGGTTTAGGATTGAGGGATTAGGGTAGAGAGTTTAATTGGGTTTAAGGGTTTAAGGGTTGAGGTATTAGGTTTGAGGGTATTGGGTTGAGGGTAGAGGGTTTAGAGGTTTAGGATTTAAGGGTTGAGGGTTTAGGGTTTAGGGTTTAGGGTATAGGGTTGAGTGTTCAAGGTTTTAAGGGTTGAGGGATTAGGGAAGAGAAGGTGGGATGGAGGGAGGGAGATATGGATGGAGATTCTTGAGAGAGAGGGATTAAGTAGGAGAGAGATAGAGGTTAGATGGTTAAGGGTAGAGGGTAGAGGTTTTAAGGGTTTAGGGTTTAAGGGTTAAGGTTTTAGGGTTTAGGGGAGAGGGGAGAGAGATAGAGGGAGTGAGTGAGTGAGAGAGAGAGAGAAGGTGGGATGGAGGGAGGGAGAGATGGAGGGAGAGTCTTGAGAGAGAGAGAGAGATGAAGTAGGAGAGAGATAGAGGTTAGATGGTTAATGGTAGAGGTAGAGGGTTTAAGGGTTTAGGGTTAAGGTTTTAGGGTTTAGGAGAGGGGAGAGATAGAGGGAGTGAGTGAGTGAGTGAGAGAGAGAGACCTGAGAGAGGGAGAGGGGGTAGGAGGGAGAGTCTTGAGAGAGAGAGAGGGAGGGAGTGGGAGAGAGATAGAGGGTAGAGGGTTAAGGGTAGATGGTTAAGGGTTGAGGGTAGAGGGTTTAAGTGTTTAAGGGTTAAGGATAGAGGGATAAGGGTAGAGGGGAGAGACATAGAAGGAGTGAGTGAGTGAGTGAGAGAGACTTGAGAGAGGGAGAGGGGGTAGCAAGGAGAGAATTGAGAGAGAGAGAGGGAGAGGGAGTTGGAGAGAGATAAAGAGTAGAGGGTAGAGGGTTTTAAGTGTTTAGGGTTTAGGGTTTAGGGTTTAGGGTTAAGGGTAGAGAGAGAGAGGTAGAGAGGGAAAGAAGGTAGAGATATTGAGAGAGAGGAGGAAAGGAGCGAGAGAGAAATAGGTATAGAGGGACAAATAGGTAGACCCTTAAACCCTAATCCCTCAACCTCCATACCCTCTTAATCCCTCAACCCTCAATCCTCAACCCTTAAACCCTAATCCCTCAACCCCCATACCCTCTTAATCCCTCAATCCTCAACCCTCAAACCTTAAACCCTAAACCCTAATCCCTTAACTCCCATACCCTCTTAATCCCTCAATGCTCAACCCTTCAAACATAATCCCTCAACCCCCATACCCTCTTAATTCCTCAACCCTTCAACCCTAATCCCTCGACCCCTATACCATCTTAATCCCTCAACCCCCATACCCTCAACGCCATACCCTCTTAATCCCTCAACCCTCAACCCTTCAACCCTAATTCGTCAACCCCCATATGCTCTTAATCCCTAAACCCTTCAACCCTAATCCCTCGAATCCTATACCCTCTTAATCCCTCAACCCCCATACCCTCAACCCTTAAACCCTAATCCCTCAACCCTCAACCCTTCAACCCTAATCCCCTGACCCCTATACCCTCTTAATCCCTAAGATTTTTAGGTCTCAGTGCAGTTGCAGGCACATTCAACAACATATGATAGTGAGCATGCCTATGAATATTTTGTTGAATTTGGGTACACTTTGTATGTTGAAGATGACAAAGATTTTTCATATGATAGTAAGAATAATGAGATGCATACCGATGAGATGAATATGAATCAGATTGAATACAATGATTTCCTGGAGGTTTTCAATGACAGTGCATATTGGAGGGTAGGTGGAATGGATAGTTTCAAAAGAAATCTGATGAGCTCTATTCAGAACAAAGTTTATGACAGAGGAAAGTGCAGGTTTTTCTTTTTGAGGTGGCCTGGGGCCATCCCTAATGGTTTAATTTTTTAAACCAAAGTAGGTACAAAGGATTAAGGATTTCCATTGCATGGACAATTATTAGCAATGCCTCTTTAAAAAATTATCTTCCATGCATAGTAGTTTATGATTTTCCCCTTCTCCATTTGCTCCATTTTCATATTATTCATCTATTCATTCCCTCCATTTGTCATTGCCTTCATTTTTCATTTCTTTGCTTGGTCTACTCTACCAAAGATACTCTGGATTCTTGCAGTGGTTCGAAAAATCACTCATCCCCAACACAAGCCACTGTTAGAACCCAAAATTTCCATAAAAATTCCTAGGGTTTTCCCATTATTTTCCATAAATTTCCATCGAAATCCTAAGGTATTTTATTTTTTCATGCCTTATATTTTCACTATATTTCCCATAAAATTCATTATCTTCCCTCACATATTCCCCCCATTTAATTCCATTATATTTCATTACCTTTCAAAAAAAAAAAAACATCGCTTTTTATAAATCTAAAATACCTTACTCCACTGCTTTAATATTTACTTTTTATGTCTTACCTCTTTACCGCGGCCTCCCATTAGGGGGCTTGCGGTATGGCGGTAGCAGTTTGAGAGAAGGCATAAAGAGCTTACCGCCACACCGCATGTGGTCAAAACATTGACTGTGGTATCGTGGTGGGCGGTAAGTGACAGTGGAGGTAGCGGTTAGAAGAGCCGCCATGGTATGGTGGCCATTAAAAAAGTGACTGCGGTGACTGTGATAATAGTCAAGGAGTGAACGGGCAGTGGTCAAAGGATAGTCACCGCGCAACCACGGATGGCACCAAGGAGTCTGTGGTAGCACGGTAGCAACAGATGCAACCGGTGATGGAGAGTTGAGCGGAAGAGACAGAGGTAGTAAGTTAACAGTGAAGTGGTTACCGTGATACCACAACTAGCTTGAGGGATGACCACGATAGAGCAGTAACAGTCGGGAGAAGACCTTGATGGTTAAGACCGCCATACCACCAGGTAGAAATATAACAACCACGGTATAGTAGTAAACACAAAAAAGGCCACATGGAAATAAAATATAAGGAGCGGATAAAGTGAAATAAAGGCGGGAAAGGATATAAAATAGAAAAATCAAAAGCACAACTATAGTTAAACTAGCAATCGCACGTTGGTGTGCAATGGGTACGCCGAAGAGGTATGGAAGATTAATTAGGGGGAAAATGTTTTAATTTTTTTTTTCTATGCATTTGTGCAATACATAAGATCAAATTGGTTGGTCATTTAAGAAATGATTTTGTTGATATATTATTATTAATATATTTATTACTATTTTTATAATATTATATTATTACTATTAATTTAGTTTTTATTATATATTTTTATTATTATTTTTATACATTTACTATTATATTATTATTATGTTATTAATATATCAAGTTTTCATTATGTTACATTATTATTATATTAATAAATTATTGGATTAGGTATTATACATTGTTAGTATTATATTATTATTTTTATATATTTTTATAATATAATAATATTTTAATATTAAGGATTTTTTGTTATATATTTACTATTATAGTGCTATATTTGTATTAATACATTACTATTAATATTAATAATATATTATTAATATTTAAATTATTATATTATTACTTTGATATTACTATTATATTATTCTACTATTATAATATTCTAATTTTCTTATTATTATAATATTATTATTCTTATTATATGATTTTTGAAATATTATACTTAGTAAAATATATTTATCCTTAATATTATATTATTAATGAAATATGATTAATTGTAGTATTAAATTATTAAATTATTGTTTTATTATTATACTAATGTTATTATGTTATATTGTATTAATTTTATTATATATTTATTATTATTATATTATGTGTATTATATTATTATTATATTATATTATATTATATTTTAATTATATTATACTTTATTATTATTCTATTATAAATACTATTGACTAATTTTTAGGAAAAGTGGAAATTAACTATTATTTTGCCTATTTTTTAGAAAGCTGAACTATTATTTTACCTTTTTTTAAGAAATTAATCTAAAAATAGTCTTTTTCTTTCTTTATATACACATCCAAAAATAGTAATGTACTGTTGTAAAGGGAAAAACTTTTGGTAATTATAATATTTCAATTTTGTTTATTTTTTTAATCTTCATTCTGTTATAACCAAATTTCTATGTTTTTCACAATTAATCATCATCGATGACTATACACGGTTCAACTATATTCCCTCCCCTCTCTAGCAGCGCACATCGTCGATTGACAAACTCAGCCCCCTATTTTCAAATAGGACACATTAGAGAGAGGGAGAGAGAAAAAGTGGGAGAGAGATAGAGGGGGTGAGAGAGAGAGAGGGAGGGAGAGGGGGTGGGAGGGAGAAACCTAAGAGAGAGGGAGAGGGAGAGAGGTTGGGAGGGAGAAACCCGAGAGAGAAGGAGAGGGAGAAAAAGGGGGAGATAGGGGTGGTAAGGAGATACCTAAGAGAGTAGGAGAGAGAGGGAGTGAGAGATAGAGGGATGGGAGAGATATAAGGAGTGAGAAATATAGGGTGTGAGTGAGTGAGTGAGACCTAAGAGGGAGAGGGGGTAGGAGGGAGAGACTTGAGAGATAGGGAGGGAGGGAGGGAGTGAGAGAGAGATAAAGGGTAGAGGGTTTAAGGGTGTAGAGTTTAAGGGTTAAGGGTTTAGGTTTAAGGGTAGCGGGGAGAGAGATAGAGGGAGTGAGTGAGAGAGAAAGAGACCTGAGAGAGGGAGAGGGGATAGGAGGGAGAGTCTTAAGAGAGAGAGGGAGCGACTTCAGAGAGAGGGAGAGACACAAAGTGGGAGAGAGATAGAGGGAGTGAGAGAGAGGGAGTGGGAGAGAGAGAGATAGGGGGAGGGAGAGGGTGTGGGAGGGAGAAACCTAAGAGAGAGAGGCTGGGAGGGAGACACCTGAGAGAAGGAGAGGGATTCAAAGTGGGAGAGAGGGGGTGGGAAGGAGAGACCTAAGAAAGTAGGGTGGGAGGTAAGTGATGCCTGAGAAAGAGGGATTGTGAGATAAGTGAGGCCAAATCCCTCAACCCCTATACCCTCTTAATCCCTCAACCCTCAACCCTCAACCCTCAAACCTCAACCCTCAACCCTCAACCCTCAACCCTCAACCCTCAACCCTCAATGCTCAACCCTTAAAACCTAATCCATCAAGCCCCATACCCTCTTAATCCCTCAACCCTCAACCCTTAACCCTTAAACCCTAATCCCTCAACCTTCAACCCTGAAACCCTAATCCATCAACCCCCATACCCTCTTAATCTGTCAACCCTCAACCCTTAACCCTTAATCCCTAAACCCTCTACTTGAGAGATAGGGAGAGGTGGTGGGAGGGAAATTCTTGAGAGAGAGGCATAGGGAGAGGGAGAGAGAGTGAGAGAGGGAGGGAGTCACTGTGAGAGGGAGAGGGTATATGAGGGGGAGACTTGACAAAGAGAGAGAGGAAGATGGGGTAGGACAAAGATACTTGAAAGAGAGAAAAATGGAGATAGGGTGGGAAGGAGAGACATTAGAGACTTGAGAGAGGGAGAGGGAGTAGGAGGGAGAGACTTGAGAGAGAGAGAGTGGAAGGGAGTTGGAGAGAGATAGAGGGTAGAGGGTAGAGGGTAGAGTTTTTAAGGGTTTAGGGTTTAAGGGTTAAGGGTTAAGGGTTTAGGTTAAGGGTATAGTGGAGAGAGATAGAGGGAGAGAGAGAGAGAGAGGGAGGGAGTGAGTGATTAAGTGAGTGAGATACCTAATATTCCCTCTCTAGTTCTCTCTATCTCACTTCACTCTCCTTCCCTCCCTCCCTCTCTAAATTTCTCTATATCCCTCTTTCTCTCCTCCCCTTTATACTTCTCTCTATCTCACCTCTCTTTCTTCCCCTATCTCTCCCTCTCTCTTCCTTTCACCCACCTTTTCTCTCTACTTCTCTCTATCTAACCTATCTCTCTATACATCTTTCTCTCCCCCCTCCTTCCCTGTCAATCTGTCCATGTTCCTCCTTATCTCTCTACTTTTCAGCTCCATCACACATCTCTCCACCCACACCTCTCTCTATTTTTGTCTCACCTCTCCCTATACCTATCCTTTCATATCTACTTCTCTCTACCTAGTTGTCCCTCTATATGTATTTCTCTCTCCCTACTTGCCTACTCTCTCTCAATATCTCCACCTTCTTTCCCTCTCTAATTATCTCTCTATCACCTATCTCTATCTCTCCCTCCCTCCCCCTCTTTCTATCTCTCCTCTCTCCCTCCCCTTCTTTCTATCTCTCTTTACCTTCTCTCTACCTATATCTCTCTCCTTCTATCTATCTCAACTATCCATCTTTGCCTATCCCTCCCTCCTCTCTCTCTTCCACCAAAATTTACTCTACATCTCTCTATCTAGCCTACCCCTATATACCTCTTTTTCTCTCCCTCTCTCTTTCACTCTCTCAATCTATCTACCTTCCTCATTATGCCTCTTCTTATCTTTGTGACCTCTCTCTAGCTCTCTTCCCTCTACCCTTAACCCTTAAAACCCTCTACCCTCTACCATAAACCCTCTACCCTCTATCTCTCTCCCACTCCCTCTCTCTTTCTCCCTATCTATCTCACGTCTCTCCCTCCTACCCGCTATCCCTATCTCAAGTCTCTCTCTCTCACTCACTCACTCACTCACTCACTCACTCACTAATCACTCCTATGTCTCTCCTCTCTACCCTTAGCCCTCTACCCTTAACCGTTAAACCCTTAAACCCCCTACCCTCTATCTCTCTCCTGCTCGCTCCCACTCTCTCTCAAGACTCTCCCTCTTATCCCCTCTCCCTCTCTTAGGTCTCTCTGTCACTCACTCACTCCATCTATCTCTCTCCCCTCTACCCTTAACCCTTAATCCTTTATCCTTAAACCTTAAAACCTAAGCCATTAAACCCTTTTACCCTCTACCTTTAACCCTTAAACCCTAAACCCTCTACCGTATACCCTTAACCCTCCCTCCCTCTATCTCCCTCTCTAGTTCAAAAAATTCATTAAAAAACCCTAAGTTTTTCCCATTTAAATTTAATATTTTCCATCAAAATATTAAATTTTTATTCATTTATACCCTATACTTTCCTTTACTACCGTTCAAAAAGGCTAAAAAATGACTTATATCCTATACCGCTGCCCTAAACCCTTTGAATTTTTCTCCCTAATGTTTTACCACGAATAGCCTTCAAACAATCTGTGGTTGTGTGGTAGAGGGTCAGCCTAGCGATCATCAAAAAACCATCGCTATACCGCACATAGCAAAATCTATACCCACGGTAATGCGGTAAACAAGGAAGCAACTGGTGACGGTGAGGGTAGCGGGTAACAATCAAGCACCAAATGTTTACCATGCCACCGCACATAGTCTAAACATAGACCACGATGGCATGGTGATGGTGAGTCATCAACGAGGTAGAAGTCAGTGAAGGGCCACCACGGTACCACTGGCGATCAAGCCAATGACCGCAATGATTGCGGTGGAAGTGGAGACGATGAATGGTTAGTGGGTTGGCAGTGGCAATGCAGCGGTCGGTAAGTGGTTACTGCTATATCGCAACCTGTGAAAATGGTAACCACGGTAGTGTGGTAAGGTGATAAACAACAACGAAGTAGTCAAGGTCAAGGTACCATGTTACTACAAGGAGACATAAGTTTAACTGCAGTAAGGCGGTAGAAATAAAAGGGACTTTGCAGTGGCATATAAAGTTTACTGTGTTACTGCAGGTATAGATTTCACTATGTGTGGTATAGCAGTGGTTGTTTCATGACCGCCAAGCTGACCCTCTACTGCACAACCGAGAACTGTTTGAAGGCTATCCACGGTAAAGCGGTAGGGAGAAAAATTTAAAGGATTTAGGGCAGCGGTATAGGATATAAGTCGTTTTTTAGCCTTTTTGAATGGCTATAAAGGAAGGTATAGGGTATAAATGAGTAAAAATTTAATATTTTGATGGAAAATATTAAATTTAAACAGAAAAACCTTAGAGTTTTTTAATGAATTTTTTGAACTAGAGAGAGAGAGATAGAGGGAGGGATGGTTAAGGGTATAGGGTAGAGGTTTAGGGTTAAGGGTAGAGGGTAAAAGGGTTTAATGGTTTAGGTTTTAAGGGTAGAGGGGAGAGAGATAGATGGAGTGAGTGAGAGAGAGAGAGAGAACTAAGAGAAGGATAGGGGATAGGAGGGAGAGTCTTGAGAGAGAGATAGAGGGTAGAGGGCTAAGGGTAGAGCAAAGAGATATAGGAGTGAGTGAGTGAGTAAGAGAGAGAGAGGTGAGATAGGGAGAACAGGTAGGAGGGAGAGATGTGAGATAGAGAGAGAGAAAGAGAGAGAGGGATTCAGAGAGAGATAGAGGGTAGAGGGTTTTAATGGTTAAGGGTAGAGGGGAGAGAGATAAAGAGACTTGAGAGAGGGAGAGAGGGTAGGAGAGAGAGAGAGATGAGGGAATGATATATATGTAGGTAGAGAGAGTTGACATACATAGAGAGAGAGAAGTAGAGAGGGAAATAAGGGAGAGATATTGAGAGAGAGGAGGCAAGGAGGGAAAGAGAAATAGGTATAGAGGGACAAATAGGTAGAGAGAAGTAGATATGAAAGAAGAGATAGACGAAGAGGTAGGGATGGATAGAGAGGTGAGAAAAAAAATAAGAGAGGCCTAGGTAGATAGAGGTGGGAGGAGATAAAGAGAAGTAGAGGGTAGAGTTAAGGGTAGAGGGTAGAGTGCTTAAGGGTTTAAGGGCTAAGGTTATAGGGTTTAGAGTTAACGGTAAAGGAGAGAGAGATATAGGGAGTTAGTGAGAGAGAGAGGGAGGGAGTGGAAAAGTGATAGAGGGTAGAGGGTTAAGAGTTAATGGTAGAGGCCAGAGGCTAGAGGCTAGAGGCTAGAGGCTAGAGGGGAGAGAGATAGAAGGAGTGAATGAGTGAGAGAAAGATCAAAAATAGGAAGAGGAAGTAGGAGGGAAAGACTTGAGAGAGAGAGAGAGGGAGGGAGGGAATTGGAGATACATAGAGGTTAAAGGGTAGAGGGTAGAGGGTTTAATGGTTAAGGGTTAAGGATGGAGGGGAGATAGATAGAGGTATTGAGTGAGAGAGAGAGATTTGAGAGAGGGAGAGGGGGTAGGAGGGAGAGACTTTCGAGATAGGGGAAGGGAGTTGGAGAGAGATAGAGGGTAGAGGGTAGATTTTTTAAGGGTTTAGGGTCTAAGGGTTAAGGGTTTAGGGTTTAGGGTTAATGGTATAGTGGAGAGAGATAGAGGGAGGGAGAGAGAGAGTGGAAGTGAGTGAGTGACTGAGATACCTAAGAGAGAGAGAGATGGGGTAGCATCGAGAGTCTTGAGAGAGAGGGGGATGAGGGAGAGTATATATATCTCCCCTCCCTCTCTCTCTCAAGTCTCTCCCTCCTACCCACTCTTCGTATATCATTTATCTCTCTCTCACTCACTCCCTCTACCCTTAACCCTAAACCCTAAATCCTTAACCCTTAAACATTTAACCCTCTACCCTCTACCCTTAACCATCCCACCCTCTTTCTCTCTCCCAAGTCTCTCTCTCTCTCACTCACTCACTCACTCCCTTTATCTTTCTCCCCTCTACCCTTAACCCTTAAAAAACTAAACCATTAAACCATTTTACCCCCTACCCTCTATCCTTAACCATGTCTCCCTCTATCTCTCTCCCACTCCCTCCCTCTCTCTCTCAAGTATCTCCCTCCTAACCCCTCTCCCTCTTTCAGGTAGAGGGTAGAGGGGAGAGACAAAGGAAGTGACTGAGAGAGATACTTGAGAGAGGGAGAGGGGGTAGGACGGAGAGGTTTGAGAGAGAGAGAGAGATGAAGGGAGTGGGAAAGAGATAGAGGGAGGGAGGGTAGAAGGTTTAAGGGTTTAGGGTTAAGGGTAGAGGGGAGAGAGAGAGATGGAGTGAGTGAGAGAGAGAGAGCTGGGAGAGGGAGAGTCCTGAGAGAGAGGGGGAGGGATGGAGTGGGAGAGAGATAGAGGGGAGAGCTTACATGGTTTAAGGGTATAGGGCTAAGGGTAGATGGAAGAGACATAGGAGTGAGTGAGAGAGAGAGAGACTTGAGAGAGGGAGAGAGTGTAGGAAGGAGATGGTTGAGAGAGAGAGAGGGTAGAGGGTAAGGGTTAAGGGTTTAGGGTTTAGGGTTAAGGTTAGAGGGGGGAGCGATAAAGGGAGTTACTGAGAAAGAGAGACTTGAGAGAGGGAGATGGGGTAGGAGGGAGAGACTCGAGAGACTGAGAGGGTTTAAGGGTTTAGGGTTTAGGGTTAAGGGTATACAGGGGAGAGATAGAGGGATTTAGTGAGAGAGAGGGAGGGAGGGAGTTAGAGAGAGATAAAGAGTATAGGGTTAAGGGTAGAGGGTAGAGGGTTAAAGGTAGAGGGGAGAGAGATAGGAGTGAGTGAGTGAGTAAGATACCTAAGAGAGGGAGAGGGGGTAGGAGGGAGATACTTGAGAGAGAGATAGGGAGGGAGGGAGGGAGGGAGTGAGAGAGAGATAAAGGTTAGAGGGTTTAAGGGTTAAGGTTTTAGGGTTATGGGTCGAGGGGAGAGAGATAGATGGATTGAGTGAGAGAGAGAGAGAGAGACAAAGAGAGACAAAGAGGGAAATAAGGAGAGAGAGAGGGAGTGTTTGTGTGTGTGAGAGAGAGGGTGGGTGGAGATACCCAAGAGATAGTAAGAGAGAGAGGGAAAAATATAGAGTGAGTGAGAGAGGGAATGGTTGAGAGATAGAGGGAGTGAGTGAGTGACATACCTAAGATATGGATTAGGGTAGAGAGTTTGATTGGGTTTAAGGGTTTAAGTAATGATGGATTAGGGTTGAGTTTATTGGGTAGATGGTAGAGGGTGGAGGGTAGAGGGTAGAATGGTTTAGGATTTAAGGGTTGAGGGTCGAGGGTTGAGGGTTGAGGGTTGAGGGTTGACGGTTGAGGATTGAGGATTTAGTGTTTAAGGTTTTAAGGGTTGAGGGATTAGGGAAGAGAAGGTGGGATTTATGGAGGGAGGGACAAAGATAGATGAGGGTTGAGGATCCAATGTATAGGTTAGATGGTTGAGAATTAAAGGTATAGGGTTGAGGACCTATACGGTTGATTTTTTAGGGTATTGGGTTGAGGGTATAGGGTTTAAGGGAGATGGGAGAGATATATATGGATTGAGCGAGTTAGAGAGAGACCTTAGAGAGGGAGAGAGGGTATAGGGAGCTAGTGAGTGTGTGAGAAAGAGAGACCTAAGAGAGGGAGAGTCTTGAGAGAGAGAGAAGGAGGGAGTGGGAGAGAGATAGAGGGTAGAGGTAGAGATTTTAAGGGTTTAGGGTTTAGGGTAGAGAGGAGAGAGAGTGAGAGAGAGAGGGAAAGAAGGTAGAAATATTGAGAGAGAGGAGGAAAGGAGGGAGAGAGAAATAGGTATAGAGGGACAAATAGGTAGAGAGAAGTAGATATGAAAGAAGAGATAGAGGGAGAGATAGGGATGGAGAGAGAGGTGA
>CM021107.1:566044957-566070107 GCA_007115665.2 Sequoiadendron giganteum | reverse complement strand
TATAGAGAAGTAGAGGCGTAATGGGAAAGGTAGATAGATTGAGAGAGGGAAAGAGAGAGGGAGAGAAAATGAGGTATACAGGGGTAGGCTAGATAGAGAGCTATAGAGTGAATTTTGGTGGAAGAGAGAGAGGAGGGATGGATAGCTAAAGATGGATAGTTGAGATATATAGAAGGAGAGAGATATAGGTAGAGAGAGGGTAAAGAGATATAGAAAGAGGGGAAGGGAGAGAGGAGAGATAGAAAGAGGGGGAGGAAGGGAGAGATAGAGAGAGTAGAGAGGGAGGAGAGAGATAGAGAGATTTGATAGAGAGGGAAATAAGGTGGAGATATTGAGAGAGAGGAGGCAAGGAGGGAGAGAGAAATAGGAATAGAGGGACAACTAGGTAGAGAGAAGTAGATATGAAAGGAGAGATATAGGGAGAGTTAGGGATGGAGAGAGAGGTGAGACAAAAATAGAGAGATTTCTGGCTAGATAGAGGGAGAAGGAGATAAAGAGAAAAATAGAGGGAAGGAGAGAGGTAGGGATGGAAAGAGAGAGGTGAGAGAGATAAGAGAGAGGAGGGAGGAATAGGTAGGGAGAAAGGGGTGAGATAGAGAGAAAGATAGTAGAGAGGGAAGGGGAAAGAGAGAAGTGAGATAGGTGATAGAGATGTGTGATGGAGCTTAAAATTATAGAGATAAGGAGGAAGGTGGAGAGGTTCAAATTAAAGGAGGGGGGAGAGAGAGAGAGATTTATAGAGGGATAGGTTAGATAGAGATAAGTAGAGAGCAAAGATGGGTGAAAGGAAGAGAGGGGGAGAGATAGGGGGATAAGGAGAGGTGAGATAAAGAGAAGTAGAAAGGGAAGGACAAAGAGAGGGAGATAGAAAAAATTAGAGAGGGAGGGAGGGAAGGAGAGAGAAGTGAGATAGAGATAACTAGAGGGGGAAGGAGAGAGAGAATGACAAGATGGAGAGTAGAGAGGGGAGGAGAGAGTGAGGGAAGAAAGGAGAGAGAGAAAGAGGGGAGAGGGAGGGAGGGAGGGAGGGATAGGTAGGTATAGAGAGTAGAGAGACATATATAGAGATTAAAGGAGAGGGATGAGAGATAGAAAATGTAGAGAGGGAAGGAGGGAGGGAGATAGATATTAGAGAGGGAAGGAGAGAGATATGGACATGTAGAGACATAGTTCTTGATCTCAAGGAAGATATTGTTAGATAAAGGGATGTAGATAGTGAGAGAGAGAGAGAGAAGTCTAGAGAATAAGAGGTGAAAATGAGTGAGATAGAGAGAGAAAGATGAAATTTGACCTCTTGAGTACTAAAATTTGACCTCCTGATTACTGAAATTTGACTAAGTCTGAAACAAATTGCATTTTTTGAAACTAGACTCCATTCTACACATGATGAAAAAAAAAACAATTTTTGATTAGTTTCCAAAAAATTTGGGGGGGAGCACGCTCAAATTTTAGCTTTTCAAGATGTGTCCACTTTGAAGATTCATAAAATTTCATATATTCATGAAAAAAATTATCCGAAAGAAGGAGGATAAACTACATGATGTTAGCTAATTTCTCACCGTTGGGATTTTTAAAATTCTAAAAAAACGTTAACCAAAAGGGGGAGCCCTTAGGCGCTATGCTATTTTTTTTTGATAAAAAAAAGACCTATTTTGGTCCCACCCATTTTTGAGACCCTTAATCTTCATTAATTTAAAAAATGAGTAGTAGCTTAGAAACTAGACTCAGGGCACTTCAACTTTTGTTCTTTTCGTGTCTTGAAATTTTGAGTGTAACTATCTTCATTTTCTCGTACAAATCAGATTTTCCTGATTTCAAAAAAAAAGTGGCATCTTAAGAGCTAGAATTGTGTCATAGATTGGTGCACTTACCCATTAGGGAATCCTCTTTCCCTATTGCATCATTTTTGGTGGTTGATTTTGATGAACCCATCCTTAGAACACTTTCTTTTTCAGTTTTGATTTTGCATTTGCATCCTGGGAAAAAGCTTTCATTGCATTAGGGTTTTGTGTTGTTTGCATTCTAGGGTTCTTAAAAGTGCATTAGTGAATGTTCCATGTTACCTTGCATTTTTTACTAAATTTTCATTGAAAAAGTACATAAAACCCTACATTTGCATTCTGTATTTGCATCCGAAAAGCATAAAAATCATAAAAACTAGTCAAAAATTCTAAAAATTGTCAAAAATATCATTGTTGGGACTAATTCGCTACACTGGGTGACTTAGTCCACTTGCACCATTTGCACTGTAATTCCTCCAATTTTCAGAGCATTTTCTGCAATTCTATTTTCTATTTCTGCATTTTTGTATTGTTTTCCAGAATTTTAGTTATCAACATTTTAGCATCCTTTGTATGCATTGCCTTTCCATCCACCGCACCTTTAGAAAACACTACATGAGTGTTTGGTATCCAATTCTTGATACTTTAGTGAGATGAAGTTCTAGAATCATGGAATCTAACAACAATACACTTGTTGTTGATCATGGGTTACCTCAGACTTCAACTCCTAGTATTGATAATAGTATAATAGACCTAAAAACTACCCTTAGTAACTCTCTGCATTTAGGAAACATTCATGTTGAAAATAAACCTGATGACCTCCCACGTGACATGATATTTCACATTCATTCAGACCTAGTAGACCTCCAACAAGAAATGAGCTTTGAAAACATTTTTTCCATTGTTATTCGTCCTATAGAAAACAATCACCGTATGCTCAACAGTGATGATGGCCTAGGTGTTGTGAAGAAAATAGTTGAGATATATCAAAAAAATGCCCCTTCCAAATATAGGGTCTCTCAACCAACCACCCCTATCACTAGCCAAGGAGGTTCCAACACTCCTCCCTCAATGGTAGTCTCCATTCCTACATATGCTTCCCCTAATGTCACAACTATAATGCAACCAACTAGCAACATGACTCCTTCCCTTGGTATTCCTACTAGTATTCCTACCTCTTATTTGGAATCACATGCTTTATCTTCTTCCACCATGCCACCCATTAGTATTCCATTCAATTTCCTTAACACTACATTTTCCTCCATTCAACAATAAATTTCCACCATTAACCAAAACCAGACTGGTTCACCCACATACTATGTTTGCAGCAATCCCTTGTCCTTAGAAATCTTGTGAACCCTAATGCCACATGAAATAGAAATGCCTATATTTGAGAAGTATGGAGGGAAGGGTGATCCTTCTAATCATGTTAGTTCTTACACTGCTTTGTGTAGTGATTTCACTCTTGATGAAAAATTGTTAGCCAAACTATTTCCTAGAACCTTAAAGGACACTACATTGGATTGGTTCTCCTCTTTACCAAACAATTCAATTCATTCATTCAATGAACTTTTTGATGCCTCTATCAACCACTTACAAGTGCACATGAATCCTAAGAAGACCTTGGCTGACTTGATGAGATGTAATAAAAATAATGATGAAAATATAATATATTTTATCTCATGTTATCGATCACTTTTATCCCAAATTGATGTCAAGATCCCCAATAAACATCTGCAAAAGATGTTTACTGAAAAATTACAAACATGCCTTAAAGAAAAACTCACCATGATTAAATTCCCTTAATTTATGCATTCATGCACAAGGGTATGTGTAAGATCATCATGGAAAAACCAGGCCCTTAAGTGGTCATGAAAATTAAAAAAATCCAAGTTAGGCAACTTGACATAAAAATTTGAATAAGTTATCTATATTATTTCAAAAATATGTAAGAATAGAATTTTTAGAAAATTGAATGTAGTTTTTAAACTACTAGGTTTATTCTAAAGAAAAACTCTATTTGGTGGGTATGTACAGGATCATGATGGGCCAAAAAGTGGTGATATGATGGCCCATGTGGCTGATGAATTGTTTTTTACCGAAAATTGATGAAACGAAAAGGTTTTTTAAAGGAGGTTCTCAGCTTTCCACCAATATAAATTATTCTTTACTTTGAATTCAATAAATAATTATTATTCATTTTATATTTGAATTACGACTAAAGTCTTGATTGATAGGCTTATTGAAAAACATCTATAGCTTTCAAACGATATCACATTTTTTGAATTCGAAACATGTGTCACATTCTATGCTTCGCATACTATAGGATTGAAAAAAAAAATCAATTTCATGAAGTTTTGACTAAGTTAAGGTGGTAAGACATACAATTTTTTATATTTTTTAAAAGTTGTAATAAAAATCTCATAGTTAATTATTTACATGGAAAAAATTACAAAAAATATGCATCACATGAGGACATGAGTCCTCTACTTATATCTAAAATCTTATAAAAAAATCATGTCATTTTATTATGGTTAGGGTGATCAAACAGACACCTACATCTTATTTTTTCCCTGAAATTTATGTACAACTGTATTGCAATTTAAAAGTTTCACCAAATGTATATATATATATATATATATTTAAACAAGCCTAGCAGTTTATAAACTACATTCAATTTTCTACATATTCTATTCTTACATATTTTTGAAATAATATAGATAACTTATTCAATTTTTTATGTCAAGTTGCCTAACTCTGATTTTTTGAATTTTCATCACCACTTAAGGGCCTAATTTTTACATGATGATCCTGCACATACCTTGGTGAAAATTTGAAATTTAAATGCAGTAGTACTTGATTTTCAAGGAAAAAATGAGAAGTGGGTGTCTATCTGACCACCCTAACTACAATAAAATGATAATATTTTTTTATGAAATTTTAGATATAAGTAGAGGACTCATGTCCTGATGTGATGCATAATTTTTTATAATTTAATCCAAGTAAATAATTAATTATGATTTTTTTATTACAAATTTTTAAAAATATAAAAACTCATATGTCTGACCACCTTGGTCAAAACTTCATGAAATTCAATTTTTTTTTAAATCCTATAATATGTGAAGCATAGAATGTGGTGCACATTTCGGATTCAAAAAATGTGATACCATTTGAAAGCTATATATGTTTTTCAATCAACCTATCAATTAGAACTTTAGTCATAATTCAAATAAAAAATAAATAATAATCATTTATTAAATTCAAATTAAAACATAAATTATATTTGTGGAAAGCTGAGAATCTCCTTTAAAAACCCTTTTCATTTCATCAATTTTCGGTTAAAAAAAGTCGTCAGCCACATGGGCCATCATATCACTTACATATCGCCACTCTTTGGCCCGTCATGATCCTACACATACCCACAATGCTCTATGATTATCAAAATTCAACTAGTAGTCATGATATGCGATCCACTTCTAGTCAAATTGAGAGGTTTGATGCTACCAACTAACCCAACTCTCAGGTATTTTGAAAGCCAAATAAAGGGTTTTTCCAAGTTAACCCACCTTGACAATCCCCTCCACCTATCAATAATCAACTAGTAGTTGTTAAGACCACGACGCCTTTTAGTTATGGAGATCCCAAACAAAACTTCACACATTTACCTGATACTCTCCATAATAAAATGCTCCAACTCTTATAGCAACAAATAATTACCTTACCTATTGTCCATGCACCCAGTCCTAATAAGCCTTTGCCTCCATCTTATAAATCCAATTCTTATTGCTATTTTCATAGATAAAATGGACATGACACCGAACAATGTAAGTGTCTTAAGAACCTTTTTCAAGACCTCATTGATTCGGGTCGTCTATCCATTGCCGGTATTAATGATAAATGAAATAAGTCTGTTGCACCCCCAAACCAAAATTTACAAATTTTCACTAATAATATACCTAAACATAACATTTCATTTATCAAATCTAGTGAAACTCCACATAATAATGTTATGAATGTTCATACACAATATGAACATTCTAATCTTCTTTTGAATGTGACCCATGTCAAGCCTATGGATGAAATGGTAGGTGTGATAGATGTTATCCCTCATAAGGGCCAAACCAAAAAATCTCTTGATATTAATTTTTCACCTCAAGACATACTCAAAAATATTCCCAATGGTCCTCTCTACATAGCCAGCCAAATCTACGATAAGCCCACTAATGGGATACTCATAGATCTCGCCTATGGAGAGAATGTGATCACGAAAGAAATTTTGGTATTACATGATATTTATCAAGATGTTTATGACAAACATAACACATGGATCAAAATGCAATTTATCTCCATGCAATTACAAAGAGGCCCCAATACATTGGATGTTACATTATCTATCATCATGCAATCAGACCAATTTTGTTTGCAACTAGGCCACCCATGGATTTGCTCAATGAAAGAGGTCCCCTTGGTTCTTCACAAATGTTTGAAGTTTCCCTTTGACAATGAAAAATTCACCATCGGCCATAGTGGCTTCAATCCATTATCCTCCAAAGGCAACTTTTCCTTAGAATCCTTCTAGCCTGAGCCCATGGAACTCATCACCCCCCGAAGAGATTTTTTTTATCGCTTATAAAAAATTTAAAGCTAAGAAATTATATAAATTTTCTCTTCACAACATGTACCCCTCCACTTATGAGAATTGTATCCTTGATGAAACCATGCTACAACCCAAATCAGACCTACCTAACAATACAACACCTAAAACATGCTCTACATCATCAAAGAGGCCTAGAGATCATGATAGTAATTCCATCTTTCTTGCTCACATAAAAAAAGTTTATAAAGCCAAGGAGAAGTGGCTGAGCAACCTATGGTTCCTCCCATTCACCCCCCCTAGGAATGAAAATCAAACTATAGTTGACCAACCCGCTCCTTCTTAGATGCAACTTGGAAGTCGAATAAAAAAGAATAGAGGAGCTAGGGAGTGTAGGTGTCACCGTCGTGCTCTTGCTCGCAAGTCACAAGATGAAGAAAATATTGAAAATCATAATATACATTTACCAGAAGAAATGTCTAATGAACCTCCTTCTCCACCACCCCAACCTGATCCTATACCCCTATCACAACAAGTATTACATGCTCCAAATGATATTGTCATTGACCCTCCTATTGTCATTAATCTAGATGATGGCGATGGGGAGATTGCTAAAATAAATGAAGAGGTGCATAACAATTTGAATACAATATTTTCCTCTTCCAAGAGATTAAATGATAGATCTCCTTAGATGAGAATTGACCTTGAAACTAGTTCTATAATTTTTGTTGTCCCTCTTGTTAGTCACCCACCCAAATTTTACAATGAGCAAGATTGGGAGGCAAATGACTTGTTTGACGGTTGACTCACATTTTCCTTACTATTCTTTTAAATTTATTTTGCATGTTTTATTTTGTGTAACATGTTCCCCCATACAGTTATGTTTGATTTTCTCTCTCCTTGTGAAATTCTTCTATCTACCGTGAATTTTCCTTCACTTTTTCACTTTTTCTTTTCACCTTCCTTTTGGGGATGATGCAAGGCATTGAGATTGCAATGTCTCCTTCATGTTTACCCAAAAGGATTTTTCCTTTTCTTTTTTCTTTTTGTCTTCCTTTTGGAGATGATGCAAGACATTGAGACTGTAATGTCTCCTTCATGTTGACCAAAAACACTTTTTCCTTTTCTTTTTTATTTTTGTCTTCCTTTTGGGGATGATGTAAGGAATTGAGACCACGATTTCTCCTTCATGTCAACCCAAAAGGCTCAAGTTTCGTTTCTCTTTTTTCCTTTTATTTTTTTGTCCTTTTGGGGATAATGCAAAGCATCGAGACACCCTATGTCTCCTCCATGTTGACCCAAAATGAATTTCTTTTTCTTTATTTTCGCTCTCTCTATGGCCTTCTAGTTTTATGCATTTGGAGAGATGATGATAATTCCACACTCTCTAAACACACATTGCAGCAACTAACATACTGACCCCAAATCCATAGACCCCTTATGTGTTTGGTGTTTTTCTTTTTGGGGGCAACTCCCTTTCTCTTTTCTCTATTTTATTTTCCTTGGCATGATGCAACCTCACTTGGAAACATATCACTTGGTATAGGAATTTCCCAGTTTTCTCTCATGTCCTTTCTTTTTTCTTGCATTCTTTCCTTTTCTACTTTAAAGTAATTGCTCAAATTACAGTGTTTCACAATTCCTTTAAATTAGGGGCATACACTAGCACTATTTGTTTTTGCATTCTTGTTTTTTCTTAGTTCTTAGTGCAGCATTATTACCTCATATGACATGTTTTTGGCTTTGTGGATGACATTGTGTGTAATTTCCTTCATTACATTCCTCTTAGTGGCCTGATGTGACACCTTGCATCCCCTAAGTTGTGAATTTTGTATTATTGGATTGGTCCTCTCTTGGAGACATTAGACACAATGTCCCCTAAGTTAAAAAACTTGCAACTAAATAATAATCCTTTGAATATCCCTTTTGCATTTTCCCTTTTGTATTTTACATGTTATATTTCACACTTTGCATACATGGCCACCTTGCATAACAAAAATTGCATGCTTGGGGTGCCATCCTACACTTGTTCATGAGTTCTAAGCATAAAAATCTTTGCTTGTCTCATGAACAACAAAAAACCTTATCTTTTGTGGTGCCATATCAAATTTATCAGGAGGTATAACTTTGGTATGGTTAAATGGAAAGCCCAACCAGCGGCACAACTTTCCTCATAGCCACCTGCCTATGTGTGGGTACATAATAGGTGTATGTTTCTTACCCTTTTAGGCCTTCTCATTTGGTGGACAACTAAAATTCTCATCACCCTAGAGTGAGTACACTTTATTTTGAACAAAAAGCCTAGATCTGATCCACAACTAGCTAGACAAAAGGTTGAATCTTAATCTGGCTTTCCCTCTCTTTTCACTCTTTCACATCAATTCCTTGTGTGATCTGTTCTACTAATGTTTGTTTGTCATGCGATCTTGATCTGATGGGCTTGATCATCCCTCTTGATTATAGATGTCTCATCTCACTAGCATGAATACCTTGGATCCCTCTCGATATGCATGTCTTGGCTACTTTAGTGTGATTTTGAAGCAATTTCATCCTCTCACTAAAGTGGGGGCTAAATGTGTGGCCAAAAAGTGTAGCCTTGAAACTTGTTCACTCATTTGGGCCTTTTCCATTGGATTTTGGCCTAATTTTTCTTAGATGTAATTTTGTGATGTGTCCAACACATTCACATTAGGCCTTGAATGCTTGCACATCAACAAAAACCTAATGAAGTCTTACAATAGTGTTGTGAAGTGTTGTAACACATTTCCAAACTTTTCTAGGATTTTTCTATAATAATTCACCTAAATAACCATTTTCCAAGCCTTGTTCTAAAGTATTGTAATGTTTTGTAACGAACCCTCAAACTTTCCTAGGCTTGTCATCACTAAAACAACCCTCTTTTATGACAAAATGACCCTTTAATGTAATTATAGGCCTGACTTAAGTGTGTTTCGGGAGACAATCGTGTTAATCAACATTAAACACCTTTTAATTCCTGAATACCACTTGAATTTTTCCAAGTGGACTAAGTCACCACCTTGGGTGACATAGTCCCATTTGACATAAAAATTAAACTTAAATAAAATTTCTAGTGGGATTTTATGTCCAAAACCCTAAGGTCAACCTATGTTGTGTTATTTTTGGGGAATTAGGGCATAAAGTGTATAAATAATGGTTTTTATCATCATTTTATCCCATCCCACTCTCCTACACACAAAAAAATATTCATCTTCACAAGCACTCAAATAATAAATCTTCTCAACCAAGAATTCAAGCACTAAGCACTTCAAGCAACATCCATTGGAGCTGGTTCTTGCATATCTTCAAAATTATTCAACAAAGGTTTGGTGAGTGTTTACATTTGCATATTATTAAATCATATTTTTCTTTGCATTCTATTTCATTTGGGTTTGATTAGCAGCATGGGGTTTGACTAAGGAAAACCCCTATTCTCTAACCCTAACCATTTCCCCCCTCTTTGCATGTGTAATTTGCAGGTTTGTATGCAGATTAGTCAAAGAGAAAGGTGTTGAGAAGGTGTCCTCATTCCATCCACATCATTCCAAGTCAACAAATGCTAGAAGGAGCTAACAGACAACTTGTAGGTCAGATTGTGAAGATTCAGATATAGGTCTTTGTTAGAAACAAAAGTACAAGAAGACACCTATAGATTCCAACCTCAAGAATCCTGAAAGCTCTTGGTGGACTAAGTCACCATCATTGGTGAACTAGTCCTAGTACCATGCTTGAAAATCGGTTTCTATGTTTTTGGATACCCTTTTGCCAAAAACCTGTTCTCACAATTTTTTTGGGGAGGAGGAATAAGTCACCCATTCTAGCATAAGTGTCCCAATCAACGTTTCTAGAAAATTCTAGAAGACTCTAGAGCTCCTCTTCATTAACCTTCAGTTTCCAAGTGTACCATTTATGTCTCTTCCAATTTCTGTACAACTTGCATAAATTTTAGGTCATTGTTAGGAGATTGCATATAGTTCACACTTACATTAGTTTACATTTCATAGCTAGTTTATCTCATTACTTTTCAACACTTAGGCACACACCTCACACCCATTCAAACCCCTTAATCTTGAACGAAGTCACCAAGAATACCTTAGTGCAAAAGAGAGCAATTTCTCAACCTACCTCCTAGGTGAAAAACCCTAGGAGCCCATTGGGAAATCCTCTTTCCCTATTGCATCATTTTTGGTGGTTTAGTTTTGAATTCTCTTATTGATATCTGTTTATGCAATGCATAAATTTATTATTTTTTAAAAATAATTAAATAAATCAAATTGGAAATCATACCATTTACAGCTATGGAAACAACATAAATTACAAGTAGATAATCACAACCAGATTATGATTCTTTCAGTTGTCATAGTTTAAAATTTTATAGATACTAGACATGATGGACCTTTACATTTAAATATACATTCTTAGAAATTTGTAAGGTGTTAGATAAAGGTGTTCGATTTGGAGATGTTGGTATATTCTCAAAATAGGTCTAACAACTTAATTTTGTCTCTATCTTGGAATGTAAATTTTGACTACTATACAAAATTTATCATGTCATTAACTTGAGAAGAGATATAATGACACCATTGTATGGGCTCAAGTCAATTACTCAACTTAATTTAAAAATTAATGAATGATCTCACCATAGCATTAGAGTCAACAACAAGAAGATTAGTAATGTGTTTATGATAATACATTAAAAACTTGGTAAGGTCTTGTTGTGACCTATTTCACACATCACCCCATTACAAATGGGGACCCCCTCCTTTTTGCTTTCTGGTTTTATGCCTTGGCAGCACAATTGCTTATCACCATTTTATTTACAATGAGGAATTAGAGTTTTCTGGAAATCATTTGAGCCAAGTAGAGAATTCAAGCCTGTATCAGTGCCTAGATGTCATGGAAGTGATTAGAAGGACCGATAGACGAGGAACATCATTGCTTTAAGTCAATTTTGACGCTTCCTATTTTTTAGGGATTATGATTTTTTGCTTTTTCCTTTTCCAATTTTTGGAATTTTTAGGCCATTCTGGAGTTCCCATTTTTTAGGGATGCTTTTTGCTTTTTTCTATTTTTGGAAAGTTTCTATTTTGGGAAAAGTTTCCATTTCATCATCCTATTGACTATGAAGCCAATGTACCTCCAGAATGAGAAAATCAACAGAAAAATAAAGGCAAATGGTGAAAAAATGATGAAAAGTGGCTAACACTGGGAAATTCGCCAATGAGAAGGAATGCTAGGCCAAACATGAAGTCCACCCTTGCCTTTGGCAAGCCAAAGGCAGGCACTGGCAAGCCAAGAGTGAAGTCTGCCCATGGAAAGGAAGCCTCCAAGATTGTCATGGCTTGATGAAGTGCAAAGTTTGGCCTATCTTGGAAAGCTCCAAGTCCGCCATAGGCAAGACAAGCTCCAAGTCCACCCTTGGAAGAGAAGACACAAAGTTCGCCCATGAGAGAAGTTGATGGAAAGACAAGCCTTCAAGTCCGCCATGTCTGGAGAAGCCTCCAAGTCTACCATGCCTTGGAAAGAGTCAAGTCCGCTCATGGCTTAATGAAGTGCCAAGTCTGCCCTTGGATAGGTAAGATGCCAAGTGCGCCAATGTCAAGGAGAGCCTGAAGTCCACCCAACTTTGGAAGTGGAAATTTTTCTAATGCATGGATAAAAAATATATGCCTAGAGAGAGAGGGGATCAAGCTGGCATAAAACTCACTCCTTGGTGTGAAGAAATAGAATTCTAAGGCACAAAACAAAGAATGTATAGCAAGGAAAAAATGAATTCCACCCAACTCAGCACAAAATAAATTCCTAATGCATGAATAAAAATTCAAAATGGCAGAGAAATCTCCAAGTCTGCCCAACCTAGAAGGAGAGAGAAAATTTGAAAATTTTGACTAAGTCCGCCTAGAGGAAGCAAGAACATTGTCTGGATCAAGGTCAAAGTCTTCCCAAAGAGAAGTACACATGGTCTAGCCAAAGATGAAATCCACCATGAAGATGTCTAGCCACAGGATCAAGTGCGCCTAGAGAAAAATGCATCTCGTCCGACCAGCTTTAGAGTCCACCCTTGGCATGAAAATCTTGAAATTTGCCCCCCCCCCCCAGCATGGTAAAAGTTTCTAAGGCATGGAAAAGGCGTGAGTGGCAAGAATACACCAAATTCCACCCTCAAGCAAGATGGAAAATATCTAAGGCATGAAGTGCCTAGAGGAGAGATGTGAGATGGCAAAGAAGCTTTCAAGTCCACCCACTCAAGAGGAAAACTGGAAAATCTACTAAGGAGTCTGCCCAACTTTGGAGGCAAGGAGAATTTCTAAGGCATTGGAAAAGTGCACCAAGCATGAGAATGTCTAAGCACTCACCAAGTTTTCCTAGTATGAAGATGCAAGCCGAAGATAAAGTCCACCCAAACTGAAGTGCACATGGTCTAGCCAAAGATGAAGTCCACCAAAGCATGTCTAGCCAACCTTGAAGTATGCCATGCACTTATCCAAGCCAGCTTCAAAGTCTGCTTTGTCAAGGGCATGACCAAGTCCACCAGGGAGAAAGAAAAATAATTAGCTTCCCAATGAGGAAGTCCGCTTAAGCATAATAGAAAATTGGCATGACATGTGCCAAAGTCCACCAAGGTTAGGAACAAACATGGTAAAATTTGCCAAGATGAAGCAAAAAATGGTTAAGTATGGAATTTTCCTACAATAAGAGGATCAAATTTTGACTAAGTGAATAAAATTCTTTCCCACGGATGGAATCTACCCTACTTAGCACAAGCCAAACTCAGAGTTGAAGACAAATCCACATGCAAAGTTCATTCGAGCATAAAGATGGCCAAAATCTTGGCTAAGTGTTGAATGGTCCACATGAAGGCATTACAAAATGAAATTGAATAGGAAAAATTTGGCTAAGTATGGGAAATAATTCACAAAGAAAGTTCAATTTCCTCCATTATGGTGAAAGCACGAGAGATTTCTTCTCCAAATTCAGGGCACTTGAAGGAATTTCAAAGCAATCAAAAAGGAAAATTTCAATAACTACTCCAAGGGGTAACTTCCAGACTTCAAATGCAAGTGAGAAGAAGAAATTGAAATCTCAAAAGAAATCCAAGATCAAAGCTAGGAAGAAACAAGCACAAAGGACAAAGTTGTTGGCAAAGAAAGATATTCTAAGGCAAGTACATGGAAAGAGAACAAGGAGAACAAGGAGGACATCCAGCATGTTGAGGTGGCGCCTTGCATCTTCCAACCAATAAAATTGTTCCAAGTCAACATGTCTAGGCTCAATGAACTTGACTTATCCATGGAGTTGGTTTATATTTAGCAAGAAGGACAAGTGTCCCAAAATGTAATTTTCTCATTGGTCGAGAGGTAGTTAATTATGACAAGCCCTAATTAGGGTTTTATTTTGTAATCTCGACTCTTGATTCAAAATCAATATTGGCCATTGAGTTGTGATCGGGGAGCCTATAAATTAAGCTCACCCCTCATTTGTAAAGTTGTGAAGTGAGTAGTATTAAATTTTTGTGATAAGACTATTTCCGTTAATAAAAGCTCTAGTGCATGATTTGACTAGAACCACTTTTGTTTTCAAATAGTGTGCAAGGTTTACAAATTCTCCTTCAACATTTAGAGTAGAGTTAAATTAGCATTTTCATTTGAATGTTTGTTAAGTGAATGATAGATCTGATAGCAATGGTGGATGAAATTCAGCTCATACTTTTGTTGAATAGATGATTTGTTTTCAATGTGCAAATTTAGCCTTAGATATTAAGTTGTGGATGCTTAACTTCAGTTTGGATAATTATTAATTCAAACATGAAAATCATTATCACCTCTATTGAAGATTGCACCCGCTTTGCGTAGTTTCCTAAAGGAGGCGAAACAAAGTGTGGTTACCCCATTTCATCTAATCATTGTCGTCTCTTGATTTCTTAGGAGTAGCTTAGACTTCTAAACCCTTGCCTTTTTGCTTTTTTTTGGAAAATCTAAAATACTCAATGGAAGGAGCCTTCAATGATAAAATTGTCTAAGTCCTCAACTTGCAAATAGATTTTAACATAAGTCCCCTTGTGACTACAAGCAAATCACAATGCCCACTATCCTTATCCACATGTCATGACCTGACTAAAGAAACATTGGAGTTATTGCATAATCTTCTTAGCATACACATTAAATTTTCAAGAGAGGATAAAGTGTCCTTGGGCATTTTATTTTGTGTTGGGTGGCTATTCAAAATGCACACCAACAGAATTGGCACTAGAAGGAGGGTTTTAACTGAGTGTTGTTGTATGCTTGCCTCCTCCTAACACACCAACATAATTGGCACTAGAAGAGGGCTGAACAGAGAAGTTCTTTTACAAGGAAAGTTTGAACAGAGTGTTGTTATATGCTCGCCTCCTCCTGACACACCAAAAAAATTGGCACTAGAAGGAGGTGTTGGGTCTCAAAAATGCTGGTATGAACCATGAGAGGTTGCCAAGCTCTCAGAACGCTTTTGGCCAACTAACAAGGCCAATTGATGCAATTGTACCTTCTTCTCTTTAGGCTCTGCTAGACCTAGGCAGGTGCACCTATCTGTATGTTGCAGATTTAAGATGGGTTTCTTGGTTGATCAATCTATCCACAATGGCAAAGGGAAGTGGACAGATAAAATTACCACAACTAGTCCTAATCCTACTACACAATTGAAAGGTTTTCTGAATAAGTTGTTTGATATGGATTTGTATCTCTGGGTTGTGGTAGATTAGTGCCTTCTATCCACATGGGCAATGGAGTCAAAATGATAAGTATTTCTTCCTATTGGCTTAACTCTAGTTGTTACGCACTCTGAAAATTCTATGGCTTGCATAAAAATTTACTAAGTCTATGTCTTGCATAAACTGTGCTAGAATGTTTCTCTATCAAGTTCTTCTTTAACTATCCAAAAGAAAAACTCAAAACCACTGTGATTAATCAAGAGAGTTTAATTCTGACTTGCAGACACTAGTTAATTAAATCACACAAAATGAGAATGCATTTTGATAAACCAGGTATATACTTGATATGCTGATTTAAATGATTAAAAGATCCAAGTTGGAGACAACCAAAATAAAGAATATGAAATTTATTTATCACAACAACTAAACACCAAAAGAATTTTACCAATTTAACATATTTTCTCCATTGATTCTATTTCAAGAAAAGTCTGTCATTATTTACATCCCAATCCCTTCTCGAGAAAAATCATCACTACAGTCTAATTATTGCCTTCTCTTTTCTATCTCCCTCTCTTTTGGTTCTTACAAATATTTATACATTTATAGATCAAGGGTCACAACCTTTCATTTTCTGTTATGGTCGTTTACATATTTCAGTCGAAATTTAAAATATTTAATTAATTGCCTTGTCGGAAAATTAATCATTTAAACTATAATCGGGCTTTTAATTTCACTTTATGTCTTTTCCTGCCCTTTAAATTTCCCTTCCCATGGCCTTTAACATTTTTACCGCTATACCGTGGTCATGCCATTCGTACCCTGTGGTATGGTGGTAAATTGACTTTTCAACGGTCTTCATTGTCGTCGCTGATCACCATGACCGTTATCTTCATATTTACCGCGCTACCGCGGCCTTTGACTTTCTTACCCGCGGTATCGTGGTATTTGACTATCATTTGCTTCACCGTCTATTACCTTGCCTTTTACTGCTAACCAACCGCTGACTGTTTACCATAGTTACCGCGGTCTCCACTCGAGCCCCCTACGGTACCGCAGTATCCATGTATACAAACCACTAGCCGTTCATTTGACCACCTTCATCGACTGTTGACCGCTACCGCGGCCACCGCAGTCTATGATTAGACCATGTGCGGTAGCACGGTAAAGGTCTTTGTTGCTACGTTGACTGTCTCCCTTAGCCGCCTGTTGACCGCTACTGTGGCCACCGCAGTCTCCTCACTGACTGTTTGCAGTATAGCGGTAATTGCTAATAGCTACTGCCAACTACCTTTGCTCACTTTCTCAGTGACTGTTTGTTTTCAACCGCTAGACTGTTTACCGCACTACCGCAGTCACTGGCTTGACTGCCAGCAGTACTGCGGTAGCCACTTTATGCTGCCTGCTAACCGCTAACCGTCCACCGCGCTACCGCGGTCACTAGCTTAACTACTAGTGGTACCACGGTAGCCGCTTTGTCGTTTACCACCCATTCATTTGATCGCCTTCGTTGACCGTTGACCGCTATCGCGGCCAACGCGGTCTATGCTTAGATCGTGTGCGGTACCGTCATAAAGGTCTTCGCTGCTACCTTGACTGTCTGTTAACTGCTACCGCGGCCACTATGGTCTATGCTTAGATCGTGTGTGATAGCGTGGTAGACATTTGCTATCTATTTTTTAACCACCACCGCCATACCACAGGCCCCTTTGTGGGAGGCCATGGTAAAGCGGTAAGGGCATAAAATGTAATTTAATGATGCGGTAAGGTTTAGAATTTATTTTTGGCTCATTTAAATGGTGGTAAAGCAGAATTTTTTATGGGATAGATAATGAAAATGTAAGGTATGAGTAAAATAAAATTTCCTAAGGTTTTGATGGATTTTTATGGAAATTTGTGAGAAAATTGTAGGGTTTTAGAATGGAAAAAATTAGTTCTAATAGGAGGGTTGAGTATTAGGTTGTTTATTTTAACAAGTGGGGAAATTTAGCTGGATGGAACCACTATGAACTTTGAAATTCCAAATATAAGATATGTTAGATCTCTTTTATGTCAAAAACTCAAAAAAAAGTGAAAAGTTAGAAAAAATAAAATAAAATTAAAAAAAGATCAGAAATGCAAAATCAAGAAGCAAATTTCTCAATGGATGGGCGTCCATTCCAAATTTCTTTATCTCAAGACAGTCTCATGGATATTTCTCAAAAACAAGAAAATTTGAATGCACAGTTGTATCCCAAAAAAATTTCTAAGTTTGCTTTGCCAGGAAGATGCCGAATTCATGAGACCTCCAAGCACGAAGAGATTAGTTGCTTGACATTTCTCACAAGGATAGAGCTTGTTCTCCAAGGGAAATTTTCTTTTGGGATGTTCCCAAGCTAGGAATGTTGGATATAGAACTTGATGATTATAGCATTCTAGAAGTTAGAAATGAGGCCTTCATGATGTTCATACTTAGAATCCAATATCAAATGGAACTAGGTAATGTTCACTTGAAAGGTGTTTTGCTCCCTCATTGGTGTTGGATTCACAATGTACCTCATCCAGAGTTCATTTGCACATCATGTGGACAGGCCATCAACCATGTCAGATGTCACCTTGGATGATCACAACTACCATATGGATTCTTCAAGCATGAAACAGGGATTGAGTATGTCAAGCGAACATTTTTAGCACCAAATAAAGAATGCACCACAATGTCATATAATGGCAAAGAGAATAAGTCACAATATGATAATTTGATCAAGCTTAGGGATCAAGTGGGTGAAGATATTCCAAGCATTGTAATGCCAGAGGAGGCCGTTGGAGTAAAGATCAAGGAATTAATAGCATACATTCAGGCGAGAGAGGCAATCCAATATCAACATGTGGATTTGAGTGAAAATGAAGAACTACAAGTTGGAGAGGGTCCTCAAGTGGATGATGGGACACAAGAAGGGAGCGGTCCCAATTCACTTCAAGAAGGAATGGTCCTTGATGAAAAAGTTCAATTATGCATAAACAAGATGGAAGAAACGATAGGCAGCTTGAGGCAAGATAATATGTTTGACAATCAATGGGAAACCAAGATGGAAGAAGAATATGAAATACATTTTGCATCAGTGTTAGACCCAATGCTCACAGTCATCAAAGAATTGCTTGATGAAATTGAAACAAATGGCACACTACCTGATGAAAAAGTAATTGTGATAGAGGCATAGAATGGAGAACAATTCAGGTTGGGGCTTGATCCATTGTTGGGGATTCAAAACGAGTCGGTGAATGAAATACTCCAAATTTCCAAATTCCCTTTTGAATCCAATCCCTGCCACACTCCACCTAGTTTGGAATGTGATGTTGATCTCCATGTTTTAAATGCAAGTGGTATGGTTCACCATCAACTTCAACCCCCTGATGAAGCAATGGATGACGAGAAAGAATTCGTGTTTGCAAATTAAGACCACCAGGTTGTATCTTTCCCTACTGCTGACTACAATGAATATCATTTTGATTATGGAGATTTAGGAAAGATAACTTGTTTATGGATTAATCATGGTCTAGGTGAGTTGCCCCAGTTACTAATCTTTCCCGAAGTTTTGCTTGAATTTCAGGTTTGTCCTTTGAAAGAATATTTTTCAGAGTTTAAAGATAAGTTTGCAAAATTTTGCACTACGACCACTACTTTGTTATTCCTACACATCCTGAGAAATCATGCTAGGAGATGTATATACTTAGGTCTTTTGAGTGATGTTCGCTTAAATTTTTTTTCTTTTGTCTAGAGTAGGTTTTCTTTCACGTTTTTCTTTGTTTTCTTTAGATTAGTTGTTTTTCTTTCTTAGTTTAGTTTGCTTATCCACTTTATTTTTCTTTCAATAAAGAGGGCTCCCATTTGTGAAGGGCATTGTATCTTAAGAACTCTAGCATCTATGCTAAATTATGTTTAGTCCATTTCTTGGATATTATTTTATGAAGTACTTTTGAATCCAAGATTGTTCTTTTTCAACTTCATCGTTTGGTTAAGGTTAATACTTGGTTGGAAAGGGAATCATCTATTATATCTTGACATTGAGTCATGCAGTTATTATATCTTACACACTTAATGAGTTCTCTGAGTCACTATGGTCCAAGGTGAAGTCATGGTCAAGCTAACAGAAAATAATCAAAAGTCTTACTTCAGCGCCACTATAATACTCAAGCCCATGTGAGCTTCATTTCTTACAAGCCAAAGTGTGGAAATATATGAAAAGAAAAGAATATCAAAATGAAGGAAAAAAAGAAGAGAAAAAGGTCAAAACACTTGGCTATGGGTGTGCGGACATCTCTATAGGTGTACAGTCAATAAATAAAAAAATCACTGGAAGTAGAGCAATCTCCTTGAGATTATAGAGATAACCTCATCGGGGCAATGGACACTCGTTGGTAGCGAGGCTCTATCCAAGGATTCTTTTGGAGTTAAGACAAACTACATAAGAAGGCCATGATGAAACCAAAGATTCATATTGTTCTTATGAGATAGAAATAAATGGATGTGCACACAATCGTAACTGAAGGATGAAAGGTCTTGATACAGTTTAGGATTCCTCTTTCCTTTTGAGTACTCCACTTAGCCAACGGGTAAGTTGGTTAGAATTAATTTAAGATTTTGGGTTTAAAGAAAATTATATCTTTGAAATGTTTAGGAACATTTATTCAAGTTGGTGCTAGATGTTATGACCTATTTCACACATCGCCCCATTGCAAATGGGAACCCCTTCTTTTTGCTTTTTGGTTTTTTTCCTTGGCAGTGCAATTTCTTATCACCATTTTATTTACAATGAGGAATTAGAGTTTTATGGAAATCATTTGAGCCAAGTAGGGAATTCAAGCCTGTATCAGTGCCTAGATGTCATGGAAGTGCTCAAAAGGACTAGAAGATGAGGAATGCCATTGCTTTGAGTCAATTTTGACACTTCCTATTTTTTTAGGGATTACGCTTTTTTGCTTTTTGCTTTTTTGAATTTTGGCATTTTTAGGCCATTCTAGAGTTCCTATTTTTTAGGGATGTTTTTTGTTGTTTTCTATATTTAGAAAGTTTCTATTTTTGGAAAAGTTTATATTTTGGGAAAAGTTTCCATTTCATGATCCTACTAACTATGAAGCCAATGTACCTCTAGAATGAGCAAATCAATAGAAAAATCAAGGCAAATGGTGAAAGATTGATGAAAAATGGCTAACACTGGGAAATTCACCAATGAGAAGGAATGGAAGGCCAAGCATGAAGTCTGCCCTTGCCTTTGGAAAACCAAAGGTAGGCACTAGCAAGCTAAGAGTGAAGTCTACCCATGGAAAGTAAGCCTCTAAGATCGCCATGGCTTGATGAAGTGCAAAGTCCACCCTGTCTTTGCAAGCTCCAAGTCCACCATAGGAAAGACAATCTCCAAGTTCGCCCTTGGTAGAGAAGACACAAAGTCTTCCCATGAGAGAAGTGGATGGAAAGACAAGCCTTCAAGTCCACCATGTCTAGAGAAGCCTCCAAGTCCACCCTGTCTTGGCAAGCTCCAAGTCCGCCATAGGCAAGATAAGGTCCAAGTCCACCCTTGGCAGAGAAGACATAAAGGCCCCCCATGAGAGAAGTGGATGGAAAGACAAGCCTTCAAGTCTGTCATGTCTGGAGAAGCCTCCAAGTCCGCCATGCCTTGGAAAGATTCATGTTCACCCATGGCTTGATGAAGTGCCAAGTCCGCCCTTGGACAGGTAAGATGCCAAGTGCACCAATGTCGAGGAGAGGCTGAAGTCCACCCAAGTTTGGAAGGGGAAATTTTTTTAAGGCATATATAAAAAGTATATTCCTAGAGAGAGAGGGGATCAAGCTGGCATAAAATTCACTCCTCGGCATGACGAAATGGAATTCTAAGGCACAGAACAAAGAATTTATGGCAAGGCAAATGTGAATTCCACCCAACTCAGCATGAATAAAAATTCAAAATGGCAGAGAAATCTCCAAGTCTGCCCATCCTAGAAGGAGAGAGAAAATTTGAAATTTTTGACTAAGTCAGATGTCTGCTAAGTGAAAAATGCGCCTAGAGGAAGCAGGCACATTGTCTAGATCAGGGTCAAAGTCTACCCAAAAGAAGTACACATGGTCTATCCAAAGATGAAGTTCGCCATGAAGATGTCTAGCCACAGGATCAAGTGCGCCTAGAGGAAAATGCATCTCGTCTGGCCAGCTTCAAAATCCGCCCTTGGCATGAAAATATTGAACTTTTGCCCTGCCCAATATGGTTAAAGTTTCTAAGGGATGGAAAAGGTGTGAGTGGCAAGAATACTCCAAAGTCCACCCTCAAGCAAGATGGAAAATATCTAAGGTATGAAGTGCCTAGAGGAGAGATGTGAGATGACAAAGAAGCTTCCAAGTCCGCCCACCCAAGAGGAAAATTGGGAAATCTACTAAGAAGTCTGCCCAACTTTGGAGGCAAGGAACATTTCTAAGGCATTGGAAAATTGCGCCAACCATGAGAATTTCTAAGCACTCACCAAGTTCACATAGTATGAAGATGGCAGGTCGAAGACAATGTCTGCCCAAATGGAAGTGCACATGGTCTAGCCAAAGATGAAGTCCGCCAAAGCATTTCTAGCCAACCTTGAAGTCTTCCATGCACTTATCCAAGCCATCTTCAAAGTTCTCTTTGTCCAAGACACAACCAAGTTTGCCAAGGAGAAAGAAAAAGAATTGGCTTTCCAATGAGGAATTTCGCTCAAGCATAATATAAAATTGGCATGACATGTGCCAAATTCCACCAAGGTTAGGAACAAACATGGTAAAATTTTCGAAGAGGAATAAAAAAATGGCTAAGTATTGAATTTTCCTAAAATAAAAGGATCAAATTTTGACTAAGTGAATAAAATTATTTCCCAAGGATGGATTCTTCCCTACTTAGCACAAGACAAACTCAGAGTTGAAGACAAATCCATAGACAAAGTTCATTAGAGCATAAAGATGGCCAAAATATTGGCTAAGTGTTGAATAGTCCACATGAAGGCATTATAGAATGAAATTAAATAGCCACAATTTGGCTAAGTATGGGAAACACTTCACAAAGAAAGTTCCAATTTCGTCCATTGTGGTGAAAGTACAAGAGAGTTCTTCTCCAAATTTTATGGCACTTGAAGGAATTTCAAAGAAATCAGGAAGGAAAAGTTCAATAACTACTCCAAGGGGTGACTTCTAGACTTCAAATGCAATTGAGAAGAAGAAATCAAAATCTCAAAAGAAATCAAAATCTCAAAAGAAATCCCAGATCCAAGCTAGGAAGAAATAGGCACAAACGACATAGTTGTTGGCAAAGAAAGATATTCTAAGGTAAGTACATGGAAAGAGAACAAGGAGACCAAGGAGGACATCCAACACGTTGAGGTGGCGCCTCGTCATCTTCCAACCAATCAAATCGTTCCAAGTCAACATGTCTAGGTTCAATGAACTTGACTTATCCATGGAGTTGGTTTATATTTAGCAAGAAGGACAAGTGTCCCAAAATGTAATTTTCTCATTAGTCGAGAGGTAGTTAATTATGATAAGCCCTAATTAGGGTTTTATTTTGTAATCTCGACTCTTGATTCAAAATCAATCTTGGTCATTGAATTTTAATTGGGGAGCCTATAAATTGAGCTCACCCCTCATTTGTAAAGTTTTGAGGTGAGTAGTATGAAATTGTTGTGATAAGACTATTTCCATTAATAAAAGCTCTAGTGCATGATTTGCTTAGAACTACTTTTGTTTTCAAATAGTGTGCAAGGTTTACATATTCTCCTTCAACATTTAGAGTAGAGTTAAATTAGCATTTTCATTTGAATGTTTGTTAAGTGAATGATAGATCTGATAGCAGTGGTGGATGAAATTAATCTCATACTTTTGTTGAATAGATGATTTGTATTCAATGTGCAATTTTAGCCTGAGCTATTAAGTTTTGGATGCTTAACTTCAGTTTGGATAATTATTAATTCAAACATGAAAATCATTATCACCTCCGTTGAAGATTGCACCTGCTTTGCATAGTTTTCTGAAGGAGGCGAAACAAAGCGTGGTTACCCCATTTCATCTAATCATTGTTGTCTCTTGATTTCTTAGGAGTAGCTTAGACTTCTAAACCCTTGCCTTTTTGCATTTTTTTGGAAAATCTAAAATACTCGATGGAAGGAGCCTTGAATGATAAAATTGTCTCAGTCCTCAACTTGCAAATAAATTTTAACATAAGTCCCCTTGTGATTACCAGAAAATCACACTGCCCACTGGCCTTATCCACATGTCATGACCTGACTAAAGAAACATTGGAGTTATTGCATAATCTTCTTAGCATACGCATTAACTTTTCAAGAGAGGATAAAGTGTCCTTGGGCATTTTATTCTGTGTTCGGTGGCTATTCAAAACGCACACCAACAGGTCTCAAATAAATATTTTATACCAATTGCAAGTTAAACTTGGAATTTTTTTATAGGGAAATATTAAAAAAATAAGTGAATAATGTAAATTTTAGTGTCATACTAGTCAATTGTCTTTATAAGACCATCATGACTTGAAGAATGAGTCAAAACGAAATTATTATTAAGTCCACATCAAAAAATGAATAAGGGCATGACATTTTCTATAGGGTAACATTTTATTCTCCATATAGTGGTGAAATTATATTTTTAAATTAATGTTGTAGATTTCCAAAAATTAATTTTTTAGATTTTTTTTATTTTTTTCACTCTATTTTGAGCTTCAAATCCTTGTAACTTTCACAAAAGGGCTCCTTTCTAGGTTCATTTTTTATGTTTTGTTTCCTTCCAAGTTCTATACATTGACATAGTTTTTAAGTTCTCATCTCATATGAATATTGTGATTTTATTTTCGTTTTAATTAATTTCTTACTATATAATGTTTTAAGAGAATTTAATTATAAATTGTTTGAATCATTTTTTAATCTATACTAGTTTATAAGAATCTATCTTTTATAGTACAAATTGTTTAAATAGTATTTAGGTAATATTCACATGGATAAAGTATCAAAATTTCCTTTCATCACCTATCCCAATACTATTGCAACTTAAATATGTTAAACCATGAAATTTCCTCCAAGATTTCCCTAACACTACTCACTTACAATAAGTCTTTAATATTCAAAAATGGAAAGAATCTATTTCTAAAAGCTCTTCCATTTTCCCCTCTTCATAATTCTTGTGCAAACCACTATAAATACTTATTAAAAAAATAATAATTATATAAACACAAGAAGGGATAGCTATAAAAGGAACAAAATAGGATTATTAAGCTTGTTATTTATAGAAATATAATTCACATAATGATAAAATAATAACTAATTACAAAATATATTAATTTACTAGTAAATGCTTGATGTGCACACATACATATAGTCATAACATTAAATATTGCATTTCATTTTGATGCAAAAATTCTCACACAATCAAAGCCAAAAATCATTGCAATAAACATTATGGATTGTGGAAACTTGATATCTCTAAGATTATAAATACTCGTGTTTCAATCATTTGATGACACTTTTAGATGATTTTACTAATATTTAAATGCATTTTTCTTAAAAATGAGAATAAATTGTATAGTTGTATTTTAATTTACTAATATTAATGGTTATATTGAAAAGTATCCAAAAGCTTCGCAATTACTATTAACCATTTTAACTTGGATAAATTTATAATCTTATTTTAAGTTATGCATCTTTTTATATTAACATAGTTTTTTCATGACACATTCTACAACAAGACACAAAATTTATATGGTTCTTAGATATTTAAAAGAAACATTAACTTGTCTATTTATTATACTATGGACATTTATAGTAGCAGCATTTTTAATTTAATATATTTGAATGTTTCAAATTTACTTGTTCTACAATGTATTTTATATAACTGTTATGTTTTCGTATACAATACAAATAATAGATACCCAAAGACTTATCAAAACACTCAAATAACACTTAAAACATATATTATAGCAATATGAAAACATATTATCTAGTGATAAGCTCATGCTTGAAAGAAAATTATGTGTTAAGCATATTACATTGATTAGTTATTAACATTCAGTTATGTAGAGTGACAAT
>CM021107.1:565984998-566044857 GCA_007115665.2 Sequoiadendron giganteum | reverse complement strand
TCTTATCTTATTCAGTTATTTGTAAGAACCAATTTTCAGCACTTTTGCTTTTGATTAGATTTATCACTTTTGATCATATATATTGCCATATTTAGTACTTTCTACTAACTAATTGTTGTGCAACTGAAATTTACCTTATCTTATCTTGTTTGTAAGAACCAATTTTCAGCACTTTTGCATTTGATCAAATTTAACACTTATGATCAAATAAATTGCCTTGTTTGGTACTTTCTATTGTAATGCTATTAAAAGCCAACTTGAGGATGAGAATGAGGCTCCCTAAAATTACTTATGTATCTTCCTGAAATTCATTGCTCTCCCAAGTGTAGCAAGTGTCCTGTTGTGACCTATTTCACACATCACCCCATTGCAAATGGGGACCCCCTTCTCTTTGTTTTTTGGTTTTTTGCCTTGGCAGCGCAACTGCTTATCACCATATTATTTACAATGAGGAATTAGAGTTTTCTGGAAATCATCTGAGCCAAGTAGAGAATTCAAGCCCATATCAGTGCCTAGATGTCATGGAAGTGCTTAGAAGGACCGGTAGACGAGGAACGCCATTACTTTGAGTCAATTCTGACACTTCCTATTTTTAGGGATTCTGCTTTTTTGCTTTTTGCTTTTTTGATTTTTGGCATTTTTAGGCCATTCTAGAGTTCCTATTTTTTAGGGATGCTTTTTGCTTTTTCTAGTTTTAGAAAGTTTCTATTTCGAGGTCCCATTGATCATGAAGTCAACACGCCTCCAGAAATCAACATGAAAATCAAGGTAAAAGATAAAATATGACTAGTCTGGAAAGTTTGCCAATGAGAAGGAATGGAAAGCCAAGCATGAAGTCCGCCCTTGCCTTTGGCTGCCAAAGGCATGCACTAGCAGGCAAAGAGTGAAGTCTGCCCATGGAAAGGAAGCCTCCAAGATCGCCATGGATTGATGAAGTGCAAAGTCCGCCCTATCTTGGCAAGCTCCAAGTCCGCCATAGGCAAGACATGCTCCAAGTCTGCCCTTGGCAGAGAAGACACAAAGTCTGCCCATGAGAGAGGTCGATGGAAGGACAAGCCTCCAAGTCTGCCCATGTTAGAGAGATGTCCAAGTCTGCCCTTGGACAAGGCAAGGCTAAAGTGCACCAATGTCAAGGAGAGGCTGAAGTCCGCCCAACTTTGGGAGAGGAATTTTTTCTAAGGCATTGGCCAAAAATATGCCAAGTATGGAGGATGGCAGAGCATCATGGCAAGTCCACCCTTTCCTGTGGCAAGCCAACCCCAAAGTCTACCCTTTTCTCTAGAAAGACAACTTGCAAAGTCCGCCCTTGCCTTGGAAAGAAATGGCAAAGCATCTTGAAAGTTCGCTATCAGCCTTGGCAAGCCAACCTTCGAGTTCGCCACCCTCTGGAAAAGCCATCATGAAGTCTGCCATAAGGAAGTAAAGAATGGAAAGACATTGAGGAAGTCTGTACATGGCATGGATCGGTCGAAGTCCACCCTTAGCAAGAGGAAAATTGGCAAATCTATTGAGAATTCCACTCAACTTTGGAGGCAAGGAAAATTTCTAAGGCATTGGCAAAGTGCGCAAAGCATGAGAATGTCTAAGCACTCACCAAGTTCGCCTAGTATGAAGATGGCAGGCCGAAGACAAAGTCTGCCCAGAAGGAAGTGCACATGGTCTAGCCAAAGATGAAGTCCGCCAAAGCATGTCTAGCCAACCTTGAAGTCTGCCATGCACTTATCCAAGCCAGCTTCAAAGTCCGCCTTGTCCAAGACACAGCCAAGTCCGCCAGGGAGAAAGAAAAAGAATTGGCTTGCCAATGAGGAAGTCCGCTCAAGCATAATAGAAAAATGGCATGTCAAGTCCAAAGTCAGCCAAGGTCAGAAACAAGCATGGTAAAATTTGCCAAGAGGAAGCAAAAAAAGGGGCTAAGTGTGGAATTTTCCTACAATAAAAGGATCAAATTTTGACTAAGTGTTGAAAAGAAAACGGGAAAAATGAAGAGGAATAAAGAGGAAATGAATAAAATTCTTGCCCAAGGATGGAGTTTGCCCTACTTAGCACAAGCCAAACTCAGAATTGAAGACAAATCCACAGGCAAAGTTCATTCGAGCATAAAGATGGCCAAAATCTTGGCTAAGTGTTGAATGGTCAACATGAAGGCATTACATAATGAAATTGAATAGCCAAAATTTGGCTAAGTATGGGAAATACTTCACAGAGAAAGTTCCAATTTCTTCCATTATGGTGAAGGCACAAGAGAGTTCTTCTCCAAATTCAAGGCACTTGAAGGAATTTCAAAGCAATTATGAAGGAAAAGTTAAATAACTGCTCAAAGGGGAGACTTGCAGACTTCAAATGCAAGTGAGAAGAAGAAATCAAAATCTCAAAGGAAATCCAAGATCAAAGCCAGGAAGAAACAAGCACAAAGGACAAAGTCGTTGGCGAAGAAAGATATTCTAAGGCAAGTGCATGGAAAAAGAACAAGGAGACCAAGGAGGACATCCAACACGCTGAGGTGGCGCCTCGTCATCTTCCAACCAATCAAATTGTTCAAAGTCAACATGTCTAGGTTCAATGAACCTGACTTATCCATGGAATTGGTTTATATTTAGCAAGAAGGACAAGTGTCCCAAAATGTAATTTTCTCATTGGTTGAGAGGTAGTTAATTATGACAAGCCCTAATTAGGGTTTTATTTTGTAATCTTGGCCGTTGATTCGAAATCAATCTTGGCCATTGAATTGTAATCAGGGAGCCTATAAATTGAGCCCTCCCCTCATTTGTAATTGGTGAAGTGAGTAATATGAAATTGTTGCGTTAGACCATTTTCGTTAATAAAAGCTCTTATGCATGATTTGCTTTGAATCACTTTTATTTTCAAGTGGTGTGCAAGGTTACATATCTCCTTCAACACTTAGACTAGAGTTAGAGTAGAATTTTATTTGAGTGTTTGTTAAATGAATGATAGATCTGATAGTGGTGATTGGTGAAATCTAGCTCATACTTTCTTTGGATAGATGATTTGTATCCAATGCGTAAAGTTAGCCTAAGCTCTTAAATTGTGGATGCTTAACTTCAGTCTTATTCTGGACATGAAAATCATAATCACACCCCTAGAAGATTGCACCCACTTTGCGTAGTTGTCCCAAGGCGGCGAAACAAAGTGTGGTTCCTTCTTTCACCCAATCATTGCCGTCTCTTGAATTATTAGGATTAGATTAGCACTCCTAAACCCTTATCTTTTTTTACATTTTTTTTGGAAATCCTAAAATTGAGAAAACCCAAAAAGAAAGAGCCTTCAATGTCAAAACCATCTAAATCCTTAGCTTGCAAATAAATTCTAAGGTAAGTCCCCTTGTGATTATTAGCAAATCACAATGCCCACTAATCTTATCCACACGTCAAGACCTGACAAAAGAAACCTTGGAATCGCCATATGATTTTCTCGCAATCTTAGCATACGCGGTGGTTTTTCAAGAGAGGATAAAGTGTCCTTGGGCATTTTGATTCTGTGTTCGGTGGGTATTAAAAACACACACCAACAGAATTGGCGCTAGAAGGAGGGCTGAACAGAGAAATTCTTTTGCAAGGAAGGTTTGAACTGAGTGTTGTTATATGCTCGCCTCCTCCTAACGCACCAACAGAATTGGCGCTAGAAGGAGGGCCGGATGTAGAAAGACTCATTTGCTCAGGACGGAAATAGAGAAAAAGAAGAATTCTTTGCTCAATCACTTTTGTATCATCCATATGCTCGCCTCCTCTTAACGCACCAACAAAATTGGCGCTAGGAGGGCTGACATTAGGTTGTTTATTTTCACAAGCAGGGAAATTCAACTGGATGGAACAAGTATGAACTTTGAAATGCCAAATTAGAGATATGTTAGATCTCTTTTATGTCAAAAAATTCAAAAAAAGTGAAAAGTTAGAAAAATTCCAAAAAAGATCAGAAATGGAAAATCAAGAAGGAGATTCCTCAATGGATTGATGTCCATTCCATATGTCTTGCTCTCAAGACAGTCTCGTGGATATTGCTCAAATCCAAGAAAATTTGAATGCACAGCTGCATCCCAGGAATTTGTCTAAGTTTGCTTTGCCAGGAAGATGCCGAATTCATGAGACCTCCAAGCACGAAGAGATCAGTAGCTTGACATTTCTCTCAAGGATAGAGCTTGTTCTCCAAGGGAAAATTTTCTTTTGGGATGTTCCCAAGCTAGGAGTGTTGGATGTAGAACCTGATGATTATAGCATTCCAGAAGTTAGAAATGAGGCCTTCACGAAGTTCATACTTAGAATCCAATATCAAATAGAACTAGGTAATGTTCACTTGAAAGGTGTTTTGCTCCCTCGTTGGTGTCGGATTCACAATGCACCTCATCCAGAGTTCACTTGCACATCATGTGAATAGGCCATCAACCATGCCAGATGTCACCTCAGATTACCAAAGTTACCATATGGATGCTTCAAGCATGAAGCATGGATTGAGTATGTCAAGCGAACATTTTTAGCACCAGATGAAGAATGTACCACAATGCCATCTAATAACAGGGAGAATAAGTCACAACAGGATGATGTGATCGAGCTTAGGAATCAAGTGGGTGAAGATATTCCAAGCATCGTAATGCCAGAGGAGGCTGTTGGAGTAAAGATCAAGGAATTAATAGCATACATTCAGGCGAGAGAGGCAATCCAGTATCAACATGTGGAATTGAGTGAAAATGAAGAACTACAAGTTGGAGAGGGTCCTCAAGTGGACGATGGGACACAAGAAGGGAGCGGTTCCAGTGCACTTCAAGAAGGAATGGTCCTTGATGAAAAAGTTCAATCATGCATAAACAAGATGGAAGAAATGATAGGTGGCTTGAGGCAGGATAATATGTTTGACAACCAATGGGCAACCAAGATGGAAGAAGAATATGAAATACATTTTGTGTCAGCGTTGGATCCAATGCTCATAGTCATGGAAGAATTGCTTGATGAAATTGAAACAAATGGCTACGATGAACAAATGGCAGCGATAAGAATGAACAATTTAGGTTGGGCTTGTTGATCCATTATTAGGGATTCAAGGAGCTGGTGGATTTGAGTGAAAATGAAGAACTACAAGTTGGAGAGGGTCCTCAAGTGGATGATGGGACACAAGAAGGGAGCGGTCCCAATTCACTTCAAGAAGGAATGGTCCTTGATGAAAAAGTTCAATTATGCATAAACAAGATGGAAGAAACGATAGGCAGCTTGAGGCAAGATAATATGTTTGACAATCAATGGGAAACCAAGATGGAAGAAGAATATGAAATACATTTTGCATCAGTGTTAGACCCAATGCTCACAGTCATCAAAGAATTGCTTGATGAAATTGAAACAAATGGCACACTACCTGATGAAAAAGTAATTGTGATAGAGGCATAGAATGGAGAACAATTCAGGTTGGGGCTTGATCCATTGTTGGGGATTCAAAACGAGTCGGTGAATGAAATACTCCAAATTTCCAAATTCCCTTTTGAATCCAATCCCTGCCACACTCCACCTAGTTTGGAATGTGATGTTGATCTCCATGTTTTAAATGCAAGTGGTATGGTTCACCATCAACTTCAACCCCCTGATGAAGCAATGGATGACGAGAAAGAATTCGTGTTTGCAAATTAAGACCACCAGGTTGTATCTTTCCCTACTGCTGACTACAATGAATATCATTTTGATTATGGAGATTTAGGAAAGATAACTTGTTTATGGATTAATCATGGTCTAGGTGAGTTGCCCCAGTTACTAATCTTTCCCGAAGTTTTGCTTGAATTTCAGGTTTGTCCTTTGAAAGAATATTTTTCAGAGTTTAAAGATAAGTTTGCAAAATTTTGCACTACGACCACTACTTTGTTATTCCTACACATCCTGAGAAATCATGCTAGGAGATGTATATACTTAGGTCTTTTGAGTGATGTTCGCTTAAATTTTTTTTCTTTTGTCTAGAGTAGGTTTTCTTTCACGTTTTTCTTTGTTTTCTTTAGATTAGTTGTTTTTCTTTCTTAGTTTAGTTTGCTTATCCACTTTATTTTTCTTTCAATAAAGAGGGCTCCCATTTGTGAAGGGCATTGTATCTTAAGAACTCTAGCATCTATGCTAAATTATGTTTAGTCCATTTCTTGGATATTATTTTATGAAGTACTTTTGAATCCAAGATTGTTCTTTTTCAACTTCATCGTTTGGTTAAGGTTAATACTTGGTTGGAAAGGGAATCATCTATTATATCTTGACATTGAGTCATGCAGTTATTATATCTTACACACTTAATGAGTTCTCTGAGTCACTATGGTCCAAGGTGAAGTCATGGTCAAGCTAACAGAAAATAATCAAAAGTCTTACTTCAGCGCCACTATAATACTCAAGCCCATGTGAGCTTCATTTCTTACAAGCCAAAGTGTGGAAATATATGAAAAGAAAAGAATATCAAAATGAAGGAAAAAAAGAAGAGAAAAAGGTCAAAACACTTGGCTATGGGTGTGCGGACATCTCTATAGGTGTACAGTCAATAAATAAAAAAATCACTGGAAGTAGAGCAATCTCCTTGAGATTATAGAGATAACCTCATCGGGGCAATGGACACTCGTTGGTAGCGAGGCTCTATCCAAGGATTCTTTTGGAGTTAAGACAAACTACATAAGAAGGCCATGATGAAACCAAAGATTCATATTGTTCTTATGAGATAGAAATAAATGGATGTGCACACAATCGTAACTGAAGGATGAAAGGTCTTGATACAGTTTAGGATTCCTCTTTCCTTTTGAGTACTCCACTTAGCCAACGGGTAAGTTGGTTAGAATTAATTTAAGATTTTGGGTTTAAAGAAAATTATATCTTTGAAATGTTTAGGAACATTTATTCAAGTTGGTGCTAGATGTTATGACCTATTTCACACATCGCCCCATTGCAAATGGGAACCCCTTCTTTTTGCTTTTTGGTTTTTTTCCTTGGCAGTGCAATTTCTTATCACCATTTTATTTACAATGAGGAATTAGAGTTTTATGGAAATCATTTGAGCCAAGTAGGGAATTCAAGCCTGTATCAGTGCCTAGATGTCATGGAAGTGCTCAAAAGGACTAGAAGATGAGGAATGCCATTGCTTTGAGTCAATTTTGACACTTCCTATTTTTTTAGGGATTACGCTTTTTTGCTTTTTGCTTTTTTGAATTTTGGCATTTTTAGGCCATTCTAGAGTTCCTATTTTTTAGGGATGTTTTTTGTTGTTTTCTATATTTAGAAAGTTTCTATTTTTGGAAAAGTTTATATTTTGGGAAAAGTTTCCATTTCATGATCCTACTAACTATGAAGCCAATGTACCTCTAGAATGAGCAAATCAATAGAAAAATCAAGGCAAATGGTGAAAGATTGATGAAAAATGGCTAACACTGGGAAATTCACCAATGAGAAGGAATGGAAGGCCAAGCATGAAGTCTGCCCTTGCCTTTGGAAAACCAAAGGTAGGCACTAGCAAGCTAAGAGTGAAGTCTACCCATGGAAAGTAAGCCTCTAAGATCGCCATGGCTTGATGAAGTGCAAAGTCCACCCTGTCTTTGCAAGCTCCAAGTCCACCATAGGAAAGACAATCTCCAAGTTCGCCCTTGGTAGAGAAGACACAAAGTCTTCCCATGAGAGAAGTGGATGGAAAGACAAGCCTTCAAGTCCACCATGTCTAGAGAAGCCTCCAAGTCCACCCTGTCTTGGCAAGCTCCAAGTCCGCCATAGGCAAGATAAGGTCCAAGTCCACCCTTGGCAGAGAAGACATAAAGGCCCCCCATGAGAGAAGTGGATGGAAAGACAAGCCTTCAAGTCTGTCATGTCTGGAGAAGCCTCCAAGTCCGCCATGCCTTGGAAAGATTCATGTTCACCCATGGCTTGATGAAGTGCCAAGTCCGCCCTTGGACAGGTAAGATGCCAAGTGCACCAATGTCGAGGAGAGGCTGAAGTCCACCCAAGTTTGGAAGGGGAAATTTTTTTAAGGCATATATAAAAAGTATATTCCTAGAGAGAGAGGGGATCAAGCTGGCATAAAATTCACTCCTCGGCATGACGAAATGGAATTCTAAGGCACAGAACAAAGAATTTATGGCAAGGCAAATGTGAATTCCACCCAACTCAGCATGAATAAAAATTCAAAATGGCAGAGAAATCTCCAAGTCTGCCCATCCTAGAAGGAGAGAGAAAATTTGAAATTTTTGACTAAGTCAGATGTCTGCTAAGTGAAAAATGCGCCTAGAGGAAGCAGGCACATTGTCTAGATCAGGGTCAAAGTCTACCCAAAAGAAGTACACATGGTCTATCCAAAGATGAAGTTCGCCATGAAGATGTCTAGCCACAGGATCAAGTGCGCCTAGAGGAAAATGCATCTCGTCTGGCCAGCTTCAAAATCCGCCCTTGGCATGAAAATATTGAACTTTTGCCCTGCCCAATATGGTTAAAGTTTCTAAGGGATGGAAAAGGTGTGAGTGGCAAGAATACTCCAAAGTCCACCCTCAAGCAAGATGGAAAATATCTAAGGTATGAAGTGCCTAGAGGAGAGATGTGAGATGACAAAGAAGCTTCCAAGTCCGCCCACCCAAGAGGAAAATTGGGAAATCTACTAAGAAGTCTGCCCAACTTTGGAGGCAAGGAACATTTCTAAGGCATTGGAAAATTGCGCCAACCATGAGAATTTCTAAGCACTCACCAAGTTCACATAGTATGAAGATGGCAGGTCGAAGACAATGTCTGCCCAAATGGAAGTGCACATGGTCTAGCCAAAGATGAAGTCCGCCAAAGCATTTCTAGCCAACCTTGAAGTCTTCCATGCACTTATCCAAGCCATCTTCAAAGTTCTCTTTGTCCAAGACACAACCAAGTTTGCCAAGGAGAAAGAAAAAGAATTGGCTTTCCAATGAGGAATTTCGCTCAAGCATAATATAAAATTGGCATGACATGTGCCAAATTCCACCAAGGTTAGGAACAAACATGGTAAAATTTTCGAAGAGGAATAAAAAAATGGCTAAGTATTGAATTTTCCTAAAATAAAAGGATCAAATTTTGACTAAGTGAATAAAATTATTTCCCAAGGATGGATTCTTCCCTACTTAGCACAAGACAAACTCAGAGTTGAAGACAAATCCATAGACAAAGTTCATTAGAGCATAAAGATGGCCAAAATATTGGCTAAGTGTTGAATAGTCCACATGAAGGCATTATAGAATGAAATTAAATAGCCACAATTTGGCTAAGTATGGGAAACACTTCACAAAGAAAGTTCCAATTTCGTCCATTGTGGTGAAAGTACAAGAGAGTTCTTCTCCAAATTTTATGGCACTTGAAGGAATTTCAAAGAAATCAGGAAGGAAAAGTTCAATAACTACTCCAAGGGGTGACTTCTAGACTTCAAATGCAATTGAGAAGAAGAAATCAAAATCTCAAAAGAAATCAAAATCTCAAAAGAAATCCCAGATCCAAGCTAGGAAGAAATAGGCACAAACGACATAGTTGTTGGCAAAGAAAGATATTCTAAGGTAAGTACATGGAAAGAGAACAAGGAGACCAAGGAGGACATCCAACACGTTGAGGTGGCGCCTCGTCATCTTCCAACCAATCAAATCGTTCCAAGTCAACATGTCTAGGTTCAATGAACTTGACTTATCCATGGAGTTGGTTTATATTTAGCAAGAAGGACAAGTGTCCCAAAATGTAATTTTCTCATTAGTCGAGAGGTAGTTAATTATGATAAGCCCTAATTAGGGTTTTATTTTGTAATCTCGACTCTTGATTCAAAATCAATCTTGGTCATTGAATTTTAATTGGGGAGCCTATAAATTGAGCTCACCCCTCATTTGTAAAGTTTTGAGGTGAGTAGTATGAAATTGTTGTGATAAGACTATTTCCATTAATAAAAGCTCTAGTGCATGATTTGCTTAGAACTACTTTTGTTTTCAAATAGTGTGCAAGGTTTACATATTCTCCTTCAACATTTAGAGTAGAGTTAAATTAGCATTTTCATTTGAATGTTTGTTAAGTGAATGATAGATCTGATAGCAGTGGTGGATGAAATTAATCTCATACTTTTGTTGAATAGATGATTTGTATTCAATGTGCAATTTTAGCCTGAGCTATTAAGTTTTGGATGCTTAACTTCAGTTTGGATAATTATTAATTCAAACATGAAAATCATTATCACCTCCGTTGAAGATTGCACCTGCTTTGCATAGTTTTCTGAAGGAGGCGAAACAAAGCGTGGTTACCCCATTTCATCTAATCATTGTTGTCTCTTGATTTCTTAGGAGTAGCTTAGACTTCTAAACCCTTGCCTTTTTGCATTTTTTTGGAAAATCTAAAATACTCGATGGAAGGAGCCTTGAATGATAAAATTGTCTCAGTCCTCAACTTGCAAATAAATTTTAACATAAGTCCCCTTGTGATTACCAGAAAATCACACTGCCCACTGGCCTTATCCACATGTCATGACCTGACTAAAGAAACATTGGAGTTATTGCATAATCTTCTTAGCATACGCATTAACTTTTCAAGAGAGGATAAAGTGTCCTTGGGCATTTTATTCTGTGTTCGGTGGCTATTCAAAACGCACACCAACAGGTCTCAAATAAATATTTTATACCAATTGCAAGTTAAACTTGGAATTTTTTTATAGGGAAATATTAAAAAAATAAGTGAATAATGTAAATTTTAGTGTCATACTAGTCAATTGTCTTTATAAGACCATCATGACTTGAAGAATGAGTCAAAACGAAATTATTATTAAGTCCACATCAAAAAATGAATAAGGGCATGACATTTTCTATAGGGTAACATTTTATTCTCCATATAGTGGTGAAATTATATTTTTAAATTAATGTTGTAGATTTCCAAAAATTAATTTTTTAGATTTTTTTTATTTTTTTCACTCTATTTTGAGCTTCAAATCCTTGTAACTTTCACAAAAGGGCTCCTTTCTAGGTTCATTTTTTATGTTTTGTTTCCTTCCAAGTTCTATACATTGACATAGTTTTTAAGTTCTCATCTCATATGAATATTGTGATTTTATTTTCGTTTTAATTAATTTCTTACTATATAATGTTTTAAGAGAATTTAATTATAAATTGTTTGAATCATTTTTTAATCTATACTAGTTTATAAGAATCTATCTTTTATAGTACAAATTGTTTAAATAGTATTTAGGTAATATTCACATGGATAAAGTATCAAAATTTCCTTTCATCACCTATCCCAATACTATTGCAACTTAAATATGTTAAACCATGAAATTTCCTCCAAGATTTCCCTAACACTACTCACTTACAATAAGTCTTTAATATTCAAAAATGGAAAGAATCTATTTCTAAAAGCTCTTCCATTTTCCCCTCTTCATAATTCTTGTGCAAACCACTATAAATACTTATTAAAAAAATAATAATTATATAAACACAAGAAGGGATAGCTATAAAAGGAACAAAATAGGATTATTAAGCTTGTTATTTATAGAAATATAATTCACATAATGATAAAATAATAACTAATTACAAAATATATTAATTTACTAGTAAATGCTTGATGTGCACACATACATATAGTCATAACATTAAATATTGCATTTCATTTTGATGCAAAAATTCTCACACAATCAAAGCCAAAAATCATTGCAATAAACATTATGGATTGTGGAAACTTGATATCTCTAAGATTATAAATACTCGTGTTTCAATCATTTGATGACACTTTTAGATGATTTTACTAATATTTAAATGCATTTTTCTTAAAAATGAGAATAAATTGTATAGTTGTATTTTAATTTACTAATATTAATGGTTATATTGAAAAGTATCCAAAAGCTTCGCAATTACTATTAACCATTTTAACTTGGATAAATTTATAATCTTATTTTAAGTTATGCATCTTTTTATATTAACATAGTTTTTTCATGACACATTCTACAACAAGACACAAAATTTATATGGTTCTTAGATATTTAAAAGAAACATTAACTTGTCTATTTATTATACTATGGACATTTATAGTAGCAGCATTTTTAATTTAATATATTTGAATGTTTCAAATTTACTTGTTCTACAATGTATTTTATATAACTGTTATGTTTTCGTATACAATACAAATAATAGATACCCAAAGACTTATCAAAACACTCAAATAACACTTAAAACATATATTATAGCAATATGAAAACATATTATCTAGTGATAAGCTCATGCTTGAAAGAAAATTATGTGTTAAGCATATTACATTGATTAGTTATTAACATTCAGTTATGTAGAGTGACAATTATGCAGTTTGCAAATGCATTTCTCCTATTTCTCCCTTATCTATCATTCGTAGTAACATGATGAATAATCAATCAATGACATTTGATCCTTCATATGGTATCAGAGCTTTTAGTGATGTATCACTTAAGTATTTCAACTCTAGAATCTACAAGATCTGAGTCGCAATGGGATTTGATTTGGATCGATCGCTAGAAAGTAGAACTTGATTTTCGGGAGCCACAATTGGATTTGGGTGTGAATCCATGATAGAGGAAAGTTGTATGCATTCTCCAGGAATCTAAAAGAAAGTCATCTGCATTCTCCATGATTCAGCCCGTCCCCTTTGCCTTAAACGTCTATGAAAGGGTGGAGTATGAAGGAGACGCAATATCTGGTAGTATTGTAGTGGTTGATCACAATACCTTTTGGAGATCCAAAATTGCTAACATATAGTTAAAGGTAAAGCATTCAATTTTCAGTATATGAGCCAGATATCCAGGTGAGTGATTTTGTACTTCAATTTTACATTACTGTGCTATTAAGTAAACATGCCATGTTTATCCTTCATTTTACGAAGAATTACTCTATTAAACACTTCACAAGGCTCAACATCCTATTGTTGAAAGGCTTAAAAAAATTCTCTGAGACACATTCATGTAACGATAAAAAAACAAAAAATTGATGGCATTACGCATTATTAGGATTCTTCTTGACAGGAATTTGCAAAACAACTTACACGTTTACTATTGGAAAGGAAACAAAGTCAGTCTTCGGTATCTTTACCATAAGGAAAATGTTTCAATATATCAATAATTAAAGAGGATAATCATGCAATCTATTTTCTTCCTTTTAGTGTTTGGGAAAATGCATTCCAAAATATTAAAACAATTGTTGAGTATCTTATAAATGATTTCATCAATGTTGTCAATGGATATTCAAATAGTTTTTTTTGGATTTTCAAGGCTTTCTTCACTACATCCAATGAGGTCTGATGCATAAGCATTCAAGGTGTAAGAACAATCTTTCATCGTCAAAAAAAATGTTGTTTCTTTTAAATAAGGGCTAAATTTGGCAGGGTTACTATTTTAGTAAGTTTGCATTTATGCACGATTGGACACGGAATCTAACACAGATCTCCAAAATGGTAAATTGAAGCCAATGGCAAATAAATCACTTCAATACCATTTGTCATTTGAGAGATTAAAATATCAATTTTCAAAATCCCTAGTAAAATCTTCAGAATCAATTTTGAGGCACTTAAAGGCTCCGGATGGGCTTGAAAATTGGTGGAAAACAAAGTGGTTGGTTTTTTGGCATTTCTAGAAAGCTTTCAAAAAGGTATTATAATAAAAAATTTGATGGTCAAATCAAATGTTATGACTCTGTGAAGTTGTATTACCAAAATTAATAAAATTTCAAGATATCTTCTTGACCAAGTTACACTTTCTAGAAGATTCTAGAGTGGTTACACCTTCCAAATAAGAGATGTGAAAGGGGGGTACAAGAGGAGGCTAGAGTAGTGTAGATGGTGGCTCCGATTTGCAGATTTGTGAGATCAAAAAGTCCATGTGATGACAAATATGATGTTGTAATTTCATTTTCATTTTAGTTATAATAAAAAATATTTGTTTTCCTTCTTGCATTTTGTTTGTGTCATTATCTGTTGTTTTTGTAAGTTTTAGATTGTAAGGGGAGTACCCTATTGGATGTTGTGGTTGCCATTGATATCAACACTATTAGCATTGGTGATTCTAAAGGTTGTATATGTCGAGGAGATTGAGAAAATTGTAATAAATATATTGCAGACAACCAATGAAGCTGAGAAGGCCAAAGTGTTAGAAAGTGATGTAAGTTAATAATCAGAAGGTGTGCATTAAAGGGTTTGTTGCTAAGTCTATCTAGTACGTTGTTTTTAAGTTTCAATAGTACGCATCAAGATTTGAGAAAGTTATGAAGTTATGTGTTCCTACAGTCACTATGTTACTGTAGAAAGTGTTCTTGGAAGAAGAGGATGAAATTCTGGCAATTTCAGTTGTTGTGCATGCTCCTGTGATGTTCATGGATGAGTCTAATTCGTTCTCTATCCTTGTTGTACGTCTACATAGTTTAGAGTGATCATGATCAAAGATTTTTCTGATGTGTGCTCGACTTTTCATGTTCTTGGCCAACATGATGGTGGTAGCATGTTGCGGATCCATGAGGATTAATCTTTTATTGTTTGGCATGTTTGAAGGTGTTTATTTGGGTCGTCACTATGTTGTGAATGACTTGTGTTGGTGCACATTAAGATTTATTTATGTATTGAGGCTGACAGTTGTTATTTATTATTTATTTGTGGCTGACAAAGTAGTTGATGTAAATCTGTGTAGTGGATATATAAGAGCGGTTTTTTTTCTCATTTTGATGTATGTTTGGTGTGTGTAAGTAAAGTATATATGCGAATAAAGATCAAATAATTCTAGAGCAGAGCAAAGTGTGAAAGAGATTGAGTAGAGTGTGTAGAATTTTGTATGTGCCTAAACAGAACTGTCATCAAGCTTTTGTAGAAGCTAATTTTTGAGTTCAACCTCAACAGATGGATTTAATCTGACTATTGTAAGGCAATGAGCCTTCCTCTGAGGAATGAGCTCTAGGAAGTGTGCTTGAATGCATGTGCATTGCCTAATTACTTTTCACTATACTTCTAACAGGGTATAATCTTGTGGACTAACATCTACCTTGGTTTTTCTCCTAACAGGGTTTCCACATATAAAATATTGTTGTTCATGTGTCTCTAATGTGTTATTAATTTATGCTTGCACTATTAATTATCAAATCTTAGATTAAAGGTTGATTAATGTCGAATAAGTTTGATTTCGGAAACAACTGATTCACCCCCCCTCTCAGCTATCTATTTTTGTTTTTCCAACAACTGGTATCAAAGCTAGTTCCTCTAAAGAAGCTTAACAACTTGAGGTGATCTAAGATGACATCATATAAGAAGGACAGTCCTAGATTCAATGGTACAAACTAATCTCTATGGAAAGTCAAAATAGAGTGTCATTTGAAGTGCATTGGTGAGTCTTTCTATAAGATCACACAGAGTGCATATACTATTCCTCAGAATGGTCCCTCATCTAATGATGAGATCAAGTATGCAGAAGTTAATACCAAGGCTATAGAAGCATTGTTGAGTGTTCTGACAGATTCATAGATGAAAGATGTGATAGGATTGAAGAATGCACATGAGATCTAGAAAAAAAATGGAGACATTGTTTGAAGGAGATGCACTAGTGAAAAGTGTTGAGCTACGAATTTTGAAAGGCAAGTGGGAGAACATGAAGATGAGCAAAGATGAAAACATCTTTTCTTTCTCACAAAAGATAAATGAATTAGTGATAGACATTAGATGTGTTGGTGGAACCCTGGATGAAGAAGAGATTGTGGCTAAGATACTTAGATATATGCCTCCCTCCTACAAAAAAAATTCTCATGTTATTGATGAACTCAGGATAGTGACAAATGTGACAAGAGACATGCTAATTGGAAAACTTACAACCTTTGAGTTAAGTGAGTTCAGTGAATCTACTCCTAAGACAAAGTCTGCATTCAAAGCTAATGTATCCAGAAAAAGCCAACAAAGATATAATCCAAGAGAGAGTTCCAAGAAGACATTCAAGTATAGAGAAGAAATGAGACTGATTAAAGACGAAGAAAGAGGACTAGAATAACTAGAAGCATTGATTGTGAAAACAGAAGCCATAACAAGTTAAGTACAAAGGAAAGCTAACTATTAAATTTTTTTCTTGTAGTAAGATAGGTCATTTTGCATCAAGATGTTCTGAAAGAGTTTCTAAGTACAAACCTAAGAAGACTAGATTTTAAAAAAAAATTATTATGCCAAAGAAGGTGTAACTAATGATGAATCTGATAAAGAAACTGGAAATGAGGATGAATGGGTATGTCATTCAAAGATTATCAGGTTTTGAAGCTCAACTATTTTTTGTAGTTCTTGTTTCAAGTATATTATTGCTATATTCATGATTACAAAACATATGCCTCAAATAGTTCATTTAGTTGTTTCATATTTTGTAAGTGATTCACAGATAAATAGTACATAAGTCATTGCATGATACGAAATAGTTGATATATTAAAAATAAATGTTTTGAAGGCCCACACAAACCATGGGAGTAATTGAGTCTAAATGGATATAAAATAGCAAGAAGGTATGAGAAAAGAAATGCATAAAAAAAGATATGGGACCTATCATTGTCTGGCGAATGACAAATCTTGTTGTTGGAGGTTGTGTAAGCATCATTGAGTTGTCCATTTTATGTTCTAGGAGAGAAATCTAGAAGGGTGGAAAAGAGATGTTAGAGCTCCTGGTTCCATACAAATCCTCTGCATCTCTAATCGGGCAAATACTTGCTATCTTATAACTGATCAAGAAAAGAAAGATGAAAAGTTGTATTCAAGATATCCAAAGAAAACCGTCAAGAAAGGTACTTTTTTTTGTTTAACATGTTTATTCAATATGCAAGTATAGGTGTATACTTCATTATTGGTTTATCATGTTCAACATTTTAGAATGTGGTGTAAAAAGTGGATCCCACAAGGGTTGAGCCCAACATGCATACTATATCATGTCAGAAATATAAAATAAAATGCACTCATTGATACTAAACAACTACCATAACAAGGAAAAAGTTCATCAAGTCTTGAGAAACAATACAACATTGAAGATTTAGGTCAAAATATAGCCTTATATTTGATAATCCTTTTCTATTGTTTGGAAAATATCTAGTACCAAAGGATGCCTTACCAATCCACTAATGACATGAAGAGAGAGGCAGCCTTTGTCAAGGAGGGAATAATTCTATTTAATGTTTTGAAAACAATCACTAAAGCAAGACAATCATATATCTTTTCATTATTTAAAGATATGTTATGAAGTGAGCATGTATAAGAAGCCTAAACAACATTGCAATGATATAAGAAGAATGTAAAAGAAAGAAATCACACTATTCTTGTCACTTCCTTGAGAGCCAATTATGCCCACAAAATGATAAGGCAGTAATAAAGAGGGTATGATTTTAAGCAAGTCTTCAAAAGTGCAAAAGATACAAAAAAAAAGATGGTACCTATAGGAGTTTTTCTCTTCACCAAAAGATAAACATACCACAATAGAACTGCATATAAGTAATGGAGGAAGCAAATAAAGGAATAAATTTTATGTTGTGTGATTCATTAAACAAAAAAATTACAAACACAATAGCAACCATGTGATATTTTTGAAGAAATGCAAATGGAGAAATACCCAATATGTACCATAAGGAAAAAAATCATAATGTACCAAGGCATTATTTATGAGTACAAGGAAGATGATAAGTTACAGTTACATACATGATGAAAAATTGGAACCATGTTGTTATTCAGAATAATGAGAAATATTATTTCCCTTCCTACTATACTGTGGGGTTAAGAATGCATTATTTTGAAAGAAAATAAGAAACTATTTTGATGGAGATAGGATTCAAAAGGATGATAAACAATAATGACATCACATTTAGGAAAATATGGAAAACCTATAAGCTCTAATACAACCGCAGCTATGAAGGCTAAGAAGGTTCCATAAAAATGAAGAACACAGTAAGCTATATGCAGAGAATCCTTAGCTTTAAAAGTTTCATTGATGTTTTCCATGGTTAAGATCAAATCAAGCTAGTTTTGCACCAAACACAAGAAAAGTCTAATGGCAGCCATGAAGGCACCAAGGACTTCCAATTTTAATCAAAAAATAAAAATACTCAAATGGAGAAAATAGAAGTTGCGGCCTAAGAGAAGCTTCTTCTTCACTAAAACACAAAAAATCATTTTGTATTTATCTCAAAATTAAAATACATAGGATAATGAAAGAGCTCAAGCTATGTGTGCAATGGGAGCTTAAAAGAATGAAAGAAAATGTGAATAGTCATGGCCTTCAAATAGAGAATATATATAAAGGTTTCATGGTTCCTTCATGAAATTAAAAGGAGAATCCATATAATCATTAATATGTTATTTATTGATCCATTTCAAAATTTTACTACTAGAAAAACAAAAGAAAAAACAAAGATTCGAGTGGCTAAAGCTTACCTATCAGTTGCCAAAGAAAGATGTACTTTAAATCCTTGGTGAAAGCTTCAAAAATTCTCAAGTGTCAACCTCGAATGTAGAGGAATAGAAATAGAGGTTACAAATGTAAAAAAATATATCCAAAAGAGCATCATGGTGATGGCTTAAAGGCCTGAAATGCTTCAAAAATGATGGGGAAAATATCTAATTTTATAATTGTGAGAAACTCACCTTGTTTTTCTGAAGGATCCTTCATGAAGAAATTGAGAATCCAATAGAAATGCTAAAGAACAAGCTCATAACCTACCCAACATGGTAGTGCATCTAGAATTATGGTGATTTTTGACTTTGTTCTAGAAAATCATTTCACATTATTATTATGTTGTGGTCTTGACTTGTAGAGTCATCAACCTAATCAACTATGGGGCCCATATGAACTCATAATTTAAGTTCAAGTTTATCTTTTGGAGTTAAAATAAGAGCACGTCACTTGTTTTTATTTGCATGGGGTTAGACAAGATAACAATACAATTAAATACTAAGGATAATTTTACCTTAATATCTAATATGTAATGAGTAAAAAGGGAGAACAACTACACGTTAAATATTAAAATAATCAAATTCATTATCTTTAATATTTTATAATATAGTTACCTTTCCTAGAATCATGCAAGAGAAAAAAAGTGGAGTAAACTAAGGATCAAATCATGCAAATAGTAAACACGGGAGTGGAACTCTAGATTGAATGGTAGTAGAGTGAATTCATCATATGAGGAGGTGGTATTGAAGATTATTTTCATGTATTTGAAGTCAACTAGAGACTTTATCTTGATTACTTGAGGTTTTTGAGACATATCTATAGTTTTTCATCAGTTTTGGAGTTGTTTCGATCATGCACATTGCGGGGTGGAGTTTGCAACATCTTGAGTTTAGTTTGATTCAATTTCAGACCCTCTTTTCGAGGATTTTATTCTTTTCTCATGAGAGGATATTTTTGAGATATTTTTCACTCTTAGTTGGCTTTCAGTTCGACATCTTGGTGCATTGGAGTTTCTACCTTTTGTATATATTGGGAAAATACCTATTCTTTTTGTTAGTTCTTGCTTCCATTACTCTTTTACACATCAGAGAGATTAGAAATACTTGTAACTCAACTTTCATTTTAGGTTGAGTATTATTAAGTAGTACTTTATTTTCAACATTTTAGTTTCATTTTTGTAGAGTTTTCCTTCAAAATACTCAGAAAAAACATAATTACCTTCACAGCTTTAGGTTTTTTGTATCTCTAAAGTTATTTGATGCAATTTTATTGTGTTTCAAACCAAAAACCTTTCAATTTATATCTCGTTTATTGATACATGTACAAAAATGTAGTTTGTCATAGGTCATTAATTGTTCTTTTAAAGTTTGTATTTTCTCTTAATTTGTGAAAACCTAGTTTTCCTTAGTAAGGTGAAAATAAGAAGAGCCTTTTAGTCAAGAATTTATGTGGTCAAGCTATTCGAGTTGAATTGTGTTATCAGTCCTAATAGTTTTAGTTGTGAATCAATCTGCAATTAGTACTTTTCGGTGCATCACCTCATAGAAGAAATTCATAATCATAGTTTCATATAGTTTCATAGATTAATCCTTCTCTCTTTTCCCACACAATTTTTTAGATTCTAGGAGATTTAAAGGGGAGCCAACCCATAACCTAGAGGTATATCCTCATCATAGGATACCCACAACTTGAAAATATTTCAATGTTTCATAGGATTCTAGATCTTTGCAGCTTTGCATCATGGGTGCAATCTTGTTGATAATAGGTACATGGTTTTACCTTCCCATTAGTTATATTTTGTGTGAGCTTGTGTCCATAAATAAAACACATCTTTAGTGGTTTCGGTTGGTTGAATGGTTTGGTTGTCATTATTGAGTCTTATTGAGGAGTGTATTTATGAAGCATGGCATGGGATATCTGGATTCATTCTTAGACACATGGGAATCCATTGGAGGGATTGATGCTTCAGAGGTATTCATTTTAACTCTTATATTGGTTTATTGTTGAATAATATGATGGAGTATGGATTCTTTTGGAGGTTGGGTTTTTACCTCTTGAGTGTTTTCCTTGGGTATATCTTGTGTTATCTTATGGCTTGTCTATTAATATATGCATCATGGTTAGTTGTATGCATGTTTATCTCTCATGGGTTAAGTAAGAAATGGAATAGATCATGGGTTAAATGCAATATTTCCTAACATGTCTCTCCCTCCCTATCTTTGTCCCTATCTCTCTACCTACATGTCTATCTAATTCTATCTATCTCAACTATCCCTCTTTACCTATCCCTCCCTCCCTTCCAATTTCACCTTCACTCTCTACTTCTCTCCATCTAACCTATCCATCACTCCTTACCTCTCTCAATCTCTCCACCTTCCTCCATAACTATCTACTTCTCTCCCTATCACATATCTCCATCACCTATCTCTCACTTCTCCATTTTTGTCTCTCCCTCCTTGAAAAAGAGAGAGGGGGATAGAGAAAATTAGACAAGAAAGGAGGGAGGGAGGGAGAGATAGAGGTGAGATAGAGATAAGTAGAGAGGGAAGAAAAGGGAGAATGACAATATAGATAGAAGTAGAGATGGAAGGAGAGAGGGTTCGAAAGAGGGGAGAGATATTTTTTCTAGATAAAGAGAATTAGAGAGTATCCTTCACTATCTCAATCTCTCCACCTTCCTCCTTAACTCTCTACTTCTCTCCCTATCACATATCTCTATCACCTCTCTCTCACTTCTCCCTTTTTATCTCTCTCTCCTTGACAAAGAGAGAGGGAGATAGAGAAAATTAGACAAGGAAGGAGGGAGGGAGGGAGAGATATATGTGAGATACAGATAAGTAGAGAGGGAAGCAAAGTGAGAATGAAAAGATAGATAGAAGTAGAGATGGAAGGAGAGAGAGCTCGAAAGAGGGGAGAGATATGTTGTCGAGATAAAGAGAAGTAGAGAGGGAAAGAGATAGTGAGACAAAAATAGGGGGAAGCATTTATGTATAATAGTTTTGTTTGATCCATTTTTTTTTGTATGTGGATCCATGCCTTTTCAATTTATGTCAAAGGGGGAGAATAGTGGAGTGAAAAATGTATAATCATCTCAAGGGGAGAATTATTATTTTGGAATTTTGAGGATGGAAATGCAGTTTATCTTGGTACTGATCCCACACTTTGTCATTTTTCACTAAGTGTTGCCATCAATGCCAAAGGGGGAAATTGTTGGAAAGAGATAGTGCTCCTATCATTTGGTGTTGTCATTAATGACAACCCTAATCGATGATCAGTTATGCACATCATCATTTGATCATACCAACAAACAGATTGAATATTTTCAAGGAAGAATAGAGCATCAGGTAGTTCAATGTTCATCAATCTATATATGAAGATTTTATGTTATTATTTCATGTTGTGCATCTCAAGAAATGTTGTTTGGTGTATAATATCTACTTCTAGTAATTCTTGGTCACTCATATCGATCCGTGTGCAAGTTTGAAGATCTGGTTGGCTAATTCTCTGTTTTACCAGTACTGGAGCCAACTTCATGAATGTATCATGTCACGGATGTATGGGAAGAAATTAGTTAAGTATTTTTGTGTTCGTTCATCTTTGTTTGGGTCTTAGCCATGTTCTGGCCAATTTTTTTGGATGCGCATTATAATTTATTCATAATTTGAGCCAAAAGATGTAAATATTATTTTGTTCTATTGAAGCCAACACATTGTAATTGAATTCCAAGTTGGGGATATATATATGAGATTGTTTGTATCATTATGGATAATTAATTGTGTGTCAATGTGAATTATGAATAAGAGCAAAGCGAAAAAGCGATAATGCACAGTTTCACTTGTGCATAAAGAATCTATGTTACAAGAGTGAGCAGAACAAAGAAGAAGTGCAGAATCGGTCTATAGGATAGAAGATTGAATATTTTTCCTAATTGAAACTATAATTAGGGATATTTAGATGCTATTTTTCTTAGTTCAAACTCTTAGATGGTTTTAATCTAATCTCTTTGTAAGGTAGTGTGCCTTCCCTTTGAGCAGTGAGCTCTAGGAAGTGTGATTGAATGCAAGTGCATTCCCCATATTGCAAACTTTACTTGAGTATACTTAGATCATAATTTTGAATTGGTCATCCACCATGGTTTTTCCTCTAATAGGGTTTCCATGTAAAATTCCTTGTGTTATGGTGTTATTTTTATTTTCTTCATGTTTATGCATTATGGTTGAATGTTACTAATTCTTTGAAGATAAAGGTTAATAAAGTTAATTTTTGCACAACACGGATTCACCCCCCATCTCAGTGTAGCTTGTTTCAAACAGTTTCTTGGGATACCTTGAGGGGTGAAGAGTTGGAGGAGGTACAAGAGTTTATTCCATTAAGATATTTAATCAATAGTAGTAGTGTTAATGTTGATGATGATCTGTCACCTACTAACAATCAAGATGTTAGCTATGACATTCAGTTTGAGGAACCTAAAAGAAATCTTAGTATTGGTGGGTTTTCATGTTGTGGCAGTTATGATGACACTGAGTCATATCATTATGTGGAACTTTTTTTTAGTGCTTAAAAATATTTTTATTATGATGATAGGTTGAAAATTTTTCATCCTCACGTAAGAGAAGCAAAAGACTCCCTAACAAAAATGAATGTAATCAATAATCTTCTTTTTGATGAGCCTTTATCCATATCAGTCAATGAAGGTGAGGCCACATACTGGTGCAGAGATAATCCAATTTTTGAAGATGATTTGGATGTATGCTTAGGGTAATGATTGTGAGCAAGAAAATTAGTACATTAAGGATAGATGTGCTTATGAATCTTTCACGTTTGGTACTGCTAAGATAGATGTGACTAAGGATCAAGAGGAGATCAAAGTCTCTGAGTGTTTCTCCTAGGAATATAATTTCCTCTATGAGAATGACATGGAAAGGTATTAGTAACATCAGGGAGATCATGTTGAATATGAGAGTGATGAATAATATGAAGACAAGAGTGTCATTTCTCAGTGTGTGGATATTTAGTCTAAATTCAAGTGCTTAGAGGATGATGTGTGCATTGATGGGGGGAGAGTTTCAGTATTTAATAACCAGATTATACATCTTGATGCACATATGGGTTATGGGTTGGAATTAGGGCTCATAAATAATGATGGGAAACTTGGTTCATGTGTATGGCAGCCAAATGATGCTGATAACATTGTGTGTGATGTTAACCAACATGATTATGTAGTTGATTTTTTTTTGTATGCTCCTCATCTTTTGGGTATCATTATGAACTTGCTTCCAATTAATGAGGATAACATTAATGTGAAGTAGAATGAAGGTGCTTTTGAATCTGTTTCTTTTCTTTCTGATGCTTCATGAGATGGTTGGCCCAATATGCTACACAGTGTCTTTGAAGGTTTTCAATTGGATATGCAAATTGATTGTGATGACATAATATATGATCAAGTGGAATATGGGTGTTTCCTTTTCTCACTACAACTTGATAAGTTTGAGGTCAGTAAGTAGGGTAGTTTTAAGGTATATGGGATTCATGGTACCTATATTAATGATGATGACTATTGGGAAGTGCCCGGTAAGAATGTTAATCCATTGCAGGTGATTGAATGTAAGGTCTCTGATAGAGAAGGGAATCAGTTCCAAACTTTGGAAGGCCTTGGACCACCAAGCTTAAAAATTGAATCTAGTGTAATTGGATGAGACCTCATAAGATGGGAGGCACTTTGTGTAGTCTTGTAAATGTTGTATATACGGTTGGGTGTGTTTCCCTTCTATTGTCTCTACTTGTCTTGTTTGAGAAAGATTCTGGTTTTGGTCCTTGAGTGTTGGTCTGCTTTACCTGAGATCTGAGATCTTGCTATGCTAGCAAGAGGTATACATCCCGTTAGAACTAAAAATTTCCATCTAAAACCCTAAGGTTTTCTCACAAATTTCCATAAAAATCCACTAAAATTCTAAGGGTTTTTTCTTATTTTAACCTCATATTCTCCATTCAAACTCTAAAATATTTTGTTCGTTTTCCTACCTTTGTCATGAAAAATTTGATTTCACCACCTTTCATAAAGTGAAAGTAGCCTATTCTTTATAAACATTTCCACCTTAATCATGTTTTATATGCCAACACCCTTTACCATTTTACAATAGCCTTTGGCAAAGTGGATCGCGGTATAGCAATGATGGTTGGACAATAGTCTGGGTAAATGCTACTGCTACACCGCAAGTGGTTAGCACATACACCGTGTTAGTGCGGTGGACAGTCAAAAAACACATGAAGGCAAGCAATTTGGAGGTTCACCGCGTTACCGCGCATGGTCAATTCATTGACCGTGGTAGCACGGTAAACTGTTAGCAACCGGCGAAGGTAGTGGCGAGCGGTTAGAGAAAGCATTCAAGGAATGGTTGACAAGGAGATACCGCAGTACCACAACCATCAAAGTTGGTAACTGTGGTAAGGCAGTGAACAAGAGGTAAATAGTGAAGTGGCTACCGTGGTACCGCTGGTAGTCAAGCCAGTGACCGTGGTAGCATGGTGGATGAGGATAGGCAGTGAGTTAACAGTGGGCATAACAACTAGCGATTTGTAGAACAGCCACCGTAGTACTGTGGGAAGGTAAGGAGGAGACCGCGGTGGTGGTGGTAAGGGGTGATAGTAGGAGATGGTAAGCGGGTCTGGTCAAAATTTGACCATTGTTGAATGGAAAGAATAATAAAAGGCTACAAAAGTGAAATATTAAACAAGTAAAGTATTAGATTAAAATCAAAGCTCGACTATTGTAAAAATATTTAATTTGCCGAGAGGCAACATAATTAAATATTTTAAATCTCTGTTGTAGAATTTCAAACGGTTTTACCAGAACAGTGAAGGGTTGTGACTCTTCAAATGTATTGTATAAATATTTTGAAAATCAGTTTGAGAGGGAGGAGGCAGTAGTTAGACAATAGGAGTTAGATTTTCTTAGAAATGAGAACTGTGGAATGTAAATAATGGCAGCACCTTTCTTGAAGCAAAATCAATGGAGAAATTTTTTTAAACTGGTGAATTCCTTTTCAGTGTTCAGTTGTTGTGATAAAATATTTAAAATTCTTTACTTTTGGTTGTCTCCAACATGAAATATTTATGTCATTTAAATCTGTATGTCAAGTATATTTTAGATTTATCAAAGCGCACTCTCATTTTGTGTGATTTAATTAGTTGGTGTCTACAAGTTAGAATTAAAATTCTTCTAATAAATCACAGTGATTTAAGGATTTCTTTTGGATAGTTAAAGAAGAACCTGATAGAAAAACATTCCATCACTGTTTATGCAAGTCACAGACTTAGTAAAGTTTTATGCCAACCATAGAATTTTTAGAGTGCCTAACAACTAGAGTTAAGCCAATAAGAGAAAACACATATCATTTTGACTATGTTTCCCATGTGGATAGAAGGAACTGATCTACCACAACCCAGAGATACAAATTCATATCAAACAATTCATTCAAAAACCTTTCATTTGTGTAGTAGGAGTAGGATTATTTGTAGTGGTTTTTATCTATTCACTTCCATTTGCCATTGTGGATAGATTGCTCAACCAGGAAATACATTTCAATTTGCATCATTCATTAGGTCCACCCACCTAGGTCTAGCAGAACCTAAAGAGAAGAAGTTTCAATTGCATCAATTGGCCTTGTACGTTGGCCAAAAGTGTTGTGAGAGCTTGGCAACCTCTCGTGGCTCAAACCTTTTTTTTTGAGAACCAACAGTTTGGCGACTCCACTGGGGAGTTACTTATAAAATTTTCCAGCCTTTCCATTTATAGATTCAGCAAATTTTTACAAATTTTTTGGAGATTCTGCTGGGGCAAACCAAAGCAATCCATTTTATTTTCCTACTTTTGGAAAATTAGGTGGCGACTCTGTTTTAGATTTGATAAATAATGCATGGATATTGTGGAACAGTCACATTTTTTCAAGATGTCAGAAGAAGAGAGAAGACAACATTCAATAAGAGAGTTGAAGGAATTGAGGCAACAGAGGCTGCAATTGGACCAACAGATGCTACAAGTGAACCAACATTTTATGCAATTAGGAGTCAAAGGTGCTCAAAATACATCACCAAACAAGCCATCTTATAGTGAGAATGAAGACACAAGTGCCAAGAGATCTTGGAAACCACAAATACCACATGATGCAATTGAGAATTTTGGTGATAAAGGTAATGTACTCTATTCGCATCAGAACACTTTTGATGAGTATTTCAAATTCAAAAAAGAAACAAAAGTCTTGTCGATGCCTTTTTTGACATAAGGAAATATAAGGAAGAATCTATGAGTTCTTTACACAATAGGATGGTAGAAATTTGTATTCAATTACCTCCTCATCATAGGCCTACAAGATCTAAATTTGTTGCACAACTTCTAAGAGCATCATAACCTGAATTAGTTTATTGGCCAGAATCATCAAAGCAGTATGCCTTGGATGCAGCAAATAAATTTATTGATTCCATGCTTGGGACAATGTACATGGATACTGATTTGGAAGATGATAGGGACACACCATTTGGAGAGTACATCAACAATGTTTCAGGAGCTAAAATTGAAGAAGATATCATGCCTTGCAACAATGAAGACAAGGAGAATATCTCTTGCATAACAGATTGTGACAGTGTATGTTATCAGGGATCCATTGAATACTAAAATTGCAAGGATGAAGTTATGGATGTTGATCTACAATAGGGTGATTATCAAGAGGTTGGAGACATAGTTGAAGATATGGAAGCAAAGACCTATTCACTCAGTAGTATCTAAATTATATAAAGAAAATAAATGATTTTTATTTTAAAAAAATATTTCATTATTTAAAATATACAATTAAATTAAACTATATTCAAAAGCTATAATTTTGGGTCCATTTTATTGAGCCGTGAAACATGTCATTCTAATGGTGTTTATTCAGCCAATGTAAAGTGATCAAAATCCTTAATCCACATCAAATTTTGTTGTCAATCCTAACATATATGTACTCAAGACAATGATTCAATGGATAACCAAGTTTGTCACTATGCATTAACCATATTATGGATAAGATGATAATATCCCTTGTTCAAGGACCCACAAATGAAATGGAGAATGTAATGGGAGGAGGAGGGGTTATGGTGAGGATCTTTGGTTTGTAAAGAGAGTGAGTAGAAAGCATAATTCTCGTGGAAGGTCAACAAAGTCTTTCAAAAATAAGTTATCTATTTATGAATGTGGATTAAAATCCCAGAAGTCAGGTTAGAAGACATGATTACAAAGCTCTCCAAAAAATCTAACCAGTTCTACATGTTCTTTTGCATCCTAAAAATAATAGAAAAGATATTTATTTTAACATTGTTCCAACCATTGTCAATGATGTCAACTTATTATTAATAAATTTGAATATAAGAGTTTGTTCATTTTCTTAGTCGATGTTGGGTCGATTTACCATATGTATGAATCTCTTAATATTTTCCTCAAGTTATAAAGTTAAACCATGAAAACATGTACAAGACACTTAACCTACTCTTAAACTAGTAAGAACAAAGAGAATCAATTTGCTAAATGTTTGGACCTTCAAAACTTAGATTGGTGCCTACTCCATTTGGAAAATATCATAATTATGAAAGAAAAAAAAGGGTAAGTGTACATAATATTATGGAACTAGATGTGCATATGCACACAATTCAAATATAACACTTCATGCAAATGGATCATCCAATCTCAATGTTGCAACTACCCACATGGAACATAAGAAAAATAATTTAAAAATAAATTGCAATATATTTGAAGCTACCACAAAATCATCTAACCTCAACTATATTCATATATTGGGACTCAATTTGATAATGCAAAAAAATTATTGGTCCTCATCTCATTTTTGCACTAGGCTTCATTTTAACCATCTTATGTAATTGAACTTTGATTATCTGTGAAAAAGCCTCCCTTGGTAAGTTTTTCTTAAGTGTTGTTTCTCATCATCCTCATACACCTATTATATATTGGAAGTCACAAAAGCCCAAGAATGTTCTATATCTTGGAATTTTTGGTCATTTATTAACGTTTCAATAGAGTTACATTATTTGTAGAATTATTTTACACTTCAAAAATTCCACTCTTCTATCAAATCACCTTGTCTCAAATTCCAATTCTATAATGAGATCCTATATTTCTTTTGAAAAATACTTCATTTTCCTAGTTCTTTATTGTACAGAGTTTCATGGGACTTTAGGATTTTTATTCACATGTCTAGTTCTCACCTCCCATGCTCAACTAAAAATTTTCATTTCCTCAATATCACCTCCTAAAAATACCCCAATAGGATTTTACCAACCAAAAAGCCATTTTTCATCCCAAGGGTGTGGTCTACATGCAATCTCAAATGATGAAATATTAGTGTGACCAAATTTTCATTAATATAATGGTTGAGTTCCAAGTCACAATGACAACACACTTACTCCAAGCCACCCATTTCTTATATTTCATGAGATTTAATATCTCCTTGGATGTCATATTTATAAACTCTGATTCAATGTCAAATTTCTATAAGATGATAGGACTAGGAGCCCAAAAATAATTATATTGTATACATGAATAAATAAGAGGGGAAAAAAAAATTCAAATGATAACAAGAACTTTAAACCTTTCCAGAGCTATATATAACTATAATTGAGCAAGAAGATGGATTTCACCCCAACTTGAGAGATTTTACAGAATATCTCTCAAAATATCTTGATATGGTCTTACTTTTATTGATATGTAGCTTTCTCTTCAATTTGATAGCATAAAATTTCATAGGATATACCTTCTACAAATGGCTTGGGAGTCAATTTATTTATATATTTTTTGGATGGTTGATTAATGGTTGAGATTGAATGTCAAGATCAATGGTTGACGATCTTTGAGAGACTTGCATGAATGAGATAGCTTAAAGTGAAACTATGTGATTGTTTCTCTTTGAGGGGAGGAGGATCAAGGAGATTATAGTAAATAGAATTGAATTTTTTTGAATATATGGTTGAGATTAATAATCATTTCAAATATCTAAGAAATCACAGGGGAAGAAAAATGGGACATGTGACTCCTCTCAAATATATGGGAGATAATACGAGAAAAAATTTGAACAGTGTTTCCTAACACATATTTGAATGATGACATGGTGATAAATGATGTTTTAAAATATTAATTATCTCACACATGTTGGAGATGACATAGAGAAGATATATTTGACAAGTTTCCTCTCACACATGTGAGAGAGATCACGTTGATATAAGTAATTTTGATAATTATTCTCACATATATAAGATATCACATGGGAAAATGGATGAGGTATGTGAGTCCTCAAACATGTGAGATATTATCACATGGAGAAGAGATATTTTCCATGTGTCCTCTCACACATGTGTGAGAGGTCACATGTCTATTCTTGGAAAGAGAAAGAGGGTGTTGTCGTTCGAAGATTTAAACTATTGTAGATATCTTATGTAGTATGCGTATAGCCTAGATGATGCAGTGAGAAAAAAGAGTAATTATGGAAGGAAAAATATATTAGAATGAATTTATCTAACATGAAACAATAACATTCATTCATATACATAAAGGTCTGGATTCTTATGCAATTTTTGAAACTACAAACAATTCAATCTACTGTGGATTTTTTTCTATTGACTTTGGTGTAAAGTTTTGATTTATTAAGTATTATTCCTATGTTTCATGAATTTTAATTATGTTCCATATTGATGGTATGTCCATTCTATTTTAATTATAATTTCTAAATTAGTTAGATTTGAGTTTAATATGTGGAATTACGTAGGACATTATCCTAGATCTATGCATGATTGATGATGTTCTGGTTGAATAAAATTCAAAAATCTTGTGTGTTTCGTGTTTCCTTTAAAAATTGCACTCCATTAATAGTAAATGTGTGAATGGTATTTCTATTAATGGTGGTTTCATAAGATCTTGTTTAAACATGAAAAAATGATTGATTGGATGATTTATGTCATTATCCAATAAGACTAAATTTACATTATTCCTCATTACCCTACTTCTTTTTTCACTTTATTTTATAAATGGTTGACACATTGAATTGAGAGAGTAATAAAATGATTTCCAATACATTATATTTTTAATGCAATCTATCATTTTAAATTATTAAGATTATATTTTGTGATTTCATATAATTTTCTAGTTATCTAGATTCCATATCCCCTCTTGAAACTACATTGGTCTTGTTGGTGTTTTTTGTTTTAAACCAGGTTTGTCTCCTAATCTACTTATGGAATTTCCAATTCCAATCAAGGGAAACTCAGAGGACCTGGACCAAATGACAAGGATTTTAAATGACCTCCTACACATTGGGCTCTGCAAGACCCGAGAGGGTGATCCCTTAATGAGTTTACAATCTCTGCAAAAAAATTATAAACAATCACTAACTTCAAATAGATAATCTCACCTAATAGCTCAACATAATGGGATAAGACTAAATAGAATTGATTGTTCATCAGCAATATCAACCATTTGGAGTGTGAGATAATACAACACAAGTTCATGGTGAAATATAATCATTTTTTTAAAAATGGTAGCAAGCCCTAGGTGAACACAAACAAAACACTGAATCATGAAGAACAAATGCAAATCAGACCAATGTCATATCCATTGAAGGAGTCAAATTCACCAACACCTAATGGTTCATAAAAAATTTTAACACATAGCATATAATATCTTTGATTATACTACCTTACAGTATCACCAATATGTACTTCAGCTCAATACTACTTACCAAATCCTTGTACATAACATACAAATCTACAATCTCATTTAAGCAGTTTAATTAATTATTTGAATGAAAGATAGAACCAGAATTGCACACACCACAACAGTGAGAAGAACATAATAACCCTTGATTACTTCATTCAAAATTTGAATAAATTTGCACATAGGAGAGACATGAGCCTATATTTATCAGTTAAATTCAAATGCCAGTATTGCTATGAAACACTAAATCCCCATAAACTCAAATCCTACAACAAAATGACACAAAAACCAACTTGCATTGCCTCTATAACTACATATTTTAAAATTTTCTATGCAGCTCCACACCAGACTTCAACTTGATCACTTGCTAACCTATTACAATGAGAGAAGAAGAGAATAATTAGGGGAGAAGAAATTCCAAAAGAAACCCTAAAATTGATTAGGAAAAACCATTTGGAAGCATCTCAACCATTGAACAGTAATCTGCAAAATATCCTCATTTTCTCCCCGTAACAAACTTTATTCTGCTTCTAAAACATCATGTGCCCAATTCATTCTCTAAAAGAAAAAATTCCCATGTTTCCATTCTCCACTCATTATTTGCAGTTGGAAGAAAAAATCTTCACCCCCGTGAAAAAATCATTTATCTCTATTTCTGCTCTTTTCTAAATTTTACTTTGCATATTCACTTTTTACCCCAACACAGTCATATTATAAAACATTTAACTTTATTAACCTATTTATGTGCATTATAATGTTTTAAAATCTCATTTAAAACACTCCTTCATTTTAAATCAAATGAAACCTCATAAATATTTCCCCCGTGCATTTCACTATTTCACTTAACATTTTAACTCAACACCCAAGAGAAAATAAGAAATGGGCCCCGCTCCCCCCATTCAAAAATTTATTTTAAATAAAAACATTGTCGGGTGATTTGATTTTTCCCCACATTTAGCCCCTCCAGTAAAAATATCTTTTAAAATTCACCCCAAAAAGTAAATGGAAATCCCCTTAAAATTTTGCACTTGCACTTTGGAATACCCAGGCCATTTTTAAAAAATACGCTGGGACCCACCTCCCATTCCTCTTCACTTTATTTTCCCATGGAAAAAAAAATTTAATATTAAATTTGGAGGCTTCAATTTACTTAACATTTGACCAAACTATAGTGAAGCATTTAATTTTAAATGTTTTATTCACTCCTCTCCTCATATCCCCTTGCCATCAGAATCAATAACCCATGAGCAACTTTCAATTGCGATATGGTGGGGAACAGTCCATATCTTGTTGGAGATGCACCCCAAATCTCCATTGTGGGATCCTGTTTAAAATTTCATTTGTTGGTTGCCCTAACTTTTGTTTATATGTGCTTTACCATGCTCTACTCTAGTGTATTCATGACGGATAATCATCCTTTTCCTGTTCCTTATACTTTGATGGATGTCTATGACCAGTTCCAGGTCGTGTCTCCTCCATATGTTGGTCACGCCCCTTGTATGTTTACCTGTTACAAGGCTCTGACCTATGAGGCATGAGATTCCCATGCTGCAAATTTGTGCCTACCACTGATGACTATGCCTTCTACTCACTTGGTCTTCTCCATACCTGAAAATTGTGCACCTCCCATCTTTGCACTGTGCTCCCTCCATGTTTGGTGTGGGCCTCTCTACATGCTGGTTGCACTAACCATTTCCAGGTCGTGCCCACTTCCACTTGGCTCGCCCACCATTACTTGGCTCTTGATGGAACGGGCCCTCCATCTCTCACATGCTACAAAACCGTACCCTCTAGTATGCGTGCCCCTGAGGAATGGTAGTGTATCTGCCAATTACATTAGTTCAATTTTTTTTATATTTGAACTATTCTCAACAATCCACTTTGTGCGGCCATCACCCATGAAATTCCTAAGACCACATTAATTTTGAATTTCCTATCTTCAAAATGTACACCCCCTCTTCATAGTTGACAAAGTTCCTCCATCATTTACAATTCAATGGATCTTCCTATCCTTCGCACTAGCAGTCTCAATTTTGAAGTTTGTTCAACGAATCCAATTTGTATATAAACTATACCCTCTTCCATGATTCAATGCTTGTCCATGCTATTTTACAGCCATGCCCAATCATTTTTTGTAATTTATTTAACATTATGCTGATATGCTCTCTTTTGATGAGTATCAAATTGGGCTCAAATCCTTTACACAAAACTCCTCAAATCGATACTGAAACCCTTTGGTAAAAATTGGACGAGACTTGGATCCTACACATGAATTCCTTTAATCATACACTGCACCTTGTTCTTTGTGTTGTTTCTTTCATCAACAAAGGCATCACAGTGTAAATTTTCTTATCCACCAAATGCATTCGCTTGAAAGCTTGTGGAGTTTTCTCCATAGATATATTTTTGTATATTAGTTGTATTTGGTGTTCCAATTCAAAACCCAGCAAGATTAAGTAGAGGTGTGACCTTATCGCATGGTAAGTGGAGAATTGTTTTCATTTGCAATTGTTAGGTGTTATTTCCTCTTGTTGAAAAGGAAATGGACCCTTCTCTATACTCAAACCTTTGAAGGAAAAAATACTCACTAGCCCATTCAAAATAATTTACTTGATGGGATTGCAACATTGGAACCATTATAGGTTCATGACCATGCAAAGCATGTCGGGCACCAAGTGGCCCGACTATTTTTTTTTTTGTTTTCAAACAAGTTTCAAACTCAAATCATCCCAGGAAAACATCTGGATACATTTGAAGTGAAATGGTAAACTGGGTTGCCATTAGAAATTATTTTTTGTCACTTTTGCAGAATGGTGAAAACTGGTCAAATTGCCTCAAGAATCAAACTAGAAAACTAGTCAAGTGACTCCCCTAAGCAATAAAAACTTGCAAAACTGTATTCATTCATCTTGAGAATACAATGCAACAAATGACTTAGAAAGAAAATTCATGAGGTGGAAGATACTAATCGGCAAAGTTGCTCAGCTGAACTTTTCTGAAACAACAGTTGTTGTGAAACAATTAAAACTCACTCGACTGCCAATTTGTAAAAATAGTGAAACAACTCCTGACGAGATGCCATCAAACACATGAGCTCATTAAGGAACCCCAACACATGTGAAAAATGAATTTCCCTGAAACATCTTTGATCAAAAGATATTAACGATCAAAGTTGACCAGTCAAAAAGGTTGTCAAGAATGCAGATGTGAAACTGAACAAACAACATTTGGTTTTGATTTGCTAAAAATAGAAAATCAGATCATGAGGCTCTGCAAACTAGCACTCGAGATAATTTAGGTATGGGGAAAAAAGAAATTATTTTTTTTGGCATGACAGTCAACAGGTTGCAAAATCCAAGCTCAAATAGGAGGCTATTTCGCAAACTGACAAATCTACAAACAACAAAACAGTGCAAAAACCCTCTAGCTTCACTTTTAAAAACCCTAACAAAACTTATCATGGGAAGCCGAAAATTGACACGCAAATTCAAATATGTCAATAAAAAATTTCTGCAAATTTTTTTTCCTTGGAAATCAACAAGCCTCAAATTCTAATTCTCCAAAGTGAGCCACTTAGACTGACCCCCTAGGTGCATTTCAAAAAGTGTAGAAGAAAATTTCTCGAAACGGGCACCTCAAATTTGCAAAATTTGAGAATGCCAATAGGTCTTACAACTATGCTACCCAAGTAGTCATGACCTAACATAAAGGAACATTGGAGTAGTTCTCACTACATTTCAAGAGAGACTATAAACCCTTATTACCTAACACGTTGTATGTGACCAAAATCATCCTCAACAACTAGCACCTTAAAAAATGTGCCCAAGATTAAAAAATGCAAAAAACATTGATCTCCAAATTCAAAAAAATATAGTTGATCTATAGGTTATGGAACATTCTAGATGAAACAATGAGATCCATTTAAGTCTAACACACCAAAATTTCACCCAAGATTAGATCTCTTAGAAAATGAACATGGAATTATAGATCTAGAGCTTTAGTACCATGATGGAGTTGATCCTTTTTATGGATTCCAAAGGTTGATACATCCAAATATGGTAATCATATTTAATGTATAAACCTCGCAGTTAAGAAATTTGTCACAACGAATCATTAAACAAGAAACCTAAAAGCTAATAAAGCATCCCTAAGAAAACCTTAGGTGAGGATATAACTGGATCATGACATGTGTCCTCATCATATTACTTGAGACACCAAATAAAACATGACCAAAGTAAGCTTAAGCACTAGAGTACTAAATTACTCCAACATTCCCCCAAATAGCTCATCCATGACTACTAACCATGAAGCTAAATAATTAAATTAAAAAATGATCAATGCCATCGATGCAATGTTTCAATCAATAATATTACCCTCATTTGTTTCAATAAATGGAACAACATGTACAGTTTTGTTTGAGATCTGAATCACATTCCATATCCACTACAATGAATTTCTCAAAAACATTTTGATCTAAGTCAATTGGTATATTGTCAAGAGAGAATTAGTAACATCAAAATAGAACTTGTCATGTTGAAATTTATATTGAAGTACTTTATATTCTTGTTCTTTGTTAATTATGAAATTATAATTGGTTTCATGTTGATTATTTCTATGAACAATAATAAGAGGGAGATCTTTAGTGGGTGATCCCACAAAACTGGTTTACAATTATGTTCAGGAAGAAAAATTGCAAAAAATTCCTCCATGAAGAAAATTTTAGGTTTTGGAGGGTTTGAACGAACCTAGGGTCTAAACGATTCAACAAAACAAAAGAGTGTTCACTCAAACCCGTGTTTGAGTGAACCCTCTTAAATGATGGGTCCCTCATTTATCACATTTTTTAGAGTAAAAACAAAGAGAAATTTTGAAAAAGGGGCATTCGCTTGAACTCCCCTTCAAGAAAACCCCCATTCATTCAAAAATTCAAGCGAGGTTCACTTGAAGGCGGGTTCAAGCAAACCCCCCTTTTTCCTCCTTCTCGCTCTCTTACACTATTTTTTTTGCAAAAATAATCCCTTCAAAGCTCGGTTTGAGGATGAATATGGAGGATAATTCAAAAACCCTAGTAGATGATGGTAGTCCTTAGAACAAGCTATCCATCAAATATAATTTTAACATTTTTTTGTTTTATTATGTATTTTATGATTTAGTTTGATTAAAAATAGGTTTTTCACCAAAAATTAAGCTCTTTGTTCTGCACATGTGGAAAAATAGCAGATTATCAAAAAAAATTGAAAAATATTAGCGCACTATGTTAGTGTTGTGTATCTTTGGGTGATATTTTCCCTTGTATATATAATGTTGTTAGAGTAAAGGTTTTAACTTAATTATGTTGATTAAGTTACCTTTATTCCCTTCTTAAGATTTCACGTTAGTTTGCATAAAGTGACATTTCATAATTATATTAATTATTAAATGTTTTCCTATTAGGGCTTCTATTAGGGTTTTTCCTATTAGGGTTTTATTAGGGTTTGCATGATCTCCTTTTTATAAGGATTGATCCCATTGTATTTCATATCAATTCATTCTCTCATTCGCTCTTATATATACATTTTCAGGTTTTAGAGAACCCTTGCTTGTTTGTCTCCATCTCTTCTTTTGTGACAGGTTATTTGCATGCAGGTGATTTTTGGGGTTTGTGAAGTTATATTTTCTCAATTCCTACATGGTATCAGAGCTCCACACCTGCTACTTCTTGTTCCTGTTTTGAAGATTTTTGGAGCTTTAAGGGTTTGGGGTTTTTTTTTTTTTTATCCAGGGCATACATGCAATTTTGAAGCATTTTCAGCTCAAACGGACCTCGCCATTACATCCGCAGTGGTCCAAAACCCCTAAATCAACTGTTCATTCATCCATTTTGGACAAAGTCAAAATTTGAGGCAAAATTTTTTTGCTAGGATGGTTGTTCGCCTACCTAGTAATTTTTTTTTCGAAAATTTTTTTCGTTAAAAAATTATATTATTTCTGCAAAAAAAATTTGAATTTTTCAGTCAAAATTTGATTTTAAAAATAAAATATAGCTAAGCCTTTTTACGGCTTGCTTAAGCCAAGGGCCCGGGACCCTGCGCAGGCCGGTAGAGTATCTGTGCGGACCTGCGCAGTGTACCCTGTGCAGACCCTGCACAATGTACCCTGCGTAGTCCCCTATGTAGTGCCCTACATAGTGTACCCTACATAGTCCCCTACGCAGTGTACCCACATTGGCTGCGGTGGGGGTGGGCCCACGTGCCTCCCCACCCAAATTTTTTTTATAAATTTTTTTTTTTGTAAAGTTTTTTATTTTGTTTGTTTTCTATATAATTTTTGTTCTTTTCCTCTATAAGCCCTATCACACTTTTACGGTGGCGGCCGTTTAGCCATCAAATTTAAGCTCGGAGTTTTGCTGCGACGACCGTATGACTGTCAAATTTAATGCAACACTGGCTTTTTTCCTCTTTGGAGCTGTTTTCTTCCAGAGGCCGTAACTTGGGCATACGTTATCATTTTTCGGCAAACGAGATATCGTCGGAAAGCTGGTTTTGTCATCTTTGCATTGGTGTGGGTTTAATTACTTCATTCTTCTATTGGTGCATTATGAAATCAATTTTTTGGCTATCATTCATGTATTTCCAGCTTTATCCTTTTTTGGACATTTTGAGCATCATTTGTAAGCAATATCTTTTATGTAAATGCGCTGAGATAAAGTTGCACACTATTGTACATGTATTTTTTGGGATTTTGCACATAAGGTTGTGCCATATTTTGTACTTGTACTATTATTATAAAGTGCCATGAGGGGTTGTGTAGTTGCCTTTGTTTTGTCATCACATCTTTGTCCGGCGAGTGTCCCTCCATGACGACAATGGATCCATATGATTCTAGCCTCATGCATGTGTGCTTTGTTTTGTACACCACTTTTTCAGTTGCAGGTGCTTTCTTGTGCACTTTCAGATATTGTTTCTTCTCCTTCATGCACTACAAGGTGTTTCACATCATTTCAGTGGATCTGTTAGGCTCTCCCAGTGTAGCATTATGGAGGGGGTATTATACTATTTGTTGCTAATTCCTCCTTGGTTTCGCCTTGGAAGGAATCTTCCATTCTCAGTTGATCAGTGTTTCAGACTATTGGTTCTTATACCATCTGTATCTTCGTTCTAGGTGTTTGCCTTTGTTTGCCATCTGATTCGAGTAGTGTTGTATGGGAACTTATTCAGATTGTTGTCTTCTTGTTCTTGATCATCCTATCTTCAGTGGAGGTTCTTCAGAACCATATCAGTCATCTTTCGACAGTTTTTTGCAGCTTCTTCTACTTCAGTGATGTTTCTTCTTGGCTTTCTGCATCTCTTTTTGGAGTAGAGTTTTTTCCCATGAGTTTTTCTCTATTTCTCCTCTTTACAGAGATTTGGTTGTATTTGGGTACTTGATCTAGCCTAGTTGTCGGGACCCATGTTTTCCTTCTTGCATTGTAGTTACCTTTGCTTTCTTGCATTTTTTTGTAGTTGCACTATTGCTCATCTTAAGAGGGGGTGTTAGAGTAAAGGTTATAACTTAATTATGTTGATTAAGTTACCTTTATTCCCTTCTTAAGATGTCACGTTAGTTTGCATAAAGTGACATTTAATAATTATATTAATTATTAAATATTTTCCTATTAGGGCTTCTATTAGGGTTTTATTAGGGTTTGCATGATCTCCTTTTTATAAGGATTGATCCCATTGTATTTCATATCAATTCATTCTCTCATTCTCTCAGATATATACATTTTCAGTTTTTAGAGAACCCTTGCTTGTTTGTCTCCATCTCTTCTTTTGTGACAAGTTATTTGCATGCAGGTGATCTTCGGGGTTTGTGAAGTTGTATTTTCTCAACTCCTACAAATGTATCCTAGGCAGGTCGGCCTATCTTGTGATAAACAAAAAAATATTATATGGTTCAAGGTCAACTCTAGATTAGGGGTTTCCTAGCTTGTAAATATAGGATAAGGTATCTCCTCATTTGAGTATCAATTCAATCCATTCCAATTCAAATATATTCCGTAGTAGGTTCACCCTTCAAGAGCAGCAGATTCGACTTAAGTAGAAGAGTAAAACACTTTGGTTATTCATGAAATTGCACCATATATAAGTGCAGATCCATTGTGTTGTATTTGGCCTTTCTAAGGCGTTTTGTTATTCTAATTTATAAGAAAATCTCCTGTTGGGATTTTCTCCCTTGAGTAGGAGGGTTTTCCTAGGGTAAAATACTGTGTTATTGTCTTTGAGTTGTGTTTTTCTGCTTATTACATTTTTTATCGTAAAGAAACTAACATGATATCAGAGCGAGTTTAGGGAAATCTGATCAGATTTGTCTAAGAAAACATTGGAAATTGAGAGAAATTCAATTCAATGAAAATCACATGAAGATGGTTGAATGGAGACATAATTTATGTTAAGAAGTGTTCGTTGTTGTTGAAGAAGAGTTTCAAAAAGAGTTTTGAAATTGGAGTATATGTTTCTAAAGAACACAAGAGAAGTTGTAATGACAAAGAAGTATTTTATTTATGTATCACCTAGTTTCAAGCAAGAGAAACATTTTTGTATAATTGTGGACTAGCAGTGATTATTGGGCAGAGGATTATAAATCCTTAACCAAAGTGTATTGTCAGTATTTTACATTCGCTTAGAGAAATATCAAGCATATTACATTCATACTATTTTCAACCCTGTTGTGCATTAATACAATCTTCAATACCCCTAACACTAGAGAAATATCAGGCATATTGAAACTATCAATATTCTATTCTCTGCTACAGTTATGTGAAACCATCAAGTTTAATTTTTATCTCATTAATATAGGATTATGTTGAACATCGATTGCCAAATTCAAGAACCGAGACAAGAAAGTGGAGTTCAAGATTTTTCAATTCAAAGATATCGAGTTGTTGCAATTAGCAGGAGATATGTTTATTTTGAACCCCTATATCATTCGACAATGATTGAGACACTATTCAAAGTCAAGGAAGTTGATAACATTGAAGAAAATGAATATACAGGTGAGTTTCCTGGTGGCATTTGATATTCAACTTAACAATTTGAAGTATTTATTTTGAAGGTTTCGATATATGCATAAGAGTCTATTCAAATCAGAATATTCATCAGGATATTTTTAAGCACATAGAGCTTGTATTGAGGAAATTGAACCAATACTTGTCGGAGCTCTTGTGATTCTGAGTTGGGAATAAATGAAATAACCTTCAAGTCTATTAAAGAACTAAATTAATTGAATAACCTATCTTGAAATACCACCTCAATTCAAATTTGCAAAAATATCAAAGAAGCCGATAGCCTAAGGAAGAGATACAATTTGAAGGTGATTATTCAATAATGGGTGAAATATATATATGAGAAACTTCACCAGTTTGGACACTAGCCTTGTCGGTGGCTATTTCATAGTCTTAACATGGGAGCCAATATTAATAAGGATTCAAATAAATGAAGCCGCTAGACTAAATTATCTGTCAAGAGCTGTGTGATTTTACTCTTTGTGTGGTAACATGTCACCATCTCCAGCAACATTGTCCTGGAAGGGGGTGAGTTACATTAATTTTAAAATGAAGGAAATGTAGAGTGTGTGTGGTAATTTCTTATAATTTAATGAGAAACGAAATTCTGAAATTTCAAGGAAAGTCTCAAGGATATTTTGAAGGGATTCACACTACCTACAGAAGATGATAATGTGAATGTTGATGAATATTGGAGTTGTGGAAATTATAAGATATTCTTACAGTTGTTTAAATCTATTGGAGGCTAAGAACAAAATTGAGGTCTTGCAACTTAACTACAAGGATGCACAAGACAAATTAGAAACACTTGAAATAGATCTAAAGAGTTCTATTAAAGAGATAAGTATTTTATGTTTGTACCTTTGAATAATTCGTGTAATAACATTGGGAATAGTGAATCATGTATGCTTCTAGCATTGGTCTATATATTTCCCTTTGGGTATTTTTATTCTATGAACTATTATTAATCTCTCTAAAATGCAAGATGGATTGAGGAGAAAAAGGATGATGAGAGATTGCATTAGGAATTCAAATGGAGGAAGAGCTTGAGGCATCTTGTGAGGAAGTCATGTCGGCTAGAGAAATGAACAAACATGAAGACTTATCTTGCAATCGTGAGACTAATTTTATGGCACATAACTCTATTGATTCTTCGCTGAAGACATCGCTTAAGGGCACAAGTTTGGATTAGCCTTGGATGGAGAGTTTACATCAACAAATAAGATTAAGAAAGATGAAGACACTAAACAACGAAGAACCTATATAGATTTTCATTGTGATTAGCTACTTCGAAGAGGAGGAAATGTCATTCAGAGGGAGTTAAATTCTAGGCATGAGTTGAGATCATGTCTTGGATGAGGACTATGGTTTTGAGATCCATTAGTGGAGGGGAGTTCACTTCCAAAGGTTTATTGCAAATCTTTGTATTGAGGTAGGGATCAAGAGGGAGTTTTTTGAAGTCCTTGGAAGACCTCTTCATCTAGAGAGAATAAAATTGCACAAGACAATCAATCTCGATTTGACATTGGTAGCTCTACAAACCTATTTAGAATAGGGTGATATGGGATGAGGTCGAGGAGGATAGTATTTGACTCTCACAAGTCAGGTGTGTGTTGGAAACCATTCCTCTAAGGAAAGCATTGCAGGAAATCTTGGACAAGGAGGTCAGGAGGTTAATGCAAGTACTTGGAGCTTTAGAGGGAATCACATCATCATGAAGATTTGTTGGAATGTATATTTCTCTGAGATGAATAAATATGAGGTGAAATCCCTTGTAATGTATATTTCTTTGAGATAGAGAAATATGAGGTGAAATCCCTTATAGTGTATATTTCTCTAAGATGGAGAAATACGAGGTGCAATCCCTTGTACATCTCTAAGACTGAGATGTGTTTCTTTCCACACATTGTAGTAGCCATTGTGGATGTCATCTTGAGAGAATCCATGAAAACATCACATTGAGAGACTCTCTGATGAACCCTTGTATATCTTTGAAACTGAGATGTGTTTCTTTCCACACATATGAGTAGCCATTGTGGACATCATGTTGAGAGACTCCATGATGACACCACATTGAGAGATTCCATGATGAACCTTTGTACATCTCTAAGACTGAGATGTGTTTTCCACAAATAGGTGTAGCCATTGTGTACATCATGTTCAGAGACTCCATGATGAACCCATGAACATATCTGAGATTGAGATGTGCTTTTCCATAAATGTCTGTAGCTATTCTAGGCATCAGGTTGAGAGACTCCATGAAAAGGATATTTGAAAAATACCTCCCTAGCTAAGAGGGAGTGTTAGTATTGTGTAGCTTTGGGAGATATTTTCCCTTATATATAATGTATCTTAGGTCAGTTGACCTAACATTTGTTAAACAAAATAATATTATATGGTTCATGGTCAACTCTAGAAGAGGGGTTTCCTAGATTGTATATATAGGAGAAGGTATCTCCTCATTTGAGTATCAATTCAATCCATTTCAATTCAAATATATTCAGCAACATGTTCGCCCTTCAAGAGCAAAAAAATTGATTTCAGCAGAAGAGTTAAACACTTTGTGTATTCATTAAATCGCACCATATATAAGTGTAGATCCATTGTGTTGTATTTCACCTTTCTAGAGCCTATTATTATTCTAATTTATAAGAGAATCTCTTGTTGGGATTTCCTCCCTCGAGTAGGAGGGTTTTCCTAGGGTAAAATATTGTGTTATTGTCTCTGAGTTATGGTTTTCTACTTATTACATTTTTTATCCTAAAAATACTTGTTGGAGATTGTTGTATATTGCTGATATGTGGTTGCCATTGATGTCAACACTATTAGAATTAATTTCTGTAAGGCTATATATGTTGAGGATATTTAGAAACTTGTAATAAAATAAGTTATAGGTTGTCAGTGAAGCGATGAAGTTCAGTGTGTTGGCTAGTTCAGTATATTGATGGTGAATATTTGTAGATTAAAGGGTTTTTTTCAAGTATATATAATCTATCCACCAAAATTTTCAGATGTTGGCATGAATATTTGATCACATTATGAGTATTTGTGTTTAGATAGTTGTTATGTTGCTTCAATTGGTGGTCCTGAAAGAGGATGATATGATTTTGGTAATCTGAGTTGATGCGAATGTTTCTATGGTGATTCATGATGCTTGTGGATGTTTATAGATTGTTATCTATCCATGTTACTGGTTCACATTGATCAATGTGCTCATGATTGGTGATTTTCTTCTATGTGTTCATGTTTCTCATGTTCATGGTGATAGGGTGATTGTAGCATGTTGCGGATCTTTGAGGATAATTACTTGAGGTGTTTCATGTTTGAGAAATGTTATTTTGGGTCCCTACTATGTTGTGGCCAACTTTGGTTGATTCACATTAATAATTGTTTATTGATTTCAGTCGATAGTTTGTACACATTTTATATTTTGTTGGGCCGACAAGTAGTAGATGTTATCCTTTAATGTGGATATATATAACTGATTTTTTATACCATTTGAAGTGTGAGTATGTGCAGGATAATGATGGGCCAAAAATTTGCGATATGTAAGTGATATGATGGCCCATGTGGCTGACAACTTTTTTTTAACCCAAAATTAATGAAATGAAAAGGGTTTTTAAAGGAGATTCTTATATTTCCACCAATGTAAATTATGCTTTACTTTGAATTTAATAGATAAATATTATTCATTTTCTATTTTAATTATGAATAAAGCCCTGATTGATAGTCTGATTGAAAAACATCTATATCTTTCAAATAGTATCATATTTTTTCAATCCAAATTATGTGTCACATTATATGATTTACATACTATAGGATTTTAAAAAAAAAATGAATTTCATGAATTTTTGACCAAGTTAAAGTGGTCAAACATACAAGTTTTTTTATTATTAAAAAGTTGTAATAAAAAATTCATAATTGATTATTTACTTAGAAAAAATCACAAAAAAATATTCTTCACATTGGGACATGATTCCTCTGCTTATATCTAAAATCTTATAAAAAATATTATCATTTTATTGTGGTTAGGGTGGTCAGACAAACACCTACTTATTTTTTACCTGAAATTTAAGTACTACTACATTGAAATTTAAAATTTTCACCAAACAGATTTTTTTATTTTTTAAATAAACATACTAATTTAGAAACTGCATTCAATTTGCTACAAATTCTATTCTTACATATTTTTGAAATAATATAGATAACTTATTCAAATTTTTACGTCAAGTTTCCTAACTCTGATTTTCTAAGTTTTTATCGCAACTTAAGGGCCTATTTTTTCTATGATGATCTTGCACATATCTGTGTGCAAGATGTGTGTGCGATACGAAGTATGTGAAGTGCGAAAAAAATTCAGATCATTCATAGGAAGAAGTAAAGTGTGAAATTGCTCATGTGCTTAACCAGAATTGTAATAAGACATTAGCATATGTTAGTTTCTTAGTTCAAGATCTCTCAGATGGATTTAATCTGAATGTGACTGTAAGATAGTGTGTCTTCCTTTGGGCAGTAAGCCTTTTTGTAATTGAGCAGTGAGCTCTAGGCAGTGTGCCTAAATGCATGTGCATTCCCCATTTTCTATAATTTTAACAAAGTATAAACTTGTGGATTAACCTCCACCATGGTTTTTCCCCTAATAGGGTTTCCATGTAAAAATCTTGTTGTTATGTGTGTTTCTGATGTGATGATGGTTTATGCTTTCATGTTTATTTATCAGATCTGAGAATAAGGTTAATAAGTTTAATTTATGTGACAACTGATTCATTCCCCCACTTAGTTTTTTTCCCTTATGTTGCAATGAATTTGTATCATATTAGGTTCCTTTAGAGAAGCTTGATCACTTGAGGTGATCCAGGATGGTGACATATAAGAAGGATAGTCCAAGATTTGATGGAACAAATTATTCTCTATGGAACACTCAAATGGAGTTTCATCTGAGATGCATTGGTGAACCATATTAGACAATTACAAAGAATAGATATACCATCCCTTAGAATGTTCCTTTTCCTATAGGTGAGATTAAGGAAGTTGAGTACAATATTAGGGATAAGGAAGCATTGTTGAGTGTTTTGATTGATTCTGAAATTACAAATGTAATGGAGCTAAGTATTGCTTATTAGATATGGAAAAAGTTGGAAACCTTGTATGAAGGTGATAGGTGTGTGAAGATTGCTAAGTTGCAGAGTCAGAAAGAGAAATATGAAACATTGAGAATGGGTGAAGAGGAGAACATTACTTCTTTTATGTAGAGAGTGAATGAACTTGTGTGTAGTATCAGATGTGCTAGTGGAACTTTGGAAGAATCAAAGATTGATGCTAAGGTGCTTAGATCCTTTCCTGTTGTATACAAACACAAAGCTCCTACTATTGAGAAGATCCAAACTATGAAAAATGTAACCAAAGGCATGTTGATTGGTAAGCTTGTTTATTTTGAGCTAAGTGAGTTTGGCGAATATCTTCTTAAGATAGAATTTGCATTCAAAGATATTGTATCTTGGAAAGACAAGAAAAGATATGATCTAGGAGATAGTTCTTCTAGAAAAATGTCTAAATATGAGTAGAAAATGAGAGAGAAAGCTAGATGAGCTTAAAGCACTTCTTGTCAACAGAGTAGCCAAAGGAGAAGGTAAGTATAAAGGGAAATTTCCTCTTAAATTTTTTTCTTGCAATAAGATAGGTCAATTTTCCTCAAGGTGTCCTGAAAGAGTTCCTAAGCCAAGATCTAACAAGCCTAGATTCCAAAGAAAGTGTTATTTTGCTGTTGATGAAGGTGTGACGGATGATGAATTTGATAAAGGGAATGCATGTGAGGATGAATTTTTATTTATTGCTATCAAGGAGAATAATCATGTACCTATTGATTCTACTAGTTGATGAAAGTTGGTTGTGGCATAGAAGATTGTGTCGTGTAAACGTTGACAATATTATCAAGATAAGTTCTACCCAAGAAGTGAGATATCTCCCTAAGTTGATAAAACCTACTAATACTAAATGCAAGGAATGCTAGTTAGGGAAGAAAACTAGAGTTTCATTCATAAGAAAATAGTATTGTTCAAATGAAGTATTGGATGTTTTTCATACTGACTTGTGTGGTCCTTCTAGAATCAGAAGTTTACAAGGTGACGTATTTCATGTTACTTATTGATGATTATTCTATATTTATATGGGTTACTTTCTTAATAGAAAAATTTGAATCTGTAGAGAAATTCAATATTTTCAAGGCTATGGTTGAGATAGAGACAGGTCTGAAGATTAAATTTCTGAGATCGGATAGAGGTGGTGTATTCATTTTCGATCAGTTTAATTCTTTCTATTAAGAGCATGGGATAAAGAGACAATTATCTACCTCATGGACCGCTTAGGAAAATGGATTTGTTGAAAGGAAGAATAAAAAATTTCAAGAAGCTACTAGGACTATGACACTAGAAGGAAATTTTCCTCATATCTACTGGAGATAAGCTATGAGTACTATAGTTTACAATCTCAACTGAGTGTAGGTCAAAGGTGATACTGGTAAGAATCCTTATGAGCCATGGTTTTGTCACAAGCCTACTATTAGATACTTCAAAATCTTTGGGGGTAAATTCTATATTGAAAGAGATGATGATGTAGGAAAGTTTCATGCTAGAAGTGATGAAGGAGTCTTTCATGGTTATTCCACTAAAAGTAAATCCTACCAACGTTACAATAAGAGATTGAGGAATGTAACTGAAATTGCTAATGAAAAGGTTGATGAAGACATAATTAGACCATCCAGAACTTGTGCATATGATTCAGACGATCCAAATGATAGTTCAGATAAAGGAAAGAAATTTTAAATCAATCCGCTGAATCAAGAAAATCAAAAGGAAGGAACTAGTGAAAGTGCATAACCAAGATCAGAAGAGCATGAAGTTCAAAAGCCTAAGACTCCAAGATATGTGAGACTAAATCATTTAGAAGATCAGAATATATGTGATAAAAACAAAGGTGTTCAGACTAGGAGAAGAATTGTAGAAGAGTAATTTTTGATTTCATAGATTGAGCCTAATAGTGTCAATGAAGCATGCAGAGATGAACATTGGATGGAAGAAATGAAAGAAGAGTTATAGAAAATTGAGAAGAATGATACATGGACTCTTGTTCCTAGACCTAAGGACATAAATGTAATTGGAACTTAATAGGTTTTTTGAAACAACCTAAATGAGCAAGGTGAATTTATTAGAAACAAAGCAACACTGGTGTGTAAAGGATATTCTCAAATCGAAGGAATTGACTTTGAAGAAATTTTTTCTCATGTTGCTAAGATTGAAGTTGTGAGACTATTTATTGCCTATGCTTCTTAAAAAAACTTAAAGGTTTATCAGATGGATGTCAAGTCAAGATTTCTAAATGGTGAACTGAATGAAGAAGTGTATATTGAGAAACCTGGTGGATTTCAATTGACTGATTGGGGAGATATGGTTTGTTGGTTGAAGAAATAATTTTATGCACTTAAGCAAGCCCCTAGATCATGGTATGCCAGATTGAATAGGTATTTGTTGATGCATGGATTTTTTAAAGGTATTTCTAATAGTAACTTGTATTTCAAGATTGATCATGATAAATATTTGATTTTTGAAGTCTTTGTTGATGATATTTGGAGGAGATGATAGTTTGTTGATGAGATGAAAAATGAGTTTGAGATGTCTATGATTGGAGAAATGAAATTATTTCTAGGATTGCAAATCACATAGCTAGATAAAGGGATCTTTATATCTCAATCCAACTATGTGAAAGAATTGTTGAAGAAGTTTGGTATGGAAGATTCAAATTGAGTTGGTACACCTATGGTGATCAGATGTAAGTTGATTCAAGATGATGATTCTCCTAAGAAAAATTAGACAAGATACAGATCCATGATTGGTGGATTGATCTGTTTGAATCAAACTAGACTTGATGTAATGAATGTCGTATGCATTGTTGCTAGATTTCAAGTTGATCCTAAGGAATCTCATGTGATAGCTATGAAGCAGATTTTTAGGTACTTGAAGGGGATAGTTGATTTTGGTCTATGGTATCATAAAGATGAAAACCTTACTCTGAGTGCTTTTACTAATGTTGATTGGGTAGGAGATGTGAATGATAGAAAAAGTACTAGTGGTGGTGCATTTTTCCTGGGAAAGAAGCTGATTTCATGGATGTGTAAGAAGTAGAATACCATTTCTTTATCTACAACAGAGGTAGAATACATTGTTGCTGCTAAAAATTATACTCAAGTATTATGGATGAAGCATATGTTGAAAGATATCAGAGTTGTTTATGATGAACCTACTATTATATTCTATGATAATTCAAGTGTTATTAAAATTTCTAAGAATCTAGGGCTGCATTCAAAAACCAAGCATATATCTATCAAATTTCACTTTTTGAGAGACAAGGTGAGTGAAAAGGAAGTCAGAATCGAGTATGTGCCTACTAAGGAACAGATAAAATATATCCTTACCAAGCCCTTATGTAAGGATACTTTTAAGTATCTTAGAGGGAGGATAGGGATGATTGCCCCTCCTAATCAAAAACAAGGTGCAATGAATTACATCATTCCATGCATTTCATAGTCATATCTTGTGATTCAGATTGATGTTGTTGTGGCTGCTACTTAGGGGAAGTAGTCAGATGTTCAGATATGTGGTTTAGAGCTTCTGTGGAGAAAAATAATGTGTACCTTTTTCATTGATGTCAAAGGGGGAGAAGAAGCATGTGAAAATCTGGGAGAAGAGTCATATGAAAATATATGAAAGAGTTAAAGAGAAAAGAGTCAAAATATAAGGGGGAGAAAGTGCTAAGAGAAATTTGTGTTGATGGTTCCTTTCACATCATGTGTCGACATCATTGCAAAAGGGGGAGATTGTTGGATATTGCGGATATGTGGTTGTCATTGATGTCAACACTATTAGAATTAATTTCTTTAATGTTGTATATGTCAAGGATATTGAGAAAATTGTAATAAAATAAGTTATAGGTTGTCGGTGAAGCAGTGAAGTTCAGTGTGTTAGCTAGTTCAGTATATTGATGGTGAATAGTTTCAGAGTAAAGCGTTTGTTTTCAAATTTATCTAGTTTATCCACTAAAATTTTTAGAGGTTTTCATGAATATTTGATCAAGTTATGAGTATTTGTGTTTAGATAATTGTCTTGTTGCTTCAGTTGGTATTCTTGAAAGAAGATGATGTGATTTTGGTAATCTGAGTTGATCTGAATGTTTATGTAGTGATTCATGATAATTTTGGATGTTTCTAGATCATTCTCTATCCATGTTGGTTTGTATTAATTTTTGTGCTCGTGATTGGTGATTTTCTTCTGTGTTTTCATGTTTCTCAAGTTCATGGCTGACAGGGTGATTTTATTATGTTGTGGATCTTCAAGGCTAATTTCTTGAGGTGTTTCATGCTCGAGACATGTTTTTTTGGGTCCCTACTATGTTGTGGTTGACTTTGGTTGATTCACATTAATAATTGTTTATTGATCTGGGCTGACAGTTTATGAGTATGTGCAAAATCATCATGGAAAAAATAGGCCCTTAAGTGGCAATAAAATTCAAAAAAATTAGAGTTAGGAAACTTGACATAGAAAATTGAATATGTTATCTATATTATTTCAAAAATATGTAACAATAGAATCTGTAGAAAAATAAATCTAGTTTCTAAACTACTAGGTTTATTTAAAAAATAAAAAAATCTATTTGGTGAAAATTTGAAATTTCAATGCAGTAGTACTTAGATTTCAGGGAAAAAATAACAAGTAGGTGTGTGTCTAACCACCCTAACCACAATAAAATGATAATATTTTTTATAATATTTTATATATAAGTAGAGAACTCATGTCCCAATGTGATGAATTTTATTTTAAAAAAATTTGCAAGTAAATAATTAATAATGAATTTTTTATTACAAATTTTAAAAAATATAAAAACTTGTATGTCTGACCACCTTAACTTGATCAAAACTTCATGAAATTAAATTATTATTTTTTAATCCTATATTATGTGAAGCATAGAACGTGACACATGTTTCAGATTCAAAAAATGTGATATTGTTTAAAATCTATAGATGTTTTTCAATCAACCTATCAATTAGGACTTTAGTCGTAATTCAAATAGAAAATGAATAATAATAATTTATTAAAATCAAAGTAAAGCATAATTTATATTGGTGGAAAGCTGAGAATCTCCTTTAAAAACCATTTTCGTTTCATCAATTTTGGGTAAAAAAAAGCTGCCAACCACATGGATCATCATATCACTTACATATCGCTAGTTTTTGGCCCATCATGATCCTGCACATACCCTTATACACATTTTATATTTTATTGGGCTGACATGTATTTTATGTTATCCTTTGATGTGGATAGATATAATTTATTGTTATACCATTTTAAGCATGCAAGATGTGTGTGTGATGCAAAGTGTGCAAAGTGTGAAGTGTTTTGTGCGAATAAATTTCAGATTAATTGAAGGCAGAAGTAAAGTGTGAAAGTGCTCATGTGCTTAATCGAAACTGTAATCAAGTATTAGCATATGCTATTTTTTTCAATTCAAGATCTCTTAGATGGATTTAATTTGAATGTGAATTTAAGATAGTGTGTCTTCCTTTGGGCAGTAATCATTTTCATATTTGAGCAATGAGTTGTAGGCAGTGTGCTTGAATGCATGTGCGTTCCCCAATTTATTTAATTTTAATAGAGTATAAACTTGTGGATTAACCTCCACTATGGTTTTTCCTCTAATAGGGTTTCTACATAAAAATATTGGTGTTATATATGTTTCTGATGTGATGATGGTTTATGCTTTCATGTTTACTTATCAGATGTGAGAATAAGTTTAATAAGTTTAATTTATGTGACCATTGATTCACCCCCACTCTCACTTTTCTTCCCTTGTGTTGCAAACAAAACTAACACACTAGATATTGATGTCCTTGATCCAACAAAAGAATTTAATTTTGATACATACAAAAAAATGATACTTTAGCGAGTGAATCATGTCTAAATTATAAAAGGTTTCACTTTGAAATGTAATTCAGAAAAAATAATTTAATGAAATGCTATGAAATCAATTCCATGCACTAGATATCATAGTTACAAATCTAAAGTTGAAAAAAATAGAATTTTATCCTTCATATAAAAAAAATTATGTGTTAGCCAATGACGCCACTCTTAAAAAATGGTGTTTACTATTAAAAACTAGCTTTCAAAGGAGATGGGAAAAGAAGTGCAATCTGATTCAAAAAAAATAAAAAAATATTTAGAATCTATAGATTTCACAAATCACTATTTTGCATCATCTTAAAATTCCTCATGGTTTAGCCGCTATAGGTGCTCGAAAGTGAAGATTTAGTTAAAAAAAAATCAGTTCAATGTCTAGTTTGGTCAACAATTGTAAACTAGTATTGTGGGATCACCCTAGTAGGATGTGTTGACTTTTTGGACACATTTTCTATATTTTGGGGAAAGCTTATTGTGTGGCCTTTCTATTTAAACTATCCCCTAGTTGCATGTGTAACATAAAAATTTGATTGGTAGGTGCAATCAACATTTCTTCCACCTAAGTGATGCTTGCAAGTTCAATCAGTTAGGGACCGAGATCCATATTATTTGCATCTAAAAATATATTATTTCCATTTTCTAATCTACACCTATTCCAAACTAAACATTGTGGCATGCAAAATACTTGTATTCCAACGTAGCATTCTTGAAAGATATAGCACATTGTTGGTGATTCCAACTTATCTATTCACTAAAAAAATACAATTTGCATTCTTTTAAAATCAATGGCAAGCAATTTATTCAAGATTTCAATGTTCTCTTCATCTAATTCTTATGCAAAATGCAGGTTTTGTCGATTTAAATTTGGAGGAGTTTCTGCAACATATTCTACTGATCTAGAAGGTTCTTCTTCAATATTAATTTGAATATTTTATTCATTTACATTTCCTTTGCTCTCTTGTGGTTGTTAAATGTTTTTGTGTCTCTTTTCTCCTAATCAGAATGGGATTGTTATTTATATTTTCATTGACGTGTATTTATGTAAGAGAGGGGGACCAACCACATCAAGGCCCCAGGTCACAGAGGGTCAAGAGAAACATGCTGCCCTAGCTTACCTTAGCTTAAGGGAGTGTTAGGGGAATGTAGGACAAGAATGATGAGAAATGTAACATCATTCGATCACTCTATAGACTTAAGACTTTAAATGGGACTAGGTGAGCCAGTTTTCAAGATCAACACTCTCTCAAATAGTTCTCTATCAGAGGACAAAAGTGCAGTTCTAGGATGACAGTGCAACACACTCGCATCTCTCAAGTGTGCTAGTGTTTGTATGGCCAGAGGACCAGAAAGACAAGGTCAAACATTAGAAAATAGACTAATGGCCTAGCTAATGGTTTCTAAGGGAACAAAAAAAAAACTAAGAAATAAGAAATGTATAAACGAATATGATAAAGCAAGTAGATTAATGCTAGGGTGACAATAATGATCTCACATAATAGTTTGTTATCTAGGTAGCTCGAAGAAGCACATCCACCTACACACAATAAAAATGAAAATTGTTGGGGGACTATATAGGGGTGTACCATAGTTAAACCCCCGTGTTGTTGTTTTCACCTCCATAGACAACCAAGTTTGCAATGATAGAGAAAGAGTATGATAAAGAAGGAATGAAGCAAAGAACACTGAAATACTACAAAACATTAATGTGCTTACTCAACCAAATAGTAGAGGAGAGGATTAGAAACCTTACCACCTCCACTAATATCTCTCAAGGCTAATGGCCCGGAGAAAAATAAGAGGACTCATGCCTTTGTTGTGATGGTGTTGTTCTACACTTTCTCTATTAAGTTGATGGAGTGATGGAGTTGTTGCTATGGTGTGCAAGAGTGTTGCTTGAATGCTTGAAGTGAATGCTAGAATCTGTAGAAGAGATTATGGAAGAATATTTGAAATGAAATGGGAGTAAGTGAATTTGAAGAAAGAATGAAGAAAATGGCCATATTTAGGTTGGTCAGTCGAAGAGGGTGTTACAGGTCGACTTATAATGAGAAGTGTAATGCCTCTACAGACTCTAGTTGTACGAATCTACCAGGGACATAATTTTTTTGTGTGGATGTCTATGTGCTACGTGGTCGTCTATGATAGTTATTCCTCTATTGAAGTTCAAAACAAGCACCAAGTGGAACTAAGGTAGCAGGCTTATGCGTAATTTAACCTCCAAATTTTTTTTTCTAAGGTGAGGAATGAAAAAGGGGGAGTTTGTGTAAGGGGTGTAAATTCACCCCTATACATTTTTTCCTGGCTTTATTGACCATGAATACTGATGAATGCTTTGGTAAAGTAGATCAAAGAAGTAGTAGGGCTAGAAATGTATACCTGGATCATTAAGGAAGTAGACTTTGATTTGGTGAACCCAAGAGTGCAGGTCAAGTAGAGGACTTCATAGCTCCAAAGAACTATGAAGCTAAAGAAAGAAAGCACCTTACAATTTTGTGGACTTGTAAGGAAGGTATCCTACAAGAAATATCACATGAAGGGAACCGAAAAAAGTTCCTTATATACCCACAAAACTGCAAGGAAGGTATCGTCCAAGAACTCTCACATGAAGGAAACTGAGAAAAGAGGACTCTACAGAGTCAAAAAGCGGCTTCATGAGTGCACCCATGAAGTGACATGTTTACCCATAGATAGAACATGTCATAAACTAGCCACACAAGCAAGTAAGTGGAAAGTCACGCAGACCATTGATAGGCTGGAAGACTTTCAAAGGGGTCCCTCAAGAACCCTTCATAAGGACGAGAGGTGCACTTAAGGGAAAAACTGTTGGAAAAGTGAGGTCTAGTCAGGATGCCCCCAAGCTAGATGTAAGGTCTAGTTAGGCTATTCTCGAGATAGACACAAAGATAGGAAATATTTATTGTTAGGTTTCCCCCAAGCTAGATGCCATAGAACTGACTTGAGATAAAAACTTTCGAAGGGGTCCCTCGAGAGCCCGAAGTAGAAAGAAAGGGTCCACTTAAGGGATGCGTTATTCAAAAGCTAGTGTTTTATTTCTCGAATTGTTTCATCATGAAGAAATCCTTCTGAAAGATGTTAACTTCATCAAGGAATTGAAAAGGAAGAAAATGCCCCCACGCGAGGGGAAGATCAAAGTTGTTCCCGCTTTGAAGGAAGGTTTTTGAGTTCTTTCTTTAGGAACACATGATGAAGGAAACATGTTATGTTAGGGTTTCAAGTTGAGAATGCAATTCTTACAAAGAAGTGTGTGGTGATTCTTGAGAAAATATTCGTTGGAAATAAATGCATTTTTTGAAGATCAAAGTGATGCAAAGGTGGAATTGTTACACATGAGAGGGAATACGCAAGCAAAGAAAAGAGAAATATAAAGGTAAAAGAAAAAGAACACGAATAAATGGCACATGGGTAGCTTGATATTTCAAGGTCAGAACTGCTTATAAATATACATAAGTATAATAATAGTATATAAATAAACTGTTATCAACACCCTACTATATTAGGCCATGTGAAGAATGCACGAGAAGACAAAGTAAAAATTAAAAAATTGGGTCAGCATGGAAGGGAAGCCAAAATACCCCCACAACTTTGTATCATCCCCAATTTTCTAAAAGTCAATCGCAAACATGGAATAATGATGATACAAAATAGAAGAAGTTATACAACTCAAACACCGAACCTATATCCAAGCACCAATAAGGGTGATAAGGGTCATCCAAGCACAAATATCATGGTTGTGGGGAAACACATCACAACACCCACATGTCTAATCTAAAGATAAAGGGGAGGTCTCCCCATAACACTAGTCAATGAAAATTTCATTAGCTTCCCACTCTAGATCATCGTAGAGGAAAGGAGGATGAGCCTATAGTGGTGGAATGTTAAGGGGAGGAGCTTTCGACCCTCTCGCAACAAGGTCTAAGGGAGATGAACCTCCAAGGTCTCCATCAATTAACTCTTGTGGGTCTAAGGTCAATGAATTTGTAAAAATCATTGAAAAGGCTAGAACTTCATCCATCAAGTTAAACATGCACTTAATAGGTGTGCCATGTTTCACTTTGATAGAAAAATAAAGTTGCACCAAAGGTTCATCGCTAGGTTCACTGAGAGATTCAAAAGAGGTGATGAACTCAGGAGAAGCCAAGATTAGATCTATTACTAGGACATAACAAGTCAGTGTGAGCCACCTTTCAGAGAAGGTGGGCTCCTCTTACGTACCCTTTTGCTGGAAGGGCCACTCTCTACCATATTCTTTGTCCAAGGAGGGGAAATCCCTATAGAGGAGGCAAGAAAGGCAGAGGAAGAGGAGGCTCTTGAGACCACTTCTCTTAGATGTCAAAAAAGGGTGGATCCACTGAAGCAGTGACTAACACCTACACCTTTCTAGGGTAAGACACATTTGCACTCGTAGAAAAATTTGTGGCTAATACATAGATGATTTGAATGGAAATAAGGGGAGAAGAGAGCAGGACCTGACAAGAGTTACTAATACATGAGTGGTCATCTCCTCTTCATTCCTTTGTGAGGCTACCTACTTGGAAAAGAGAGCCTTTTTTCGATGCGTGAGCTCGCATGGAAGGTGGTTCCTATGAATCTTAGAACTAGAGGGTGCAGGTTTTGAAGGAATGTAAAGATCCTACTCAATCATGGAAGTGTCCTCCACAACTATTTCCAGTGAAGGGATATACTCTTGTATGGGAGTAGGAGGGATAGGTTCATAAATAATGGGCATAGTCGGCTCTAACACCTCAGCGGAGAGCCTATTCCCGTTCACCACTTTAGAAGTAGGGGTGGTAGGAGGCTGCGAAGGCCGAGACGAAAAGGATTCCCCATGGGTGGATTTTTGTCTGTTGTACCAAATGGGCCTAGAATCCATAGGTAGGAGACAAAGCTCAAACATGTGATGCTTGGACCTTTGTATAATGGGATTCTCTCGCAAACATGAGGTAGAAGATGGCACCAGATCAGAGTGAGAGGAATCATTATGCTAAAAAATAGAAGAGGAAGAAGGAGGATCTTGAGACCACTTCTCTTCTTCCCTCCTATGTGCCTTGGCATAATCATTGTCAGCTTTCAGGAAAGCCCTATGTGAAACAATATAAGGAAAAAGAGGGTATCTCACTTTTAGCCTATAATTCCATTTCTTGTAATTTCTATATGTACGATATAAGAGGTCTTTCTTGGGTGGAGAGGACCAATAGGTGCAAGAAAAAAGTAATCTAAAGAGTAACTACCATGTGAAATCGACAGTCTATAGCCAATTTCATGGATCACATGGAAAAAAACCTCATGAGTGAGTTTCAAACACTTATGCACAACTAAAGGAACTACTTTCATAGTTACCAGCTACGGGATACCAAGCTTCACTCTTAAGAGTTCAGAACTTGGGATATTGTCAAACGTAAGGTTCACGAACTTAGGTATGATGAGAACCGATAAGGAAATACTACCTATAGGAGGTACAAAATGTTCGTCATGTGTGTGGATGATACTCACAAGTGCATGATATTCATCCTTATGTAGTAAGTTCATTAACTTGATCTCCTCAGTTATAATATTCACTTGAGATGTTGAATCAATGAGAACACCTACTACAATATTTCCATTTATCCTCATAGGAATGTAGAGAGGAGATTGTTCTTTGTTAAAGCCCATTGACAGGTTGTGTGAATTGAAGGTTATACCAGGACAAATGCTCACAGGTTGCGCAGAGAGAATAGGTTGATGTAGGAAAGAGGACATCTCGTACACTAAATGATACTTTCACAGAGCCTAAACTAAAGGCTACACGATAAGATAGTGACCCAAATAAGGTTTTGTTAGGCAATACCTCTGGAATCTTCAACCTATGCCTACTAAGGATTGTAGGTTAGGTTTCCATGCAAAATCCTCACAACATTCACACCTACAATGCTCCTAGGAAATGAGGAAAGGAACTTTTAGTATTGCCAAATGGAACCAAAATTGTTCACTTCAAGTTCACCAAAAATGTAAGAGAGGGGGGCCAACTAATTCAAGGCCCTTGGTTCATGAAGGGCCAAGAGTAGCAAGCTTCCCTAAGGTAACTCAGCTAAAGGGAGTGTTAGGGGATGCGAGACGAGAATGATGAGGACTATAAGGTTCTTCAATCACTCTGTAGACTCGAGACTTGAAATGGGGATAGGTGAGTCAATTTTTAGTGTTAACTCTATGTATTAGATAGATCTCTATCAGATGAAAAAAGTGTGGTTCTAGGATGACAACACGATGCACTGGCATCTCTTAGGTGTATTCTCTTGTTGTCTTTTCTCTTGGTGTTATTTTAAATTTTATGTTCATTTTTTTAAAGCAATGAAAAATTCCTAAAGATTGAAAAACATAAACTCTAAAAAGGATGCCTATCGCTTTGTAGGAAACTTAAAAAATCATGTTTGAATTCAAAGATTCTGACCGATCAACATTGCATACAATGAACATTTGAGAAAAGAAAGACAAAAAAATTTGCAATTTAACACTTTTTTGAACATCTGGTTTTATTTTCTACATAATGTTCTTTTGGGTGCTTGTAGCATAATAGTAGTAATAAGTGAAATTTTGAGGCAAGGTATCCTCACTCATGCATTTTTTTCAATAATCAAAACTAACGAATTAAAATTGTTTTAGTTACATCAACAACAATAATGTGTAGATATCATTTTGAGATGTAACCAGATTGTGACTTCCATGTTTAGAAAATTCAGAGAAAAATCTTCGAGAATCAATACTAGATTTTATTCTTGTATCAGTTTGCATTCTATATTTTATCTCCAAATGACAACTGGCTGTGACCCTTCAAGAGATTTTTGTTTTGAACTCCTCAAAGATATGAGCGATTTTTTATTTTGAATCTTTGTCCATCCATTTGTGGTTTTCCCTATCCAAGCTTCCAAGTGCTTTGTTAGGGGTATTTGTTTGGAAAATTTGGTGTTAGATTTAGTTTCTTAACGGAGGGCTTGTGCTAGAGAGTTCATAAGGCTTCAAATTATGACTGAGCCTTTTTCTTTTCTTTGTAAGTTTTGCAAATAGTCGATTTTGAAGCATCAAGGAGCATTTGATAGTTGATTTTGAAGCGTCAAGGAGCATTTGATAGTTGATTTTGAAGTGTCAAGGAGCATTTGATAGATTTATCTAAATGGATTTTGATGACTTATCTAGCTATTCAATGTCTTCCACTCTATTGTCTTTTGGTTAAGGAAGAGCATGGAAGAAGGTTTTGAGTTTTCTTTGTTCTTTGTATGGATCAAAGTTTCATTTCATTGTGCAAGGTAGGCCCTAAGGGAACCTGGGCCAGAGTGAGCAAACGTAGCCAGAGCCACAAGCTGCCCAAAGAAAAATCTTACCACCTCCACCAAGAGAACTCAAGGCTAATGAGGGAGAAAAGTGAGAGGACTCAAGCCTCTATTGTGATGGTGTTTTTTCTCTACTTTTCTACTAAGTTGAAGGAGTGATGGAGTAGCTGTTATGGAGTGTAAGAGTCTTTCTTGAATGCTTAAAGTGAATGCTAGAATCTATAGAAGAGTTTGTGGGGGAAGATTTGATCTCAAATTCTAATGAAAGTTTTTCAAAATTTCGATGAACTTTCGTCAAAATTATTTTGTTGATTTTCTGATGACATTTGAAACATCAAACTTCTGAACTAGCATCGTCTGCTGGGTCAAAATTTTGACATTTCGAATTTCATCAAAAAATCCACGAAAGGTTGTCTAAATTTCGATGAACTTTCAAGAAATTTTGAGTCAAAATGTATCATTGTGAAATGGAATGGAAATGAGTAAATTTCAAGAAGAAATGAAGAAAATGGCCATATTCGAGTTGGATGACTGAAGAGGGTGTTACAAGTCTACTTTGAATGAGAATTTTAATGCCTCTACAAGCTCCAACTGCAAGAATCTGCCAAGGACATAAAAATGTTCCCTAGATGTCTACGTGTTATGTGGGCATCCCCAATGTTTATCCCTCTACCAATGCTCAATTTAGGTGCCAAGTGGAATAAAGGCAACATGCTTATGTGGAATTTAGCCTCTGAATTTGGTTTTCTAAAGTGAGGAAGGCCAAAAGGGGAATTTGTGTAAGTGTGCGAATTCAGCCCTATACAGTTTCTATTAAGAACTTTGATATTTACTTTAGCTTCTTACCTCTCCTATCTATATGAAATGGGTTGTTGTGGACTTGTCTAATAACCTATGCTTTGATTACTTTTTTCTAGTAGTCTACTTTTAGTTTCCAATTTCTATGTTCTCACCTTTGATTCTCTTCTTGTGTATCATTTCCAATCTACATTATTTAATTATTATTTTCATGCTTCCTGCTTCTCCCAATCAATATTCTCTTTCTTAATATTATTTCTATAGATAATATTCTATTTTTTTTAATTAAACATATGATAACTTCAAATATAAAATATTGTATAATTTTTTTTTAAACTCATATCAATATTAAATGTATAATACTTAAATATTATTTCAATATTTTAGTTAATCTATAAATATTTAAATATGTATATATATATTACAAATATTACAAATATGTAAATATTATCTCTTTTCCTCGCTCTCTCTCTCTCTCCACCTCTATCTCTCTCAATTCTCTCACTTAGTCACTCCTCTCTCTCTCTCTCTCTCTCTCTCTCTCTCTCTCTCTCTCTCTCTCCCTATCCCTCACTCTCCCTCTCA
>CM021107.1:565934375-565984898 GCA_007115665.2 Sequoiadendron giganteum | reverse complement strand
ATGAAGAGCTCTAAGGAAATTGATAGGCATGAGCCCGCTATGATACCTAGCAGCTCCATATACTTGAAGAACTTGCCTTTAAATTTAGTTGGAAACCATGTTTTGGTGCGGAAGTCCCATGGACATGTGACATAGTTTCTGATTGTATTGAAGAGATGCCACAGTCCTATGAGCATAAAAGCTAAGCCAGGGTACACATGGCCTAAGAAAGAACCCATGACAGGTACCCTAAGAATTGCTACTGTACAGTGTCTGTAGGTATACACCCACAAATTTATTCATTCTTGGGCGATAATTACAAGTGGGTATGTAATCATAGAGTGAGCTTATGAATCAGAAGATGGAAGGAAGCGTGACGAAATCTCGACTGAGCTTTCAAGATTTTGTTTTATTTATTCTTACACTCAAATTCTTATCTTCATACTTGTTTACATTTCTTAAACAGTTATATTAAATGCACCGGCCCTCTATATTGATGGCTCTTGGAAGCCCACAGAATATAGGGAATAAACAAGTTTGTAGAAAGCCCACAGGTGATTCGTTTCACTTCAACAGATACAATGAGTTTAAGTACAAGTCTTACATTCTTATCCACTTTGCAACTAACCAACCTAACAGTGTTCCAGCACTCATGAAAACATCATTTCTCTACCGATTATTTAGATTCTTGCTTTGCAAGGAAATAAGTACTAGCAATCGCACCTTAGTGTGCAATGGGTACGCCGAACAAGTGTGGAAGGTCAATTAGGATAAATTATGATGTATTTTTTGCAAATATTTATGTAGTACATGAGGTCAATTGGTAGGTCATTACTTTGTTTGTGCAACAAAGGTCTAAACGGAAAAGTGATAGTTTCAAATTAACTACGCATCCACTTATAGGAATCTAAACATAATTGAAATAAAACCTCTGAATCATGAAGTTAATCAGGCTCCATTACCAACAGGCTCATGTTAAGTTTGCAATAAGGAGAGAGGGAGAGAGAGGGAGAGATAGGATAGAAAGAGGGAGAGATTGAGGGGGGAAGAGTGAGAGAGAGAGGGGTAAGGAGATAGAGATAGAGAGGAAAATAGCTCGATAGAGATGGAGATGGAGAAGGTGAAGGAGAGGGATGTGGAGAGGAGAGAAGGAGAGGGAGAGATAAAGAGAGAGGAGAGAGGGATAGATAGAGATGGAAGAGATAAATATATAGAGAGGGATAGAGAGGGAGATAGATGGATGGATACAGAGAGGGAGACATGTCTAGAGATAAAGGGGGGGAGAGGAAAATATAGGTAGAGTTGAAGATAGAACGAGAGAGGAAGTGGGAGACAAATAGATAGAGATATAGGTAGAGGGGGGAGATAAATACAGAGAGAGATAGGGAGATAGAGAGGGGGAGATAGAGAGGACGAGATAGGGAGATATAGAGGAAGAGGGAGAGGGAGAGATAGAGAGATATAGATGGTGAGATAGAGTGATAGAAAGATAGAGATATAAGAAGACATAGAGAGAGGAGGAGAGGGAGAGAGACAAAGAGATAAACAAATAGAGAGAATTAGAGATAGATAAATAGAGATGGAGAGAGGGAGAGATAAATAAGGGGAGATAGAGAAAGGGAGAAAGAAGTAGGGGGAGATAGAGATATATGGAAAGAGAAAGAGAAAAAGAGAGATATAGATATATAGGAAGAGAAAGAGAGAGATGGAGATATATGGGAAGAGAAAGAGAGAGAGAGAGGTAGAGATAGATAGATGGATAGATAGATAGATAGGGGTATAGGGAGGGAGTGAGGGAGGGAGAGATGGGGAGAGATAAAGGGGGGAGGTAGAGAGAGAGGGAAGGAGAGAAAGGGAGGGAGATAGGTAGAGGAGGATAGATAGAGAAGAGGGGGAGAGAGGGAGAGACATAGGTTGAAGAGGAAGAGAGAGAAGAGGCAGAGAGAGGGAGAGAGATAGGTAGAAGGGGGAGAGAAAGAAGAAGGGGGAGAGACGGAGAGTGATACATAGAGGGAGAGAAATAAGAAGATGAGAGAGGGAGGGAGAGGGAGAGATAAAAAGGGGGTGATATAGAGAGATAGAGGGGGATAGTGAAAGAGATAGAGAGATAGTGATAGAGGTAGAGAAAGATATGGATAGGAAGAGATAGAGTGAGGAGTGAGAGGGAGATAAAGAGAGAAGTAGAGATAGAAATATAGAGTAGAAAAGATGTAGGAAGAGATGAAGTGAATGAGAGAGAGAGGGGGGAGAGGGAGAGAGCTCAATAGATAGAGAGGGGGAGAGGTGGTGACATAGATAGTGGGAGAGATAGAGAGCAATATGGAGAGAGATATCAATCACATCCTTATATCTCTATATATTCATCTTTATCTCTCTATCTCTCTCTATCTCTTTGTATCCCTTTCTATTTGCATGTTTCTCATTATCTCCCTCTCTCTCTATATATATATCTTTTCTTCCCTCTATTTATCTTTATCTCCCTATCTCTTTATGTGACTTTACCTCTATCTATTTCTCTCTCCTCTTCTCTCTTTCTTTTTTCTTTAATTTATTTTTTTCTATCTCCCTCACTATCTCTACCTCTTTCTCTATCCCTCTTTATTCCTCTATATCTCTACCTATCTCTCTGTATCTCTTTGTCTCCCTTTTTATCTCTTTATTTATATTTCTCTCTTTCTCTCTCTATTTCTATCTCTATTTTTGTTTCTCTCTCTTCTCTTTTTTTCTCCTTATCCCTCTTTATCCTTTTATTTCTATCTGTGTTCCTCTCTCTTGCTCTCTTTCTCTTTTTCTCTCTCCTCCTATTTATATCTAATCTCTATCTCCCTCTCCCTTTTCTCTTCCTTTTCTCATTCTCTTTCTTTCTTTTTCTATAGGGTACATTGAAGAGGTCTTAAAGGTGAATTATCATATCTTTAATTAAATGACATGCTACCTTGAGCATAACTCCCTAAGGACACATGGCATCCTTGGATTGTTGACATGAAACCGCCAATCAAAAGTTACTTTCTTTTTTCTCTCTATTTTCCTTTATCAATATATCTATCTAAATTTGTCTCTTTCTCTCATTCTCTATCTTTTGAGTTTCTCTCTCTTTATTAGCTGATTGGCTATATATAGTGTAAGATTTGGGACTGAAACATGTCTCACACCTGCAAACCATTATTGAGTCATTAAAAAACAAGTGTCAGCTGCCATTTAATGGTAAACCAACTGTTGTTTAATGGTAAAAGCCTCTAAAATATCAGATAAAAGCCTCCAAAATCTCACTTATCACATATTTGATTCCAAGAGATACATATTTTAATATTGGTATAACTGTGAAAATTTTGAGATCAATGTAATGCCGATATCTATTTTAATTCATGTTGAACAATTCTTTTCCACTCCAAAGATCCCTACTATCGTGACTTTGTCGTTCACTGTCAGTGAACAAGACCTTTCAAAATCTTTGACAAGTTCAACGAGTCCGAAAGGGTATTTCACAACATCTAATGGTATCCTCTTTTTCATTTCTTGCAGCACATGGAGCATCATTCAAGTCAAATATATTAGCAATAAACAATTTTAATATATGCAATATAACTTGCTAGTTTTCATTTCCTATTAACTTTTAAAATATTTATGAAATGGATAATATAAAATAATTTATGAAATAGATAAATATAAAATGATCGTTATTTTTGGAGGAGAAACTTTCAGTGCTTGTCATTTTATCTTTTTGGTTCATATTTTTTTTGGCTTTGTCATGAATAGATTGTCTTGACATTCAATTTGTCTTATTTTACTTATAATATGATGTAATCTTGAAGCCTATCATCCATCAATTTGTTTAACAATTTTTATTAGCCATTCTTATATTTTAGATTGAATTGTATTCATAAACTTGTCCTTCTAATTCAAAAACCTTCCCTAAACTTTCAAGTTAAACATTTGAGGTATTTTACCCATCATCTTACATGTCAAATATCTCAAATTGACTTCCTAGGACATTTTGTAACACCCTGCCATGCAACCCTAGAGGAAGCTGCAATTAACTACTTAAATAGACTAATTTTTCTTTTGTTTAAGTACAATTAATAAGTAAGTTCACTAACTAATGCCAACAACCTCTAAGGTTACGAGACAGAGGTTATATAGAACCTCAACAAAAAATATGAATCTAAACCATGTCATTTATTTAATTAAGAAATAAACACACATGCATTCCAAATAAGATAATTTACATCAAGCAAAGAGATAACTTTCAATTTCATTATTCATAATTAAACAATATGGTTACAACACTCATTCCCCAAATGAGGAAAGTCCAAGGAATAAGATTACAATTACAACTTTCCACCTCGATAAGAAAGAGGGGTAATGAATTACAAGAACAACTAAAATGAAATAAAGCAAGAACTAAAATTGAATCCCACGAGCTCTCCAACTAGAAATCTTTCCCACATGAACATGAAGAAAGCCCAATGGATTTAGGTGTATGCCACCCAACCAAGTGGTACCCGAAGGCCCACCCCCCGTGCTAGGAGATAGTAACAAGGAATCCTAGCCAAGACCATCTACCTCTAGACACAGGCTAACACAAAACTGAACCAAACTGAAACAACTAAACACATGTACCACACAAGTGCAACACAAGTACATCACGAGTATAACTCAAGTACAACTCTAGTACCACATAAGTACAACTCTAACATGGTCACATTGCTTCCAGATATAAAGCAGATCAAGTATGCTACGAGAACCATACACATAGAACCAAATACCAACTGTTGTCCTAGACAGAGTGTCATCACACAGTTCGTCATGGGTTTACCTCTAAGAATCTTCATAGGCTTCGATCCCCACTAAGGGTTATCCTGGTGGTCTCAACCGAATCCTGGCCCCCATACTCACTCATGCAGAATCAAATACCTTTCGTACAGAAAAGATAGATGATCTTGCCATTCCAGGCCTTCCTACTCATCCCAAGTCTAAATGAGCACTTGTGTCTATGAGTGAGGCATAATTATCTTGATTAGTGAGAAGTACCACCTAATCTTCTAAGTATTGTTTTAGTTATCACTTGATTAAACCACTTCTGAAGATTATCCAGTTTACCTCTTTGGGCTCTAGCCCCTACAGAAGCCACTCTTCTACTTGACAACATACCAAACAAACCCAATCACCAAGGGTGCCAAAGTGCAAACAAACAAGATATCATGACCACTCCTTTCTCAGGAGGCGACATAAGTCAAAACCCTCTCCAAACACTGGAGGTAACAAACATAAAAAACCACTCCTTACAAGGAGACACAACTCACATAATCCACTCCTGATCCAAGGAGGCACAAAACATCCCCGTTTGTAGAAACCAGGTAAATAAATGATAACGTACATTCACTACCCAAGGGATTCAAAATAGGTTGACAACATGACACGATAACCCACATATATAAGATCCCCATATGGAAGACTTAACAACCCTTCTGACCATTTTTTTCCCAATGCGATAACATAAGAGATTACTTTTAAACAAGCAGTCTAATCAGAATTAAATCTACTTCAAATTTCCTAAATCCACATATTTCATTTACATTCAGTACTTAATAGCCTTAAGAAAACTGAATTAAATATCGTCTCTTTCAGTTGAAGGATGAAATTCAAACTAAAAGTTTAATTTCACTAATTGTTTCAATGGTAACAAGTAATCATTTATATTTCTATGTTTCTGAACATAACGTTTAGAAATTACAAAAGGGTTTATTGCAAAATAAATCATCAAGTAACTACGATACTAAACACAATTCTTGCAATTTCTATTTTTGACTTTTAATATATGCCTTTAAAATTTCAACTGATAATTCAACTAAAAAACTTCATAATTTAATTCTCACTTTGACATTTAACACAACCCATTGATTTAAATCAATATTTAATATACCAAGGTGAATTATTTAACATATAAGCAAATTATCCAACTAACTCATCCAAATATAAGTGTATCAAAAAATATGCATATTTAATTATTTAATTATTATATATTTTAATACGTAATATTATATAATAAAATATTAAATATTAATATTTAATATTATAAAAATATAATATTGAAATATTATAATATATTTTATTTCATGAAAAAAAGACAAATTGGGACTTTTGGGCGTGTGTCGTCCTCGGGCCGCGCATCATTTTAGGGTTGGGGCAGTCACATCTTTCTTTTCCTGGCCGCGCGAATTTTCCACAGGGCGACATTGACAGTTTGAGGGGCGGTGGCTTACCAGTCGACCCCCCGGCAGCGGCGGCGATGCCAAGCACAGCCGACCACCACCATTGGTGGTGCGATTGTGCTTAGCATAGCCGACCACCACCGGTGGCATCGACTGTGTTAGCAGCGGCCGCAAGTGGAAGTGGGGAGCGTTGGGCACGACTACCTCCCCACACACCTCCCATGGGGGGCGTGGTGGGGAGGTGAGCCCCCAGCGACCCCCAACAAATAATTTTTTTAATTTAAATATAATTTTTTTTCCTAAAAACCCTGCGGAAATTTCTCATATCCGTTTTTTTATTTTTTATTCAAAAAAACAAGGTTTAGAAATTTTTTAAAACAGCATATTAAAATACAAAAAAGCATAAATTACAAATATATTTATATGTATATGTATCCATATATCTCCATGTATATATGTATACATATATGTATATATATAAATTTTCTCACAAGGAATTTGTAGACAAATTGAGCAAATAATACCAAAAATTATAATTTTCAGTCAAGAACACCATCGTTTCCATGGAGGAATTTATTTTCAAACAGGGTTTTTTTTCCTTTTCTTTCAAATTTGGAAGCAAGAACTAAGATGGGTTTGTTTTTGCAAATCTAACAGAGGGATTTAGATGTTCTTTTAACATGATTTTTCAACAACAAAATATAAGTAAATACATTTTTTTCAAACACATTTAAATTTACAAAGAATGAACTTGGTTTTTTTTTGAGTTGAGAAGATCCAAAATGGTCCTCAACTTCCAACCTTGCTTCCAACTTCAGCTCCACAAATTTTCACCACTTAGATCCAAAACCCACAAAATTGAAAAAGTCTTCCTCTTTCCAATTCAATCTTTCTCCAAACTCCATGATCCAAACTTGTGAAGAAAAATTCAATAATAAAGAAATTCTTTAACAAAAATCCTACAACCACCCTCATCAATTTCTGAAAACAGAATAGCAAATATCTCATTTTTCCAATTTTTGAATCAAATTTTCTAAATTGACTTTTTAACCATTTTCTTTTATTTTCAATTCCAAACCAAATAACAATAATTTCAAACTGAAAAACTTAACTTATTTCAACAACATAAATTTAATTAATTAATAAAATAGATTTAATCAACAATTAAATTATTTATTAATCAAATTAAATTAATAATAAAATAAATTACATTTCAACATAAACAAAATAATGTAATCGCCAATTTAACTATAAGGGCATAAATTTTAACATTTTTTTAACTTGAACTTTAAACTGAAATCAAAGCCAGATGACATAGTTAAGGCAACTTAACCAGACTAACGCCTGCTGACACACTATGACTAGGGTGATGACTTGGCACGGAAAACCTAGCTACTATCTCCCAATCGAATACCATTGGGCATTGGACACGCTCAAACCTATGAAATCAGGTGGAGTCGATGTCCTGTACCTGTCAACCTGCGAACAAAGAATATATCCATATGCATAAATATGTCATAAATAATGCACACCATGAAGAGGAAGTCACATAATCATAGGGCACTCACAAGCAAGTGATGCGATACCGTCCCCTTCACCAATACAGTGTAACTAACTGACAATTCTAACATACTAATATAATCCAAAGCATAAAACATCATTAATTTGAATATCCATTTATGTTAATTCAAAACATGACATAAAGATAACATCATATTAAAATACCATCACATCAAAAGATAACATTAACGTCGCTTTATAGATAGCGCTCAAATAGAAGTCGAGTACCATAGTCAAGGTACTAACAGAAAGTACAACATAAAATAGTAGAACACTGTTCAATCAAAAGGACAAAACAGAGGGGTATTACACATTTTATTTAAGATCAAGACCTAGGACATTGGAATGATGTGTTTGTAATCATTTTAGAATCAATTGATATCACATCTTCTACATTGAATTACATCAACATCAACATTCACATATACTATAGTACACATTTATATCTTTTGTCTCGTATATTTTCAATCTTGGTACATCAAAAAATGAAGCTTGACTACCATCAAGAAAGCAAACAAATATCCAAGTCTACCATAGAAAGTCCCTAAAGTTATTCTTTAGTACCACTCTCTTCCAAGGGTAGTTACAAGCAAAGATGAACATGTCCCAACTAGCATATTAGAATATAGACCAACTATTATTTAAATTTACTTTTAGTTTTAATTTTTATTTATTTTTATATGTAATATAAGTTAAATTATTTTCCTTTTACCTCATTTTATAAAGAAAATTTTTTCTTGTTTATTTGTAGTTCTAATTTTTTATTTGTTGTAATATTTATTATTTAGTAAAGTTTTTATTACTTATTATTTTTCTAAATCACTTAATTATTTTAAAGATTCGATATAATTTTTATTTTTATTTTTATTATGATTTAATTTTGAAACTTTCATTATTGATTTATAAAATTTATTATAAAAAATATAGAACTTTTTGAGTATTCAATGATTAGTTGTACTATAAGAAGAGATCAATCACATTCAATATATTTTTGTTTATGAAATAAGTTTTACAAATTTCAAATTGTTTACTTGATATTGATAGGTGCTTGAGACAATTATGTTTCTATCAAATGATACAAAATATTTGGTCAAAGATTGATTATTCTTGTTGGTAATCTCACATTATTATTTCATGTGAAATACATACCATTATATACAAATATCTTTCTTTTTATTTGTATCCTTAGTAATCATTTGTACATTACCATATACAATTTCTATATGAAATATATGTATTTTGGGTGACCTTGTCGAAAAGAATTATGAGTAAAGCATTGTGGATTACATCCTAGTAAATTGTGATCTTCAACATAGTTTCTTGTTGAGGGCATGGTGTAAAACAAGTTAGATTCAAAAAAGTTTTAATAAAATTTAGGAACACAATTGTATCATATGAGAACAAGCACATTGTCATGGGTCAAAAAAATGTTTTAATGAGTGTTGAGGATTGTGAAATATTTGATATATCTTTATATTCCACAAATAATACAGTCATGCTCCACAATAGAAAAATGTTCAAGTAATTTCAATCACACTAATTATATGTACTTTGTTCAGTGTATATACTTGACATACAAAATCACATGATGCAAATGATAATCATGTGGACAAAGTGGTTATAGATGTGTCAACATATAATGTTGGTACACAAATTTTGGGTGGATGTTGGCTTAGTTAATGGAACACTTTGTACTATTAAAAATATAAATATAGTCTATCATCAAGGAAATTGACTACTAGAGTTATTATTATGTGATATTGTAAAATTTGATAGTTATGTGATTTTATTGTGGGACATTAATAACCCGACATTTGTCCTTATTCCACCTATTACAAAAGGAATTAATACACAAATCCTTATCAAAATGCTTACCATATACACAAGTCAAAAGGGTTAATGTTGGAAAGGAACACAATAGATATGGGTGATGCAGAGAGGGTTAGTTTGACATTAACTATTATCTATCAAGTTAAATCACTTAACTCATTGATAATATCAGCACTATTCTCATTTGAACAAACTCTAAGATAGACAATGAAAATTATGTTATAAAATAAATAAATAAATAAAATGCTTAGTTGTAGTCCTTGTCTCTAAGCTGACACTTAAGGGAAACATATAATACATGATTGTTTTTTTGTGATTGTTTGTGACAAATCAACATGATATTATTAAAGATAATAGATTTCCACAATCTAGGAAGATTATTGTTGAATGCTTCTGGCTTAGATTGTGTAGTAATTTTTTGTATCTACACAATCTAAGCCAGAAGCACTCAATAATGATATTATTAACATAATGAAGTGGTCTTTGTACTTGCAATAAAATTTCTCTTCATTTATGTCATGTTATTGTAACTATACATAAAAAAATATTATTAATATAATGTTCACACAATTAACTATAATTTGATATATTATTAAGATGTATTATATTTTCTATTTGAATATGTCAACTTTTATAGATCCATGTTTATATTGTAAAAAATAAGGTGAAATTGTATAAAGTAAATTGTGATAATAATAAAGCATTAAATATTTAAATACAAACACATCTAACAATATATACATATTAAAATGTTTGTTGTGCGACACTCCCCTGTCGCCTCTCTTGGTGCTTCTCCTATGCAGCATTCATCTTCGCTAGCCATGTAGGTTCTATTAGATGCCCCTCATGGGTGGGATTTGTTATGCCTTACATAACCACCCCATCTTTTGCCTTGGTCAAAATGGGTCCCCCTTTATGTTTTTATCCTTGGTGGTTTTTTTAAACCAAGTTTGGATTCTTTCTATTCCAACACTTTGTTTTGCTTTGGTTTATTCTATCAGAACCAGAACTAGAACCGAATCGGGTTTTGAAAATTCTTTCAAAGATCAATTCCGATCCTCATTCCGATGGTCTTTTGTTTGCATTTTTGGTTTGTCTTTGTCGAAGCCGGAGCCAGAGTAGAAGTTAAGTTTGAATTTATTCAAGGTTTCAAAATCAATTCCTGTTCCGCCTCCGCCTCCGCTTTTTGGACTTTTGTTTAGACTTAGGTTTTTATATTGAGTTTTTCTCATTTTGGTCTTTGTGTTTTTGTTTTGTTATTTGTTTCGCTTTCTTCTTTGTTGGCGGAACTAGAGCCGGAATGGGAACCAATTTGGAAAATTGGACAAGTATCTAAATCATTTTCCACTCCGATTCTTCTCCTGCCATTTTTTATCATTGATTTTACTAAAGTCGCATAGCAGTAATGTGCCAGTTCCCTCTGCAGTTTTGACTCCACTCTGCCACATTTATGGCATTAATTACAGGAGCTCTGCACATATGACACTGTGAGTTTTTACCTTAATTAGGGATTAATTGGTAGTTATTATCATTGTTTAAAAGATCAAAGAGTGAACCAGAGTTGCAGTGGAGCGTTTGGACGTGTGATTCGATCGAAAGGGAGATAATCATGCACAGATTGCTTCAAGGGACTAACCTATTTATTTGTGTTTGAGGTAGGGTTTTCTGTTCTCCTCTTTCCTTTTGTTGTGCATTTTTTTGTTTTTGTTCGATCGTTGGTTTCATGCGAGTTCATGATTCTCAGTTCTATTGTGAGTTCATGTGACTTGTTTCTTTCTCTTTTTGTTTGGTTTTCTTGTTTTCATTTTTGCTTTTCTGGTATTTTGTTTCTTGTTTGTTTTTTTTTTACATGGTTGTTTTCACATTTTAATCGTGACCGTATCGTGATTCCCTAGTTTTTAAAATACATAGATTAGTTACTGTTTTTACTTTTTTAGGGTTTGATAAATAATGGTTTTACTTAGGAATCATGTTGCGTTTTGAATCTGATTAGTTTGGATGGGGTTAAATTTGTGCCCTAATTATTTGAAATCGAGGGTTTGTGATTTAAGGTTTTTGACGTGTTCTTGTTTTAAATATGATGCCCTAATTAGTACAGTTACCTCTCGGTCATATGGCGATGGTCTTGTATAGGTTATTTTCTAGCCCCTTTCATTTTGGTATGACCTAGTCCTTAAAAATCATGATGTCATTTATCATTCAGTTAAAATCTCTTATGACGTCATGGTTATTTTAGACGGAAGCGGGATTGGAATCGATTTAGACTTTGAACCATGTTTTGTAGAAAGTTCTAATTCCATTTCCATCCCGTCTCCGACTCCGCTTACAATAAGAAGCAGGCTTTCAAAATAACGGTAAGCTAGTCAGAAGCGGAACCGGAATTGAATGTGAAATTAGAAAATCTTCATGAAATCGAATCGGTTTTTGTTCTTATTCTGGTTACCATTACAATTCCGACTCCAGACCCGCTTGTTATTTCTATAATCTCAATAACTATTTTGGCTCTGATCTCGGCAGTGTTTTAAAAGAGACTATTTAGAGTGTTGTTTGCCTAGTTCGGCCTCCGATATATATATATATATATATATATATATATATATATATATATATGAAGGGTAAGATTTTAAAGCATATTTTTTTATATTTTTTCATGGATCTAATTTGAGGTTATATTGCATGAAGCTATAGAATGTAAGGAGTATCAGGAGAAGCTTCCCAAAGGAATCAGCTTGCAGAAACTTTAAAGGCATCAACTAAGCCTAAGAAGATTAAGTCAGAGCAGTTGCCTTATACTTGGAGGTATAACCATAGGGGTCTTGTCATCACCGTCAACAAAGTGGAATCTGATTGGGCTGATGTAACCAACACCAATCTAGGCCCATTCAATTTTGAGGAGTTATCCTCAGAAACATTCACTGAGGATGTAACAGGGAGAACTGCAAGAATAGTTGAGTCTGGTTTGGCTTACATCACTGTATTTCCTCTATCCATCCAATTCCCGGAACTAATCATGATAGCAGCAGGAGCTTACAATATGGCCACCAGATAATGTATGGATTCACAGGACAATGTGATCATAGACCTAACTCCTCAAATGTTTCAGCACATGTTCAGTGTCCCTGATCCAAAGAACCTAGTGCAATTGAATGAGGCAAATGCTTTGGAAATATATAGCAAACACAGGGAGGCCAACAAGGCTCACTTGAACAAGAAGTGGTTAAGAGCGGAGAAGAAGTCCCTGGAAAAACTCTCAAATCAACCAAAGAGGGCAAAAATTTACAAAGAGGTATCGGACCTGATAATGATGTTGTCTAGAGTCTTTGGGAAGAGGGATGCATTTCATTTTAAGGAATGGATGTTTCCTTTCATTCAGATAATATTTAATGGCAAGCAACAGTTTGATTGGCCTATCATTGTCTTGGATACCATTCATGATCAGCTAACTAGAATAAGGGAAACCAAGAGCTTTTTCATGACTTCTTATGTTGTCTATGCAGCAGCTAGAGGAGGCATCTTTCCAATTTGAACAGAGTGGGGATATTGGGAGAAGCTGATGGACAAAAGTGAGCATAGGATCATTATGACCAGCTATCCCTACAGGTTTCTGAAACACAATTTAGAAGAGTTAATGATGCATTCTTATATATAGTCCTTAACCAGCTTAATGGAGATGCAGGGTACAGATTGAGCCAAGAGGCCATGGCCTTTATCACAAAATGGGGATGTTGGTATATCCAATACCCCAAGTTCACTTATTTCAAATTGGCAGGATTTGAGGGTCATCCCCACTTACTTCCAAGATGCTGCAACAACAAGATGATTTTGATGGAGTTTGTCTACCAAGCTCTAGGGGTCAATGCCCGATTTGGGATAAAACACAAACCAAGTTGTCACAAGTTCCCCATGCAATTGGGTGAATATAGCTGCCCACACCTTGTGGGAGCTAAGGTGGTTTGCAGTGAATTGATACACTTAAAGTTGGGTTTGTATACTGCCTGAAAGCACTTTGATCCAAAGAAGAAGATGAATGCTTTGTTGGCTTCAGTCTTTGACAAACATTTCAACCTACTAGAGGACTTTTGGAGTGATCTTCAGGATGAATATGACCTCAGGAAGAGGAATTATGAGAGGTTGCATGTTTCACTCATGGTAGAATTTAGGGTCAAAGTTGATATTCCTGATACATTAGTAGATGATGGAGTAGTGTTGGATCCATCTTATGAAGCATTGAACATAGGTACCAAAATTTTGGATCCGGTAGATTGGGATGGTGAGAAGACCATCGACATCAAGCAAATAGGGAGACCAGTCTTGGATAGGAGTATCCACCAGGTTGTTCTAAGAGCCAAAACTCCTGGGGGTCCAGCTCCTAAGAAAGGGAAAGTATATAAGAGAATCAAGAGGAAATTTCCTCCCAAGGAGCCTTTGGAGTTCTTCCCTCCTGATATTGAAGAAATTGAGCTTGAAGCCCCTACTCAAGATTTACCTAGAGTATAAGAGGAGGATGTCCAAATAGGACCTGTGGCTTCAACACTAGCAATAGGTGAGTCATCTTCTCAAGTCCCTCTTACAGAGCAACCAGGAAAAGAGATTCCCAAAGGAACTCTTCATGGTATAGTTGAAGCATTAAAGGGAAAAGGAGTAGAGTTGGAGATCCACGATGTTGAAACGGACTCTGATGAGACCTTATCAGAGAAAGATGCACAAGAAAAGATGCCTCTAGAGGAGGAAACTGAACATGTGCTAACTAAAGAGGATCAATGGGCATTGTTTGAGGAAGCAAAGAAATCTTCGGATGCTCAAGCACATGTAGAGGCAATGGAGAAGCAAAAGGCAATAGATGCCTTACTTCAACAACAAAAAATGGAGGCCAATCGAAGAGCTGATGAAGTGCAAAAACAACAAAGAAAAAAGGAGCAAGAGCTCAAAACTAAAGAAGAAAATGACAAGCTTGAAGAGGAAAAAGTTAGGTAGTGGAGAGAAAGAGAAGCCCTTGAGGCTAAATTGAAACTAGTTGAAGAAGCCTACAAGAAAAGGGAGGAGGTAGAACGTATACAAAAAGAGAAAGATGTTGAGGAGCTGGCCAAGCAGCTACAAAAGGAAAAGGAAGCCTCAGATAGACTTAAAGTGTTGGAAGAAGAGAGGAACAAGTTACTTGAGGAGAAAAGATTAGAAGAGGAAAAACTGAAGAAGGAACGAGAAGACAAGAGGGTGCAATAGAAAAAGGACAAGGAAGAAGCTGAAAAGCTTGCACAAGAAAATGTAGAGCAAGAACAACAGAATGTACAAGAGGTTGATTCTCAACCTAAGGTTAATATGCTACACCCCTCTACAACTGTTGCTTCTTCTTCAACTGTAATGGCCACTACTCCAAGTTCTCCCACTTGGTTAAAACTTGATCTTCATAAGAGACCTGTAACACCCTCGTAGCCTCTTAAATGGGATGATATGATGAAAGAGATTGAAAAAGAAAGACCCAAGAAGAAGGCTAAAATTTTGCATTCCACTAGACTCACTAAAGGAGGAGAAATTGTTGTTGAATGTTCAATACCAATGGTGGACAAGGATTGGGGAGATATGCAGCTAACTGATTACCAGTTGGGCACAGTCAATTTGGGAAGACCCACAAGAAATCAGAAAATGAACTTGATTGATGTGGTAGCATCATCCACCAAATCAAGGATGATAAAGGATAAACAGAGAAAGGATGAGCTTAAGGCTCAATTGGATCAATTACACACCTTCTTGAAGAATGTTTCTGTTCCAAGGTCACAGCAAATTGCTACCATTGAGACACCAGTTTTTCTTAGCAAGAGAGAGGTGGATGATTTGGTGTAGATAAGGAGTAAGGCTAAGATGATGGATAGATGGACTGATAGGCTTAATCAGGAGATAGGTGAGGTGTTGGGCAGCAGTTTTGAGATTCACAAGATGACATTGGAGTTAATAGAAGAGATGAATCAGCATGCTAAAGAATTGGGAGAACGGGAGGAGGAGTATAGAGGGTATATCCAGAAGCTGAAAGAGATCAATAAATTGCCAAAATCCACTCTTCTAGAGCAGTCAATCCTTGAAGAGGACAACATAGATTTCTTGGAAAAGACCTCCAGCATAATCCGGTTTAGATCTGAATTTTTGTACAAACATAAGAATGAAGTTCAAGATTCTAGCAAGGATCTAACTGAACAACCTGATGAATTAGAAGCGGTTATTGCTATTATAGTAAATGTTGATATATCGGTAAAGGAAGGCCTACCTTTAAGTCAATTAAAAGAGAAATGGGATGATATAATTAAAGAGGTTGTGCAAAAGGGAGATGATGGAGAGGATCTACTGTTGGATCGATTGATGGATATTAAAGAAGAGGTAAGGGCTACTAGAAGAGAATTGACAAAGTTAAAAGACATGAGAGAGTTTGTTGCTGCTGAATTGAAGAGGCTCAAGTTCAAAGACAATTGGATTGATGGGCCAGATTTGGATATGCTTCAACAAGTCTTCTCTAGTTACGATGAGTACACTTCAGAGCAAACTCTGCATGCATAATTGACAGTTCTATGAGCGCATGGCTTTATTTTCTCTTCTCTCTTCTTCTCTCCAGTTTACTAGGTGATCAATGTGGGAACTAGAGATCAATTGATCTGAGTTTCCAAGAAAATTTAAGTTCCTAAAAAGGTTGATCTCGACTTTAGATAGGGAAGGCTTTATTTTTGTACATCTATATATACCTTTGGGGTATCATATTATAAGGGTCGGCTAATGTGTATAGAATTGGCCACCTGACAGTAGGAGATAGAAATTTTATAGCTTTACAAAGACACTTTGTTATTTTTTTGGTTACAGTTGAATACAAAATACAGGTTTTTACGCAATATGGTGTTGGAATTGAGTTTATTGGATTTTAATGAATTATAGTCTATTTGTATGCCAGTGATTGTGCTGAAGCATAAGTGTTTCTTATGTGATAAAAATCGTTAGAAGAAACCAGATTTAAAGATTATTTCATTAAATTATCTGTGGATTGAATTATTGAAAGTTTGTTGATCTATGATTTTAGCAATGAATGAGAAGTTTGGGTATGTGCAGGATCATGATGTGCCAAAAAGTGGCAATGAGAAAAAAATCATGTTTTGGATCGACTCAAAAACGTGGAAATGTCGAGTTGACTTTTCTAGGTTCGGGTGTCAGTACATTTAGCCGAACCAAATCCCAAACCTAGTTTCTACAAATCAAATATTCGATTTGTGGAAACATTATGTAAAATCCAGTTGACTCTTATAACTTCATTTTTCACTGTTTGCACGCGAGCACACAAGGAAAAGCGAAAATCCGATATCCGCTTCTATCAGATACCCGATTTCAAAGGTAAGTATTTGGTTTTTTAAATGTTGTAATTGATTTTTCAAGTAGATTCTCTTAATTTGAAGTAGTTTTTATGATTTTTTTTAATCAAAAATAGGGTTTTCTATTGATTTTTATCAAAAACTAGAGTTTACATTGAATTTTTATTAAAAATTAATGTATCTAAATGGATTTTGATTAAAAACTAGTGTTGTTGATGTATTTTAATCAAAAATTAGAGTTTATTATGGATTAATGTGAAAAAGTAGGATTTTTTGGGGATTTTTATTAAATACTAGGGTTTTTTTACAATAATTTCATTTATATTGTGTAATTTCAATTAGATTAATTAATTTTTAATTTTAATCAGGTATTATGGTTAAGATTGAAAATCCACAAATGCCAAATGTTCCACCACCTCCGCAGCCACCAATTGAAGACTTAATTGGTGAAAAATTGGGGCAATTGAGAGGCATTTGTGAAGTTTATAAGACAATCCCTCGATTGAGAGATATGACAAACACATTGAAGGAAATAATAAAAAATATAGAAACCCTCTCCACCCAAAATAATTCCTTTCATTTGTGGCGAGAATTCATGAGGGAATATTATGGATGTGGATTGTCTTACGATGATGTGAAAGATCTCCAAATAACCAAAGCCCAAATAGCCTCTTTATTCATTGACCCCCACACCGGTTTGCCTGTGAATGTGAATAAAAAAAAACTTTCTATAAAATGGTGCATTCATAGGGACATTGTAGCTAACTTTTGGGATCGTTGGTGTATGGTTTTTGATAAACCACAGAACAATAATTCCAATATACCATTTTACTTTATTAAAAAATTATATGTTGAGATTGTGTTAGGGCATCATGTCAATTACTTTGACATTAAACCCTTCCAGGGCGTCGGTGGAGGTATGCCCTAGGATAGACCAGGGGTAGTTAGGGTAGTCTCACACCCAAATGTTCCCCTTCCTCCCCTTCCTTCGCCACCTCCAATATATCATCCAGAGATTATCCAGGATGCAACCACACAGACTATTCAAGCTATTCACTCTTTGAGTGGTCATTTGGTTTTGCATGCTTCTATAGTAGCTCAGCCACATTCTGGTGATGTTGGCGAAGGCTCGAGTGTTGGTGCATCATCCTCCTTAGGTCCACATATTTGTGTGCCACATACTTGCACTATGTGCCGCCAGATATGCCTGGGTTCTCTTGTACATCCCGTTGAGCATCCCTTGGACCTTTTTGATTATGACCTCCATGATTTGGACATTATAGATCAGTCACAAGGGAGTGGAGCACACCCTACAGAGTTCTCTCCTGCTAGAGAGGGGGATGCTGGAATAGTGACACAGGTAAGATTTAAGTTGTAATTTCATAACTTGCATTTGTTTTTAAATGAATATTAATAAGAGATAGTATCAAGTACTAATATTTATTTACATGGTCTATTTAACAGTTGATGTTTAAGGAGGAGCTCACACGGGTGACTGATAGCACCCTTAGGGCCATTTCATTTGGCTTGGACACACACAGTATATATTTTCGCACTCACTCATTTACATTTTATATTATATACTTGCTTGTCATTTGAATTGTCATTAATGAAATTATATAATAACTTATATGCTTATCTTATTTTCCTCTTATAGCAAATACCTAGTGCGAGTGAGGTGCAACCTCGTCTAGATAAGGGGAAGGTAATTGAACTCAAATTGGATTGAATTAAGATTTTAAAGATCTTATATTGATTATACATAAATCGACATAGATTGGTAGTTTCATATGTACTTGTCAATTTTATGTACAGGCAATTATGAGCTATACAGATTTGTTGACAAAGGACACACCACCTAAAAGAGTAGGTATTTGAACACCTCAAAGAGTAGGTGTTGAAACACCTCAAGGAGGAGTTGTTGAAACACGTGAAGGAGATAAAGAAAAAGATCAACCTAAAGAGGTATGTGTTTATTTTATTTTGTGTTTGGTAAATATGTTCCTATTACCAATAATCGTATGCTAACTTGGATCAATTTTATGTTTTTGTTCACATATATAGATTGGCATTTCAAATGTTGGTTTGGTATATTCTAGGACTCCTGACCCTTTGAAGAGACGTATATTTCAGGTAATCAAGATTTCAATTTTAAAGCTCAATTAAAATTCAATGTATATTGATTTTGATGTTAATTAATCGATTTTAAATTATATAGTATAACTAATCTCAATTGTGGTTTGAGTTTTTCTTGTACAACTACCTTCAGAGCCAACGAGTGCTTCAAAGAGGCTCCATTTTGATGATCCACCAGTAGTTTAGGATGAGATAGACATTTTGGCATGTAAATTTTGAATACATATTGAGATGGCATATGCCACATTTTGTAAAACTTTGTTTGAGTTGGCATCGATGCCATTTTTGTATATGGACATACACTTGATTATTGGATAATTTGATATATAGAAGTTGACAATCAAAATTTAATTTGTTCCTCATGTGCATGATTAAACTCTTTGAAAATTTTATCTTGAGCAATGGTTAAATATCAATGTACAATAGCATAAAAAATAATGGTTATATTATGTAGTTTATATTTATATCGCTGATTACATTGCATAACTAAAAACTATGAGCAGTTGTCAATTTCATTTGTTTGTCATTGAATTCTATGAGACCACATTTCTTTGAAGTTTTTTTTCAAATAGTCCACTGCCTTGTCTATGCTACCACATTTTTCATACATGATAGCGATCACATTAAGTTGTAATAAATTAAATGATAGCCTATGGCTATTTAATTTATACTCATTTTATTTAAATGGATGAGGCTGACCTTCCTTGATATTATTTTGTAATTTATTATTTTGAAGAGAGGTCGACCTCCTTCAAGAGTCACCTTATTTTGTACAAATACAAGGTGATGTTTGTTCATTTCCTCAATCAAGTTCATTTAGCATAATTTGCATTCCAAGCAAAAGTTTGCACTTGAGCAGCAGCGCTTCATCTTGCAGCAACAGGCCGATTTCAAGGAGAAGCATATTCAATTGTATCTTTGCATCTAGGAGAGGTGCTATTATTCATTGTATCAAATTCATCCATGAGCTGGGCCTGAGTTGTAAGCAGATTTCTTGTTGTGTTTATTGTCTTATGTGTTGCATTTTTTGAGTGCTTTCAGTTGTATTATCTGATCATTAAAACACTAACATGGTATCAGAGAAGGTTTGAAAAAGATCGTTTATTGTAGCGATACCTCTATTCCCTTTTTTTTTTTGTCTATCTCTATCTTAGTCAAGATGGTGAATGGTCTTAAAATTGAGGATAGACTCGAAGGAGCATCAAACACTTCGTGGAGATTTAGAATTATGCTCACTTTGGAGGAAAACGAATTGGTTGAGTGTGGAGAGAAAATTTTCTGAACCTACGGATAAGGAAGAGAAAGTTCAATGGAGGAAGAAATATATCAAGGTGAAGAAGATGTTAGTTGATTTCGTGAAGGACCATATTGTTCCTATCATCTCTAAGTTGAAGACAGTGAGAGAAATGCTTAAGACTTTGGAGGAGATGTATGAGATCAACAACACAAGTCGTGCTCTAGCCTTGAAGCAACAACTTCATCATGTTAAGATGGCGGAAGGAGAATTCATCATCACCTACTTCATGAAGATTTCTGAAGTGAGAGATCAACTCTCTACCATTGGTCATATTGTTGATGACAAAGATTTGACCATGTTGGCTCTTAATGGTCTTCCTTCATCTTGGGAGTCTTACATTCAAGGAATCAGCTTTTCTCGAAGTCAATCAACTTGGATTTGTTCGAAGTCAGTCAACTTGGATTTAACATTGGTAGGTCCGCAAACCTATTCAAAATAGAGTGATCTGAAGAGGACATCCCTAAATCTCTACAGAAGTGTAAAGTTGCAAAGTGGTGCAACTTTCATTCTCAAACTCGTACGACCAAACGGACTGCTCCAACACATCCGGTTGGGTACGTTTACGCTGGGTATGGTCCTATTTTGCACCCAAATTCGCCGAATCACTCTGAGCTGAATTGGACCGACGATTTCCCTTAAGAGTCCAAATTGCTAAAAGGCAGCAATCTTTGACGGACTATTCCTCAAAAACCTTGATGCAAGTAGACTCTTTGTCTAATGATATGGGATCGTGTTGGGACCATCTACAATAACCTCTCTCGGTTTTCGCTATCTCGAAGGCATTTTCCCATGGTGATGAGTTTTCAGTTGAGGGAAAAGTTGTCAGATGCAAGCAATGTAAAGTTGCAAAGTGGTGCAACTTTCATACTTGAACTCGTACGACCAAACGGACTGTTCCAACATGTCCGGATGGGTATTTTTACGCTAGGTATGGTCCTCTTTTGCACCCAAATACGTCAAATCACTCTGAGCTGCATTGGATCGGTAATTTCCCTTAAGAGTCCAAAGTGCTAAAAGGCAGCAATCTTTGATGGAATATTCCTCGGAAACCATGATTCTTACAGACTCTTCGTCTGATGATATGGGATCATGTTGGGACCATCTACAATAACCTCTCTCGGTTTTTGCTATCTCAAAGGCGTTTTCCCGTGGTGATGAGTTTTCAGTTGAGGGAAAAGTTGCCAAATGCAAGCAGTGTAAAGTTGCAAAGTGGTGCAACTTTCATACTCGAACTCGTACGACCAAATGCACTATTCCAACACATCTAGATGGGTACGTTTACGCTAGGTATGGTCTTCTTTTGCACCCAAATATGCCGAATCACTCTGAGTTGCATTGGACCGACAATTTCCCTTAAGAGTCCAAAGTGCTAAAAGGAAGCAATCTTTGAAAAACTATTCCTCAGAAATCGTGATGCTTACAGACTCTTTTTCTAATGATATGGGATCATGTTGGGACCATCTACAATAACCTCTCTCAATTTTTTCTATCTCGAAGGCGTTTTCCCGTGGTGATGAGTTTTCAGTTGAGGGAAAAGTTGTCAAATGCAAGCAGTGTAAAGTTGCAAAGTGGTGCAACTTTCATACTTGAACTCGTACAACCAAATGGACTGTTCCAACACGTCTTGATGGGTACGTTTACGCTAGGTATGGTCCTCTTTTGCACGCAAATACGTCGAATCACTCCGAGCTACATTGGACCGACGATTTCCCTTAAGAGTCTAAAATGCTAAAAGGCAGAAATCTTTGACGGACTATTGCTCGGAAATCGTGATACATAAAGACTCTTTGTTTGATGATATGGTATTTTGTTGGGACCATCTACAATAACCTCTCTCAGTTTTTTCTATCTCGAAGGTGTTTTCCCGTGGTGATGAGTTTTCAGTTGAGAGAAAATTTGTCAAATGCAAGCAGTGTAAAGTTGCAAAGTGGTACAACTTTCATAATTGAACTCATACAACCAAACAGATTGTTCCAAAACATCTATATGGGTACGTTTATGCTAGGTATGGTCCTCTTTTGCACCCAAATACACCGAATCACTCTGAGCTACATTGGACCAACGATTTCCCTAAAGAGTCCAAAGTGCTAAAAGGCAGCAATTTTTGACGGACTATTCCTCAGAAATCGTGATGCTTACAGACTCTTGGTTTGATGATATGGGATTGTGTTGGGACCATCTACAATAACCTCTCTCGGTTTTTCCTATCTCGAAGGCGTTTTCCCGTGGTGATGAGTTTTTAGTTGAGGGAAAAGTTGTCATATGCAAACGGTGTAAAGTTGCAAAGTGGTGCAACTTTCATTCTCAAACTCGTACGACCAAAAAAATTGTTCCAACACATTTGGATGTGTACGTTTACGCTAGGTATGGTCATCTTTTGCACCCAAATAGGCCGAATCACTCTGAGCTGCATTGGACCGACAATTTCTTTTAAGAGTCCAAAGTGCTAAAAGGCAGCAATCTTTGACGGAATATTCCTTGGAAACCGTGATGCTTACAGACTCTTTGTTTGATGATATGGGATCGTGTTGGGACCATCTACAATAATCTCTCTCGGTTTTTCCTATCTCGAAGGCATTTTTTCGTGGTGATGAGTTTTCAGTTGAGGGAAAAGTTGTCAGATGCAAACGGTGTAAAGTTGCAAAGTGGTGCAAATTTCATTCTCGAACTCGTACGACTAAACAAACTGTTCCAACATGTTTGGATGGGTAAATTTATGCTAGGTATGGTCCTCTTTTTCACTTAAATACGTTGAATCACTCTGAGCTGCATTGGACCGACGATTTCCCTTAAGAGTTCAAAGTGCTAAAGGGAGAGTGGGAGAGTGAGAGAGTGAGAGGGAGAGGGAGAGAGGGAGAGAGAGAGGGAGAGGGGAGAGTGGGAGAGTGAGATGGAGAGGGAGAAAGGGATAGTGGGAGAGTGATAGAGTGAGAGAGTGAGGGAGAGTGGGAGATTGAGATGGAGAGGGAGAAAGGGAGAGTGGGAGAATGAGAGGGAGAGAGGGAGAGTGGGAGAGTGGTATATTTAGAGAGGAGAGAGAAAGAGTGAGGGGGGAGGGAGAGTGGAGAGGAGAGAGAGAGGGAGAGTGAGAGAGAGAGAGAGAGAGAGAAGGAGGAGAGGATAGAGGGAGGGAGAGTGGGAGGGAGAGATGGAGGGATAGGGTGCGGGGGGGATGAGGGAGAGGGAGAGGGAGAGGGGGGAGTGGGAGAGTGAGATGGAGAGGGAGAAAGGGAGAGGAGAGTGGGAGAGTAGATTGGAGAGTGGGAGAGAGAGGTGTTAGAGGGAGAGGGAGAGGAGAGGGAGAGGGAGAGGAAGAGGAGATATTTCTATTTATACACATCGGTTTCATAAACATCCATTTTACATACATGCACCTAAGGGTTAATGAGAGGGAGGAGAGGAGAAAGAGGGAGAGAGTGAGAGGGAGAGTGAGGGATAGGGAGAGTGAGGGAGGGAGAGGGATAGGGAGAGGGATAGGGATAAGGAGAGGGAGAAAGGGATACGGATAGGGAGAGTGGGGGATAGGGAGAGTGAGGGATAGGGACAGGGATGGGGAGAGAGAGAGGGACAGGGAGATAGATAGAGAGGAAGAGGGAGAGTAGGAGAGGGAGAGAGGGTTTTAAGTTGAGGGAGAGAGGGAGAGGGAAAGAGATAGGAAGAGAGGGATATTGTGAGAGAGGGAGAGGGAGAGGGAGAGGGAGAGAGAGAGAGAGGGAGACAAAGAGGGATAGGGAGGGGTAGAGGGAGAGAGGGAGAGTTAGGGATAGGGAGAGTGAGAGACAAGGAGAGGGAGAGGTAGGGAGAGGGAGAGGGAGACAGAGACAGAGATGGAGATAGAGAGAGGGCTAGGGATATGGATATTGAGGGATAGGGAGAGTGAGGGATAGGGAGAAGGAGATGGAGAGAGGGATAGGGATAGGGACAGAGAGAGAAGGAGAGGGACAGGGACAGGGATAGGGAGAGAGGGATAGGGATAGGGAGAGAGGGAGAGAAAGAGGGAGAGGGAGAGGGAGAGGGAGAGAGAGAGAGGGAGAGAGGGAGAGAGAGAGAGGGAGGGATATGGAGAGAGGGAGAGAATGAGAGGGAGAGTGATGGATAGGGAGATTGAGGAAGAGATAGGAGAGATTTTGGCTCTACACATCAAAGTTTCACAAATCGAATATCCAATTTTTACACACATAGACCTAAGGGTTAATGGTAGAGAGTAGGTGAGAGGGAGGAGAGTGGAAAGGAGGGAGAGAGAGTGTGAGAGAGAGTGGGATGGAGAGAGGGAGAGATAGGGAGAGAGAGGGATAGGGAGAGGGAGAGGGAGATGGTGAGGGAGAGGGAGAGAGGGAGAGAATGAGAGGGAGAGTGAGGGAGAGAGAGAGAGGGAGAGGGAGAGAGGGATATAGAGAGAGAGGGAGAGGGAGTGTGAGGGAAAGAGGGAGAGATATAGGGAGAGAGGGATAGGGAGAGAGAGGGAGAGGGAGAGGGAGAGAGAGAGAGGTAGAGGGAGAGAGGGAGAGGGAGAGGGAGAGAGGGAGGGAGAGGGAGAGTGGGAGAGTGGGAGAGTGAGAGGGAGAGCGAAAGAGTGAGAGTGTAACACCCCTCTGCTTTTCTTTCTAGACTGGACTGTGTGTTGTTGTTTTGGTTTGATTTATGTTTCTGGATATTCAGATACTTTATCTTGTGTGTTTATTTGGTTTCTATTCATTGAGCGATAGACTATATTATGTGACGTGATTTGGTTTATTTGATGATTTTTTTTACATGCTTTAATGGTGTAATGATGTTAGTTTAAATAACATGTTAGTGCATATGAGATTATTGGAATTATGATGGAAGTGTCAATCTTGATGAGTGTATTAGTGAAGGGTATGGGTTCGCATCATTCACTTGCGAGCGCCCTGTGAATCCGAGATTTTTTCTTCATGGTGTGTATTTTATGTTGTTTATATTATATGATGTTGGTTACTATGTTTTCAAGATTGCAGGTACATGACATCGACTCCCCCTAGTTTCACAGGTTTGAGCATGTCGATCCAACGGTTAAATTAAACAGGAGATAGTAGCTAGGTAACTTGTGTCAAGTCTACACCCTAGCCATAGTGTGTCGTCAGTTGTGTTTTTGTCGAGTCGTTGTTTGCCTTGCTTTAATGTTATTTAATTCTGAAGGGATTCTTGATTTGAAAATAGATATTTAGAATGATTGCATTAAATCATGTTGATGAATATTTTATTTAAATTATGCAATGTGGATAGAAGTTCATATTTAAATTAATTAATTAAATTTAATCCAAAAGGGTTGAATTTAGTTATTAAATAATTAAATTTATTAATTAAATGGGAGATTGTGAAAATTAAAAGAAAGAAAAGATTTAAAATTCATTTTGGAATTTAATTTCAATCTGGGAATTAAATTAGAATTTGGAATTAAAATTGAATTTTAAAAAGGAAATTAGTTTATAATTTTTTGGAGTTAATTTATTATTAGAATTTATATATTGCATGCAAAATTAGATCTGGTTGTTGAAGATATTTTCAATTATGCCAACAAGTGAAAGTTGAATTAATTAGAAGAGTTTGTTGCAAATTCATGGATGGAGAGAAATTTTGGGGAGGAAAGGCTTCTTCTGGTGTGAGAATATTTTTGGAAAAATTGCACCGAGGAGGGTTTGAAGAAATATTTGGCTGTAGAATTGAATTTGGAAAATTCTATTGATGTTGGTTGTGCTTTTGGATTGTTTGCTTGCTTGGAATCACTGCACAGTTGAAGAGAAATTGAGAGATCTTTGGAGGAGGCTCTACATCAAATTTCCTATTACCTGTAGCTTCTCGAATCAAGTTTTCTTCTCTGATTTTGTATTGTTCTTAGTGTGTGTTTTAAATTGTAGTGAAGAAAGATTTGTTGTTAAATCTATTTAGGAAAATGAATTTGTGATTAGAAGAAAGAAAATTAATAAATAAATTTAGAAGTTTTTGTTATTTCTGTGAAATTTCTTTAGGGAAATTGATAAAACCTCTGTAGAATTTAATTCATTTTAAGAAATTGATAGTTTTGGTTGTCAAATCAAATCTAGAGGTTGAACAACACATTTAGATTGTTTTAGACGATATAATTCACTGTAGAGAATAAATTTGTTTCTAAAAACTTTGTAGAAATAGCGGTGGAGAAAAAAAGAGGATTTAAAAAATTATGGTTATAACTTAGATTTCTCTTAGTTTCTTGTTCTTTTATTGTCTTTGAATTTGGAGAAAATTGATTAAAATAGTTTAGTTTTAAATCTTTGTGAATTCTGGATTGTTCCTTGGAAATTCGCATAATTTACTTGTAGATGGATGTTTTGACAAAAAATTCCCGAATTTGTTTATTATGTTAAATCCGTATATATATATATACATACAATTATTGTTATTAAAATATTGATTAAAGTTCATTTTCTGCCACCATATGATCGACGGATTCCAAAGGAATGAAATTTTGTTTTTTTTTAAAACAATAAAATAAAAAATATATATTTTATTGTTGGTAGTTGGTGGGGAAAGCGCCGCCTGTGGGCAGTGCACCCACCTCTTGGGGGACATGCTGCCCATAGGGAGCGCTGGCCCGCTCGTCCCATTTAGGGGTGGCCATCTGTACTAAATACAAACTGACACCCAGGGTACTGTGGCCAGCTATACTTAGTATAGTCCGACGTCCTTCTTGCTACCTTCATTTTTCAATTTCGGGTTCCGTCTATCTGTCTATAAATTTAAATGGGTTTAGTTAATATTTTTTTAAAACATTATAAATTATATTATATTTATTTATAATGTGAATAATGGTTATGGATTTTAAAGTTGGTCCAACTCGGTTTCGGTGATTTAAATAATATTCTTATGTAAGTAATATGTATTCATATATACTATAAGTATATATATTTATTTATATAGATATATGAGTTGTATATTTTTGTGAGACTTCTTTTATATTAAATAATATTTCATTCGGATTTAAAAAAATGTATTTATTTTGTAATTCTTATTTGAATATATTTAATATATATATGATGTGTTATTTAATTAAATATATGAGATGTATATATAGCATGTGTATATACATTTTAGTGTACATTTAAATGTTATTTTATTATATTTTACTATATGCAATTTTGTATTATTGAAGATTTAATTGGAAATGATTTGTATGCATGGATAAATTGATAGAGAAAGGGATATTTTATATAAATGAAAGAAATTACATGTTTTATTTAGAAAATTGAAAAGATTTACTTGCAAAGATTTATGTTGTTTTTAAAAGTAAATTTAGGTATTGATTATATTGAAGAGGCAATTAATTACTTTAATTTATTTATTTTCTATTTGGGCAATTATATTATTGTGAGTGGAGTATGTAAGGGATATGGACTTAGAATATCCAAAAATAGTACTTTCCTCATGATTGCCTTAAATGTTTTATTTTCTCTGTATTTCGTAAAGGGAAGTGAGTTTAATTGTTTTAGATTTCCAAATATGAAAGAGGAAATAGGGTTATATGATTATTTCAGATAATCCAGTTATTGTGCCTTTAACTTTGTCTATGTCATCTACTAAATGTGTATGGATTTAAGAAATCCAAATATTAGATTTGATTTATGACTTGAATGCTTATGTATCTATGTCGTCAAGTTGCATTGTGGGATATGGGATTAAGTGTTAGTCCAAAATTTGAAAGTCTTCTAGAAGATCATAGAAGATGAGGGTTGTCGATTCATTATGTCAACTAGTTGTTTTTTTCCTTGGGTAGTGCATGGTGTCTTTTTCAGTATTTACCCAGTTTCCACAAACGGGGATTTTTTGTGCCTCTTGTGAAAGGAGTGGTCTATGTGTTTGTTTCCCCCAATATGTTTGGAGTGAGTTCTATTATTTGTTTTCTTCCTTGAGATGGAGTGGTTATGATGCCTAGTTTCTATGCACTTGTGATTCCCTTGGTGGATGGTTTGGGTGTGTGTTGTACATTAGAAGAGTGGCTTTTGTTAGGCGTCGGAGCCCAAAGAGGTAAACTGGGTAACCTTCAGAAGTGTTTTAATCAAGTGATAATTAAATTAATGTACTTAGATGATTAGGATACCTTTCACACTAATCAATATAATTTATCCTCACTCATAGACACAAGGGCTCGTTTAGACTTGGGATGAGTGGGAAGGCCTGAGATGGCATGGTCATCTATCTTGTCCTTATGAGAGGTATTTGATGCCCCATGAGTGAGCATGAGGGTCAGGGTTCTGTTGAGGTCACCAGGATTACCTAGAGCCTATGAAGAATGCCTAGAGGAGATCTCATGACTAACTATGTGATGACACTCTGTCTAGGACAATGATTGTTAATTGTTTTGTATGTATGGTTATCTGAACATACTTGATCTATTTTATGTCTGGAAGCAATGTGACCTATGTCAGTGATGTGTGAGTTGTACTTGTAAGTTTTTTGGTTGGTTGTGTCAATATGAGTCTACCTATGGTTAGAGGTTGTAGATCTTTGTACATGTTACATTGTTACTATCTCCTAGCATGGGGGGTGGGCCTTCGGGTACCACTTGGTTGGGTGGAACATGCACCATACACCGTTGGGTCCCCATTGATCTTCAACACCTGATGGTGAGACATCTAGTGGGACAACTTGCGGTCCTTGTGTTTTATTCTTGCATTGTAATATTTCAAATTGTAATAAATTATTTTAGCCCTCATGTATTTACAAGGTAAAATTATGTAATTATAATACTTTTGTACTATTGCCTCATTCTTGGAATGAGTGATGTAACCAATTGATTTAGTATCAAATTTATATCATGGTTGTTATCTTCTTGTATTATGTTGATTATGTATGTTGTATTAATGCTTACTACATGAGTAATTAAATGCAATGATATTAATGATGTATGTTGTTGTGGGTTTGAGTAATATCGGTTATGTAGCCTTAGGGGATGTTATCATTTGTAGATGAACATGTATGTTTAATTCACTTTAAAAAAAAAAATAGTATGCTTTTATCGTGAATTGAAACTTCCTCTAGGGTTGTGTGGTGGGGCATTACACATGGTATCAGAGCCTAGGTTCGAACACTGGGTTCTCTAGGTACATTTGTGCCTACTGTGTTGTCCCTGTGAATTATCAGTGAAATTGTTATGTGATCACATGTTCATGGATTTTGCTTTAGCATGATTTACTCTCTAGAAAAGAGTAGTGTGAAAGTAACCTGATAAAAGGTTATGATTGGAAAGTTATGATATGTATCCCATGGGTTATGGAATTTGATGTTCCTATGGGATTATGTATGTAGTTGTACCCCCTTGTAAATGAAAGAAACTAGTAATTGTATCTTGTTTGTGAGTCGTGGATACACTCTAGGTCATGTGAATTGCATGTTCACTCTACATCACATGAGGGTTGTTATCATTATAGCTGGACGTTGTTTCCTCATTCCTCGTTGGTGGATAGTATTTAGTCACATAGTGATGTATAGTGCAATTTTAAATATTGTGACCTTTCTTTGGGTTATTGATGAATTTTCAATTGATTGTGAGGGCCGACACTTTTTTTATACTTGATTGTGAAGGTTTAGCCATGATTTGTGATCTTAATTTCCTATAACCCTAGTGGTTATACATTTGGATTAGTGTTGAAATTGTTAAGATTTATTGCCTTATTATTGAAATTGAACTTTAATTTGCTATTCTTTATGAACTTGGTGGCCAAGCTAGTTACTTTTGTTGTTTTCAATGTTGGCTATGTGTTGTATTGTGATTCATCTCCAAGGATGTATGAGACAGACTTGGTGAGTGTGTACGAGGAAGTAGACATAGGAAACGTTGAGGATGGGCGTATGTGAGGCTGTTATGCAGCTAGGACCCATTACTCACCTATGTGTGATGACTATCTCTTAGAGGCTAATCACCTTACACAAAAAGAGATAGGTCATTGTGGTCTTGTTTGGATAGTCTCACTCTATGTATGACCTAACACCATCAAGCCACTGGTATGATGTTAGATTTATTTGAGATGGTTAGTTGTTCTTGGTTCATGGATCCTTCTATCTTCAATTGGTATTGTAAAATTAGAATAAATATGTGATAAGATCTGCAACTAGAACAAACAATTGTTAATCCTAATCTAAATCAAAACTAATCTAAAAATCCAACAATAAAGAATGACTATGAAAACATGATAAAAACTAAACAAACTGAATTGATCTCACCGAATATGCATTCATTCCTTCGAATTATCTTCTTTTCTCTTCTCCATTTTTCCTTTTTAGTATTCTTGCCCTTAGATTTCTGTGTTTGAATGCAAGTATAGCTGTGCTGAGCATCTAAGCAAAATATCAAAGAATGGTCTCTTCTCAAAAGTATGTGATTTCGGGAGGAGGAATAATGATTATGACAGGCCATTTAATAGAATTGTGTTTTCAAACGATCGGCTTAGATTGAAAGAGAGATCGATGGATGAGATTGATGAATGCCATGCAATGTGAGTTTTGTCTCAGATAGAATGTGAGTTAGAACATGAGTAAGGAAAGACTAAAAATAGAACAAGATCTTAATCTTTAGTTAAGAATCTTCGAAAATAGAAGAAATAAACTTTGAATGTCAAAGAAAAAATCAGAACTTGAAGATGAGGAATTCGAATGCATAATTAAATTAATCAATTAAATAAAAGATATTTAATTAATCGACTAGTCATGACAAAGAATCTTCCTGCAGAGATGATCAACAGTTGAATTCAGAGATAACTAGATAACTAAAAATAGATCTCAAGTCAGAAGGTAAGTGGATGATTAGATAATTGATTGACAGAGGAATGTGACATAAATGAATTAAATGTGAATTAAATATTAATTTAATTCAACATTCAAAAAATAGAAGATTTAATTAAATAAATAAAGATAATTTATTTAATTTGACATTCGAAAAGGGTGGAATTGAATAATTAAACAATAAATATTTAACTATAGTTGAAAAGGGAGTTAAATGAATAATTAAATAAAGATATTTAGTTATAGTTGACATATGATAAAAAGAGGGTTTAATTAAATAATACATATTTAATTAAGAAGGAAGAATTAATTAGTTGGGGACATAATTAAACAAATATGATTTATTTAATTATCCAAGGTTGAAAAAAGGTCATTTATGAATTAATGAATTAATTAAAAAGGGATATTTAATTATTACAAGAAATATGTGTTAGAAAAGTTAATTAAATAATTGACATTATTTAATCATGACCATGGATAATAAAAAATTATGTCGAAAGTGGTGTTCGCAGGCCTAGACCAATTTTCGGTGTCTACAATTTGCCCCTCTTTGATACAATGTTGGTACGGCGTTGTGTCAAAGAAAATATGCCCCGATCGTGCCCCAGCGTGAAACGGGTTAGGGTATGCCCGAGTGAAAGGGAGAATGATGAGGAGGTAGTGGTATGCCCCCTCGAGAGAATAGGTGGGTTCAAAGAACATGAGTGTGCTGTCAAAATGGATAGATAATGGTGGTGAGGATGCAAAAAAGAACAAATATTAGCATGGATGATTGCAGAATGTTAGTAAAAAACAATTAAGTTTGATTGATTGAGGAAAAGACATAATCTTTGATATATTGCCAAATACACTATACTTGTTTGTTATCATCATTGGGCGGGACATGACACAGATGGATAGTACACACTATGATATGGGATAGACCATAGTGTACAAAGTCATCCATCTATGAAAATAGACAGTCGTAGACAAGGAGTGTCTTAACTTAGACTAAGGACAAGATGCCCCAGTTGTTTGGTCAAGACAAACCATAAACAACAGATGAATAAAATATGGGTCATGAGACGTCATTGCTCCTCTAAATCCTTAATAGGACATCCTTGAGGAAACTAGTAATGACTCAAAAACCATTGTTAAAAAGACAGTTGACAGACAACATCCAAAGAAAAAGAGTCCAGAGACATCGTTGCTTCTCTAAATCCTTCAAGGGACATCCTTGAGAAAGCTAGTAATAGGATCTTACACAAATCGATAAAAATATAAGACAAAATAAGATATAAAGTCATAAAGCCAAATAAATGTATTCGCCAAAACTTGATCTTGTGGGATTGTTTGATGTTGATGTTTCACATAGTGTAATGTGAGAGAATGACACATACTGCATAAGATGTTGAGTTTGGTTTTGACTGGGTGACTTATGTATAAGGCATGACAAAGCCTCGTTTTAGTAAGACACATGCCGTATAAGATGCTGGAGTCTGATGACGTTGAGGTGACAAGCCACATGAGACTATGACAATGTGATGATGTCTGTTGACAAGAAAGACATATCTTGTTAAGACATAGGTTGATCATTTTGACAATGTGTTTGATGTTGACTTGATGATTGTTGAGAAATTTTGCCTTGTTAATGCATGACTTGCTTTGATTCCTTGACTATAAAAGTGTGTGCATGTAGATAGTGTATGACATGAGATGATACCCTAAAATATGATATTCAACTTGTGTGATAGTGATTGTGAATGAGCCCTATTGGACTGACCTAGTGTGGTCTCGGGAGCTCATCAATTGATTAGCCTTGCCTATGTTGTACACACAGAGACCTCGTAGTTCGACACGACCAATGACTTTGAATGTACAAAGCATTTTGATTTTAGGTGTGTGATGCATGACAAACATAGACTGACTGACCTAATACCTCGGGGGCACATCAATTGATGGTCTTGCCTACATCCCAGTCACAGAGGCAACGTAGTTCGACTATGTCGATGACTGACCTAACATGACCGACTTGACATGATTGACTAGACATGACTGACTTGACACTATTTTTGGGATTTTCTGACACTTTTTTTTTTAATTTTTTTTTATTTTTTGAGTTGTTTAATGTTTTTGGGATTTTTCAGGACAATTTAAAATGGTGTGACATTATGTACAAAGTGTTAGGGTACATAACAAGGATTTTCCCCCATTCGGGAATAGGATTTGGAAGATGGAGTGGGTAATGTGATGGAATGGATGTTTATATGTCAATCATTCCAAATGATGGATAGGACAACCATTTATTATGAGTGATGGTGAAAAAGTTTGATTAGAATGATGGTAGACAGAAGAGCGAGCTTGACTACACATGGCGCCTGTTTGCCAAGTTTTCACCATGGTACTTATCCATAGCACCACTGAAGCGGTTTTCACTAGTGGACGGATTTATTTCTCTTTACTTTTTTTTTTAATTTTCTCAAATTTTTTTGGTGTTACCAAGACGCCTGTTTGCCAGGTTTTCATCAAGGTAACCATTTTTTTGTTTTTTTATTTTATTTTATTTTTCTAGATTAAGACACAAATTCTCAGAGACTTAAGCGTAGAACCTCTTTAGATGTAGATTGTTGATAGGGGACAAAATTGGTTCTCCTTCAGGAGTAGAGAGTTGGTACGCTCTTGATCCAAAGGCTTCTGTGACAATGTATGACCCCAACCAATTAGGTTCAAACTTTCCTAGTTTCTCGCGTTCAGCTTGGTTCTTAGGATTCTCCATTAATTCCAGGTCACCAATGTCAAAGTGTCTATTGAGAACCTTCCTGTTGTAACTACGGTGAAGATGATTCTTATATGCTTGTAAATGATCTACTGCTTTCTCTCTTCGTTCATCCAGCAATTCTAGCTCTTGTAACCTAGAGACACGGTATTCTTCATCATCGATATGACCCTTCAAGGATACCCGTAGAGAAGATATTTCAACCTCAATAGGTAAGATAGCTTCAGACCCAAATACGAGGGAGTATGGAGTGGCACTAGTGGGAGTACGAATGCTTGTGCGATAAGCCCATAAGGCAAGATTAAGTTGTAGGTGCTAGTCATGACCAGCATCATTGACAGTCTTCTTAAGGATTCTAACAATAATCTTATTAGATGCCTCATCTTGGCTATTACCTTATGGGTAATATGGGGTGGAGAAATGGTTTTTGATGTGGAATTCTTCACATAAATGGTGTACTTCTTGGTTCTTGAATGGGAGGCCATTGTCTGTGATTATGGATTAAGGCACACCATACTGACAAATGATATAGTTTAGGATAAACTTAGATATTTGTGTGCCAGTTATGTATGTCATGGGGATGGCTTCGATCCATTTGGTGAAGTATTTGGTGGTGGTGATGATGAATTTGTGGCCATTGGATGATGAAGGGTGTATCTTACCTATGAGGTCAAGTCCCCATTGGGCGAAGGGCCATGGTGAAGTAATTGGACGAAGTTCCTGCGTTGGTGCTCTTATCAAGTCTCCATGTATTTGACATTGTCTACATTTCTTTACAAAGACGTATGAGTCTTTCTCCATTGTAGGCCAATAGTAACCTAGTCTCATAATCTTATGGGCTAGAGTGGGACCACTCGAATGAGATCCGCATATACCCTCGTGTACTGCTCGCAAAGTTGTTTGTGCTTCCTCAGCATCGAGACATCTCATTAGGGCATTATCTAAGGTATGTATATACAGGGTTTCTCTGATGATGGTGTACTTAGCTGACTTTCAGATGAAGTTTTGACATTGGTTATTAGACAGGTCTTGAGGTAGGGTTTGGTTAGTGAGGTAATCGAATATGTCTTTATACCAAGGAGACGTAGGTCCAAAAATGGTACACACTATCGCAATATCAAGGACATCATAAGCGGGGATCAAAAGCTGTTCAACTAGAAACTCGAACTTAGGCACATTACTTGGAATATCCAACAAGGACCCCACAGTTGCCATTGCATCTGCAACTCTATTTTGGATATGTGGTATTTGTTGAAAAGTTATGTCATTGAAATACTATTTGAAACTATCAGCCATCCTATTGTAAGGTGCAAGCTTGTCATCCTTAGTCTCGTAATCACCATTCACCTATCGGATTACCAGTTGAGAGTCGCCAAAGACATGTAGGCTCTTAATGTTCCATTGAGCTGCCATTTTTAAACCTGTCACTAAGGCTTCGTATTCTGCTATATTGTTGGTACAAGGGAATGCAATCTTGAATGATTTAGGAATGGTATCACCTTGAGGTGTGACAAATAAGATACTAGCCCTTGAACCATGATTTGTATGTGATCCATCAAAGTACAATTTCCATTCGGTTTTAACGTCAATGTTGAAAAGAAATTCATTTGGAAAATCTACCACTAATGGATGGTCTGCCTTGATAGGTGCATTGGCTAGTTGATCTGCAATGACATGTCCTTTTATTGCCTTCCTTTCAACATACTGAATTTCATACTCGTTAAGTATCATAACCCATTTAGCCAATTGACCTGTTAAAGCTGCTTTACTTAGGAGGTACTTAAGTGGATCAATTTTTGCAATCAACATTGTTTGTCGATTGAGCATATAGTTCCTAATTTTTTGGGTAGCAAATACTAGCGCAAGACAAGCATGTTCTATGTTGCTATAATTCAATTCATAGCCCACTAAGGTTTGATTGATATAATAGACCGCTCTCTCATGACCTTGATCATCATGTTGTGTGAGAAGAGCCCCTAATGCTGACTGAGTTGCTGAGATGTAAAGTATCATTAGTTTTCCCTCTATAGGTGGCATTAGGACTGGTGGAGTAAGCAAATAGTCCTTGATTTTTTGGAAGGCCTCTTGACATTTAGGTGTCCACACAAATGGCACTCCTTTCTTGAGTAAATGCCGAAATGGATGTATTTTATTCGCCAGTTGTACTATGAAACACCTAATGGACTATAATCTCCCTTGTAGGGTTTTGAGTTGACCAATGCTGGTTGGAGGGGGCATTTCTATGATAGATCTTACCTTCTCTGGATCTACTTCAATGCTTCTTCGGGAGATGATATACCCTAACAACTTCCCTGATTTCACTACAAAGACACACTTCTTCGGATTTAGCCTGACATTGTAATTTTCTAGCCTCTGGAATATCTTGTCTAACACCTTCAAATGATCTTCCCTTGCTTTTGACTTGGCCATTATATCATCTACATAATCTTCCATGAATGTATGTACAAATTCATGAAAAATCATAGTCATTGCTCGTTGGTAAGTGGCTCCTGTATTCTTAAGGCCAAACGGCATAACATTCCAATAATATGTGCCCCATGGACACATGAAAGATGTCTTATGTTGATCTTTAGGTGCTATCTTTATCTGGTTATATCCAAAGAAACCATCCATGAGGGATAGCATCTCATATCCTGAACTAAGGTCTACTATCATGTCAATATTTGGTAAAGGGAAGTCATCTTTAGGACATGCCTTGTTGATGTCTCTAAAGTCAGTGCAAATACGAATGCCCCTAGTTAGCTTAGTCACTGGTACAAGATTCGATATCCAATCTGTATAGTCTATTGTCCTTATGAATCCTACATCCAAAAGTTTCTTAAGTTCTACTTTGACCAATAGAGCAATTTATGGATGCATCTTCCTCAACTTTTGTTTGATTGGTTTGATACCTGGCTATAGTGGTAAATGATGCAATATTAGGTCCGGATCTAGCCCAGGCATGTCAGCATATGACCATGCGAAGTTTACTTGTCTCTTTTTGAAGAAGTCATTGAACTCATGTTGTTCTATTTCTATTAAGGAAGCTGCAAAATATACTATCCGAGGATTCTCTTTTGTTCCTATGTTGATTGCAACAACCTCTTCTACTAGCATGGGTGACTTTTCTTGTGCAACGGGGAGAATATTTAAACCTCTATCCTCGGGTGCCTCAGAGAGGTTTTCACCCTCGGATACGTCCTTTATTTTGACTTTTTCTTCATCCAAAGACACCTTTTAGTTTTCACCTAGGGACTCATCAATTTTATTTTCATTTTCATTTTTGTGACTAGAGGTGTAAATAGACTCCCCAAAATATGCTTTATCGTCCAAGTCTATGGTAAAACCTGCCTTATGATCCCCTCTACGTATGCCTTCCCTAAGTCCCATGAACTCAGCAATTGCTTCATCATTCTTGAATGTATTTATGATAGGTGTACCTTGTTGATCCCAGTCAATAAGTTCAGGATATACAAGGGGCATGTCATCATCGGAGTTTGTAAGGGTAGCTACTGACAAGGTCAATATGGAATGGTTGACATGGTCGCAGAAGTTTTAGACTAACTCCTTCTTGTTCTTCCTCCTAGGGGTAGGTATACTCTATTGTGGGATAATGGTGAGGGAAGATTCATCAGAAGATGGCATGTCAGGTGCCCAAGATGCATGTTCAAGGGTTTCCCAATAATAGTTCTCTTGCCATTCTACTTTGGACAAGTGTTTCTTAGGATGAGTTCTAGACTGTTTTGGTACAAGTTTCACATTGAGGTCCAACTCTCCAAATAAGGCATCTATGTTCATAGTACTAGTAGATGAGAGGGACTCCCATTCACCATCGCTTGAGTAAGGGGATTCATCATAGACTAGAGGTTTTTCATAAACTGGAGGTTTATCGTAAACTAGGGGTTTGTCGTAGACTAGGGGAATTGGTTCATGAGATGTCTCGATGTCTGGGTAATCATTCACTTCCTCTTGAAACATTGACAAAGTACTAGGAAACCCAATTCTAAGCGGTTGACACCCTAGCCCTAGATATTTCGGTCATGGGTAGATAGTAATCGGTTCCGTCCTTCCATTTTGATATAGTCCTAAACCACTGTGCCCATCATAGCCTTCCTTTTGCATTATCTTAAATCATTTTCCATATTGGTCCTTGGCTATTTGAATAGATGGGGAGGGTTATTCATGTTCTTATTGATACAACCATGAATCACCTTGATCCATAATTTCTTCACTTAACTCTCCCCATTTTGTCAATGTCGTTGTAGGGGGAACATGAAATGTGACCATAGACTATCTTCTATCCACCATGGGTAGGCCATATGCCTTAGGTGGAATTAGTTCAGAAACACAATAAGATGCCTTTATATTATATTCGCCACAACCCTTGTCTTGGATCTCGAGTTTTGGAGTGGATGATGGTGGTTTGAAAGAAATGGACTTAGTGAGGTGTGATGGGTCAACGTATTGGGATAGAGTGGATGATGAAGCCTATTGATTAATAGGCACTTGTCATTGTGGAAGATCCCTTAGGCTTGTACAATACTAGAAAGGATTTGGATCACCATCAATGGTGATCTCTATGCCATTATAGGGGAACTTGAGACATTGGTGGTATGTTGAAGGTATAGCTTTCATCGCGTGTATCCAAGGTCTACCTAACAACAAGTTGTACGAAAGGGTGAGATCCAAGACTTGGAAGCTGGTGTTCATGATTGTTGGGCCGATCCAAATAGAGAGTGTGACAACTCCTTTGGATGATCTTTCCTCATCATCGTAAGCCTTGATGACTATACTCTTAGAGGTATCTACACAGTCTTCCAAGAATCCTAATGCCTTAACCAATTTAAGGGTACATAGGTTCAAACCTGCTCCTCCGTCTACCAAGACTCGTCAGAACTTTTTTTGATGGACTAAGACTTCAAGATGTAAGGGGTCATTATGATCTGACTTTTCAATTGAGTAATCCTATTGAGAAAATGTGGCATGATGCGAGTTGGTCAAATATCCCACCATCTCTTCGAAACAATTGACATCTAAGTCTGTGGGAACAGTTGTGTTTTATAGAGCTTTGTCAAGAATGGATCGATGCTGAGGTGATAAGGTCAACAATTCCAAGATAGATATTTACACAAGGGTTTTACTCAATTGATCGAGAAGGTTGTAATTGAACTTGAAATTTTGCGTAGATGGCTCAAAAGAAGGACCAGGAATAGTAATCTTAGTTCTGCATGTTTTTACATTACATTCTGGATGCTTCTTAATGGTGAAAGTATTGACATTCTCATTTGCGGCTCGGATGTGGTTTATGATCGTTCCTTTACCATAGTCATACTTGGTATTGTTATAGTTGGCCGATGGATTATTCTGGGGTCTCGAGCTAGAGGATTTTCCTTTTGTGTGGTCATGTAATGGGTCCGTGAAGACCTTATGATCACTGTTCTTAGTGTTTTTCTGCCCACCAACCTCTATGGTTCCATTTTCAACAAAGTCTTGTATGATGTTATTTAATTGGCGACATTATTGGAGGTTGTGCCCTTTCGTTCAATGATAGTCATAGAAAGCGTTACCGACCCACCATGAAGGTTTGAGCTATCCAGGATCATACTCTCTTGGTTCTAAAGGTTTGATAAGATTATGTTTGACCAATTCTTTGAAGACTACCTCGATTGGTTGCCCTAAAGGTGTAAATTCTCACGTTGGAAATCTCCTTTGTTGTGGTCTTTGTTGTTGTGAATTCTGGACTTAGTTAGCCATTTGATCAAGACTGTTCATCATGTATGCTTGTTGGTTGTTTCCTCTAAGGGAGATAACCGGTCTAGTATGTATGTGCTTAGCATCAACTATACCATCATTCATGACATTCTTGTTCATAGACAAGAATTTGTTTCTATCATTCGACACATTTTGATGTTGGACAATTGGGCTCTTGCCTAGTGCTTTGATTTCGCCTTTGTCAATAAGGCCCTTTTCAAGGATGATCCCTTTTTGTACCAAGTCAATGAATGAAGTGTAATAGTGTACCTGTAAGTCACCTCTCAGTTTGGGGTTGATGTTTTTGAGGAAGATAGTGACCTTTTGTTTTTCAAGTATTTCGACGGGACAACGATTAGCTAGACTTCTCTATCTCTAGAAGAAAGTGATGAACGTCTCACCTTCTTCTTGTGTCATGTGGCACATGGTTGCTATGGTTACTTCATTGTATATGTTAAAGGCAAAATGTTCGACAAAATTTTCAGCCAATTTTACCTAGGATCGTATATCGTATGGCAATTTGGAAAACCTTTCCAATGCTATCCCTATGAGGGTTCCTGGAAATAGGCGCATCAAGTAAGTGGGGTCATACAATATGTCCATGTATGTCATTGAGAATTATCTAATATGTTTTAAAGGATTCTTCCTCCCATTATACTTAGGAAAATTTGGTATAATGTATCCATGGGGGAAAGGTGTCATATAGAGTGCTTTGTCGAATGTACATGAACATAGGTCTTGTACTGATATAGTTCATTTGCCTGACATAGACATGGCATCCATCTTTTGTTGTAGAGTCTGCATTTGGTTTTGAAGGATGTCGACTTGTGTCAAGGACATGGTGTTCATGTTATTTGGATCAATGTAGATATTCTGATATGCCATGGTTTGTGATGGGTTATGATTGGGTGAGGGGATATATCCTGTCAAAATATTCTGATTTGGGATAGGGATATTCCCTGTCTGAATGGTTTGATTTGGTATAGGAATGCTTCCTGTCTGAATTGTCTGATTTTGGAATAGGAATGCTTCATGTTTGAATTGTTTGACTTGGTATAGGTATATTTCTTTAAACTTTGGTTCTCTTACCAGTTGTGTTGGTGCCAAAGGGGTAGGAGGAAGTTTCTCCCCCAGTGAATTGTAAACCTTGTGTTATGTTAAAAGGGGTTATGTTTAAAATTGATGATGTTTGTGTTGATAGACTTTTTGGTATCGCTGCGGTTATTTGGGGAATAGAGACAGTAGATGTCACAGTTTGTGTTGGTTGAGTTGACTATGCTGCCAAAGAATGAACATCAAATCCTGGAGGTAGTGTGGCACCTTCTACTAGCAATTTTACTAAGTAGCATTGTGGATCGTTTAGCAAACACTCATCCATGAAGGATGCAAACTCATGATCTTGAACTACTGCATCTATGTCTTCTATGTAAATCTACCCATGTGTGTCTCTAGTGACATATTTTTCAAGCAAAGGCTTGTGTGGACGTTTGCTTCCTGAAGGTTGGTTTCCAAACAAATTGATGAATTCGTTGGGGTCTGTCATTGCTTTGTATTTCTTTTTGGACCTTGTTTCGACCATGAAAAAGTTTTCTCAAAATGGGTAATGCAGACTATGTCTAAAAACTGATATGACCTATGTCTATGTTTTTGGATTTTTTTGACAATAAGGATGTTGCTAAAGATCTAAAATGACGTATGACAGGACGAAAAATATGCAAAATTCTAAGTGGACTAATGACGATAAATGAGTCTAAGATGGGTATAACCTACCAACTATGGAATAAATGCATGCAAAAATTTGTTTTGACCAAGGAACCTAATTTTATGAAAAGGTGAATTTTTTGAACTAGACTATTGAGCTGAAAAGATTCACCAAATGGGACCAAAGTGACGAGATTCAATGACCGTGACAAACTGGAACATGAACATTTCCAAAAGACGAGGAAAGTTATCTATTCTGTGATATGCAATTTCCTAGGGAGTACCTATATGCATGCAACTTAGGATAACTATGGCTAAGATGTTTACTATGACTAAGATGTATATGACACCTAATGATGGTAAATAAGACGTATATGACACCTAATGATGCAAGGGCTTTGAGAAAAATTAGCCAGTTTATAGTCCAAGGTTGATCCTAAAAACCTAAAGAAAATAGTGACAACAATGTTTCGGACTTAGCTCGCAGTTTTTGATGTTTTCCGTTGACAAGCAAATGCGGTTCACCAAACAGTTGTGATTTTTCCTCTGACAGATGCGGTTTTTCCTCTGAAAAATGCGACTTACTAAGATACATTTGGTTTAAAAACTAATAGATGGGGTTTACCAAGACATATACAGTTTTTAAACTGATAGATGCGGTTGACCAGGACACATGCGGTTTTGAAACTGACAGATGCAGTTTGCATGCACACATGCAACTCAGAATATGACAGTTGAATTTTTTCTGAAATTTTTTGACTAAATTTGTTTGTTTGATCAAGTTTTTGACGAATACAACAAAGAGCAAACACAACAATCAATATATTTTAGTTTTTGTGATGAAAGGATTGTTAAGACTGTAAAAACAATTACAACCTATGATTTTTGGACATTACTTGCTGAATTCTTACTTGGATTTCTCCAGCTACGCACATTCAAGGTGGATGACTAGTAGCTTGACCCCACTGGCTCCCCTCCATGACACTCACTTATACGGGGCAGCCAAGCTACTGTACCCATGAAACTTCCATGGCATACATGTCACCTCAACATAAGAACCATAAATTTGTAAGACGGTTTCATAGGTTATGCACCTACTGCACAAACAAATAGATAGGATTTTGGTAATTCTACAACAAGGTGTTTAATAAGGGCATATCATTCATGGGACACTATCCAACGTTGGTGAGAGTCCATTTTTGTCCATCTTGTCGGAATAGTGCGCGTGATTCTTGGGCTTTCCCCAAGAATCCGCTTTTATACACCTGTTGGAAGTCGCTTGGCTTTAGCGTGCTACTGGTCTGAGTCGTCTTGGGGTGAGTACTTTTTCCCACCAAGATAGGCCCAAGTTCTAGAGTCAGCAATCGTTTCTCTTACATCTAGGATCGCATGACTGCACAAGGGGAGAGGATACTTCGATGTACTGAATCGTAAGGGTTACAGATACGTGCAAATCACCAAACAAAGAAGACAGTGGTTCTTTTTAATCCAAACGACAATTTTCTATCTATCAATCAAAAAATTAATTTTAATCCCACACGACGATTATCTATCTACCAAACAAAAGCTTGCTTAAATAAATAAATCAACACAAAGGCACTAGGTCCTGCATGCAAATTTATCAGTAGTTCATTGTTCTTCAGCTTTCGTCCTATAGAAAACTGTGTTTGGTTTTAATTGTCTTCAAAGCTTCATCCTGCAAACACTATGTTATTCCCTTAGAATTTATTTAGCTCCAATTTTTTTTTGTCCACTTGATCCAATGTGTGCTTTGAAGTGTTTTTTCTTTTTTCTGCACATGCACAAACCGAACAAAGCCAAAACCCTAATAGCTAGTCAAGACAAATTTGATTTTTGTAAATATTTTTGATAGTAAAAATAAATTTATAGAGAATAGACGCATACTAAAATTTCAAGAGCTTTCCAAAAATGTAAATAAATATGAAAGATTGTCTGTTTTTCACCTAAAATTAATTTTTTATGAAAGATCATAAAAAAAGGATTAAGACTTTAAAACAGATCCAAAAAATCTGATTTTTTCACTGAAGGTGCCTGACATAATTCCAAATCTGTAGAAAAAAATTCATGAATAGATCTGCAACTATTTGTGAGATTCAAGCAAATATCTATGAAACCATAATTTTCAAAGATCTATTGTTTGACTAATAATTTTTCATCCAAATTTAAAACCTAAAGAGCATACCCCTTTTGAAATTTAAATTTATTTCCAGAAATTTAATCATATCCAAAATATTCGACAATTTTCTCTCAAAATTGATTTTTTATGAAAAATAACAAAAAATTATTAAAAATTCAAAACATCTCTTAAAAATATGTTTTTTTTCATGGAAGCTCTTGATAATGTCGTCTACTTGCAAACAAATTTTCATGAAAAAATATATAGCTGTTTGAAAGTTCTAGTTGAATATATCGTGTTCACCAAATGTAACATTAGAATAAATCTGTGATAAGATCTGCAACTACAACAAACAATTGTTAATCCTAATCTAAAAATCTAATAATAAAGAATGAATATGAAAACATGATAAAAACTAAACAAACTGAATTGATCTCACCGAATAATGCATTCATTCCTTCGAATTATCTCCATTGCTCTTCTCCATTTTTCCTTTTTAGTATTTTTGCCCTCAGATTTCTGTGTTTGAATGCAAGTATAGCCGTGTTAGGTGTCTAAGAAAAATATCAAAGAATGGTCTCTTCTCAAAAGTATGTGATTTTGGGAGGAGGAATAATGATTATGACAGGCCATTTTATAGATTTTGTGTTTTCGAATGATCGGCTCAGATTGAAAGAGAGATTTATGGATGAGATTGATGAATGCCATACGATGTGAGTGCTATCTCAAATAGAACGTGAGTTAGAACATGAGTTAGCAAAGACTAAAAATAGAACAAGATCTTAATCTTTAGTTAAGAATCTTCAAAAATAGAAGAAATAGACTTTGAATGTCAAAGACAAAGTCAAAACTCGAAGATGAGGAATTCAAATGCATAATTAAATTAATTAATTAAATAAAAGATATTTAATTAATAGATGCATACATGCATATAAGTTAGAACTAGTTAATCGACTAGTCGTGACAGAGAGTCTTCCTATAGAGATGATCAACAGTTGAATTTAGAGATAACTAGAGAACTAAAAATAGATCTCAAGTCAGAAGGTAAGTGGACGATTAGATAATTGATTGATAGAGGAATGTGACATAAATGAATTAAATGTGAATTAAATATTAATTTAATTCAACATTCAAAAATAGAAGATTTAATTAAATAAATAAAGATAATTTATTTAATTTGACATTCGAAAAGGGTGGAATTAAATAATTAAACAATAAATATTTAATTATAGTTGAAAAGAGAGTTAAATGAATAATTAAATAAAGATATTTAGCTATAGTTGACATATGATAAAAAAAAGGGTTTAATTAAATAATACATATTAAATTAAGAAGGAAGAATTAATTAGTTAGGGACATAATTAAACAAATATGATTTATTTAATTATCCAAGGTTGAATAAAGGTCATTTATGAATTAATGAATTAATTAAACAGTGATATTTAATTAATAGAGGAGATATGTGTTAGAAAGGTTAATTAAATAATTGACATTATTTAATCATGACCATGGATAATAGAAAATTATGTCGAAAGTGGTGCTCACAGGCCTAGACCAATTTTCGGTGTCTACAGGTATGCCGCTTTCCAGTGTCCAGATGGACTCTGGTGTAGTCTTGTGATGGTTTCTGGTGTGTTTATTGGTACATATGCGTATTATGTATGATAATCCATGGTTATGTGTTTTTTAAGACTTGGTTGGTGGTTGCTTCACCATGATGTCTTGGTTGGATTGACTATGTACTTGGCTGAGTTGTATATGAAACAAGTTGCTATTATTTATGTGTTGAGGTATGGAGTGGTTCAGTTTGGAACCCTTGGTTACGTGTGATTGTTTGGAGTTTGCATATGGGGTTTTTGTAGGCTTCTAGGAGTAAGCCTAACCCTTGGGAGGGAGAATGTAACAACCCTCCATTTTGCTTTCTGGACTTGACAGTGTGTCCTTGTGTTCCTTTGATTTATATTTCTGGATATTTAGATACTTTATCTTGTGTGTGTATTTGGTTGCTATTCATTGAGCGATATACTATATTATGTGACTCGATTTGGTTTATTTGATGATTTGTTTTACATGCTTTAATGGTGTAATGATGTTAGTTGAAATAACATGTTAGTGCATATGAGATTATTGTTATTATGATGGAAGTGTTAGTCTTGATGAGTGTATTGGTGAAGGGGATGGGTTCGCATCACTCGCTTCCGAGTGCCCTATGAATTCAAGATTTTTTCTTCACGGTGTGTATTTTATGTTGTTTAGATTATATGATGTTGCTTACTATGTTTTTAGGATTGCAGGTACATGACATCGACTCCACCAGATTTTACAGGTTTGAGCATGTCGATCCAATGGTTAAGTTGAATGGGAGATAGTAGCTAGGTAACCTGTGTCAAGTCTACACCCTAGCCATAGTGTGTCGTCAGTTGTGTTTGTGCCGAGTCGTTGTTTGCCTTGCTTTAATGTTATTTAATCCTGAAAGGATTCTTGATTTGGAAATAGACATTTAGAATGATTGCATTAAATCATGTTGATGATTATTTAATTTAAATTATGCAATGTGGATATAAGTTCATATTTAAATTAATTAATTAAATTAAATTTAATCCAAAAAGGTTGAATTTAGTTATTAAATAATTAAATTAATTAATTAAATGGGAGATTGTGAAAATTAAAAGAAAGAAAAGAATTAAAATTCATTTTGGAATTTAATTTCAATGTGGGAATTAAATTAGAATTTGGAATTATAATTGAATTTTAAAAAGGAAATTAGTTTTCAATTTTTGGAGTTAATTTATTATTAAAATTTATATATTGCATGCAAAATTAGATTTGGTTGTTGAAGATATTTTCAATTATGCCAACATGTGAAAGTTGAATTAATTAGAAGAGTTTGTTGAAAATTCATCGACGAAGAGAAATTTTGGTGAGGAAAGGCTTCTTCTCATGTGAGAGGATATTTTTGGAAAAATTGCACAGAGGAGCGTTTGAAGAAATATTTGGGTATAGAATTGAATTTGGAAAATTCTATCGATGTTGGTTGTGATTTTGGATTGTTTGCCTAATAGGAATCACTGCACGGTTGAAGATAAATTGAGAGATCTTTGGAGGAGGCTCTGCATCAAATTTCCAATTACCTGTAGCTTCTCGAATTAGGTTTTCTTCTATGATTTTGTATTTTTCTTGGTTTGTGTTTTAAATTGTAGTGAAAAAAGATTTGTTGTTAAATCTATTTAGGAAAAGGAATTTGTGATTAGAAGAAAGAAAATAAATAAATAAAGTTTGAAGTTTTTGTTATTTCCGTGAAATTTCTTTAGGGAAATTGATAAAACCTCTGTAGAATTTAATTCATTTGAAGAAATTGATAGTTTTGGTGGTCAAATCAAACCTAGAGGTTGAACAACACATTTAGATTGTTTTAAACGATATAATTCACTATAGAGAATATATTTGTTTCTAAAACCTTTGTTGAAATTGCGGTGGAGAAAACTAGAGGATTTACAAACTTCTAGTTATAACTTAGATTCCTCTTAGTTTCTTGTTCTTTAATTATTTTTGAATTTGGGGAAAATTGATTAAAATGGTTTAGTTTTAAATCTTTGTGAATTCTGGATTGTTCTCTAGAAATTTGCATAATTTACCTGTAGATAGATGTTTTGACAAAAATTTCCCCAATTTGTTTATTATGTCAAATCCGTATATATATATATATATATATATATATATATATATATATATTATTTTTATTAAAATATTGATTAAAGTTCTTTTTCTGCCGCCGTATGGTCGGCGGATTCCAAAGGAATGAAATTTCATTTATTTTAAAAGAATTAAAAAATATATATATATTTTGTTGTTGGTGGTTGGTGGGGAGGTCAACCCCCACCGCCCACATGCCTTCGGTGTGGAAAGCACCGTTTGTGGGCACTGCACCCACCTCTTGGGGGACGCGCTGCCCATAGGGAGCTTTGCCCCCTCTGTCCCATTTAGGGGTGGATGACTATACTAAGTACAAACCAGCGCCCAGGGTATTGTGTCCAACTATGTTTAGTACAGTCCAGCGCCCTTCTTGCGATCTTCATTTTTCAATTTTCATTTTCTTTTGAATTTCGGGTTCCGCCTATCTGTCTATAAATTTAAATGGGTTTAGTTAATAGTTTTTTTAAAACATTATAAATTATATTATATTTATTTATAATGTGAATAATGGTTGCGGATTTTAAATTTGGTCCACCTCGGTTTCGATTATTTAAATAATATTTTTATGTAATTAATATATATTCATATATACTATGAGTATATATATTTATTTCTATAGATATATGAGTTGTATATTTTGTGAAACTTATTTTATATTAAATAATATTTGATTTAGATTTAAAATAATGTATTTATTTTTTAATTCTTATTTGAATATATTTAATATATATATGATGGGCTATTTCATTAAATATATGAGATGTATATATAGCATGTGTATATATATTTTAGTGTACATTTAATAGTTATTTTATTAGATTTTATTGCATGCAATTTTGTATTATTGAAGATTTAATTGGAAATGATTTGTATACATGGATAAATTGATAGAGAAAGGGATATTTTATATAAATGAATGAAATTACATGTTTTATTTGGAAAATTGAAAAGATTTACTTGCAAAGATTTATGTTGTTTTTAAAAGTAAATTTAGGAATTGATTATATTGAAGAGGCAATTAATTACTTTAATTTTTTTATTTTCTATTTGGGCAATTATATTATTGTGAATGGAGTATGTAAGGGATATGGATTTAGAATACCCAAAAATAGTAATTTCCTCATGATTGCCTTAAATGTTTTATTTTCTCTGTATTTCGTAAAGGGAATTGAGTTTAATTATTTTAGATTTCCAACAATGAAAGAGGAAATAGGGTTATATTATTATTTCAGATAATCCAGTTATTGTGCCTTTAACTTTGTCAACGTTATCTATTGAATGTGTATGGATTTAAGAAATACAAATATTAGATTTGATTTATGACTTGAATGCTTATGTAGCTATGTTGTCAAGTTGCATTGTGGGATATGGGAGTAAGTGTTAGTCCAAAATTTGAAAGTCTTCCAGAAGATCATAGAAGATGAGGGTTGTCAATTCATTATGTCAACCAGTTGTTTTTTTCCTTATGTAGTGCATGGTGTCTTTTCAATATTTACCCAGTTTCCATGAACAGGGATGTTTTGTGTCTCCTGTGAAAGGAGTGGACTATGTGTTTGTTTCCTCCAAGATGTTTGGAGTGAGTTCTATTATTTGTTTTATTCCTTGAGATGGAGTGGTTATGATGCCTAGTTTGTATGCACTTGTGATTTCCTTGGTGGATGGTTGGGGTGCATGTTGTACATTAGAAGAGTGGCTTCTATTAGGCGTCGGAGCCCAAAGAGGTAAACCAGGTAACCTTCAGAAGTGTTTTAATCAAGTGATAATTAAATTAATTTACTTAGATGATTAGGATACCTTTCACACTAATCAAGATAATTTATCCTCACTCATAGACACAAGGGATCATTTAGAATTGGGATGAGTGGGAAGGCATGAGATGACATGGTCATCTATCTTGTCCTTATGAGACGCATTTGATGCTGCATGAGTGAGCATGAGTTCCAGGGTTCGATTGAGGTCGCCAAGATTACTGGAGCCTATGAAGAATTCCCAGAGGAGATCTCATGACTAACTATGTGATGACATTCTGTCTAGGATAATAGTTGTTGATTGTTTTGTATTTATGGTTCTCTAAACATACTTTATCTATTTTATGTTTGGAAGCAATGTGACCTATGTCAATAATGTGTGAGTTGTACTTGTTAGTTCATTGGTTGGTTGTGTCAGTATGAGTCTTCCTATGGTTAGAGGTTGTAGATCTTTGTCCATGTTACATTTTTACTATCTCCTAGCATGGGGGGTGGGACTTCGGGTACCACTTGGTTGGGTGGAACATGCACCATACATCGTTGGGTCCCCATTTATCTTCACCACTTGATGGCGAGACATCCAGTTGGACAACTCACGGTTCTTGTATTTTATTCTTGCATTCTAATATTTCAAATTGTAATAAATTATTTTAGCCCTCTTGTATTTACGAGGTAAAATTATGTAATTTTAATACTTTTGTACTATTGTCTCATTCTGGGAATGAGTGATGTAACTAGTTGATTTAGTAACGAATTTATATCATGGTTGTTATCTTCTTATCTTATGTTGATTATGTATTTTTTATTAATGCTTACTACATGAGTAATTAAATGCAATGATATTAATGATGTATGTTGTCTTGGGTTTGAGTAATCTCAGCTATGTATCCTTAGGGGATGTTATCATTTGTTGATGAACATGTATGTTTAATCCAATTAAAAAAATAAAAAATTGTACGCTTTTATTGTGAATTGAAACTTCCTCTCCGGTTGCATGGCAACGCATTACAGAGAGGGAGAGGGACAGTGGGAGAGTGAGAGAGTGAGAGGGATAGAGGGAGAGAGGGAAAGGGAGAGAGGGAGAGAGGGTTTCCAGTTCAGGGGAAGAGGGAGAGGGAGAGAGTGAGAGGGAAAGGGGAAAGTGAGAGAATGGGAGGGATAGTTGAGGGAGAGAGAGAGAGAGAGGCAGAGGGAGAGGGAGAGGAAGAGGGAGAGGGAGAGAGGGAGAGAGAGAGAGGGAGCTGAGAGATAGAGGGAGGGATAGGTAGAGGGAGAGAGGAGGGATAGGGTGTGGGAGGAGAGGAGAGAGAGAGGAGAGGGAGAAAGGATAGAGTGAGAGGGAGAGTGAGGGGATAGGGAGAGAGGGAGAGGGAGAGGAGAAGGGAGAGGGAGAGAGGGAGGGGGAGGGAGAGGGAGAGGGAGAGAGAGAGGGAGAGGGAGAGAGTCTGAGAGAGATTGAGGGATAGGGAGAGTGAGGGAGAGATAGATGGAGATATTTTTTCTCTATAGATCTAAGTTTTACAAATCAGAGAGTGAGGGATAGGGAGAGTAGGAGGAAGAGAGAGGGAGAGGGAGAGAGGGAGAGACTGAGATGGAGAGTGAGGGAGAGAG